>WOVY01013419.1:0-637920 GCA_013436015.1 Rhipicephalus annulatus
AGGCTGCATCGGTGACTAGGTCAGCTCGGCACATGCGTGTGGTCAGTATGTATAAAACATGTTTATCCATGTACTGAACAGATGCTAGTTTGTGCTAATATGTTTTGTTCTCTTTTTTCCCTGTTTCAGTGTTTTTGTAAAGCTTGCGCGAAATTTGTTGATACGTTCAACGTTTTCCTTAGGCTCATCTGATTAAAGTTACGCCATGGAGGCTTGAAAAAATCTGGTCTCCACACTTTGACTGCCCAAGCAGCATCAGCTCAAATTCTGTGCATTTATACTTAAAAACTATATTCCACTACGCAGTTTAGTTTGGCTGCACGGAATAAAGAGCCTGTATTGGACTATCTATTCGTTGTACTGCTCTTCAATTTCTAGTTTATTTGTTGTTACTGCATGTACAGAAGACGAGCTTACGGCATGAATTGACCATGAGGAGGTCTCAAAATAAGAGACTGTAAGGGGGACCTCCAATCAATAGTGGGGTACGTGAAAAATAAGAAGCTGCAGCAGCAAAAGCTGGAAGTGCGAACAAGAAAAACAAAAAAAATCGTTTAATACAGAGCATCTATAGAGAAAACAAAATTGATTTATTTACCATACCAGTCCTATACAAACGTAAAGACACACGTAAGATATAAAAAGAATGCAGTGATGATATAAATGCATTGCAAATGAACCAAACGTTGGTAAACAGAAGCTTTTTAATGTTATATTAAAGATTGCAAAACTCAGATGAATTAACACAACGAGGTATGTGTTTTCAAAGACAAACATCAGGAAAGCTTGCTGTGAGTCTGCTGTTGTTCAATCTATTTTAGGCAAAACATAATATGCCCTAAAAACCTGGTACAATTGTTGTTTATCACGATATAGCTAAGAATGCTATCTCATGATATTTCATAACGCATGAGTGGTGTGCAATGACTGGCGATCCATATAAAAGAATTGCTGAATGGGTAGGATGCCAAGATTTTGATACAAATATATATATGAAAACGGAATGGGCAAAAATTAACAGCTGGGGCCTAGCGGATTGCTAGTTTGGGCAATAACTGTTCTGTAACAATGCGAAATTTGAGTCATTGAATACTTCGTCTTCTATCCCTTCTACTGAATCTCTACAAAGTGTGATGGCAAGCCCAACAAGAGCCCTTCGATGACGCATATTGGCAAGCTAAAGAAAGAGGTTCACACAACATATATTTAAGCAATATTGAGGTTTACAGGCATTCTTTCATGCTGTTAACAATTTGATAGCACTAAGGACTTCCGTGACGTCTGCTATTTAACCGATACCCCTCAATAAACAACAAGTGGCACTACATCTGACTGTACTTGAAATTCTCAACATGGTAAGGCTAAATCAGACTATATCGGGACACCCTTTTATGCTGAACTGGCCACGTATACACTAAATGAATTTATTTTCCGGCCGCAATGAATTAGGGACCATCGCGTCCAAATCCTAGTGGTCAGAGTCCAGTGTCAGGGTCAGTTTACTTTTTTCATCATTCAGTTAGCTGTACTTGTGAACATAAATGCGTGTCGGAGTGCCTCGTTTCT
Source organism: Rhipicephalus annulatus (assembly GCA_013436015.1). Classification (NCBI taxonomy): domain Eukaryota; kingdom Metazoa; phylum Arthropoda; class Arachnida; order Ixodida; family Ixodidae; genus Rhipicephalus; species Rhipicephalus annulatus. The sequence goes on from WOVY01013419.1 coordinate 1,567, forward strand.
TGGAACACTGCAGATGTACAAATAGACGCAGGTAGATGTACTTGTGATAAATATACAAACGCTAAAGTATGACTTGTCATTTTATGCGAGCCCATTTGCACCTATGTAAAGCTCTAAATATGAAGTTCCGAATGCTGAATTTTAGCAGCAGCATTGCTGCCGATGGCTGCGGAAACACAACAGTGATGTGATGTGACAAGCAGCAGGTGTCTTGAAGCTTCGTGAGCCATCAACGTCATACTATGCTATGGAAAAGTCCCAAAAGATCGTTCCCAGTGTTCTAGCTTCTGAGAGCTAAGTGCACCTTAAGGCGACATTTATGTGGATGCGCGTTCCATATGCTCTTTCTCAGGGCAGGTTTAAGCAATTTCAAGCATTTTTAATCTAGTTTCAAACTTTTGATCTAGTAGAGGACTTGTTACGAACTACGCTGAATTTATTCTACTGCGTCCAAAGACGATAGCTATAAAAACACCATCGGAATTATTCATATATATATATATATATATCACGTAGACACAGGATTGAAAATAAAAATCAATGATATGATTACCCGAAGCCACCACCAGCACTGAGGAGCTTGAGGGGCCTGAATTCCTTCATATTCGGTACGAACGTGGTGTAAGGCGGATTGACCCTGCACATTGAGCTGAAAACGGAAAAAAGAGTATGTACCATCACTTCCATCCTGGTTATAGTTCGTTCTTCATCATGAGTCATAAGTTTTGCGTATTACAAGCGATATACTTTTTTAAACACTCACTCTAGCGCCGTAATTGACGGACCTCATATCAATTTGATGATTGATATGTAGGGTTTAACGTCCCCAACCCACCATAAGCTTATAAGAGACGCCGTAGTGTGGGGATCCGAAATTTTGTACTTTATATCAAGCACACAAGAAAAAAAAACGTAATTCTACCTGGTTTCACAAACCAAAACCACGACAAGATTACGAAAGACATCGTAGTTTATGACTGGAGAATCTTTTGAGCAAATGTTGTTCTTTTACTTGCACTGACACCACACATTACAAGGGGCTCTAACATTTCACTTCCATCAAACACGACTGCCGCGGCCGGAATCAAACCGGTGGCCTTCGCGTCAGCAGCCGAGCACCGTAAACGTTACACCACCGTGGTGGACCCTGGAAAGTAGTCGAACATGTAAATGATGTTTCGAGCAAGCTCGTCAGACATGCAAAATAACCTTCTATTTGATGCGTTACTAATCTACCCACAAGAAGGAGGGATTATCAGCACTTCATTTTGAAAAAAAACCGATGCGTATTTTGCCAGTAAGTCACATCGGTCACGTGGAGATGCGGCAACATAAAAATCCCATGCCAGTGGGATACTCATGACGTCATCATTGTAAGTATGCATAGCGCATGATAACACAAACTATATCTTGAAGGCGCCCTCAGCACCCCTAGCACAAAGATGACAATGTGGTCACTTTCTTGCCGTCACTACAGTTTATAGAGGTGGTATCTCCTCCTCGCCACCTATTTCTTTAAACACGTGTACAATGCCAGCACTGAGGAGCCTATCGATATTTCTCGTTTGTCGGATGCAAGCTGTTATATCCGCTCGCGGAGTCAAAAACACACACCCGAAAAATCAGTTGACCACTCATGATAGTCATGCGAGACAAAAAGAACGGGTGGGCAGCGGCATGACATGGAAGTGTAGAAGGCAATTTATAACTGATACTTTGTTCATATGGACAAATCAAAAGCTTGTACTTTATTTGCATCATATGAATGAATGTTCATGCGTCACGAAGTCCATCAGAATGTCTAAAAGACAGGGACGAATGATGTGCTCGATTTTTTGTCTTTTCAGAGGCTGGTAGGGGCTTTTCGAAAAAGTGAAAATGCTATAAGTCTTCTTCCAAGGAGCTGAAAAAGCGCCCCTTATCAATAAAAATTCTGCCGATTTTCACCTTTATGATTTAGATATGTGTTATGTCGGGTTTGACGTGTCAAGACCACCATATAATTATGAGAGCCGCCATAGTGCAGGGCTCCAGAAATTTCAACCACCTGGGCTTTTTTAACGTGCGCCCAAAACTGAGCACACGCGCCTAAAGCATTTTCGCGGGTACGCAGCCGAGTACATTTGACACTAGACCACCATGGTGGGGCGATTTTATTCTCCACCAGGATATTTCAGCCATCGAGAAGAGTGGCGGCCCCCAGCATCACATTTTCTTTGATGCGAGCTCTGTCAAAAGTGAAGGTCGATAAAGCCTTTTAACCACCAGGGGTGCATACCCGTAAACCAAGGCTGCCACATGTAGGTATGTAGCACGCACTACTGGTGAAAGGGTTCCATGCCGTACTTGATACAGAAGTCACGTTATTGTTCTCATGACCTGCTAATTAAGTTCGTTATGTATTCACTGATGTCCTCTTATGACACTTTTGGCATTTACCAACCTAAGGAGATGATCATGAGAGCATCCAGACGTAGGCAGAAGAAGAAAGGACGGACCGACGGACGGACGGACGGACGGTTGGACGGATGGATGGATGGATGGATGGATGGATGGATGAATGGATGGATGGATGGATGGATGGATGGATGGATGGATGGATGGATGGATGGATGGATGGATGGATGGATGGATGGATGGATAAATGGATCGATGGATGGAGAGGAACACTCAACATTTCTTTGGTTCAATAAGAAGTGCTTCGAATTTCAGATTTGTAGAACTGAGCGGAACCGGTCTGTTTCTACTGAATACAAATGCAATTCTGAATTTTCCCCAAATTTGGGAACGCGCGAGGTTACCGAGGGGTATTAGTGTTATAGAGATTGTGGTAGGTTCTAATACCATTTAGGTTACTAAATTTGGAAATAACCAGACGTGTAGAAATATGGGCACCTAAAGTGCCTCACACTGCCAGAATAGTATATGAAAAATAAAAAAAAAATCATTAGTACATGGTACGTTAGTACGCATCATTTAGTTCATACCTTAGACACTTATGAACGACACACTTGGGTTACTACTAAATACCCATGCGAAAACATTCCCATGCGCACCTTTTCTGTTTTGCTGACCACGTCGTCACCGATTGCCATCCAGTCGGTGACACTCACTTCGCAGATCTTCTCTAGAGAAGTCGCCAGCTCGCCAATGATAATGGTCAGATTGCGTATTGTGGTTCCCAGTTCTTTCGCCGTCTCCGGAGCCCGTTTCATTCACTGCAAGAGAGGGTTGCTGTACAGCCACCTACGGCTGCCACCAAGTCCGCACGTACTATGACAGCAGAGGTTTGTTAGCTACGCTAATACTGCTATGTCAAATGGTCAAGTGGCCTACAGTTCACGACCATTGCGACACTAAGTCAGCGTAGAGGCATGCGGTCGCAGCATTGTACATTTTTAATTCACAAGTAAAGCTTTTTGGTCACCTTGAAACCAGTTTCGAAATGCTTTGTCATAGTCATGGTCTTATCCACAGATATGCCTCTCATCACAGTCGCATCGCACGCAGAATCTGTTTGGCAATGCTTGCACTATCTCAGTCGCTGGGTAGGGACTAACTTGTGGTCATTAACAACAACGCGGTTAAACTGTATAATAATTCAAGTTACCGCCAAATTCTTCTGCAATCTGTAGACTTAACAATACTTTTTTACCAATATTGCCACACTCTGCTATGTTGGGTCTTTGATATCTCAGCATTTGGCTTTAAATAATAATGCTACATCTTGCGTAAGCGTCCAAGTGCTTTAAAAAATCATTTAGAGAAATGCGTCTGCTTCATCAACTTCAATTCAGCCGTGCTTTTTCGTTTCACAGCCTCCACATAGGTATATGAGGAGGCTGTGAAACGAGACAGCATAGCTGATAAGGGCTCAGTTGGTATTTACTCTGATATCTGTTTTCTGATGTTGCATTCCATCTGTTCTTGTTACGTTTTTAGAACTTTGCCTAAATTTAAAAAAAATGTAATGTGTCTTGCCAGTTTTTTCGTACTGACAGCCGAAATCGAATAAATTAGTTCACAAAGTAAACGCCCTCTTGCTGTAAGCCTGGATGTCTCCCTAACTGAACGCGTTGTTATATAGTCACGGGTGTGAACCTGAACTGCGTCTTCGGACTTATTCTCACCGATGTTTACTAATAGTGGTATCCCCACGTCACAAGCTTGAGCTCAGAGAGATGTTATAGATCTACAAACAACTTATCAGAGCTAACTTCGCGATAGAAATATCTTGAATATACTTCCAAGAGACTATTTCTACCAGATAGACGTGGGGAAGCCTTTCATAGAGCCCTATACTCTGTATCACCATTTTGGTTCAGCACTACCAAAGCAACAGGGCGTAAGAAAGCTTGACGAATTCATATCGAAACGTAGTCTCACATTCAAGTGCCTTGAAATTGATAGGGTTGGCTAGAATGGGCGTTTCTTTCGTGTTCTAAGCCACGTCCAGACATGATATTTTTATTCTTCTTGGCATTTGTTTCTTGCGCCTTTAAATTTTTGTGTCGGTTACCGCCGATAATTGTGTTTACAAATCAACATGACAGCACTTGTCCAGAAAAGACCACCTGCTTTGATCTGAACTAGTCCCTTGCTACACGCCCACTGCGCTGACAGCAGTAAATAAATGGTGAAGTCAGCCATCTATTTGTTTCATCTCACTCTGAGAATAAAGCATCAGGTACGTTTTGTTGGTATTAGCAACATATTCTTCTACCTTAGTAACACCTGCTAAGCCTAACGCGCCAAGGCCATGTTCAGAATGTGCCGTCAGACCAAGAATGCTGCATCTCCAAATATCACACCTGAAACCTTGCACAGCATTTCATACGAGTCGGATCCTCTTTAGGTGGAAACAAAAAAGGGGAAGAAACAATGCAACGGGAGACGCGAAGGAACGCATCAACGTAATTGCTTGTTTAATAGCATTACTGCATTTTTAAGGTAATAAACTAGCCATAATAACTACAATTCAATGAGCAGACGGCGTGAATATGGTGAGCAGACAACACGCCGCGAACGAATACGTATGGAGGGACTTAGTGCCCTTGCTGTTGGCTGAGGGGCCTGAACCCTCAACAGTGCTCAAAGGAACTTTTAAAACCGAGTATAGATTGCTTTACAGAAAGCGTCTCAAAACTTTATTGCGACAAACAGGGTGTCCTTCCTTGGAAGTTGGTCAACACAGGTTTTGATTTGGTGATACAGCCCCCTCCACTAAACTCTCGCTTTTTCTAACATGCATATTCTAATGACGCTTCATTTACTTCACTTAATGGTTTTACTTGCTCATAGGAGGTCATTGTTAGAGATAAAGGCACTTTAGTGGATTAAAAATAATAATATTTCGCATTACCGTTACAATACACCAGCTGATGACAACTCATCTTTCAAAGATCTCTTTCGCGCATAACAACAGCAAAAATAATGCAACGACATGTGTGCTACTAATGCATGTTACAAATACAAGCGGCATGGTTTCCTTCTTTCAGGTCTTCTATCGCACACTAAATTTTTCTGAAATGGTTTCTTGGGACTGCGTTTTCTTTCCATTTACTTCCTACAATATATAGGCAAATATTTTTGGAATCATGTGGCAATGCACGCACCGAACTGTGCAGGCCGATGAGGTACTTGACCATTTCACGGATGTCCTGGAAGGTGACGTCCTGCCGGTTCAACTTTTGTAAACAGTCCTGGGCTGCCAGAACCACTTTCTTGTGGCAGAGGTGTGACAGGGGGTCGCGGAAGAAAGAAACTTTGCTTTCACGGTTCACGAAGAACTGAAGCAGTACTGTTGTTGCATTCACAACCTGCACAGTAGGATTCAAAAAGCACGCTTTCAGCGCAAATTTAAGATTATGCAGCAAACGACTTATGTAATTTTTCCTGTAGTTTTCAGAGTGAGCTATTACATTGTATGCACCACTAATGTTGTTGATTATAGGTTTTGCGTATCAGATATTTGAAGCCGCATATCTCCGGGCTTGCAAAAGTACACACTAACCGTTATAAAAGGCAGCGCAAGCAAGACGTGGACCTTTGGATAACTAAAGGTCATTTTGCATTATCCTAAGACGGAAACTCCAAAACTGTCTTCTCACTTAACTTTGCTTTAGCTCATTCAGAATGTTACGAGATAGGTCACCATTATGTAAATAAAGCAGACGGTCATGTATACGAAATGGCCAGCGCAAGCCTATATAAGTGCAAGTGTCTAAAAAATCCACAAAATTCGGTTAGTTCGAGCGTGAGGCCTTTAGTGTGGGGTATTTGGGACCAGTCGGCTAGTGAGGAGGTCACATGGCAGCCGTATTATGGGTATAGCGCAGGGGGCAATTCACATAGTTTATTAAAGAAGCCAAGCTATCCCGACATTGCTCTCGAAGCTCATGAAGGAATAGGGTCCTGACAAATACGTATGCCATTTCATCAACCAGGATAATGTTTTCAATGGGCGTCTAGCAAATATTTCGCGAGGCTATTACAAGATTCAGTACTCATTCTACCACGTTAAATATTTGAGCGGTTGCAGAGCATGTGTCAGTGAATGGTGAGCCTGAACCCAGCAGCTTATAACCACTTGGTCGTTAGCGGGCCCGTTGCTAGAGAATATGGTGGTGCTCTCGAATTTTCGTGAACGCGAAACAATTTATGTGCCGTTACTCCCCTTTGTCATGATAACGTAGCCGCCTCATACTACTTGGATTGCCGGGGCTCGCCTGACACCATTTTGTACGCTGTGAAAGATACATTGCAAATAAAGGTATAAGAACAATGGTAATAACAGCGGGAACATAACAGCCCTGGACTAGCAAAAAACACAGAGGATGACCTGTGTTTCTTGTCCTTTGCTATTATGGCCGCACTGTTCAAACCATCATGAATTACCGCTTCCCCAGGAAGTTTCGTAACCTATCGCAGTTTTTTCAAGCAGTAGAAATTAGCCTATGTAAGGAAAGCTCTTCATGGAGAAAGTGGATTAGTACATGCAAAACAAAGATATATATATATATATATATATATATATATATATATATATATATATATATATAGAAATTGGCTTGAGCGGACAAACGTGCGAAAACTTTTATTGCTGCTACGTTTCGGCCGGGGTCCGGCCTTCGTCAGGGAAGGCCGGGGTCCGGCCTTCCCTGACGAAGGCCGGACCCCGGCCGAAACGTAGGAGCAATAAAAGTTTTCGCACGTTTGTCCGCTCAAGCCAATTTCTATTCATCACTGGATTCACAGTAGACACTCGCTGGATATATATATATATATATATATATATATATCTCTTCGTTGTAGCGATGGTAACAAATGTTGCGCTGACAATGCCACAGCAGAGAGCAAACAAACGTACTATCGTGCACCAACTCGGAAACTTGTAGCTCGCACTCTTGTATTCGGTCATGTCCCGCAAGAAAGAGGCTTTGCCGGTGCTCTGCGCTAGTGATTATTCTCTCAATCAAATGCTAGATGCTGTTTCAGACATGGTATGCATTGAACTATACTAATAAGACTAGTAAGGAAGGTACTATATAGTTTTTAATTAAACAAATTGTGACAGACATCTCTTTCCTAGTCTTTCACGACAGCCCCCCCCCCATAGGCATCAGTGTACTTCGGAGGTTATTCAATTCAGTTTATTCCGACATCACAGGAGACATTACAAAAGTCACAACAGTGATGCTGTGGGGCGAAAGCAAAAAGCCATTAAGGCTTGACGAAGGCTTTCGCACCATTCGACAACATAGCATTTGGCTAACGCCATGACACGCTTTTTTTTTCTAAAATATGTGCGAGCTCCTCCCATGGAGAACATTTTATTGGTTGTGAACGTGACGTACGTGCAATTCAAATTGAGGTATGATAGACGTGCTGAAGCTGTGAGCTCTTTTGGGCGGACAGAATTTAAAACATACTTTAGAAGAGTGTGAAATGAATGTATTATAAAAACTTCACTGACGTGCTGCCCAAAGAGACACAAAAAAGATAAAAAGGTGGATAGGACAGGAAATTAAAATGCTGCTAAAGTTAATCAAATTTCATATGAAAAAGAATTCATTATTCACACACTCATTCTGGTGTATGTTTACACTAGCTAGGCAGATGTTAGTCAGCTTACCTTCCTGCTGTCGTATAACGAGGCACTTCCCAAACTGAAATTAGTTCCAATGTGAGATGAAGTCAATGTTCTGCTCTACTTATATTACTTCTATACTTATAAGAATTCCCAGCCTCAGCTGAAGCTTTTCATCATTCACGATTTGGTGCAACACTTCAGAGGTGGCGGCGCTTGCAGAGAGCTTACCCTTGGGAAAAGGTTCCCGAGAATCACCAATGCAATCTTCTGTTCTGTAAGCCAGAGTGAACACTTTTGTAAGCGTGTTTACATTAGGAGAAGAAGAAAGTGAGCTTACTTCCTTGGTTCTCTTTGTTGTTCGTTGTAGGACGCGATGATGGAAAGCACGGGAATATAGTGAGAAAGGAAAGCTTCCGTTAGGTTTCAACAGCTCATAAATTGTACAGTTAGAACTCAATTACCTGATATAATGTCCAATAGCACCTCATCAGTATTCTTGTATTCCTTTAAATAACAGCCATTTTGTGTAGCATTTGCTCATAACTTACGCATATTTGTTTCAAGCCAGCATGAGCTGCCTATGCAATTTAATCAAGACAACAACAACTTGTTCTTTCACACGTATTAGGAAAATTTTCTAAACGCCGAATGTTCACGCAAAAGCTGGTCATTGAGCAATGCATGATCTAATATGCAGCGTTAAACTGTCCATTCAATTGTTAGGCATACGCAACACAAATCTAAAATTGTTCATCATATACCAAATACAATCAATAATTCGTTTATACGACTACATAATGAAATTGATAATTCAGCGCATCGTTAATTTTTCGGTAAGAAAGGAATATTTCAAAGTATTAGACTTCAGGCTTTCACTGCACGAATTCCTGTGCGTTTGCTGCGTTAAGCTGTAACAAGGAATATTTCCGTGGTGAGCATAAAAAAGCTATCAGTGAGCCAGTTGTTTTGCCGTTGGCGCTATACGGCTATATTGGATGTTTCATCGCAAGCACGAACACAGAAGCTTGCAAAAAGCAAATACTCAACACGCGTACTTTGTGTGATGCTGTGCTTAGTGCTATTACAGCAACATGAGTGATGTCGTATAGTAACGAGCTTTTTATTCTAGAGTAGCCTCAACATTTGCGCATAAAAGTGGCTGGATCCTTGCTTCGCACACATTTGATAACACTGATCACACTTGTTTTTTTTTAAATGACGTTGCACAACTATGAAAAAACATGCCTAGCAAAACAGAATCAGTGGGAGCTACCCGCCAGCACCATGACTTTAACTATCACGTAGGCAAGTATGCTTACCGGGCGCGACGTCTCCCATACTTGAAAATCCGTCTATCGAACAAACGATATCAATACAACGAAGAACCACTCGAACCACTTGAAAGCGTCAACGAACGTAAAACGTCTTTCTTTTTTTATGCCAACGCGCCTTTTTCTCGTGATTTCTTCACGCGCTGCAGTTTAAAAGTTCTTCTTCTTTATCTCGTCTGCACAACGCCGAGAAACTGTTTTCTTTTCGCCAGTATTTATTTATATACATTCGTTTTTTTTGGTAAGCTACCCGATTTTTTTGCCGATTCCTCAGAGGGGGTGTGAGCCATGAGTTTAGGATATACATCTGCATACAGCTCTTTGCTGTGTCAAACTCGGGTTTGTTTGTTATACTCGGCGACAGCTTTTCTTAACATTGGAGCGAAGGCTACGGGGGCGGGGCCTCCGCACATTTGTGTTACTACGCAAGTTGTCCGGCAGCTTGCAGGCGATTTCGGTTCCAGTTTCGGGTTTCGCTTGCTCGCTGCGCTAGTGTGTTTATTATAGCAAAATGTATGCATGCAAAATGGGAACGTCAGGGTTAAACTTTGATGAGAGTCCGTACATTCAGCTAGTTACTGTGCTGTTTATATACTGGTACATATAAAATTTTTCGTTGTTCACAACGTTTTCCCAGCATTATTCAGCCTTTATAACAGTGAAGTTTAGGTTCCGTGTTCAGCACGGTACGCGCCACACGTGATCGAATGTTAACGTTTACGGCACTGAGCCCTGGTACAGGCGAAACGGAAAGCCGGTTGCGGCACGATCCGGCCACGGGCCTGTCTTGTTTCAGTTTTTGCTGTATTCGGTTTACGCCCTCAAAGGCTGTCAGCAATGATCGGCGCAGATTGCGCCTCAGTCTTCGAGAAGCCTCACAATTGTTGTAGATCGTTGTTAAGATTGCGCGAGGGACGTGAACAGTGACGCTTATTTCAGAGCTTGCGCGGCCACCAGTGATAAGGCTGGAAAGTTCGATGCGTGATGTATAAAAGACGGCGCGTCCCAACAATGAGCAGCTTTTCCACGGCCGATGCTGTGCTCGCCGCTGGAAAAGCAAGCAGCAGACGGAGCCGGCGTGCGGAAAACCTGGTGCCGTCGAAGAAATAAAAAAGAAAAAATAAACTAGGGCGCACGATAACTTCTTTACCATGAACAGCGTCCCATACTTGTTCTATCCTTATAATGAAGAAAGTTTTATTTATTCGGGTCAAGTAGCTATTAGAATCAGAAAATAAAATAGGTACTATTTCCTGGCGCGCGCGCATGCAGGCAGCTTCCACAGTGCTGTCAAGAAAAGCTGTCGCCGAGTATAGTCGCCTAAAAGATTTTGGCTCATACCCACAAAGGTGATTGGCCAGATTTGCAGCCACCGCTTTTTGACATGTTCAACACTCTGTGACACACTGAACTCTCCTCTCTCATACTTCACGTCGTGTTTCTGATTGGTCACTCTAACACCATCTTAGCAGCGAAAACTATTGGATTTGTTTACCGAATTTAGACATATTTGTCGTCAGCGTGCCGTTCAGTACAGTCAACCACAAAATATTGCGGACCACGTGAGCACGTGCCAAACGGCCTGTCCGCACCACCTAGTGGTGCGCCATCTACCGCCGAGTGGATTGCTATGCCAGAAACGGCTTTTCGTGCTATGCACAGGCTACTCAGTTTTCTACCGCCGCGCAGCACATATTGTCAGCTACAGTTTTCACATGAAGTGCTTATCCGCAGTAAGACTGTCTTGTATCTGTTTGCAGGAACAACGCTATCACGACATGCCTCGAACGGTGTTCCGTTGGCTAGGTATATTATGTGATTAAGGTGCCAGCTGAAGCACGTAGGACCAGATGCCAAAAAGCGTGTCGCGTTAAAAGTGAAAGGTGAAAATAGTTTGCACCCATCAACACAACAGTCAGGTCATATATAAAGGGAGGCATTAGTCTAGGGCGCTGCGGTGCGGTCGACCACAGCTGATGTCACGGAACTATTGCGAAGAGTATTTTGGCCTGGCGCTAGCGTAGTGCGTAAACTTTTGTGATCGAATGTATCTATTGTTTTTTGTGAGCGTCAATCAGGTATTTGAGGCCAAAATTAGCCATTAATTCCCACTTAATTTTATTCATAAGTTTTCTCATTAGCTTTTGTTGAGATGCAAGGATCAAGTCAACCAGGATAATCGGCTGTCAGCTATCAAGAAGGCCGAAGCCGCGGCCCAACTTTGGGCCGTTCACAAGGCCCCCAATGCTGTTGTCGGGCTTGGCTTGAGTTTGCCAACATGAAAGCGGCCCGCTGCGTGCCGAGTCATGCACCTCGGGACTGTCAATAAGGTTTTGCATCCATCCTTTTAGTTAAAAACCACACACACACGCACACACACACAAAAAAGGTGTGAGCGCAAAAGCGAATGGCACCGACAAAAAGAAAAATAGAAGAAAATGACTCGATACTGCATTCAGTGGAAGATTTCTAAAAGCAAGTAGTGAAAGTGTGTTATCTGAAAAGCGTACAACGGAAACCATCTTGTAGGTGTTTCGATGCAGACGAAAAGCCATACATTTCATAAGGATATTTCGCTGCATTAAATGGATCGTTACTGGTATGAAGTTTGTGTTAGGAAAAATACCTTTAGAGAGTCACTAACCAACTCAAAACAGGCAGCATGTGCGCTTCGAATGCATGTAAAAAACGTGGCATCATCAACAGCCTGACTACGCCCAATGAAGGGCAAAGGCATCCCCATGTTCCGCCAATCAACACAGTCGTGTGCTTTCCGCTACTACGTTATAGCTGCAAACCTTCAGGATCGAAGTGCCTTGCGTCCTGGGTCATACTTTCCGTGTCCATAGAGTAGCATTTAAAGTTAAGAAAGGCCACTCACATAGGTACCTGCGGCTGATTTATGTTCGCAGCACTGCAAGTGGTCGTTGGGAACTTTCGCAGTCTCAGAAATTGAAGACCACGGAAACGGATGTCTTGAAGGTCATTTTGTAGTGACTAGAAGTATTATACAGCCTTTCAGACCACTTCTACGTGCGTGCTCGTCTCGAAGGCCATCCTTTTTTTTTAACGCGACGTTTGCATGCACCGATGAGCTTCGTGTAAGGTGCACCACTAGAGCAGCAAGCACACAAGGCCAATGTGTGTCTATGCCCACTTTGAATTAAAACATGACAATAGTTGAAGAAGCGAAAACCTTTTATTTTCACGTTATATTCTTGGTAAGCACATATATCATACACGCAGGCACAAAGAGGTGTTCATTGCACTGCGAGTCGCGGAATTAGAGCTGCCATATGATTACAAATTACACAAAAAAAGAAACAAATAGGCAACAGTATAAGGAAACCCCCAGAAGAGTAAAACTGCAATAAACGCACACAGCTACACAATCAGTGCACAACGCAACACGGTGGTAGTTGCCTCAGCACTTGACTCCGGCAAGTCCTGAGGCAAGAAAAGACAAAAGTGAGAGACGGATTGTCATTCTACGGCTGGCGTGAAGCTGCGTAGCTCCTCCGCTTTTGGTTTAAGTGTCCACTCTTGTAATTTTATGTTACTCTATGCCATGTCGTCATACTTGCCACCTCTCATTAGGTCATTAGCATTCCCGTTGGATGGCGGTATCTGTATATGGTGAATATATGATGAGAAGATGCGAGGTGAGGGTACTTGGAGTGTTCACTAGAGAGACGGACGGACGGATCGACAGACGGATGGACAATCAGAGAGATGAATGAACGTACGAACGGATGCACGGACACATGAATGGACGCACAGGTCGAAGGACAGACGGATGCTGAGGCGGACGGATGTGCGGATGCTTGGACCATCTCATCAAAATTTTCTCCGTGTATATGGTGGGATTTATTTAATCTCATTGGCCCCTAACTTCCATTCTCCCATTCGTGCGTTTCCCTTCTATGAGAATCAAGTCAGTTACCCTTAATGACCAGCGGTTATCCTGCCTACGTGCTGTGTCATCAGTCCATGTTCATTACTCCTTCTTGGCTTCAACTATGATATCCTAAACCCCACTTTGTTTCCTGACGCACTCTGCTCTCTTCTTGTCTCTTAAAGTAACACCTATCATTTTCGTTTCCATCGCTTGCTGCATCGTTCTCAAATTAAACTGAACCTTTTTTGTAAGCCTCAAGGCTCCTGTAGGTAAGTACTGGCAAGATGCACGTGCTATATACCTTCCTATTGAGCGTTAGTGGCAGGCTACCATTTATGAGTTGAGAATGCTTGCCAAATGTGCTCCACCCCATTTTTATTCTTCTAGTTACTTCAATCTCGTGGTTCAGCTGCATGCTTATTACCTGTCCTAAGTGGACATACTCCTTAACAACTTCCAGTGCCTCTCCACGTATCACAAAGTGCTGTTTTCTGCCGAGGTTGCTGCAAATTACTTTAGTTCTGTGCATATCATTTTCAGACCTACTTTTCTGCTTTCCGTGTCCAGTTCAGTAATCATGAACTGTAATTTGTCCCCTGAGTTACTTATCGTGGTAATGTCGTCAGCGAATCGCAGGTTACTAAGGTACTCTTCATCAACTCATATTCCTAACTTTTCCCAGTCTAGAATCCGTAAAACCTGCTCTAAACACGCAGTGAATAGCATTAGAGAGGTCATGTCTTCCTGCCTTACACCCTTAATTATTGGAATTTTTTTTACTTTCTTTATGCAGAACTATGGCGGCTGAGGATCCACAGTGGATTTCTCCCATTACGTTAATGCAGAGTTTTACTCTGCCCTAATTCTATTGTGCCTGCAATAATGCTGATGTCTCGACTGAGTCCAACGCTTTCTCGTAGTCTACGAAGGTATGTATAGGGGTTGGTTGTATTCCGCGCATTTCTAGATTACCTGATTATAGTATGAGTATGGTGTATTGTGGAATAGCCTGTATGAAATCCTGTTTGTCCTTTGGTTAATATAGCTATAATGTCGCCCTAATTCTATTAGTTATTATTTTTGTGAATATTTTGTAGGGAACAGACAGTAAGCCGAATGGCCTGTAAATTTGCAGTTTATTGTCGTCTCCTTTCTTATACATTAAGATGATGTTGGCGTTCTTCCAAGAATCTGGTACCTAATCTACCAAGAGACACTTTGTATGTAAAGTGACAAATATTTCTACCCAATTTATCTGCCATCTTTCAAAAAGACCATTGTTACCTTATCCTCACCGGCGGCCTTGCCTCTTTGCAGTCTTTCTAAGGTTTTTATTACTTTCCCTGTCGTTACTGGCAGGTTGTCGGATTCCTCTGGACTAATATTGTTTCTCATATTATCATACTGGTTGTTTTGACTTCTGTACAGCTCTCTGTAGAACTCCTCCACTACTACAATTATCCTAGCGATATTTGGTATGAAGCTGTATTCCTTGTTCCTTAATGCATATATCCGTTGTTTGCCTATGCACAAGTTTTCCTTCGCAGATTTTGGGCTTCTGCCACTTTTTACAGCTTGCTCAATTCTTTCCATGTTATACCTTCTGACGTCAGCTAACTAACGTGCATTCGTCACCTTCGAAAGATCCATTAGTACTATTTTGTCGGTTGCAATTGAGGCCTTCTTATTTTGTCGTCTGCTGAGATAGTTTTCCAGTATATAGTTTAGTGACTATACCTCCGACTTTTATTGCGGACTCTTTAATGATACTATTAAAAGTGTTGTTCATTATGTCAACGCTAAGGTCGCTTACCTCGTTTATGTCGTATCTATAGTCAAGTGAAACTCTGAACTCCTGTATTTTCGCTGTCAGTGCTAGTTCATTTTTTGGCTTCTTGCGTAATATTTTTTGTGTTTGCATTTTTTATTCTTGACAAATACAAGCTCTTACCATTCTATGGTCAGCGCATCGGATCCTGCCAACTACTTTTGCACCTTGTACAATGCCTCGGTTTGCACACACAATGAAATCTATTTCATATTTAGCTTCGCCATGAGGACCTCACCACGTCCACCTATGATTAGCCCATTTTCTTAAGGTATTCAAAATCCATAAAAGAATACGTAATAAGTAAAAATAGTAATAAGTGAAACTCTTAGCATTCAATATAGAGTGGCGGAAGTAACTAATCAATTATAAAATACGCTGCAGAGCCAATGAATAAAAGGAAGGTAATGAAATTTTTCTTAGCAGTTTTGGCTTCGAACCTTCACCACCATGCTGCGAAGGCGAGTGTCTTATCTACAAGGCCACACCCATGCTTGAATGAAGTCAAGAATTTGGTACATTGTAAATATGTTGTACCACAAGAGCAAAAGAAAGAATTCCGATGCAGCATCTGTGGCACTGATTTTTATTACACTTGGTTATCGTCGAAAGCCATTGACGGAGCTTCACAGGCATTATATATGTAAGTCATGCACTGGAAGATCAAATTTTACGCAGGTATCGGCAGCTTTTATTGTGTTAGAAAAAAATTGCTCTAGAGGACATCACACAAAGCCAACTTGCAAAAATGTACGTATTATATTCCCGAGTTCGCGAAAACATGATGTGAAATGTTTGTTTCACCATACCGAGTGGTTAATATGCTGATGAACCCCAGCACAAAGCAGCCATGCAGATTCCGTGCGAAAAGAGGGTTCGATGAAAACACGCTTTCAACACTAGAAGTGTGCACTTACGTGAAGTTTAGTCAACTACCACAACAGAGTTTTCGCCCATTAGCTCCGCTGGCCACGCTGTTTCACAGAGTGAAATCCCCAACATTTAATACGCAGCGGTTTATTGGTCAGGCTTGTCGCACATACGTATAAAAAATGTCATGTAATAATGCCAACAATGAACTGGTCCATGCAGGCCTAATACAAAGCTAGAAATGTTCAAAACCAGAATAAAATAAAGGAACATGATCAACATAGCATAATTGACAAAACAACCATGAAGAAATCACAATAATCAGGTTCAATAGCAAAAAAAGCTGCGTAAACATGCAGCTGACACCCATGCTGCACAAAATAACGCACCACCAGGTCACCCAGCAAATGATTGCTCCTCCCACAGGCGTCTTCACTGCTGCATCTTAACAAGGGAGACAACCTGACGGAACTCGTTGCAGGCGACACGCGTCTCAACTGCTGCAACAAGCAGGAATTCAATAAAACGCAGCAAAGTTAGCGCACATGTCATACGTTGAGTTTCTAACCTCCCTTACGAAATTCTGCTTTTGCCGGGAGAACAATGCATGCTTACCTCAAACATTGACGTCATCGAGGGTTTTTAAGACAGAGCCGTGGGAGTTCTACGAACGATAATAGCCAGGTGGCCCGTTCTACGCGCTTACTCTGGTTTCATAGCACTGGAGCTGTATTTAACACACATACTAGAACAACACAAATCGCTACAATAGAATGACCTTTATTATTGCAGGCACTGCCTCATAGGCAAGTTTATTCACTACACTTTTTCTCAATCCCTAAATGTGTTTCATTCAAGAGAAACAAAAATGAATGGGTTTTGAAGTCTAGATTAGGAATCTTTGCACTTTTCTTTTTGATTGAAATAGCAATAGAGAGAGAGAGAGAGACGTTGTGCTGCATGTGTGTCGGGATCTTTCTTAGGCAAGAGGGAGCGCTGACTGAAGATTCCGGCGGCGGCAGAGATTGCAGCAGAAATCTGAGCACACGGCTAACCGGCATGCAGCTTTGTTCATTAGGCATTTTTTACCACGAAATTGTTTTATGCCGGGGTACACCACGACTCCTTGACATATACGCTGAAAAAATAATCAACGCAAAACGCAGAATATCGCAAAAAATTAATTTGTTCTGTCGACGTGCGTTGAAAAATTCCCGCTTTGACAGATGCATAACTTGTATAGATGCAGCTTTTCTAACCTATATGACACGTTGCTTTCACCCTAGAAAACAACGAGAATAAAAGGAAAGTTCATCTTACTACAAGATAATTTATTCACATCTCCAAGGAACTAAGGACACTGAAGGACATATAAACCACACCGAACATGTACTCCTTCGAACTCCTACTTGGACGTTACCAGAATTTATGCTACTTGAATAATAGTTCAGCCACAGCGCACCAATTTTCGCATAACATATCATTCGCAGTAGCCCCATTCCAATAGCGACGTAGTTCGACGTAATCGAACGATAAAGAGAAAGTATACAGCTGATGAAAACGTATTGCGTAAAAGCTTGATATAAGTTATTTTTATGACGCGACGCACTTCTTGCGGTGGCATAAGCTTGAGTGTGAATTGAGGTAATCCAAATTTCGAATGTCGTACACTATGATCAGTATGAGGGGAACTAAGGAACGAAGACCACTGCAGTTTAACTTTGTGGTAAGGTTTGAACTTGAGATCAACGCACAGAAAAGGTTTGTATTTTTGGGGAGGCCCGTCTGCTCGAAAGATATGTGGTGATTGTAGAAAACTCAAGACAAGGAGTTGACCAAAGCAAAAAATGCATATTCACAACAACAAGTACTAACTCATTTACCCGCCCCACTCCCTCACACACAAAAATGCGCTCACTGATGCACTCTAAGGCAAATTTACACAAAAAAAGAGTATCGGAGCCCAATAGGCGCGCGCGATGAACGGATAGACCGTTGCGGAGCAGCCACAGAGGGAAGCGTGCCGTGCGAAACCACTTAGTCACCAAACACGCTCCAAAGACATAAACCGCCCGGTGAATGCAGGTAGCGCGAAAAGCGTTGCCAAGGTCCTTCTCCTTCTCTGCTGGCTCAGACTTTTCCCGTATTTTGCTGGCGACGGTTCGCGTTGCGTCGCGCTCGGAGTGTCGATCACGTGTCTATTGAGGTTTTCTAGAACGCGAAGTAACTGATGAACACCTGGTATCTTGTGGTGCGACCGCACACATGTCGAGCTACTTGGTGATTACCTTTCATGCAAGTTATCAAGAGAGCAAATTTAAAATACAGACGCATGAAGGAAAATTGCCTCTCTGCTTTACTTTACGATAGGCAGTGAATCTTCATGCACATGAATAATGCCTCTGTGAAGTACACAGGAAAATGAGATGGAACAGAAAAAAAGAAAGGAAGAATAGAGAAGAAAGGAAGTAGCTCAACCAGGTTGATGATTTGCTGCCCTACAGTGTATGCAGAGGGGTAGAGGGAGTGGTCAGAAAAATAATTAAGTATGAGAGCACAACTGATATGTACGGACACCTACTGGTGCTTATCATTGATGCTCGGATGGTCGCGTATAGAGCTGGGTCGTTTTGAGAATTTCAAAAGCATTGTTTCAGACCACCATGCAGATTACGCTTCAATTGTAGCGCTATATAAGACAGAACATATGGGCCAGCTTTATTGAATAAAAGAATATAGGTGAAACAAATACTTTAAAATATATTGTCACGGTTCAACGTAAGCAGTGCACCGAGACGTTGAGTCCGAGAACCGACGGCGTGTGTTTTTTTGCAGGAGCCAAGAGCAGGCGAGCAAAAAAATTGCCCGCAGCTTCCCTCGGGGGAACACTGAGGAGGATGCGGAGCATGTAATTGGTTAACGGGGTGTTAAAGTGCGACTTACTTGGGTCGATGGCTAAATTGGTTAACGTGGTTGTGAAATGGGGTGTTAAATTGCGACTTACTTGGGTCGATGGCTAAATTGGTTAACGTGGTTGTAGGAGGGGGTGTTAAATGAGTGAACACGTACACACGTATGCGAAAGGGCGGCGCTGGTCGAAGGGACGTCGATCATTGTGTTTGTGGATTCGTTGGCATTCATTTCACGGCGACTTCGGACGTCGACGCGCCGTACAAACCAACGGACGAGCGGCAACTGAGCGAGCGAGCGCCGACCTTGAGTATATATACAGCGCGACGGCGCATGCGCTGTCAGCTGTCGAATGTTCTCGAAGGAGAAGCGCGCACGGCACAGATGGTGGGCGACGGCGTGACGGCGCATGCGCGCGCGTCAGCTGTCGAATGTTCGAGAAGCGGTGCGGACGGCGCACTACAAGGCGCGAGTATAAGATGCTTCCGCATCTAAAACAAAAACACATCGTCTTCTTCAGTCCCCCTTTTCACGAGACTGTTGGCGCGCACATCGTCTTCGTTCTTTGTTTCGTGCGCGGCATTTGCCTCCCCTTAAAAGAGCATCGCCCCGATGCTATAGCTGAGACAGTAATTTGCGCAAGAAGTCACTTTGTAGAAGCGACGGTGCCTCGCAGAGTCACTCGCTGACGTATGGCTTAATGCGCACTACGTGCACAAGCTCAGGTCGGTGCTGGCGACGCTTTGAACAGTTTGGGCTATCCGGGACGACTTCATAGGTAACGTCACTTAGTCGTCGCAGCACTCGATAAGGTCCGAAGTACCTTCTGAGCAAATTTTCGGATAGTCCCCGTCTTCGTACAGGCGTCCACACCCATACCCTGTCCCCGGTTTTGTACGTTACAGGTGTATGACGTTGGTTATAGTGGCCTGCGTCGTACTCTTGCTGTTTGTATATTCGCAGACGTGCGAGCTGCCTGGCTTCCTCTGCGCGTTGAGTAAACGCGTCAGCACTCGTTTCGTTGTCATCGCATTCGTGTGGCAGCATCGCGTCTAACATCGTTCTTACTTCTCGTCCGTAAACAAGGCTGAATGGGGTCATCCGTGTGGTTTCTTGTTTCGCAGTATTGTATGCGAACGTTATGTAAGAGATAATCTCGTCCCAGTTTTTGTGTTCGAAGTCCACATACATTGAAAGCATGTCTTCCAGAGTTTTGTTGAGTCGCTCGGTCAACCCGTTGGTTTGTGGATGGTAAGCTGTTGACTTGTGATGAATAGTACCACTGAGCACCAACACATGATCTAAACACATGATCGAGTGGGCACGGAAACAGTGCGCTTTGCGTGGCTTCTAACCACCGCTTTTTCATCATGCAGAATCTGCCGACTCTCCTGATAGCGTGCTCGTTGGCGGCACACGGGTGTTCGTGGGAGATAGTGCTGAAGTTGCCACCCTCGTACGGACCGGACAACAGGGTTGACGATGAAATATTTTACAATTTCACTGCGACAGAAGCACTTTACTTCGAATTCCCAGCCGCATCGACGTTGCCAACACCTCCCGTGGTCTACTTAAGCACACGGCGCATCGATTCGCCTTTCAGTGGGCACGGAAACAGTGCGCTTTGCGTGGCTTCTAACCACCGCTTTTTCATCATGCAGAATCTGCCGACTCTCCTGATAGCGTGCTCGTTGGCGGCACACGTGTGTTCGTGGGAGATAGTGCTGAAGTTGCCACCCTCGTACGGACCGGACAACAGGGTTGACGATGAAATTTTTTACAATTTCACTGCGACAGAAGCACTCTACTTCGGGTTCCCAGCCGCATCGACGTTGCCAACACCTCCCGTGGTCTACTTAAGCACACGGCGCATCGATTCGCCTTTCAGTGGGCACGGAAACAGTGCGCTTTGCGTGGCTTCTAACCACCGCTTTTTCATCATGCAGAATCTGCCGACTCTCCTGATAGCGTGCTCGTTGGCGGCACACGTGTGTTCGTGGGAGATAGTGCTGAAGTTGCCACCCTCGTACGGACCAGACAACAGGGTTGACGATGAAATTTTTTACAATTTCACTGCGACAGAAGCACTCTACTTCGGGTTCCCAGCCGCATCGACGTTGCCAACACCTCCCGTGGTCTACTTAAGCACACGGCGCATCGATTCGCCTTTCAGTGGGCACGGAAACAGTGCGCTTTGCGTGGCTTTTAACAACCGCTTTTTTATCATGCAGGTGTGCACAAAGTTTTCTCTATACGCTAAAAAATCAGACAACCCGTTTTTGCTACCGTTTCCGTGCCCAAAAGTGTTGTATGAAGTTGTATGCGACTGTTTTTCTATGCTTTTTTTGCTCCTACAATCTGGAGATGTTGAAACTAACCCGGGACCTAACACGCGCTCTGAAAACGTACTTGATATTGATTCGTTACCAGAAAATCCTGCCGAGCAGATGAAAGCAATGTTTAAACTACTCAAAGATATACACAGCCGTTCACTCCAAAGTTCGAAAGTGCAAACCGAACTAGCTGCTGACGTTAAAGCAATTAAAAACGGGCAAAAAAACATAGAAACAAAAATAACCGGCATACAAAAAAGACTAGACGAACTCGAAGAAAAATCAAAGGACTTTGATCAACTTGGCAAAGATTTATCAGAAGTACACGCGTCGTTATCTGGTCTAATGCACCAAAGTAATAACTATCAAACACGCTTCGATGAGATTGAGGACAGATCTAGGCGTGACAACCTAATCTTTCATGGTATAGCTGACACTAAAGAAACCTGGAACGAAACTGAAGCTAAGCTATCAGCAGCGATAAATGAAGTACTTGGATCTTTTTGCACAGAGTCAATTGATCGCGCACACCGACTTGGCCTGTTTGCACCTGCCAAATGCCGCCCCTTAATAGCCAAATTTTCCAACTACAAGACCCGAGAAAAAGTTCTGTCACTTCGTAACCAGCTGAAACAAAAGAACATTTCAGTTACGGAAGATTTTTGTCAACGTACCCGCACTTCTCGCCAAAAACTAATTGAATTTGCAAAGAACTATCCTGGGCGCCCGCAGTTTAAACTGCGCTATAACAAATTGCTCCTGAATAATAACCGTTTTTACTACAACTTTGAACTTGATCGCGTTGAAGAAATACGATCGCGTGGCAACCAATCAGGTCGCGGAGACTCCACTGGGCGAAATGCCTCACTGTAGGGAGAAGGGAGGGGTAGTGGCATATCATCGCATCGTCAATCGCATCCGGTATCTGTATTCTTTGCTAACGCCAGAAGTGTTCTCAATAAACGTTGTGCCCTCTCATCCATTATAGATACATGCGATGCGAAAATAGTAGCTTTAACTGAAACGTGGCTTTCCGCACAAACAACAGACTCAGAAATATTTCACGAGGCAAACAACTTTATGGTATATCGCTGCGACCGCAGCGAGCATAGAGGAGGAGGCGTACTACTTGCGGTCTCGAAGGACATACCATCATCACCAATCCAAGTAAACAGTTTACTAGAAATAACCTGGGCTTTACTAACTTTGGGTAGCTGTAAACTGGTTCTAGGTACCTGCTACAGATCACCTTCCTCACCATCCTCATTTGTTAACGAACTGCATGACTCCATCAACATAGTAAGCTCTCGTTTCCCTTCTTTACCTATGTTTTTACTCGGAGATTTTAACTTCCCCAACATAACGTGGAACACAATGCCGATACGTATTTCCCCCTTTTCACAGCAGAGTGAAGATTTTCTGAATACATGCTCCGTTTTTTGCTTGAATCAGTTAGTAACTCAAGCCACAAGAATTACAAGTAATACAGCAAGCACTCTCGACCTAATACTAGCAACGCATCCTGACCTTGTCTCCGACATTACATACTTACCAGGAATCAGCGACCACGTCTCGCTAAACTTTGTTATCAATATTAGCCATAGTAAAAAGACTAAACAGCAGAAACGCATACGATGCTACCGGAAAGCTAACTTCGAAGCAATAAATAATGAGCTAACTCACTTTTACGATGATTTTGTTAAAGATTTTGAATCTCTTTCCGTTCAATCTAACTGGGATCTGTTTGCATGCACAGTCCATAAATTGATAGAGAAGTACATCCCAAATTGCACACTCATTTTCAATCCCCAAGCGCCGTGGTATTCCAGTCATCTAAAACGCCTATCTAATCGGAAAAAGCGTTTCTTTCGTTTAGCTAAGGGCTCGCCTTCACCTTCGCGCTGGACATCTTACAAATCTGCTGCAAACGCCTACTTAAAAGCTCTAAAAACTGCAAAAAACAACTACCTAACTAGAACACTACCTGAAACATTGAAAAATAACCCTAGAAAGTTTTGGCAAATGATTAACCCAACCACTAACAACACTATATCACTAGAAGATTCATCTGGAAATAATATCCCCGATAACATGTGCGCATCAGCTATTAATGATTCATTTTCAAGCCAGTACTCCGAATCCGCCAACATCATACTTCCTTATGCGCACCGCTATAATTACATGCCCATGGATTCAGTAATTATTGAGGTACCTGGAATATTGAAACTAATAGATAAGTTACCGTTCCACTCCGCTCCTGGCTATGATGGCATTCATAGCAAATTTCTTAAAAGCACTAACGTAGTTAGTTCAATGATACTAAGTCAAATATTTCAACAATCAATGAGAACTTGTCAACTTCCAAAAGAATGGAAAATAGGGAAGGTGGTTCCAATCTATAAATCTGGCCCCAGAAACTCGCCACTTAATTACCGACCCATATCACTAACAAGTAATTGCTGCAAATTATTAGAACATGTAATCTTCTCGAACCTTGCTAACTTTCTAGAGTCTAACTCATACTTTGCTAAAGCGCAACATGGTTTTAGAAAACAGTATTCCTGCGAGACACAGCTTGCTTCATTTACTCATAATCTGCATCAAATTCTGGATCGATCATCTTGCGCTGACAGTATTTTTTTAGATTTTAGCAAAGCATTTGACAAGGTTTGCCATAAATTACTGCTCTTAAAACTAAGCTTGCTAAATATTGACACTAACCTTCTTAAATGGATAGAACATTTTCTCTCTAATCGTTTCCAATTCGTAACTGCTAACGACCATCATTCACCACTCACTGAAGTACAATCCGGTGTGCCTCAGGGTTCAGTGTTGGGACCTTTATTATTTCTTGTATATATTAATGATCTAACTTCTTCAATAACTTCTAACATACATCTGTTCGCAGATGACTGTGTTATTTACCGCGAAATCAGCAATGTTGATGATACTAAAACACTTCAAACTGACCTAAATAATATAGCTAATTGGTGTAATATCTGGTTAATGGAACTTAATATTAAAAAATGTAAGATAATGCACGTATCAAGAACTAACTCGAATCATAACACCTACCACCTAAACAACGTTCCTTTAGATTCCGTCCTGTCTTATAAATATCTTGGCGTGCACATCACAAATAACTTAGGTTGGACAATTCACGTAGAGTACGTGATTAACAATGCTAATCGCATGCTCGGCTACTTACGACGTAACTTCTCCAAAGCACCCTCTTCCTTGAAACTAGTACTCTATAAGTCTCTCATACGCCCCAAACTCGAATATGCATCCGCCATATGGCATCCCAGTCATGCTAATCTCATCACATCTCTTGAACTAGTACAAAATAACTCTGCTAGGTTCATCCTCTCTAACTACAACCGCACTGCAAGTATGACTTCAATGAAAAATAATTTATCACTTATTCCATTGGCTCACCGACGAAAAATTGCCCGTCTTTCACTGTTTCATAAAATTTTCTATCACCCTACACTTCATAATGACCTGATAATCCAGCCTCTGTACATCTCAAACCGTGTTGATCATCGCAATAAGGTAGGAATCGCATCATGTCACACTAGGTCTTTCTTTCAGTCATTTATTCCCCGCACATCTCATGATTGGAACCGCCTTCACCCGAATGTCGCAACCATTACTGACTTCAAACTTTTCCACGAAACATTAGCTAACATTGTATAACCAAGAAAATCTGTTACCTATGCTTATTGCTTCTGTTTTTGTATATTTAGTAATAACTATTTTTTATACATTCTGCAGAAACGTTAATAATATCTGTCTTTTATTGTATTGTTTTATTTGTAATTATTGTATTGTTTATTTGTATTTATTGCACTGTTTTATTTGTATTTTTCATGTATTTACCCACTCCCCTCTTTAATGCCTTGTTGGCCCTGAGGGTATTATAAATAAATAAATAAATAAATAAAAAGCGTGGCCGTGAATGCGGTTCCGCGATCTGTTATAACGACAGATGGCTTACCATGTCTCAGCACAATGTTCTCTTTGAAGAACCGGGCTATCTCCTCTGCTGTGCCTCTCTGGATGGCTTTTGTCTCGGCGTAGCGAGTAAGGTAGTCGGTCGCCACTATAACCCAACGGTTGCCAACACTAGAGGTGGGAAGCGGCCCAAAAGGTCCATTCCGATCTGGTCAAACGGCGTTGTCGGGATCTGGACAGGGTGTAGCAAACCGGCTCGTTTCGTTGGAGGTGACTTCCGCCGCTGGCAATCGAGGCAGGTCCGAACATGATGCTTTACAGTAGCGGTGAGTTTAGGCCAGTAATATCTCCCTCGAACTCTGCTCAGTGTGCGTGTGTAGCCTAAATGTCCAGATGTTACCTCGTTGTGGCACGCTTGCAACACCTCAGAACGAAGAGTGGTAGGGACGACAAGCAGGTAGGTGGACCCGTCTGACGAGAAGTTTATTTTGTAAAGGACATTGTTTCGCAGACAGAACGACGATAGTCCTCTTGTAAAGGCTTTGGGTGCACTCTTGCTTCGTCCTTCTAAATAATGAATCAAGCCAAGTAGCTCAGGATCGTCATGCTGGTGATCTGCTATGGTTGACGTATCGAGAATTCCGAGGAACGCTGTCTCTTCATCAAAAGCAGCAGCTGACTCTATTGGTGATCGAGATAGGCAGTCGGCGTCCATGTGTCGTTTTCCCGACTTATACGCCATCGTTATATCAAACTCCTGTAGTCTAAGGCTCCAGCGTGCCAATCGCCCGGAAGGATCTTTCAGACTTGTTAACCAACACAACGAATGGTGGTCACTGATAACCTTGAATGGGCGGCCGTACAGGTTTGGGCGAAATTTCATAACTGCCCACACCACGGCGAGGCATTCCTTTTCAGTTGTCGAGTAGTTTGCTTCTGTGCGTGACAGAGTTCTGCTTGCGTAAGCGATCACTCTTTCCTCGTCATCCTGGCGCTGTACAAGCACAGCTCCGAGGCCAACATTGCTGGCGTCAGTATGGAGCACTGTAGGGGCTGTGTCATCAAAATGGGCAAGTACGGGGGTCGTCTGTAGACGTAGGCGCAAGTCATTGAAAGCATCTTCCTGTTCGTCGCCCCAAACAAATGCAACGTCATCCCTCGTGAGACGAGTTAAAGGTGACGCAATGCGCGCAAAATCTGGAATAAATCGCCGATAATATCCACAGAGACCCAGAAAACGCCTCACTGCCTTTTTATCTGATGGTGTTGGAAACTGTGCGATGGCGGCAACTTTTAGGGGTCTGGACGAACTCCTGCGTAACTGACGACATGGCCAAGAAACTGCAGTTCCTCAAAGCAGAAGTGACACTTCTCCGGCTTGAGCGTCAGGCCTGCGGCCCGTATGGCCTGCAAGACCATTTGCAATCGTTCAAGGTGTTCGTCAAACGTTGTAGAAAACACAATGACGTCGTCAAGGTATACTGGACAGGTTCTTCATTTAAGGCCAGAGAGAACGGTATCCATGAGACGCTGGAAAGTAGCAGGAGCGGAGCACAAGTCAAATGGTAAAACCTTAAATTCGTACAGTCCGTCTGGCGTCACGAAAGCGGTTTTTTCACGATCCCTGGGGTCTACTTCAATTTGCCAATATCCGCTCTTTAAGTCCATGGAAGAGAAGTAACGTGCGTTTCGAAGCCTGTCAATCGAATCATCTATGCGGGGAAGCGGGTACACGTCCTTTTTTGTAACCTGATTTAGCTTTCGATAGTCCACACAGAAACGCAGGCTGCCGTCCTTCTTTTTCACTAGAACAACAGGTGATGCCCAGGGGCTTTTCGACAGTTGAACGACGTCGTCTTGAAGCATTTTTGTTACCTGCTGTTCTATCGCTTCTCGCTCTTTTGAAGGCACACAGTACGGATTTTGATGGATTGGTCCAGCCGTGTCCTCTGTGATGATTCGGTGCTTGGTCAAGGACGTCCGGCCAACTTTCGAGGTTGACGCAAAACAGTCGTGGAACTCGTCTAGCAGCACAAGCAGGCGTTCCCGCTGTTTTTGAGTTAAAGTAGGGCTGACGTCAAGGTTAGGTGCTAGGTCACGTGGGTCTTGTGCAGGTGTTGCTTCGAGTGCTGAAAAGCAGTCATGAACATCTGCGATCTCGTCGAAATGTGCCAACGTTGTGCCTTTTGGAAGGTGTCGTCGCTCGGAGGTGAAATCGGTCAACAGCAAGTTCGTTCGGCCGTCGGTGACATTGACTATTCCTCGTGCTACGGAAATCCCGTGAGTGAAAAGCAGCGAGGTTAGTTGGTCGGCGACTCCTTCACCGTCGAACGGTACATCACATTCTACTGAAACGAGGATACACGATCGAGGCGGCACGACTATATTGTGGTCTTTGAGACGAAAGGATTTGTGCTCTGGTGATGTATGATCAGTCAGACGAGCACTCTCGTAAAATGAAACCACGCGGTCCGGGATGTTGATTATTGCGCCATGCTCCCTGAGAAAGTCCATTCCTATAATTAAATCTTTGCAGCACTCTGGGAGAGCAATGAAAGTCGCGACGAAAGAAGAATCTCCTATGCTGATTCTTGCTGTGCATCTATGTGTGGGGAGCAGCAATTGACCATCCGCTGTTCTTATATGTGGTCCTGTCCATGGCGTTCTTACTTTTCTAAGATGATCAGCGAGCTTCCGACTTATTATGGAAAATCAGCACCCGTATCGACTAAGGCCATCACTTGCTCTCCGTCAATAATTACATTGACGTCGGCGCTCACCATTTCGTCGTTGTTAATATTCGTCGGCGTCAAGTCGTTCTGTCGCGGCAGTACTGGGGACTTTTTATCGTCTTGTGGTCGGGCTGCGACCTTACCCCGAGAGGTCGCCGCCTTTTGTTTCCCCAGTAAGGGCTGGGCTACCTTGTTGCCCGAAGGTCAGCAAAAGTACGTCGATTCGGTGATGATGTCTGAGCAGGGGATGGAGAGCGTGACCTGTGGGCGGAATTGGGCTGGCGATGAGGAGGCGACTCGTGATAGGGAGACCACGTTGTTGAAGGTCCTCGAAAAGCAGGGTCGCCATGGCAAACAATGTAGTCGTCATTGGCACGGCGACCATCGTACCCTGGCCGAGACGGGCGAAGCGATGTGTCACGGTACCAACATTAGCGAGCTATATGGCCGGCACCACCACAGTTGAAGCAGAGAGGGCGCCGATCGATGGTGCGCCAAGCGTCCGTTCTGCGAAATTGTGGGCGTCTTATGTCCTCTCGTGGTGGTGAGTAAGGCGCGGCAAGTGGTGGCTGGTGGCATGGAGACATCGGAGACATGGGCTGACGTCTGAAAGCCTCCTGCAATGGTTGCGACGAAGGTGCGGCTGTAGGTGGCTGGTAGTATGATGTAATGGGCTGGACGGGTGGTGGTCGGCGGACAGCGTCGGCGTAACTCAGTTAACGCTGATCCCGATCGAGATCAGTTGCTGAAAAAGCGTGCCTAAGTTTGTCACGAATGACTGCGGCAACGGCAGTCACTGGTGTATCCACTGGAGGAGTCCAAAGCTTCTGCATTTCTTCGCGGACAATATCTCTGATAAGGTCACATAGAGAGCCCTGATTGTCCAGAGTCACTGAAGCGGTGTTGATTGGGGTGGTAGTGGACGAGCGATCATATTGCCTCGATCTTTGGTGCAGAGCACGCTCAATGGCAGTGGCTTCTCTTATAAAATCGGCCACGGTAGTTGGGGCATTGCGCACAAGTCCAGCGAACAGTTGTTCTTTCACGCCACGCATAAGGTAGCGCAACTTCTTCTCCTCGGACATGTTGGGATCATCCCGACGACAGAGGCGCGTCTTGTCTTCAGCAAACATTGCCACTGTCTTGTTAGGTTTTTGTAGCCTTAACTCGAGCAACTGCTGAGCCCGCTCACGACGGTCGACGCTAGCAAAGGTGTCAATTAGCTGCTGACGAAAGTCATCCCATGTGGATATACGGCCTTCTCGATTCTCAAGCCACGTGTGAGCGCCGTCATTGAGAGTGAAATAGGTGCGGGCGAGCTTCTGTTGAGCATTCCACTGGTTGATGTCGGCAACGCGTTCGTAATGCTCAAGCCAATCTTCAACATCTTCGTGTGGGGCACCACTGAAGCGATCAGGCACAAGTGGCTGAAGAAGTGTTACCTGGGTTGCATTAAAAACGGGGCTGCCTTGTATCCCTTGGACCAACTGTGGCTGGCTAGCGGAGGCCATTGGTAGAGGTACGTAATGCCTGGTAGAATGTTCGTCGAAGGAGGTCAGCTCAGGAGATAGGCCTAGCGACCGCCGACTGAAGCGGTGCACTGGTGTCGTAACAGATGGCTGCGTGTCGGGACTTGATGAACGGCTCCCAGATGGGGTGTTGAGCATCGGCAGGCTTGCTACCCAGCACCTCCACCAGTGTCGCAGTTCAACGTAAGCAGTGCACCGAGACGTTGAGTCCGAGAACCGACGGCGTGTGTTTTTATGCAGGAGCCAAGAGCAGGCGAGCAAAAACAAAAACACGTCGTCTTCTTCAGTCCCCCTTTTCACGAGACTGTTGGCGCGCACATCGTCTTCGTTCTTTGTTTCGTGCGCGGCAATATTATGGCAGCATGGACGCATACAAGCAATGTAAAGCGCACTAAAGTAAGGATGCACGAGCTTCTCTTCACGCATCAGTTCTACATGGATGCTTCAACTGTGCTGCAAAGAAATTTAACCAATGTCTGTGTGTGCAACATTGTCCATTTTAAACTATCTATATGTATATCTAAAATTCCTACTGCGAGTTAAGCTGCATAGCACTCTATAACTCTTCCTTTTATTAGGGCAATTTTTCGAACAATCAATATTATTCATTTTATGTCTCCTGACTTCGTGCCCACAATTCTTGGTTTGGCTCGATCTCAACTGTGCAGCCCTTATTTTGGAGGAATCTAAAAACATCAACAAAAATATATTTTGAAACTGCTTCTCGGTGATATTGCCTTCCCTCAACTGCCACAGCTTGCGATGAGTCATAGCAAGTCTCGCGCAAACCTAGGGCCTACCCTTGAAGAAGCTGGTCCGGCTCTGAAATGCTCAGTTTTTTTTTTCAAATAAATTTTTGGTTTGAGTTTTCTTACTTCTCGAGTCCCTTCACAATCACGCAGACCTCATGTTCTCCTTAGTCCTTAATTTTGTTATATTATGAAATAATTAAAAATGTAGAAATGAAAATAAAAATACTAATAACTGTTGTGCAAAAAACACAGTGCCACATACGCACTTGAACGCAATATTCCTTTTATTTTGTTTTAGTACCTAAAGCATTAGAAAAGATAGCAGCACATAAAAAACATTGAAAAAAACTAAAAAAAATTAGACTTGGCGGGATTCAAACCTTCGCCACTGAGTAGTGCTCGCGTACGTGAACTGAGTGCGCTAGCTTGCTAAGCCATGCGCGCCGGACCGTGCACACGTGTTTGAGTTATATATATAAATTAGCTGTTTACACGCTATGTGTTTCCATATTTATGTACGATATGCGATCGTATCTATTGTGTGCATATGTTTTGTGATTGCATATACGTCACATGCTTTTCGCATGTCTTTCAACTATAGATTGCAGCCCCGTCGCGGGGTGGCAATGTATAGGGAGCGTACAATATAATATCAATATTCAACAATACAATATCAAGGGAGCGTACGATAGCGTGGTTCAAGAGGAATTGTGGGGAATACTGGACACACTAGGCGTAGAACATGTAGTCTCTAATCTTTTAAAGGGTATCTATAAAGGTAACAAGGTAGTTATAAAGTGGGAAAAACAGGTATCCAAGCCTGCAGAGGTACAACGGGGGCTTAGGCAGGGGTGCCCTCTGTCACCCTTCTTATTCATGATGTACCTACAAGTAATAAAGGCAAAATTAGAGGGAAGTGGACTGGGCTTCAACCTCTCTTTAGTCAAACAAGGAAAACTTATTGATCAGGCACTACCAGCATTAATGTACGCAGATGATATAGTGCTAATGGCCAACAACAAGGAAGATTTGTAGAGATGGATGGACATCTGCGGTAATGAGGGATATAGGTTAGATTTTAGATTCAGTAAGAAAAAATCAGCAGTCATGATTTTCAATGACAACGAAGGTGGCGAGCTTATAATACAGGAGGTCACGCTAGATATAACAGATAAATACAAATATCTTGGCGTATGGATAAGCAATGGGACCGAGTATCTGAGGGAACACGAAATATACGTGACGACTAAAGGTAACAGGAATGCAGCAGTCATGAAAAATAGGGCACTGTGGAATTACAATAGGTATGATGTTGTGAGAGGAATATGGAAAGGGGTCATGATTCCTGGGCTGACGTTCGGCAATGTGGTCTTGTGAATGAGATCAGAAGTTCAAGCAAGATTAGAAATTAAGCAACGTGGAACAGGTAGGCTTGCTTTAGGAGCTCACGGGAATACACCAAATCAGGGAGTACATGGTGATGTGGGATGGACATCATTTGAGGGCAGGGAAGCTAGCAGCATGATAAAATTTGAGAAGCGATTGAGAGAAATGGGGGTAGAGCGTTGGGCTAGGAAGGTTTTCAGCTACTTGTACATGAAGAATGTCGACACTAAATGGAGGAAGCTAACCAGGAAGTTGACTGGTAAATACTTAGAAAACAGCAGGTGGCCAAACCAAAAAGAACTATCGGTTAAGAAGAAAGTGAAGAAAACGGAGACTGACATGTGAAGAATGGGCATGATTAAGAAGTCCGCACTAGAGATCTATCGAACATTAAGCAGGAAATCGCCAAGGAAAGGATCTATGATAAAACTCGGGGTAGTTCTCTACTGTTTGAGGCCAGGACAGGAGTACTGCGAACCAAGACATATCGGGCCAAATACGAAGGGGTAGACACAGTATGCAGTGCGTGTGAAGAGGAAGAAGAAACTGCCGAACACTTGATAATGTTCTGTAAAGGGCTTCACCCTATAGTTGAGGATGATGGCGCAGAGTTTTTCAAAGCACTGTGGTTTAGGGACCGGGAGGGCAAAATAAACTTTAAGCGGGTAGACTTAACTAGAAGGAGGTTATCTGATTGGTGGCTAAAGTCAAGGCACGAGTGAAAATTAAACTCTTCACTGCAAAGTACGAATCCTCAAACTCACTTTTTAAGGAAAAAAATAAATATAGTTTTTGGTTCATTAGGTAGTACGGCTTGGTGGCGCTAGCCACCGCCCGATCTGAAGGGTACAGCCATATTCATCCATCCATTCATCCATCCATCCTATGGAAAGCAGGTTCTGAACGGCTACGCTTATTAGAAAGCTTGCGAATTCATGTTTTTATGCGAGTTAATTTGCATTCGTACTTCTCGCAGGCTTTCATGGGTACAGGGGCGCCGAAAAATAACAGGAACTTAGCGGCAAGCTTTTTTTCCGCCGGGCTCTGACCGTGGTGGACACAAAACGAAGCTATATGGCCTTTGTAACATGTATCACTCTGTCTTTCTATCAAAAAATTTGGCTACAACCACTTAGAAATTAATTTTAAGCAGTGAAGAAGGTTGATACATTTTGCCCGCGTTTCTTTATATGCTCTATGTAAGTATAATGAAAGCAGTTTGTCAGGCCGTGCTACCGGATCGATACATGCAGTCGAGTTTACAGTATTTCTGTTTTATTTTTTCTTTCAAGCTTTTGAAACCTCATTTGCATGCCTCACTATATAATACTGCTGTGTAGAACTGCATATATGACTAAAAAAAGCAGTCTTTTCTTGCTCTATCACTAATGAGAAATAAAAAAACAACTCGCACATTTCCTTATGTATTCCCCAAAGACTACTGAAAGGCAACAATAATCTTGTTGGTTTTATTCTCATTAGATTTGATATGTGGGTTTTAACGACTGAAAATC
Source organism: Rhipicephalus annulatus (assembly GCA_013436015.1). Classification (NCBI taxonomy): domain Eukaryota; kingdom Metazoa; phylum Arthropoda; class Arachnida; order Ixodida; family Ixodidae; genus Rhipicephalus; species Rhipicephalus annulatus. The sequence continues at coordinate 34,699 of WOVY01013419.1, forward strand.
ACCATATGATAATAACAAACGCCGTTGTGGAGGGCTCCTTAAATTTTAACAACCTGGGGTTCTTCAACGTGCAACCCAATCTGAGCACACGCGCATACAATCTTTACCATTCCAGTTTAATCCATTGAATATAGCCTGCTACTCTCCGAGATACTTCTGTTCCCAGCGTGGTTTTTCTACTGCCTCAAGGATTTCAGACAAAGCTACCTTGCTGGTTATGGCCCCTCAGATGGTTATGCACTACCCCAGTGATCGGCCCAATTCAACCATGCGTAGAAGTGATATGATGTCGTCAAGTTAGGTGACGTTCCGTGACGTCACAAAATTTTATGATCTGTTGCGTCATATTATGACGCCTACACGTAATGAATATTTGTTGCATCACTCGTGTGGACGCCGTGGACGCGGGAAGACTCTGGTAGCCACCGGCGATCAGTTTTCGCTTTGTGTGAGTAATTTAAAACTTCTTCCTTAATATCTATTATGGCTGTCGTTCTGTAAAATCGCAGCTGCTACTGGTGTTCGGGCGAGGGCGATTGAAGTCGTCAGGTGGAATTATCGGTCTTCTGATACATATTACATATGCGAAATACTCTGGAGTGGGTAGCTGTCCTTTACAGCCTGAATATTTTATAACTCATATGAAGTGCTGGCTCAAAATTACCCTTCACGTTTCCAAACATGGCATTATAAACGTGACCGCGCTGCGTCCAAGCAGTCAACGAGTGAGTCTATCAGTATCAACGCTGATCGCGATCACTGCCCTGTGTAACGCTAACACCACGCCCCGAAGCTGAATTCGGCTCTATTCGGCTCTATTCTGCTCGATACTGAAGACAAGAGAACAGAGGGAAGAAAGAAAAAAAGAGCTGAATAGCCGGATATTCAGGCTACAATAGTGCGGCCAAAAATACACAAACGAGCCCCAGCACCTGACAACAGGCCGCATTTCCAGGCCTGTCACTTTGAATTAAGTTGAGAGTCGGCCTTAGACTTTAGACTTTAGCAACGATGCCTGTTCAAAACATCGGCCATGGTTGCAGGAACCGTGGTGCACATGGAGCTGTTTTTGCATGTTCCACGACAATTTTATTGTTTAAGCTCTCAAATGGTAAAATCACCTGACATAGTTCCTCATTTTCTGGCGCTTCCTTTCTCGCTGTGGCAACACATGAAGCTTCGCGAAAGGAACGGATGATCAGGCCTACATGCCTGAAAGCACTCTAGTGGCATTTTGTGCTATTTAGCGCATGAATGCCAGGCTTGCGTGTAATGTGCAACACCACAGTAGCAAGCATCAGAAAACATTGGGTACCCAAGTTTTTAGTATTGGCTCCTGGCAAAGGCTGCTTTAAAAAATTGACTTTCAGTGAGTCAAAAAAGCAACTCTCAGTAGAAAAAACGTGAGGGCGACAAAACGATCTTTCGCCTAATAATGGCAGGAGCTATCTGGCATGGGCCTAACAGACGATGTGCGAGCACCTCTATCAAGTAGTCGCGAACGACACACACCTTTGAAATAAGCTGGGTGTCCAGAACAACAAGTACTTCACGACTCTTGTTTAAAAGGACACTAAAGTCAGCTATTAAGTCGACATGGATGGTTGAAATGACGGTCCAGAAACCTCGTAGTGTTACTTGTGTGCTAAGTAAGGGCATATTTTGATATAAAATCACGTTTTTGTGCACCGCGTCAGATTGGAGCCCTTCAAATTACCCGCGTCAAGAAGCGGACCGACCGGACCGCTTTACGTCACTGTTGCCATGCGCAATGGCGCCCGGCTTTACTGCGCTAGCAGCAGCAGAGCGAAAGCAGCGGGAGCCACAGCAGCAGCAACGGCTCTTGATCAATTTCCCGTCATTGGCTTTGAGATTGCACATGCTTTTGTTTCAAGTGCGCTCTTGTAGGTGGCGCCACCCGCTGGTGTAACCACTTCAAAATTGAATTTTCGAACCACTCACGCCATTCTCCTAGTAACGGCCGGTGGTTAATTTTTCCCATGAATCAAATAGAAACCAAGAAGCAGCATTTTATTGCGTCTCATAATGCACGGAACATTATTTAATTCACTTAAATCGAGTACTGGTGATTAATTGTAGGTGGGCGTTTGATGTCGACTTAATCAATGTGAAAATGTCCTACTGCGGCGCTTGAGTTCTTATGCATTTACTCTAATCGCTTGGTAAGTAGGGCACTACTGTAATAATATTGATTGTCGTTTTAGATGTTGTCACACATTGAGCTTTTACTCGGACGTAAATGGTTATTTACGAACATTATCAAATATTATGAAAACAAACTGCACCAAAACATGTTCTTTGTCATGGAAATGTTGACGTCTGTGTTCTAACCCGAGGGTAGACGTATTATCAAACAATGCAATACCCTTTTAACGTCAGTGTAGTCGACATTCCAAGAGAACCTACGATGTGCAGCAAAATACTCAAATTAGAGATACGTCGCTCGTCTTGCAATGCGTGACTTTAAGCCACAAATGCAGCATAGACAGCCCCTCGCTGACTGCTTCGCATAAAAAGCGTTTCCCGCATAGCGTGGGATTTGCCCAATTTTTACCACGACAAAATCTCTGACGTTGATATCTGAAATCACAATATAAGGAAGGTCACGCACTCAGCGTTGTAAATAATGTGGAGCAGCCAGTGCTCTCAATTCATTATTCTGACCATTTCACTAACACTCAGGTGAACCTAGCTTAACATTTAAGCTAACCTAACCAAGTTGCTCTGCTATTAGTACATCTCCTAACTAGACGTATTATTTTACACATTGAAGTGCACTATTACCTATATCGAAGCGCTGTTTTCTTCCGAAGTTCTACATTACTTTCGTTTCCTGTAAAATAAATTTAGGACCTACCTTTTTACTCCGCTTGTCTAATTCAGTAATCATGACTTGCAATTCGTCCCATGAGGAACTCAGCAATGCAATGTCATTGGCGAAGCGCAGGTTACTAAGGTACTCTTTATTAACTCTATCCCGCACTCTTCTCATTCTAGGCCTCGGAAAACCTCCCGTAAGCACATGGTAAATAGCATTAGGGGGATAGTATCTCGTTTTCCCACACCCTTCTTGATTGGTATTCTGTCGCTTTCTATATAGAGCACTATGGTGGCAGTTGATCCTCAAGACTGGTAGACTGTCACTATCTATTAAGAGGAAGGTGTATAAAAGGTGTACCTTGGTGGTACTTACCTGCGAAGCAAAAAACTGGAGGCTTGCAAAGAGGCTTCAGTTTGAATTGAGGATGACTCAGTGAGCGATGGAAAAGAAAATGATAGGTGTAACGTTAGTAGACAAGAAGATAGCAGTGTGGATCAGGGAACGAAGCGGGGTTAAAGATATCATAGTTGAAATCAACTATAACTAAAATTAACATGGGCCGGGCATAGAGCGCGTAGGCAGGATAACCGCTGGTCATTAAGTGTGACTGACTGGACTTCCAGAAAACGTTAGCAGGCTAGGGAGAGACAGAAAGATATGTAGGCAGATGAGAATAGGAAGTTTGCGGGTATAAAGTGGCAGCAGCAAGCACAAGACCGAGTTGACTGGTGGAACATCGGAGAAGCTTTTGTGCTGCAGTGAACGTAGTCGGGTTGATGATGATGATAATGAAGATGATGATGATCATGATGATGATGATAAACCTAGTTGCAGTGTAGCCATGGTTCTGCTCAGCTTTGTGGCGAAGTACGCAATACACGACTAGAAAAGAGCTACGCATGACGGACGCGGCCACATTGTTTATGTACGCTTGCTTGGGACGAATGAATTGGTCTGAGGTGATCAGGGTCACCTTGAAAATGACTTTGGCCAGCTAATAACATGCCTTGTGTAGGGCGGAACGTATCGAAAAAGCACAGTTATGTGTTCATCAGTACAATAATATTAATATATTTGGTTTTACGTTAAAAAAACTGATATGATTGAGAGACACCCCAGTGGGGAGCTCCGCCAGTTTTCACCATCTGCGTTATTTAAAAGGCACTGACATGGCACTACAAGGGCCTCTACCAGTTCGAGATCTTTCAATGTGACCGCCGTGACCAGGATTGAAGCCGCGACTATCGGATCAGCAGCTCGACGCCATAACCACTGCTCCAGCGTGGTGGACCACAAGGAGAAGTCCACCCCTATGTTTAGCGTTACCGGCACGTGCAGGTTACCAAACCCAATCAATCAAGACACCTCCCTAGCAGTATAGTTGCAACAAACGCAGACCGTAACATATAACCTCGGATGTTTTCGCAAAACACATTTGAAGTAATGCAGTATCACAAAAACTAGAAATCTCCAGATAAAAGTGTTTACTGCAAGTACGACGGATGCAACACTGCACCTAACACACTTCAGACGCCTGTGGGAACCTTGGTATCACACGTGGATCTCTCCGCTCACAAATACGATACAAAGTGCTCTTGTCTAAAGCAAAAAAGGGAGAATTGTATCAGTCAAGACTCCGATAGGCATTTTCTTTTAAGTTAAATGGGTGAACCATTCCCCGTATGTTAGCCATAGAGGTGGCTGAGGTAGCCGAGTGAACTTTCGTGGCGCCTTTGTCGGTGCACGTGGGAGTCAGTGCACGTCTGCTCGGTGTGTGGCAGGTTGGTGCACGCGAAGAGCTCAGGTGGTGAAGCGGCTCTTCGGCACTCTTGAAAGCAAGCAAATCCAACCAGGACATTTGTTCACTTCACTCGTTTTCGTTCATTTTATTATCTTTTTCTTTTTTTCCACCAACCAGCTAGAACGTAGGTGTCCTGGACTATACTTAATAAGCCTGAATTCGTACAGTTGTAAAGATAACGCGAATTCGCCACCTGAAATTTCGGAGTCATTCTAACTTCTTTGAGAATGTCATCCCTAGAAAAAAACACGTTTGTAAACATCAATGATAGTTTTGGCCATAGTAACTTTTAGGAGTTAAATATATGCACACGTGCTACCTCCGGTTGTGTAAAAAAAACTTGAAAGACGTTTGAGGTTCACGTTGAAGTGTAGAACGCGATAGCGTAATCGGGCTCCGTGTGTATTCTAAAGTGATAGCCCAGCTTTGGTTTAGTGTGAACCCTAACAGTGGCGTAAAAATAAATTCGAATGACTGTGTGCATAACATAGGCCGTTTGAAATGAACCTGTAGCACCAACTGCAAGTACAACCGTTTACTGTTCACTATGCCGTATTTCTAGCTTTTGCTAATCGGCGATGACCTCACTAAGCATCCCTAAGGCAGCACACAAAACAGCCGATGCACGACACCATGGCTTGGGTTGGAATGTGCGGAGCATTGACATCATTCGGCCTCTTAGATGCCGCTGGAAATTTATTCTTCTTCCGGCGGGAAAGCCAGCCTGAGTCAATCATAACAAAAAAAGAATCGCAAGGCAGCAGCAACGCAACGAATGAGCCCTATAGGCAACTCCTTACTTACTTTATGTTTTTGCAGGTGAAAATAAATAAGGTTGGGTTTAAAAATCTCACTTCTTGTTATTCACATGCTTTGATGCATGACGCTACTCTATAATACTGCCACGGAATGTGACATGGGTTTAGAAGAGTTCTTCTACGACACCCAATAGATAAATTCTTTTTTTTTCAAAACTTTTCAAGCATTATTGTGATTGTTTGATGGAGCTGCTGCTTGTCACGCTGACAGCAAGGGTTTGATTTTAATCCTAAAAATTTGGTTTTATTTTTTTTGCATGTTTCCCAGCCTTCGGTCACGGACAAAGCAAAATAATTTGCTCACAAACATCGACGTAAACACTGACGCGAAACAAAAACCAATTTTGACGCCTGTATTTCTGTGAAACTAGGAATTTACGCCACCACGTTAAAAGGGTAAAGCCGATGAGGTTCCATGGTTGGTCCTGTAAGGGCCACATCAGTAGAAACTCTTCAGAATGGCTTTGTACGTACGTTTTTGGAGATAGAACACGTTTGGACGAACGATTATATGCAAGAGTTCATCCACGGTCAAAAAAACTAGTTTTCTATCCCTTGCTTTGCTCTCATTGATTCCATAGTGTCCTTAGCGAAGTATTTTCACTGTCCTAATTTAAATGCTACCTCGAATAACCACTTTGAATATTTTGAGCAGGACTCCTTCCTCATATAATGAGCTCCTCTCGGACCGTCTCCACGACCCCTCTAAGCATTTTTGGCTTCAGAATCTCGCAGCATTTTTCCTATAGCTGTTTATCACGAAGATGATTGAACGCATGCCTTCGATGTTGTCAAGAATAATTCTATGATTGGTGAGTTACGAGTTTCAAATAAAATTTGTTTTAGGTAAGTATTTCTTTCGGCCTGACATGCTGTCACGTGCCACCACAAAGGTAACGGCCAGTCACCTCAACAGTAGTGAAGTAAAGGTAGTACGTCCCGTCAGTACAGTGTATATTGGGTTCTGAACGCTACACCAGTGCAACGAAAGCGTATCGCATGCATTGAAAGTTTTTTCCCTATGAGGTGATCTACTATTGACGTAAAGACATGCTCCATTCGAAATTTTCTATATGTATAGTAGCGCGCGATATGAAGGTTATCGCAGAAGCGGCGTCCTGCCTAAAGTCACAGGGGCATAGCGGCCGGTTTCGGAATAACGATAATCAAGATTTCATCTTCTTCTCTCCCTAGTTGCCTGTACAATGCTACGACAATCAACCCTAAAAATAACACAATACTCTTTTTATTTTTAGCCTCCTATTCGTCGCGATCAACTGTATTTTATGGGAGCTCTTATCTCCTTCGGCGATTATAAAATTGTGAGGAAAATATGGTATAGCTGATGCTTGGCAATGCTTTGTTTGAACAGCTTCTTCATACGTCGTTGATCAGAGTTCATGAATAGCCAAAGAAGTGAAGATTTCGTGATACCACCCTCGCCTCAAAATACCATTCTGCGACGTGGCGATATTGTAGTTCTTGATCGACGCTCTCGTGATGACATTAAAATCACGCGTCATTGCACATACGTGCCATAAACCCCGCCTGTTTTCCCCAACTGCGCGACGCAGTATGTTTGGCTTCCTGAACGTAACGATAAATGCTATCAGAAGTGGGTCGTGTATGTAGGCGAGGCTTTATTTTCAAAGGATAGCGCAGCAAGAATACGCAACAGATTCGTAGGGGCCGCCTGGTTTGGTAAACGCCACGGGGTGAGGAAGCATGAATCGGTAGGCATTTTAAGCAGAGACTTCAGCTTTTTCTTGCTGCATTACAACCGAATAACAAGCAGTGATCAGTGTCGCCGAAGACAGCACTCCTTCTATGTGTGATGGATCAATATGCCATCGAGGTATTTGAAATACTGTGATTCACAGAAGGCGAAGACAAGGCCGACTACGCTACGATCACCAAGAACATTTACTAAAAGCTGCAGACAAGCGAAGGATATTAACGGTACGCATTCCGGAAGAGAGTTCAGAGCTAAGCTGAGCGCTTGAAGAGTACTTCCGGAACGTAAGAACGTAAAGAAACATACTCGAGCACGCAATTTAGGCATGCTTCCGAATTATAACGTCCGAGACGAGATTTCGTACGGGACGAATGACAACAGGGTGTCAAAAATCTAATCAGGGACTATAATTGGCATCGCAAGAGTCTCAGCCCGTCTGCAAGGCAGCCGAGACCTTGCCACTCCCCCCAAAACGTAGCAACGAATTCAAAAGCAAGTAGACGCCACTTTCATTGCAGGCTCAGACCCGAAAACTGTGCAAGCCAAGCGGTACGAATGCTCCAAGTGCGAGTGCACAGGTCTGCCTGCAAACTGCAGGCCCGGTGTTCTGATGAACACACCGAAAATTCTAACAGAGGAACTAGTTTGAGATTTCCGGCAGAGCCTCCGTGCTGCTTGGCGAAATTACAGATCACGAAAATGACTTGACCGTTTTAGAACTGTCTACGAAAGGAATAATAAGCTTACGTGATTAGATGATTCGAATGAACGCCGACAACCTTCGGTCGAACTTGGGCCAATACAGCGTTACAGGCCAACTCTCCTTCCTTTGAAACATACAGCGAGATATACGCCCAGGCGCTGAAACGAAGCAGAGTAGCGTGGTGCTACAGTCATACGTTGGCGACACAATAAAGCAATTTGGTGTCATCCGTAAACTGACGCTGGGTGACTGAGCTATTTCTCTAACCGAATATTTACTGCTTAGTGCCTCCCCCTCCCCTTATTTGATGGAGGGGTGCCTCCCCCCTTGTACGCATACGTGTGCCAGAGCAGACGAGTACATGGCGTGTTTCGTGGGGTGTTCCCATCATTTGCGAGCATAAGTCCCCTTCAAAAAGAATCACCTACTAGTCCAATTTGAAACAAAACGCTACATGGCCCAACCCACACTATGGCATGCGATTTCCGTTCTGCATAGGTCAGTACACGGCAAACTGGTGCCGGCGCAACGGGGAAAAAGCGACAGAAATGAGCAAAAGTGACTAATCTCTTTGTAGAGTAGAAAATTCTCGTCTACCTTCAAAGTTTTGGCATACTTGGCAACAAGATGCCACTTGCTGCAAATTCTACCCTTCAATCAAAATTTAGGTAACCAAGTTAGACTGCATTTGTAATCCCTGATGAACAGACTGTTGATGCTGCAAGTACAGGCAGTCGTATGCTGTACAAAGGGAAAGGATTGAATTTAACACGAATACCCTTAACAAATAAATACAATCCTGCTATATATATTCTCAAGTGCCCCTAAACTTCATTTATTACAACCTATTGTTGTCATAAAAGGGTTTCCGAAAAAAAAACTTGTGTGGATGGTTAGCTGGGGTGAAAAAAAAACAATGTTAACAGATTCACTTGGGTTACGCCATTGTCTCACATAAGTGGTCTGTGCTTCGGATAGGATCTGTGGTTCCACAAGTTCTAAAACTAGTTGTGGTTTCGCTAAATGGTACTCGAAATATTTATTTGCCTATTTCTACAGACAGGAGTGTCTCCAGCATTTGTTCTTTAAGGCACCCCACTACGTCACCTTGTGATGAAACTGAACAGTGGTAGGAAACCTGTCTTTCACCGCTTCAGCCTCCTGATTGGAGTAAGTCTATGGTGTCGTGGCAGTTTTTACCGCAAAATGTGTTCTTTCAAATCACAGTATTAGGTTAGGCCTCATGCAAGTATATTAGTAAAACTGCCAGCACTTTGTTTACTATATCTTTCAACTTTAAAACAAAATATTCTGCTTTATAGCCGCGCTTGAATATATACAAGAGGAACTGGAAAACAGTGCTACACAAATATTACTGTATTTACGTTTTATACGACAAGCCAAATGGCACCGCAGCACGTTCTTCCGATTATAACAACAACTTCACTTATGCGGATATCCTAAACTGTTAGTTTCAACTAACTGACACTAGTGACTAGCGCTGGACCATTTTCGACTGGCGACGACCACTTATCTTCACAACTGCGTACGGCACTTTGATCTTCACGTCGGCCCGCTTTATCATGACACCGTAAAATAATCTGGTATTTTTTTCCCGTGCATCTGATTGGTTCTGATGTGTGCGGGTACACAGTCACGCTACTAAAAAATGAACCAGCCAGAGACTCAGCCGAAATGTTCAAATCAGTTGGTTTACAACAAAACGGCTCATTTAAGATCGATTGCTATGCGTCTAACATGGTCGCGTGACCAGTGCAGGACGCAAGTATGATATTGTGACGGCATCCTCTCACCCAGCTGCTCCGGGAACTTGTTCGCTCCCGAGCACAATGCAAGAATACTTAGGGTGAGCAAACGCCGCGAAGCGAGTGCTTGGTGGGGAGGGATTGATCATGTTCTTCTTTGCGGCATGCCCATAGATATTTCACTGGACTGATGACCGTGGCTGGTGGCTGGCGAATTCCGCAAAGCATATCCGGCGCGTTGGCCACGGTTTACAATTCTGACAAAACCGGGCTATCGCACGATATCAACTATGCGACACGGATAGGGCGGCGCCGCGAAATATGAGGTGATAAGGGAGGAGCTTGACGCTGCGGCGAGAGTGTTGTGCCGACGATACCCCATGGCCGACGATAAATGAGCGCTGCTACTTTTCTACGTCACAGGGCTTTCCTACACCAACAGGGGAGTGGGGAAGCCGGGGCGAAGTTTTAGCGCCCTATCTCGGGCTCCTTGCGAAGCAGGACATTATTGGGCTTCGGATAGCCTCTGAGATCGCTCGCCTGAAGCATTCTTGCACCGGGCCCCTGAGATCGCGGGCCTCCGAAATGGTCACCTGGGAAATAAAAAAAAACAGAAAAAGTTAGATTCGCACAGTTCACAGTCGAAGAGCGATCATTGTATCTAAATGCAAATAGCATTTACTAAGCTTGAATAATGGATTCCGCGACGGTGAGCGCTCCTGCTTTCGTGACGTCACTTATACATACGCGACTCATGTCATGTAAATGGCAGCGTCACCACACATGCGCACAGACACACCTGAGCCAGCGCCGCCTAAGTACACCGCATAACACAAAAAAAGTATAGTTCCGATAAAGAGATTGCAACTCTAAAACTTTAGAAATGAAGGAGTAACCGCCACGACGCCAGTGCATGCAAGTGCGATCGCAAGGGCATGCGCTATGATTCAATCGTTATGAAACACATTTTAGCCCGCAGAGCGCGTACGAGAGCACGTGGAGATGCTTTGGGCGTTTTCCGGGCACATAAGTGATGGTTTCCTAACGAGTTTGGTGTCATTTGTTCACTGTAGTTTGTTGACAAGCTTTGCGTGTTTTCACAACAGTGATAGAGAGACATCGAGTCACGCCCATGCTATTCAAGTTATCAATAATTGAGACGAAACTGTGATCTTTTGTCACAATCTTTTCTTTCTTTTAGCCGCTTTCAATGCAACATAAAGCCCGCCTATTAAGGCTTATAACATTAAGGCATACATTCGTGTCTCCGAAAAGCGCAGATTGACGATAGCCTGTAATTACTAATATTTTGGACACCTATCCGGTTTTAACCATCGCCAAACTTCAAGTATCTTTTGGTTGATATACACCAAAATGCGAAGTATATGCTTTATACTCTTGTATGGTGGTCGGGAATACTTACCTTCTCTTTGCGCGTGCCCAACGTGCTAGCAACACCGATCCATTCGATATTGGCTGCTGCGCCGATCCTCTCAAATCGAGTAGCAAGCTCGCCGACGATGATGATGAGCTTGCGGATAACCAAGGCGCAGCGGTGTTCTGTAGATGACGCCTCTTTAAGGCACTTGCGGTGAAGCTTGATCGAATTCTCAACCATGCCACGGATGTCTTGGTATGTGATAGTTTCAAGGTACAGGTTCTGCAGAAAGTCTTGTGCCACAAGTACCAACTTGTCAAGCCAGAAGGGCGATGGCGGTGCACAAATCTTCGAGGCTTTGCTGTCGCTCCTAATTAAGAACTACAGCAGCACCATGGTAACTTTGGATACGTGAAAGCGCAAATGAACACCTGTAATTTACCCAGCTCCTGCCTAATTTGACTACTTATCTTGTGAATAAGAAAAACTTCCGCACATGTTTATGTAATTACTTGGTGAAGTTCCACGGACAAGTGGACGGAATTCGAAAGCTAAACAAACTGGGAAATTGTCACATTTCTAGGAGAAACTGCTTCATAGTTGATATTGTGTTTCACCGCTTCTTGGTTTTGCTTGGGATTGGCTGCTGAAACCTAGGAAGTTATTATTATTATTATTATTATTATTATTATTATTATTATTATTATTATTATTATTATGGTAGTAGCAGCAGCAGTAGTAGTAGTGGTAAAAGTAGGAGCAGTATAATACTTTGAAACAGCTGTTTATGGGCCGACTTTATATGATCCTCTCTCTTTCGCCAATTGTATACGTCTATCGCTGGAAAAAATCGTCTAGCACGGACACAAGCAGCCTCCTTTTGATTACATTAAGTGTGTCCTCACCCTCGAAATTGAGTTAACGACCGCAGCACTTTCCATCGGCCGCAGCATTTCTGCAAAACAAAGACAAAAAAGGCATTAATGTGAAACTATAAACTTTAAACATGTACGTTTCACAAAATAGTACTTCCCGCAACGCAAACTGGTGGCCATGGAGCTAACATTTTTGTTTTGTGGCGACAAACACATACCCTCGAGGGTTCCACTGGTGGGCGCTTTCTCGTCCGAGCTGCCCGAGATGGACGTGGAAAAGCTCATGCAGCCCGCGTCGCCACACGCCGGACCCCGGTAGCTTGTGCACGGTGTCTTCATGGGCATCCCACTTTCTTTGTAAGAGAGCTAGAAGCGCTCTGTCGAGTTATGGCTCGCGATAGACATATTTAGGCTTCACTCGAATGGACATTGTCAAACTGCATGCTATCCATTTATCTATCTATCTATCTATCTATCTATCTATCTATCTATCTATCTATCTATCTATCTATCTATCTATGTATCTATCTATTGATCTATCTAACGCTAATGAAAGAATCACTACACTGTTAGGTGTTTCGGTGCATAAAGCGCCCTTATACCACCTGCGATATTTTTTCAAACACTTCAAGCGTACACGCATATCATGTACAGAATTGCATCAATACCACACGTAGCTGCGCTACAAACTGCAGCCACGCTACAGTTTCCAAAAAGAGAACAATCCTTTTTTCCTATTGGGCTTTCTCGCCTTACCAGTGAGTGACATGGCGACGTCAGTATGTTGAATCAGTGATAATATCTGCAAGTCATGCTCTGACTAATTGAACAAGACCCTACAGCTTCCATTTAGAAAGCAACTGCCCACGCTTCAGTAGAAGTTGTCTGGCATGGCGTATAACGGAATGGGCCCATTATGTTGGCGATGCTTTGAAGGCAGGCGCATAACACAGGGTTCATGCCGGCACGATTCATAGAAGGTTCTAGAGTTGACGGAAAGGCCGCAACCGAAACGATAAGCTAATGCCAAGATCATGTTGATGATGAAGCTTGTCACGTGATACTCGGCGAAGAGCGAAAGCGTTTGTATGACAGGATACCAGTTGGGGAACGTTGTGCGGCGAAGAAACGACGGAATGATGTGATATGTGGCGTTTAACATCCCAAAATCACCATATTGTCACGTGATTACAGAACTACCACAACATCTGTTCACAGGAGCAGCACTGGATGTCGAGCCGAACCGAACGTTAGAGCACGAGCACACCAACCGTCCTCTTTTTTTTTTTTCACACCATGGCACATACTCGCATTGGCATGGCTAAACCTCGTTCCATGCCTGTGGCATTACCCCCCCTCCCCATTTGAAAAAAAAGTACAACCGCGATGACCAATGCCGATTAAAAGTTAAAGTATTCGCGTACACGCACACAGACGCATGATGAAGCAGTGTCAGGTGGCTCGGCGGTAGTGTGGCTTCATCTGTGACACATCGACTATACCGGCCTGCTGGGAATATCGAGATCGCTGAGCTGTCTCTTCAAGCAGAATTTCGTAGTTGACATCTGCGAGGCGCCGTAGTACTCTATAAGGACCGAAGTAGCGGTAAAGTAACTTTTCTGAGCAGTCCCTTTGGCGAACGGGGATCCACTGCCAGACCACATCACTGGGTTCGTAAATAACATGGCGATGACGACAGTTGTACCTCTGCGGGTCGATTCGTTGTTGTTTGCGGATCCGCTCGAGTGCAAGCTGGCGGGCCGCGTCGGCGAGCCGAATAAGGTTGTTCGCATCAGTAGTAATATCGCTGATGTTAGGCAAGAGCATGACATTAAGCATCGTAATTGCTTCTCGGCCGTGAAGCAACCGGAAGGGAGTGAAACCCGTAGTTTCTTGAACCATAGTGTTGTAAGCGAACGTTACGTATGGCAAAATTGCATCCCAGTTTTTGTGATCACGGTCGACGTACACAGATAGCATGTCAGCGAGCGTCTTGTTTAATCTCTCCGTCAGACCGTTGATTTGTGGATGGTATGCGGTCGTTTTGCGATGAGCTGTTCCACTAAGTCTCGTGACGTCTTGCATCAATTGGACTGTAAAGGCTGTTCCACGGTCAGTGATAAGAACTGTTGGCGCTCCATGGCGGAGGACGATGTTGTTGATGAAAAAATACGCAACCTCAATGGCGGTGCCTTGTTGTAGGGCTTTCGTTTCACAGAACCTCGTTAAATAGTCAGTAGCGACTACGATCCAGCGGTTGCCATCATGTGACTTCGGGAAGGGCCCAAGCAAGTACATGCCAATTCGTTCAAACGGTTGTGACGGGGGTGCAACAGGCTGCAATAAGCCAGCAAGGCGCACAGGTGGGGCTTTACGGCGCTGGCAATGATTCCATCTTTTAACATAATGCTTGACATCCTGGGTGAGGTTTGGCCAGTAGTAGCGAGTCCGAATCCAGGCAAGAGTACGTGCGAATCCTAGGTGCCCGGAGGAAGGCTCGTCGTGGCAGGCAGATAAAATGTCAGCACGTAGCCCTGGTGGAACGACGAGGAGGTACTCAGTCGCATAAGGTTCGAAGTTCTTTTTGTAGACGATGTCGTTCCGCAGACAAAATGACCCTGAACGTGCGAATGCCGATGGTGGACTCGAGCTGTGACCTTGAAGGTATTTGATAAGTTGTCGGATCTCTTAATCATTCCACTGTTGTTGGGCTAAGTCAGATTCACTGACTGCACAAAGAAAATGGCCATCGGTATCATCATCCCTCGATGTCGTCGCGAGGGGTGGGCGCGAAAGGCAATCAGCATCAGTGTGCCTGCGGCCCTCAAATTCCTGAAGGTGTCAGCTCCACCTCACGAGGCACCCTGAAGGGTCCTTAAGATTAGCCAGCTAACAGAGGGCCTGATGGTCCGTAACTACCCTGAATGGACGGCCATACAGATACGGTCGGAACTTTGTTATCGCCCGAATAACAGCAAGAGCATGGAATCAAGGTTCTTCAACGCCCCGCGAACCTCGAAGCCGTTCCATGGTCACCCTTATGAGGACATCAACGACTGGCTTGACGACTACAACCGTTGCGGCAGCGTGAACGAGTGGAAAGAGCAGCGAAAGCTTCGGTATGTCTACTTTTATCTCAAGGACTCTGCGCGCACTTGGTTCGAAAACCATGAAGCCACTATGACAACCTGGCCAGAGTTTTGCAACCAGTTGCGAAATACCTTCCGAAGCTCTGACCGAAAGAAGCAAGCGGAACGGCTCCTCGATTCCCGAAACCAGCGTCCGAACGAGAGTGTTGCCATGTTCCTTGAGGACATGTCGCGGCTGTTCAGGCGAGCTGACTCCTCAATGACGGAAGAGAAGAAGGTGCGCCTCCTAATGAGGGAAGTGAAAGAGTAGCTGCTCGCGGGACTAGTGCGGAACCCTCCCAGTGCTGTAGAGGATTTCCTCCGCGAAGCCACGACAATGAAGAGAATGCTAAGACAGCGTTCGTACCAGTATGAGCGTCCTGGCAGTCTTTCGTCAGTGTCGCAGGCTCTGCCAACACCTGACGTCACGACTGTAAAAGACCTGACGGAGCTCGTGCGCAGTATTGTGCGCGATGAGCTGCAAAAGCTGCACGTAGTGTCTTCTCCGCCCCATGTTGCTGCTCTAACGGATGTCGTTCGCGAAGAGGTGCGGCAGCTGGTGCACCCCATGACAACACTGCGTGCAGCCGAAGTCCAACCCATGAAGGGCCCGCGTCCAGCCGAAGGTCCGCTATTAACGTACGCGGAAGCAGTACGTACTCCTGCACTGGCTGTCGGCTATCCGTCCCGTCCGTCCACCCTGCAGACGGCGCCGTCATTCTACACAGCACCTCCACCAGAAAATGTCACGTGATTACAGAACGACCACAACGTCTCTTCACAGGAGCAGCACTGGACGTCGAGCCGAACCGAACGTTAGAGCACGAGCACACCAACCGTCTTCTTCTTTTTTTCACACCATGGCACATACTCGCATTGTCATGGCTAAACCTCGTTCCATGCCTCTGGCAATATGATTATTGGAGACGCCGTAGTGGAGGGCTCCGGAAATTTCGACCACCTGGGGTTCTTTAACGTGCACCCAAATCTAAACACACGGGCCTACAACATTTCCGCTTCCATCGGAAATGCAGCCGCCGCCGCCGGGACTTTGAACCCGCGACCTGCGGGTCAGCAGCCGAGTACCTAAGCCACTAGAGCACCGCGGCGGGGCAACCAAGGACGAGCACGAGCGCCACACTGTCCAACCGAAAGCGTGGTCATGACGACAATAACGATGTGGAAGATGATGATGGCCTCACAAAAAAGCCTCAAAACAAATTGGCATAAAAATAAATAGTTTCAATATAACATTCAATATAAACATTTCGAAAGCAGACTAAAAATAAATATTATAGTAGTAAAGCATGTCGTAAAAACAGAATGCTTTAAAACTTTAGATTAAGGCAGCTCATGGCATAAGCACGATTACGATGATGATAAATAAAATATTTATTTAAATCAAATCTATGGTGCCTACAATGTGAAGAATTTCACAGGTAAAGTAATGAGGCTTCGGGATGGCTTTCTGAGAGCACATAAAATAAAAATATTGATACAAAAAATGTAACTATGCAAAACTTCACAAATAAACTATAATATTGTAGCGATGCTGACGCCGACAGGTTAAAAAAACAAGCGTCTTTATTAGGGCGAACTTGTGCCCACGATTCTAAAAACTATGGTCGTCAAGTTCGAGTAGCCGAGTGGCACAGATCCGACTATCTTCCTCTTCCTCGTTGTTCAACGTACGAATGCGTGGCGCATGCCAGCCGAGCCGGGTCTTGCTGGTGCTGGTGACGATGATTGTGGCGGGCTACTTGAATGTGGCGAACCTGTCGCATGCATTGCCCCCCTCCTCAGACGCATCGTCCCGATGCTTAAGACAGTAAAATAGATACACGCGCACTCTCACTCGTTTTTCGACGATCTGTCATGATAGGGCTTCATGCGGACTACGTGGACCACTTCCGTGGGATTGCGGCGTCTTGAACTCACGCGTCCAGCTGATCTAACTTCATAAGTGACGTTTCTGATACGGTTGAGTACTTCATAAGGGCCGAAGTATCGGCAAAGAAGTTTTTCAGAGAGTCCGCGGCGGCGCACTGGTATCCATATCCACACTTTGTCACCGGGATGATAAAGTGTGTCACTGCGTCGCTTGTTGTAGCGACTAGAATCGACGTGCTGTTGGTGGCGTATTCGGTATCTTGCCATTTGCCGTGCTTCTTCGGCTCTTTGCAAGAAGTCATCTAAGTCAGGTGGATAGCTGCTTTCGTCCTGTAGTGGTAACATGGCATCCAGCGGGGTGGTCACTCTTCGGCCGAATACTAGTTTGAAAGGGGCAACGTGGGTTGTTTCTTGAACGGCTGTATTATATGCGAATGTTACGTAGGGTAATATTTCGTCCCACTGTTTATGTTCAACATCAACATACATTGATAGCATGTCGGTCAGAGTTCTGTTGAGGCGTTCGGTTAAGCCATTTGACTGAGGGTGATACGCCGTTGTTCTTCTGTGATCGGTATTTGTCATGCGCATCAGGCATTGCATTAGGTCTGCGGTAAATGCGGTGCCCTGATCCGTAATAACGACGATGGGCGCACCATGTCTGAGCACTATGTTGTTCACAAAGAACTTGGCGACTTCGGCAGCTGTCGCACTGTATAGAGAGTCAGTTTCAGCATAACGGGTGAGATAGTCTGTGGCTACGACTATCCATTTCTTGCCTGCACGCGATGTCGGCAAAGGTCCTAGGAAGTCCATGCCGACTTGTTGGAATGGGGCATCTGGAGGGTCTATTGGCTGGAGAAGGCCGGCTGGTTTTACGGGTGGAGTTTTGCGCCGTTGACATTGACGACAAGTTTTCACGTAGCGCTGCACTGATGCGAGCAACTTAGGCCAATAGTATTTCAGGCGAATCCTGGCGAATGTTCGGCTCACACCCATGTGTCCAGATGTTGGCTCGTCGTGGCATGCGTGCAGAATTTCCTCTCGCATGGCTGTGGGCACGACTAGTAAAAACGTTTCACCATTATGTTCGAAGTTCCTCCTGTAAAGGACACTTCCTCGAAGGCAGAACGCGGAGAGCCCTCTGGAGAATATGCGAGGGACTTGAACGTCGAGACCCTGCAGGTGTTGTATAAGTGCCAGCAAATCCGGGTCATCTCGTTGTAGTTGAGCGATTTTGGATGTGTCGACAACGCCTAGAAACGGGAAGTCTTCCTCTTCAGGTACACTTGGATCGACGGGAGAGCGTGACAGGCAGTCGGCATCACTGTGTTTCCTTCCCGATTTGTACACGACCGTAATATCATACTCCTGCAGTCTAAGGCTCCATCTTGCTAGTCGACCTGACGGGTCCTTGAGATTTGCCAGCCAGCATAGAGCATGGTGGTCACTGACAGCTCTAAACGGTTTACCATAAAGGTAGGGTCGAAACTTGTTTATGGCCCAGATGACTGCGAGGCACTCTTTTTCAGTTGCAGAGTAGTTTGCCTCAGCTTTTGATAGTTTGCGGCTGGCATAGGCTAACACTTTCTCTTGACCATTTTGCCACTGGACAAAGATGGCGCCGAGGCCGACATTGCTGGCATCGGTATGGACTTCTGTGTCGGCTGTGTCATCAAAATGGGCAAGTATTGGTGAACCCTGTAGTCGTTTCCTTAATTCGTCAAAAGCTTTCTGTTGTTCGCTTTCCCACGTGAAGGGCACGTCGTCTTTTGTCAGTTTTGTAAGAGGTTCCGCAATCTTCGAGAAGTTTTCCACAAATCGTCTATAATAGGCACATAAACCCAAAAATCGACGCACTGACTTTTTGTCTCTGGGTGTAGGGAACCTCTGAACAGCGGCTGTCTTTTCGGGATCGGGACGAACACCCTCGGAACTAATGACATGTCCAAGGAATCGCAGCTCTTCGAAGCCGAAGTGGCATTTTTCGGGTTTGATTGTCAATTTCGCTGACCGGATGGCTTCCAATACTGTGCGTAGTCGCTCTAGATGTTTGTCGAACGTTGCAGAGAATACCACCACGTCATCCAAATACACTAGGCATGACTGCCATTTCAATCCGGCGAGGACAGTGTCCATCATTCGCTGGAACGTCGCTGGTGCGGAACAGAGGCCGAATGGAAGCGCTTTGAATTCGTAGAGGCCATCTGGTGTTACGAATGCTGTTTTTCCACGGTCCCGCTTGTCGACCTCTATTTGCCAATATCCGCTTTTCAGATCTAAGGAGGAGAAAAACTTTGCGGATCGCAAACGATCTAGTGTATCGTCGATACGTGGCAAGGGGTAGACATCTCGTTTAGTTACACTGTTCAGTTTTCTGTAGTCGACGCAGAATCTAAGTGTGTTGTCTTTCTTCTTAACGAGCACTACGGGAGACGCCCATGGACTATTCGAAGGCTGGATGACATCATCAGAAAGCATCTCCTCCACTTGCTTCTTGATAATTTCCCGTTCTTTCTGTGACACCCGATATGGATGCTGGCATATAGGCCTCGTGTCGTCTTGCGTTATAATTCTGTGTTTCGTGATTGACGTGCGCTGGACCTTCGAGGTACTTGAAAAGCAATCAGAGAATTCTTTTACCAAGGCGTAAATCTGTTTCTTCTGACTGTCCGGAAGGCTCTGATTGACGGTCACGGATGTGTCGATGTTGCAGGCCACGGGTCGAGTGGTTGAGGTCGTTAAGCTGCATAGTTCAGTCGCCATACAGAAGTCGTGTAAATAGGCGATAGCCGTGCCTTGAGCGATGTGTTGAAGCTCATTGGAGAAATTTGTGAGTAGGACATCTGCACGGCCATTCGTCAAGTGAACAAGACCCCTAGTTACGCAGACACCTTTGTTCAAAAACAGTCCTACATTTGTATCCGCTATGCCTTCGCGGTTGTACAATGCATCATTTTCTACGAGCACCATTATACTGCAGCGTGGCGGCACAGTTACGTCATCATGAACAACGCGTAGAGCAGTTAGGCGTCGTTCCTCAGATTCCTCCACAGGTATAGCTCGTTCAGTCGAAAACGACACGCTGGACCTACGCAGGTTAATTACGGCGCCATTAGCTCGCAAAAAATCCATTCCTATAATGAGTTCTCTTGAACATTCTGGCAGCACAATGAAATCGTCCACGTAAATAAAGCCCCGTATTTCAAGTCTTGCAGTGCATCTGCCAAGGGGCGTAATAATGTGACCGCCTGCCGTGCGTATCTGCGATCCGCTCCACTGTGTCACAACTTTGTTTAGCTTTTTCACCATCTTGTGACTTATCACTGAATAATCAGCACCGGTGTCGACTAAGGCATTCAGCTCCCATCCTTCCATTCTCAACCGCAAATCTGAAGTAACGTTTTCGTTGCTGCACCCATCTACCGGAAATACACCGTCATCACCCTCAAACCAAATTGGAGGATCTTCGTAACTGACGTTATCAGCGGCCTCACCTCCACAGGTCGCTTGCTTCAGTTTTCCGGGTGTGGACTTGGAGAGCGATGACCAGGCTGCCTTGAAGGTGTACGTGGGCTGGATGACCGGTAGCGCATAGGCGATGGTGACCGTGACCGGTGTTGGCGTAGAGTTGGCGAGTTCTGGCGCGTCGACAAGTACTCCTCAATCTCCGCTGGTCGTTCGCCGTTTCGGGGGCACGGTGCATATGACGGGAAGCCTCTTAATCCAGCCTGTCGGTAAGGACAGAATCTGTACAGATGACCCGCTTCCCCACAATGAAAACACAGAGGCCTGCGCTCGTGATCACGCCAGACGTCACTTTTCCTGGGCCTACGCTCCACATAGTGATGTGTGCTACGTGCTCCTGGGGGCAGATAGGTAGCTGTCGGTTCCCGTGGACGAGGTGCGCTGCGTGCCGCAGGTGGGAGAGGAGTCGTTGCCATCGCAACTGCTGCATTGCTGTGTACCGTGGGTTGTCTGACAACCTCAGAGTATGTTCGGATAGGTCGAACCGGCTGCAGCTCACGCTCTGGCTCTCGTATCACCTGCCTCAGTTCGTCACGAACAACGTCCGTAACAGATAGTGCAGTTGAAGTCTGGGGCATATGCAGTCTGCTCAGTTCTTCTCTGATAACTGATCTAATTAGCTCTCGCAGGGCTTCAACGTCGTTGCGCACGCCTCCGGGAAATACCTGTGCAGATGCGCAGTTAAGATTCCTGTTGTACTGCCGAGCCCGCTGTTCCAGTGTTTTTTCGATGGCCGTCGCTTCCGAGTAAAACTCAGCAACCGTGCTCGGAGGGTTGCGGACGAGAACGGCGAACAGCTCTTGCTTCACTCCGCGCATTAGATGGCGCACCTTCTTATCCTCAGCCATGTTGTAATCCGCACGCTTGAACAGGCGGACCATGTCCTCAATGTACATAGCAGCACTCTCGTTCGTTAGCTGGTTCCTCGATTGAAGAGCTGCCTCCGCCTTTTCTTTCCGGTCTATGTTCGCGAACGTAGCCACCGCTTGCCGTCGAAATACCTCCCAGGTAGACAACGAGGTTTCATGGTTCTCAAACCATGTCTTCGCGAAGTCTTCCAGGGCGAAGTATACGCGACGGAGCTTCTCTCTTTCGTCCCATCCATTCAAGCTCGCTACTCTCTCGAACAGGTCCAACCAATCTTCAACATCCTCGTACGAGTCGCCGTGGAAAACTGGCGGCTGGTGCGGTTGGCTAATGAACACTTGTGCCGGTGTTACCTGTGTAGTCATAGTGGTGGCATCCATCGTTTGAATTCCCCTTGGTGTGAAGGGAAGAAGACCGAACTCAGGTGAGTCACCTCGAAGACGGCGACTTGCCCTCTGGTGTACTGGAGTCACTTCCACGGGGTTGATACGCTGGTCGTCGGGGCTACGCTGTCTTGAGCTCGTGGGGCTTCGATTCATAACCCAGCACTTCCACCAGAAATGTAGCGATGCTGACGCCGACAGGTTAAAAAAAACAAGCGTCTTTATTAGGGCGAACTTGTGTCCACGATTCTAAAAACTATGGTCGTCAAGTTCGAGTAGCCGAGTGGCACAGATCCGACTATCTTCCTCTTCCTCGTTGTTCAACGTACGAACGCGTGGCGCATGCCAGCCGAGCCGGGTCTTGCTGGTGACGGCGACGATGATTGTGGCGGGCTACTTGAATGTGGCGAACCTGTCGCAGCAATATTCAAGAAAAACTAAAATAATTTATACGTCAGAATATTTTGTCATTTTTGAAAAGCAATCCTGGCTTGCAGCAATGCATTCGCTTTTTCGATATGCCGTAATTTGGGCTCCATCATACGTAAATTAACCAGTAGACTACTATCGTTATAATTAGGAGTTCGAACACACCAGCGCGTAGCTAATAGTCTTTTATTGATTTATATGTGGGGTTTTACGTCCCATAACCACCATATGATTATGAGAGACGCCGTAGTGGACGGCTCCGGAAATTTCGACCACCTGGGGTTCTTTAACGTGCACCCAAATCTGAATACGCGGGTCTACAACATTTCCGCCTCCATCGGAAATGCAGCCTCCACAGCCCGGATTCGATGCTGCGACCTGGGGGTCAGCAGCCGAGTATAGCCACTAGACCACCGCGCTGGGTTTGGCAAGTACCCTCAAAACTGCGATAGCGTGATACGTGAATGGTGCTGCCGAAAGATGAGGGGAAAGGAGGGGCGCTCTTCCGCTTACTGTAGGCACTCTGTTTTCTATAGTGTTGCTGCAAAACGACGGCTGATTGCGTGGCATCGGCCGTGAAGAGTGATAACGCAGAAAATAGGCATTTTGCCCAAAACAAAATAGAAGTTGGACTGGCATATCACGATCTCCAGCCAGCATCACGTAGATATAACACGAGCATGGCCTGTACGTAACGGCAGTGTACGTTACAGGCGATATGTCAGCTGCTACATACCCTGATGGTCACTGCGTCGGACTGGGTTTGTTGAGCTGAATGCATATCATTGCTAACGGTCACTGACAAATTCCCGCTTTGCAGCAATGGTATCTAGGCGGGAGTGCCAACAGCTAGCGGAAGCGCGTAGCTCTTTCCACTTTGATTTCTACCGAGGCCACTGCAAATCAGCCGATGTAGGATTCAATGCCATTTGACGCGTGCTGGCGTGTTCGAACTCGTATTACTCACGATAGTACTCAGAGTGACCTTTTTTGATCAATGTAGGAGTCGTTTAATCAATTCCTTGTAAAAAGATTGAATAGAATATACAAGTACGAAGATGGGAAGAAAAACAACTAAAACAAACTATATTCAAATATATATACACCGAAGTGGTCTACCGTGCCATGTTCAAATCATCAAATGGCTGTTGGCATTCTACGAGCAATATTTCAGCGTCATCCGTCATTTGTAGAGAGAAGAGAAAACAATGCTTAGCTGACTTTAATAATTTATTGTGAATTTGAAGCCTCGAGCTGCGTTACAATATTCGGCTCGCGTGTTGCCGGGAGCCTCTACTATGGAGCTGACTTTGATAATTTATTGCGAATTTGAAGCCTCGAGCTGCGTTACAATATTCGGCTCGCGTGTTGTCGGGAGCCTCTACTATGGAGCTGACATTGATAATTTATTCTGAATTTGAAGCCTCGAGCTTCGTTACAATATTCGGCTCGCGTGTTGTCGGGAGCCTCTACTATGGATCAGCAGCATTTTCCAACTATGCTCAAAAATTGTTTCAGGGCCCGTTCAAGAGTGGAAAATTGAACAAGAGACAAAAAGATAGTAACGACTTTTACAAAATATCGTGATTCCGTTGTTCACTAATTTGTCAAAGCACCTCGGCTGCTCTGCGTCTTGGGAGTATTGCAAAAACAATGAAAGAATACGAGAAGTGCATCAACGCTCAATCGGCCACATCTCCACAAACATTCAGTAAAGACATTTCAGTAAAGACTAACGACGTTTTTAAAGCTGTTTGATTTTAGACACTGTATAATTCAAATTCGCATAAGGCCTATGCCGACTGCCTAAGGGAAGGAAAATTATTGTGGTAACAAAGTTTCGGGAAGCTCTGCATTCCTGCTAATTATGAATAGATTGGTCGCAGATGACTATATTAGGGTCCTAGAGTTTGAATAAAAGTCACTGGTGAAAGTAAAGACGGCAGCTCAGAGAAGAAAACACTTGCGTAAAGCATAAACTGCATGGTAACAAATCATTGCCTTAATATGTTCTCGGTGCATTCCAATTTTGTAAGCAAGGAATAGCGTCTTCACGTATAAACGCAAAATCTTAACATTAATACGCATTATTGAACCTGCGCTGGGTTTTGAGAATTTACTCACTTCAACACTTGAAAGTTGGTCTGAATGCATGTCATGAAAATGTTCTCGCAAAAAATGTATTAAGAAGTGTGGAATGTAGCTCTAACATATAGCATGTATTTTCGGAACATTTGAATGCAGTGGCCCCATGTTCACGTTTTCTTGTTTGTTGTTAAGTTGTCCAAGCTTTCAACACACTGAACTGATTGGCAAGAAAGTAGCACTATTAAAAACAACAACGCATTTGTTCTGTGCCTGGCAAACTTGGCACATCGTTTGTTTGGTCATGCAGTAAAGCTTATGCAGGGAAAACTCGGAATGCCTCGATTCTTTAGATACCCGGGCACAAAAAAAATTGAAAAAAAAGTATAGACGAGTTAATCTTGTTCGTCACTGTTCTCGATCGAATATATACGTTTTGAATGTTTGAGAATGTTTTGCAGCCGTGAGAAGTCAGAAACTAATCAACAAAGAGCTTATTTGGGAAAATTTGATGGTCTTCGGGATTATTGTGCAGGCGGCCGCAAGGTTAACTCGAATGGTCCACAGCGTGTCGTGGACTGGTTTGACTGATGCTGGCGTCGAAGCGCTGGGTGCTGTTGCTGAGATAAAATCTATTTATGCTTGGATAATAAGTTGGTATGTACTAGTCAAATCTCGGTGGGCGCGTCGCTTCACCTCCGGCGTCTCGGCGGTCTTTTGGTGGATTGCGTGTGCCTCGTTTGGTTTCTTACGCGCGCGTGCGTGATGCGAGGGATCAAATGCTTTTCACTACCCTTCTGTTACCCTTTCCTTCTGTCTCTTTAACTCCCATTCCCCGCGCAGAACTGTGTAGGTGCCCTCCATTGAGAGAGGCAGTAACAGAACCGGGCTTTTATCTTCCTTTTTCCTCTTTTCAAAGCCACTTCGTGAAAAACCCCAAATCGAATTGGTGCAAGCGTGAATGAAACCATTTCACGACACACTTCGGAACATTCGAGTTAAGCTTATTGAAGTCTGTAACAAAGGATTTTGAATCTTCACATGACAAGCAAACCTACTTCTGCGAAACCTGTAAACCGTGTTCTTTGCCACGTCAGTGATATAAACATAAGTCAACTGAGGGAAAAAAAGAATGTCAAGTGATTGATTTGATTTGTGGGGTTTAACGTCCCAAAACCACCATATGATTATGAGAGACGCCGTAGTGGAGGACTCCGGAAATTGAGACCACCTGGGGTTCTTTAACGTGCACCCAAATCTGAGCACACGGGCCTACGACATTTCCGCCTCCATCGGAAATGCAGCCGCCGCAGCCGGGATTTGAACCTGCGACCTGCGGGTAGAATGTCAAGCTTGAAGTCAGCGCTTACACGTATCTTTCAATTCGTTCGTACTCGTCTGTGTCCTGTTCTTAACTTCACCGACAAAAGAAAAAAAAACAATACCAATTTCATATTTATACAACTGGTTTTTTCATGCAGCGAGAGGTAAAGTCTGAGATCACAAAATGGGCTGTAGTTGTCCGCCGCCAGTGCCTGTCCCACAATTGTGCGAAATAAGATATAATATTGTATGAGATTTTACGCCCCAAGTTCTGCATATGATCATGAGAGATGCAGCATTAGAGGGCTCCGGAAATTTGAACACCTGTGTTTTTTTTTTTTTTACGTGCACTGACAACGCACAGTACACGGGCCTCTACCATTTCGCTGGCATCGAAATGCGACTCTCGCGGCTGTAGGCTTGAACTTGAGACCTTTGACCTTGCAGTCGAGCACTCTAGCCACTGTTCCTCCCAACGTTACTAGAATAAACTCAGTACCAAAGCACCACCAAAGAGGCAGACTCGGTCACAGTCGCGAGAACAAGCAGTGCCGTAGTCAAATCTTGCTCCCGCGGCCAGCACACCTATGTGATCGGTACCGGTGCCGTGATAAAGGTTACCGCGAATGGTGTGCTGAGTTCTCAAAAAACTTCGGTGACTGGTTTTGACACTGCGCAGTGCCTGGACAAAAATGCGTGGGTCATGTACGGAGGGAAACGAGAAGTAAATTTAAGCATATGTGCTGTGTAGTATACTGACTTGCTCTTTGCTCCGGGCTATGAAAGCGGCAACCGCAATGACGACTGCACTGCCCGATTATTTATTTATTTTTTATTTATTTATCTTTTTATTTATTTACTGATTTTTTACACATGTTTACAAAATGGCTGCTGCCTAGATAACACTGTGATAAACAGTCTGAGAAACTCATAGCCTCCGGTCACGTTCGCCCTGCGGTGACAGCCTAGCAGACGCGGAATCATGAAAAAAATTCCTTCCAGTCTGGTCTTATACAATTTCCTTGCTCGCCCCGCCGTAGTGGTCTAGTGGCTGAGGTAAGCGCAGGTCACAGGATTGAATCGCGGCTGCGGCGGCTGCATTTTAGATGGAGGCGGAAATGCTGTAGGCACGTGTGCTCAAATTTGGTTGCACGTTAAAGAACCCCAGGTGGTCAATATTTCCGGAGCCCTCCACTACGGTATATCTCATAATTATATTGTGGTTTTGGGACGTTAAACCCCACATATCACTCAATCGATATCCTTCCTGTTTACTGCTAATGCAATTATTTGAATCGCATTGTGCCATAATTGTTCCTTTTTAGAAACACTGAAGGGCCCACAATGCTTGGTTAAGGCAACGTGCGAACATATAATTCAGGCCTTTTTAATGAATGACCCTTTGAAACCCACTGGCTACACAATTCACTTGCTTTGATCTCTGGCGTAATTCTACGCCTCTACCACGCACTATTTATTACATGCGTTTAGAATACTCCTTCTACTGCAGGGGAAAGGTAAGTTTAAGGGCTCGTTTTCATTGTTCAATCCAATATAAGGAGAACTACACACAATAATGTGAAGTGAAGGAAATGTTATTGGAAGTAGATGTACTGTAAATGTGATTAAGGAATAGTCGACGAAAACTCAACTTGCCACCGGCAGCGTCCGAACATGCAACCTTCGAATAACGCGACCGATGCAATATCACTGAGCTATACGGGGGTGGCCATCCCCTCGTCCACATTATAGGGTACATATGTTCATCTAAACGTAAGAGCATCAGCCAAAACCCAACAAAAATCAAAAAGTAAAAACAAGCTTTGCATCGCAAACAAGCTTTGCACCGCTCTCTGACGCCATGTTTTTCTGCACTAAGAATTTTGATCTCACGCGAAAAGTGGGAGCTCGTGCTCGGTATCCTTCCGCAACTGTGGCCGCGTTTCCACTCTATATCTCGAAGGTAAAGTGTTCACAACCAAGACGCCAATCCTCCTAACAACACATGGCGCCCCTAGAAAGACCAGCGCCTTGTTTGTAGGAGCCTTGAAAAACAGAGCAGAAAGATTAAAGGCTGACGATAAAGAAGGCTGACTGAACGCCGAGTTACATCACGTTGACACAATTTTTGTGAACTGTCGCACTGCCTACGAAGTGGATTATTCTTTGCTTTAACATGTTCGATTATGTTATCATTATGAACCACCATAATCGTGTGTAAAAGGTGACACACGGCTTTACAAGTGACCAGGTTTTGTTACATTTCTTTCATTTTGCACCTATATATATTTTTTTTAGTTGGGCTGTTCCCATTTCTAGCTCGAAGCACAGGTAACAAACAGGCTGTTGCACATATCGGTGCCGCTTCTCCACACAGTGGGATAACTGCGAGTGTACCACACAGTAGGATAACTGCGTGTGTGAGTGGGTCCAGTTTATGTACGAGCGATGCTGCAAAACAGCTAACACGCTTTTGCAGATTGCAGTGACAATCCAGTTTGACGGTTGTGTACGCTTTCGTGGCACACGTGCAGTACTCGGCACCCAAAAAACAATACATCTTCTTGTGCTCGAAATAAAACAATTAAAAGAAAGAGGATATCAATTTAGAATAAACAGTTTTTTTATTTCAAGCAACCTGCTTAAAATCGTTGTCATAGATCAACCTCGTCGGTTCACGACGTTGCCTCATGGACCTCCTTGGCGCAGATGTTTTCCAGTCACCGCCTTTCACGCCCATCTCTTTGACAGACCTGAAAGCAAGCAGTCAGAATCAGAAATATTGTTTCACTTCACTGGTATTTAATTTTTACAAGGATGTGCTTAGCTATCTGAAAGCAAACATGGCATGACTAATATCGGGCATTGAAGAGAATAGCTTGATTGTACGATGTGTATATTGAGCGCAATTGCCAGCACAATTTTCTTAGGGAATGACAAGCCTAGAAAAAACCGCGTTTGCGGTGTCGAAGATTGGTTTGGTCGTCGTTTCTATAGGGTGACTCGTAAACGCACGCGTACCAATCTCACCGTATTAAACAAAAAATTGGAGGATGCTTGAGGTTCTCGTTTCGGATATGAACGCGATTGTAAACTGGGGCTTTGCGTACATCTCTAGAAAATTCTAGCGTATAGCTCCGATTTTCGATTGAAGCCTCAACAGTGCGGTAAGTTTCAAAGGTCTTCCTATACTTGTTCAAAAACATTACAATGAGAAGCTGTGTGCATGTTCACACGTTATGTTGAAAACTTGCAGTGGGGCTATAACTGATTCGCTAAAGGAAGAATTAATACGTAGTGGGTACTTAACAAATAATTACCCACTACGTAATAATCATTCCTTTATTGAATCAGCGATGACCCCACTGCAAGTTTCTAACGTAACACGCGAACACTCACCCTGGCTGAGTCGCCTGTGCTTCATGTTGTGGTGGAGCCTGCTGCTCCTGCTCCTTCTCTTCGACCACTTGGTCTCTGCTGTTCGAGGCCCTTCGTGTTATCGAGTTTTCGGCGCCACTTTTCCCCTCGTAACCTGGCGGGCTATGGGGTTGATCACCCTTGTGCTCCACCTGCGGTCGGTATGTTGCATTGGTGAATTATAATTTATTATCCACCCAGGAAGATCATAACGGACATTTGTATGCTTTAAGAGTGAGAAATAGGATAAAGTTGACTTTGCCATGACCCAAAAAATTTTAATGATAACCTTTTTTTCTGTGTTTTTTTTGGAAGGCCCGCCTTTTTCAGTGTGATCGCGTTCGCACGCGTGGACAAGTAGCCGCCTCTTGTGACAATCTCTGTAACGAGTGAGCGCGTCATGTTCAAATCAGCCAGTGGCTGATAGATAGGCTTGCTACGTATAATTTTTGGGTATATTCCGTAATTTGTCGACAAAAGAGGACAATATTTTCAGCTCACTGATAATTTGTCGCGAATTCAAGGTCAAATTCTGCGCTATATGATTTAGTTTGCGTACTGCCGGGAGCCTGCAGTGTTTCAGAGCCCCTTTAAAGGGCACCTTATTCACGTCTCATATGTTTTTGTTACGATAAACAATTCCTACGTAGGAACACTGAAAGCCACGCTTGTGCCACGAATTCCAGGAAACAAATAAATTCCTTTCTATGCTCTTAAGCTCTCGCCAATGACGTGGTGACGTCCGCATGCAGAATCTATAAGCTCTCGGCAAGCCATTCTGCGATTCATCGAACAAGATCCTACGATTTCTGCGCAGTCCTCAAGCAACTGCATGCGCTAGAGTAGAGAAGCTTTGGACAGCGTATAACAGAATAGGTCTTTCATGTTTGCGATCCGTTGAAGGCGTGAACGCACCACGATTCGCAACAGAAGTCATGTCATGCCAGCACGATTCATAGGAGCTCGGGCCGGTACAGCCACAGTGGGGAAGCATGTAGAAATGTAGACGCAGCAACCGGAAGAGGTACGTGTTTTGAAGATCACGTCAGCAATATCATACGTCACGTGATATTTAGAGGGATACTCACGGATGAGCGACAGCGGCTTTGGTTTAGGAGACTTGTTGACGAACTGCGGGGAACAAAGAAACGAGCGAAATCAGCAACTTTGATTTAGGCCAACTCCACAAAAAGTACTCACAGGTACGTATTTGTCGTACGAGCAGAACTGCCCAACCACAACTCAATTTCGACCTCCAAGATATTTTGGGGCTCTTGAATAAGGATCATGGATTGCGCAGGCCAGAATGATTTTATTAAAGTAAACACCGTGCAAAGTATACTGCACACGCAGAGGACAAGATTCTGTGCGAATAATTTGCGCCTTGCCTTCCCTTTTTTATTTTACGTTATTAGGCTAACCGTTGATGCAAATATCATACGTATAGCTGACACCCATCTGAGGGCCATTGTCTTCTTTTATGTTTAATTACCAGGGTGTTTTTTTATTTGATGCCCCAAAACATCAGCAAAAATAGCATACAGCTTGAAGGGCGGCGCCTGTCTAGCAGTAAGAAAATCTTTGCGTTTAATTTTCCTGCCCTTCAACCGCCCACGACGTACAAGCTCAACGTAAGAATCACAAGGAAGTAGCCGATTAGTCAGAAAACAGGGGCGCGCACCTTGCCAGTTTACAGGAAACATCAAAGTAGGAGTGCGAGCACTCGAAATCACCAAAGCTCCGACACTGCGGACACTTTAAAACCCACAAGGTCAATATTGAGCGCGACAGAACGAAGTTAGGAGAGCGCAAAAGCGTGCAAAAAAGGGTCATTTAGGGCACTAATGCGGAACGAGCTCACAAGGTCAGAAGTTCGAAACCACACAGGGTGTTTTTTTTTAAATAGGGAATTGAGATTTTCAGACAACTAGAGAAAAAAAGGTGAAGCGAGCTACGAGCCAGGTGATGTTGGGAGCTTAAAGGCGTAAGCTGGTTTTCTACATTGCTAATTAATAATTAAGGGCAACAGACCATATACTTGGAGATAGCGCCGCAGCCAAGTATGCCATGACAAATTTGGTTCAAATAAAGATGTCGGACCATTCCCAATTGTATATCAACTTAAAATGAGTGAGCGAAAAATCGTTAAAAAAAGGAAAGTCTGGGGTTCGGCCTCGCGGCCGGTCATCTCGTAATGCACTCCATCAACGGAGCGATTTTCACCATCCTGGTGCAGTACCTGGCCCTAACCTCCCAAGAACACAGCTATTAACCCTCGGCCCTCTGTTCCCAGCAGCTGCCAAGCGACTGTCGAGGGCGGCGGTTACACCTGTGACGCGGTGGAGGGTGCTAAGAATGAAAGATCTAAGATTCCCTGGGTACGTACAGGCCGCCATTAGAATCTGAACATGGCTAGTGTCTACTCTAGAACGCTATCTAGTGAGGCTAGTATAGCTGTGCTATTCGAAGAATTAGAGGGTAGTAAATAGGATGTAATAGGGCTCACCAAAGTTAGCAGGACACGAGCGGTATATACAGTGCTGAAGAATAGACACGTCGCATGCGGCAAGGAAAGAAACTGAAGACAATGACCGAAGACGTACAAGACATCAGTGAAAACTAAAGACTGTTCGATAGATGAGAATGTCGTATATACATTGACCACACGCTTGCGCATTGCTGCGCTTGCTACCGATGCCACCCAGTTTCGTTATTCAGCTCCATTTGCAGCATGGTGTTTGAAGGAGACTCAAATTGTGCACATGTCGAGTAAGCAGATGGAAAAGGAGGGGAGTCAAGCCTACGCTCTAAAAATGGTTGAAAGGGGGCGAGTGAGTGAGTGCTCCGTAGTTAGTATTCAGCCAAGTGGAAATTGAGCTAGTAAACGAGGTTAGGCTGCATCGGTGACTAGGTCAGCTCGGCACATGCGTGTGGTCAGTGTGTATAAAACATGTTTATACATGTACTGAACAGATGCTAGTTAGTGCTAATATGTTTTGTTCTCTTTTCGTCCCTGTATTCAGTGTTTTTTGTAAAGCTTGCGCGAAATTTGTTGATACGCTCAACGTTTTCCTTAGGCTCATCTGATTAAAATTACGCCATGGAGGCTTGGAAAAATTTGGTCTCCACACTTTGACTGCCCAAGCAGCTTCAGCTCAAATTCTGTGCATTTATACTTAAAAACTATATTCCACTACGCAGTTTACTTTGGCTGCACGCAATAAAGAGCCTGTATTGGACTATCTATTCGTTGTACTGCTCTTCAATTTCTAGTTTATTTGTTGTTACTGCATGTACAGAAGACGAGCTTACGGGATGAATTGACCATGAGGAGGTCTCAAAATAAGAGACTGTAAGGGGGACCTCCAATCAATAGTGGGGTACGTGAAAAATAAGAAGCTGCAGCAGCAAAAGCTGGAAGTGCGAACAAGAAAAACAAAAAAATCGTTTAATACAGAGCAATCTATAGAGAAAACAAAACTGATTTATTTACCATACCAGTCCTATACAAACGTAAAGAACACACGTAAGATATAAAAAGAATGCAGTGATGATATAAATGCATTGCAAATGAACCAAACGTTGGTTAAACAGAAGCTTTTTAATGTTATATTTAAAAGATTGCAAAACTCAGATGAATTAACACAACGAGGTATGTGTTTTCGAAGACAAACATCAGGAAAGCTTGCTGTGAATCTGCTGTTGTTCAATCTAATTTTAGGCAAAACATTATGCCCTGAAAACCTGGTACAATTGTTGTTTATCACGATGTAGCTAAGAATGCTATCTCATGATATTTCATAACGCATGAATGGTATGCGATGACTGGCGATCTATAATAAAAGAATTGCTGAATGGGTAGGATGCCAAGATTTTGATACAAATATATATAATGGAACGGAATGGGCAAAAATTAACAGCTTTGGCGTAGCGGATTGTTAGTTTGGGCAATAACTGTTCTGTAACAATGCGAAATTTGAGTCATTGAATACTTCGTTTTCTATCCCTTCTAATGAACCTCTACAAAGTGTGATGGCAAGTCCAACACGCGCCCTTCGATGACGCATATCGGCAAGTCAATGAAGGAGGTTCACACAACATACATTTAAGAAATATTGAGGTTTACAGGCATTCTTTCATGCTGTTAACAATTCGATAGCACAAAGGACTTCCGTGAGGTCTGCTATTTAACCGATACCCCTCAATAAACAACGAGTGGCACTACATCGGACTGTACTTGAAACTTCTCAACATGGTAATGCTAAATCAGACTATATCGGGACACCCTTTTATGCTGAGCTGGCCACGTATACACTAAATGAAATTATTTTCCGGTCGCCATGGAATCGGGGACCATCGTGCCCAAATCCTAGTGTCAGAGTCCAGTGTCAGAATGAGTTTACTTTTTTCATCATTCAGTTAGCTGTACTTGTGAACATAAATGCGTGTCGGAGTGCCTCGTTTCTTGGAACACTGCAGATGTACAAATAGACGCCGGTAGATGTACTTGTGATAAATATACAAACGCTAAAGTATGGCTTTTAATTTTATGCGAGCCATTTGCACATATGTAAAGCTCTAAATATGAAGTTCCGAATGCTGAATTTTGCAGCAGCATTGCTGCCGATGGCTGCGGAAACACAACAGTGATGTGATGTGACAAGCAGCAGGTGTCTTAAAGCTTCGTGAGCCATCAACCTCTTACTAGGCTATGGAAAAGTCCCGAAAGATCGTTCCCAGTGTTCTAGCTTCTGAGAGCTAAGTGCACCTTAAGGCAACTTTTATGTGGATGCGCGTTCTATATGCTCTTTCTCAGTGCAGGTTTAAGCGATTTGAAGCATTTTTAATCTAGTTTCAAACTTTTAATCTAGTAAGATGACTTGTTACGAACTACGCTGAATTTATTCTACTGCGTCCAAAGACGATAGCTATCAAAACACCATCTGAAATATTCATATATATATATATATATATATATATATATATATATATATATATATATAACATGTAGACACAGGATTGAAAATAAAAATCAATGATTTGATTACCCGAAGCCACCACCAGCACCGAGGAGCTTGAGGGGCCTGAATTCCTTCATATTCGGTACGAACGTGGTGTAAGGCGGAATGGCCTGCACATTGAGCTGAAAACGGAAAAAAGAGTATGTACCATCACTTCCATCTTGGTGAAAGTTCGTTCTTCATCATGAGTCATAAGTTTTTGCGTATTACAAGCGATATACTTTTTTAAACACTCACCCTAGCGCCGTAATTGACGGACCTCATATCAATTTGATTGATTGACATGTAGGGTTTAACGTTCCAAACCACCATAAGCTTATAAAATACGCCGTAGTGTGGGGATCCGGAAATTTTGTACTTTATATCAAGCACACAAGAAAAAAAAAACGTAATTCTACCTGGTTTTCACAAACCAAAACCACGACAAGATTACGAAAGACTTCGTAGTGTATGACTAGAGAATCTTTTGAGCAAATTTTGTTTTTTTACTTGCACCGACACCACACATTACAAGGGGCTCTATTATTGCACTTTCATCAAAACACGACTGCCGCGGTCGGAATCAAACCGGTGGCCTTCGCGTCAGGAGCCGAGCACCATAATCGTTACACCACCGTGGTGGACCCTGAAAAGTAGTCGAACATGTAAATGATGTTTCGAGCAAGCTCGTCAGGCATGCGAAATAACCTTTTATTTGATGCGTTACTAATCTACCCACAAGAAGGAGGGATTATCAGCACTTCATTTTGAAAACGCCGACGCGTATTTTGCCAATATGTCACATCGGTCACGTGGAGATGCGGCAACGTAAAAATCCCATGCCAGTGGGATACTCATGACGTCATCATTGTAAGCATGCATAGCGCATGATAACAAAAACTGTATCTTGAAGGCGCCCTCAGCACCCCTAGCACAAAGATGACAGTGTGGTCACTTTCTTGCCGTCACTACAGTTTATAGAGGTGGTATCTCCTCCTCGCCACCCATTTCTTTAAACATGTGTACAATGCCAGCACTGAGGAGCCTATGGATATTTCTCGTTTGTCGGCTGCAAGCTGTTATATCCGCTCGCAGAGTAAAAACACAAAAAATAAAAAAAAATAAGTTGACCACTCACAATAGTCATGCGAGACAAAAAGAACGGGTGGGCAGCGGCATGGCATGGAAGTGTAGAAGGCAATTTATAACTGATACTTTGTTCATATGGAGAAATCAAAAGCTTGTACTTTATTTGCATCATATGAATGAATGTTCCTGCGTCACGAAGTCCATCAGAATGTCTAAAAGACAGGGACGAATGATGTGCTCGATTTTTTGTCTTTTCAGAGGCTGGTAGGGGCTTTTCGAGAAAGTGAAAATGCTATGAGTCTTCTTCCCAGGAGCTGACAAAAGTGCCCCTTATGAATAAAAATTCTGCAGCATTTGACCTTTATTATTTAGATATATGTTATGTCAGGCTTGACGTCTCAAGACCACCATATAAATATGAGAGCCGCCATAGTTCAGGGCTCCAGAAATTTCGACCACCTTGGGTTTTTTAACGTGCACCCAAAACTGAGCACACGCGCCTAAAGCATTTTCGCGGGTCAGCAGCCGAGTACATTTGACACTAGACCACCATGGTGGGGCGATTTTATTCTCCACCAGGATATTTCAGCCATCGAGAACAGTGGCGGCCCCAGTATCACATTTTCTTTGATGCGAGCTCTGTCGAAAGTGAAGGTTGATATAGCCTTTTAACCACCAGAGTGCATACCCGTAAACCAAGGCTGCCACATGTGGGTATGTAGCACGCACTACTGGTGAAAGGCCAGGTGGTCGAAATTTCCGGAGCCCTCCACTACGGCGTCTCTCATAATCATATGGTGGTTTTGGGACGTTAAACCCCACAAATCATCTACTGGTGAAAGGGTTCCATGCCGTACTTGATACAGAAGTCACGTTATTGTTCTCATGACCTGCTAATTAAGTTCGTTATGTATTCACTGATATCCTCTTATGACACTTTTGGCATTTACCAACCTAAGGAGATGATCATGAGAGCATCCAGACGTAGGCAGAGGAAGAAAGGACGGACCGACGGACGGACGGACGGACGGATGGACGGATGGATGGATGGATTTATGGATGGATGGATGGATGGATGGATGGATGGATGGATGGATGGATGGATGGATGGATGGATGGATGGATGGATGGATGGATGGATGGAAACACTCAACATTTCTTTGGTTCACTAAGAAGTGCTCCGAATTTCAGATTTGTAGAACTGAGCGGAACCGGTCTGTTTCCACTGAATACAAATGCAATTCTGAATTTTCTCCAAATTTGAGAACGCGCTAGATTGCCGAGGGGTATTAGTGTTATAGAAATTGTGGTAGGTTCTAATACCATTTAGGTTACTAAATTTGGAAATAACTAGACGTGTAGAAATATGGGCACCTAAAGTGCCTCACACTGCCAGAATAGTATATGAAAATAAAAAAAATCATTAGGACAAGGTACGTTAGTACGCATCATTTCATTCATACCTTAGACACTTATGAACGACGCACTTCAGTTACTACTAAATACCCATGCGAAAATATTCACATGCGCACCTTTTCTGTTTTGCTTACCACGTCGTCACCGATTGCAATCCAGTCGATGACACTCACTTCGCAGATCTTCTCTAGAGAAGTCGCCAGCTCCCCAATGATAATGGTTAGCTTACGTATTGTGGTTCCCAGCTCTTTCGCCGTCTCCGGAGCCCGTTTCATGCACTGCAAGAGAGGGTTGCTGTACAGCCACCTACGGCTGCCACCAAGTCCGCACGTACTATGACAGCAGAGGTTTGTTAGCTACGCTAATACGGCTATGTCAAATAGTCAAGTGGCCTACAGTGCACGACCATTGCGACACTAAGTCAGCGTAGAGGCATGCGGTCGCAGCATTGTACATTTCTGATTCACAAGTAAAGCTTTTTGGTCACTTTGAAACCAGTTTCGAAATGCTTTGTCGTAGCCATGGTCTTATCCACAGGTATGCCTCTCATCACACTCGCATCGCACGCAGAATCGGTTTGGCAATGCTTGCACTATCTCCGTTCGCTGGGTCGGGACTAACTTGTGGTCACAAACAACAACGCGGTTAAACTGTATAATAACTCAATTGACCGCCAAGTTCTTCTGCAATATGTAGACTTAACAATACTTTTTAACCAATATTGCCACACTCTGCTATGTTGGGTCTTTGATATCTCAGCATTTGGCTTTAAATAATAATTCTACATCTTGCGTAAGCGTCCAAGTGCTTTACAAAATCATTTAGAGAAATGCGTATGCTTCATCATCTTCAATTCAGCCGTGCTTTCTCGTTTCACAGCCTCCACATAGGTATATGAGGAGGCTGTGAAACGAGACAGCATAGCTGATAAGGGCTCAGTAGGTATTTACTCTGATATCTGTTTTCTCATGTTGCATTCCATCTGTTCTTGTTACGTTTTTACAACTTGTCACACGTGGAATTTTCATACTTTGCGTAAATTAAAAAATAATGTATTGTATCTTGTTAGTAATTTTGTACTGACAGCGGAGATTAATTTTATTAGTTCAGAAAGTAAACGCCCTCTTGCTCTGAGCCTGGATGTCTCCCTATCTAAACGCTTTGTTATAGAGTCATGGGTGTGAACCTGAAGTGAGTCTTCGGCATTATTCTCACCGATGTTCACTAATAGTGGTATCCCCACGTCACAAGCTTGAGCTCAGAGAGATGTTGTAGATCTACAAACAACTTATCAAAGCTAACTTCGCGATACAAATAACTTGAATATACTTCCAAGTGACTATTTCTACCAGATAGACGAGGGGAAGCCTTTCATAGAGCCCTATACTCTGTATCACCATTTTGGTTCAGCACTACCAAAGCAACAGGGCGTAAGAAAGCCTGACGAATTCATAGCGAAACGTAGTCTCACATTCAAGTGCCTTAAAATTGATAAGGTTGGCTAGAATGGGCGTTTCTTTTGTGTTCTAAGCCACGTCCATACATGATATTTTTATTCTTCTTGGCATTTATTTCTTGCGCCTTTAAATATTTGTGTCGGTTACCGCCGATAATTGTGTTTACAAATCAACATGACAGCACTTGTCCAGAAAAGACCACCTGCTTTGATCTGAACTAGTCTCTTGCTACACGCCCACGGCGCTGACACCAGTAAATAAATGGTGAAGTCAGCCATCGATTTGTTTCATCTCACTATGAGAATAAAGCATCAGGTACGTTTTGTTGGTATTAGCAACATATGCTTCTATCTTAGTAACACCTGCTAAGCCTAACGCGCCAAGGCCGTGTTCACAATGTGCCGTGAGACCAAGAATGCTGCATCTCCAAATATCACACCTGAAACCTTGCACAGCATTTCATGCGAGTCGGATCCTCTTTAGGTGGAAACAAAAAAGGGGAAAAATGCAACGGGAGACGTGAAGGAACGCGTCGACGCAGAAACAGAAAGGAAGGAAAATAGGAGGGAAAGAACGGCAGGGAGGTTAACTGGCCTATAGGCAGCCGGTTTGCTACTCTGCGCATGGGAAGAGAATGGGAGAGATGAAAGATAAAGAGAAGAGAGGGAAGAGAGATGATCACAGCACATTATGCAGCACACGCGCGCACACTCAGGCGTAGTCCAGTCCTGTCTTTCGTGGTGTCTGGCATTGCTGTTACAGCCGCTTGTTCAAGTAAGTGTGTCGTAGGAATTTCAACAGTGCTTTTGTCGCCTTCTGTTGCAATGTCCTCTCTCGGGCACTTAAAGTAATAGTGTCTACAGACCTTTGGCTGTTGTCGATGCACGCAAGAATAGACACCAGTGACTGTCTCTGGATGTCATACTATGGACAGTCACACCGGGTGTGGTGTACAGTCTTTTCGCAACGACAGGCATCGCAGAGAGCATTGTCGGCCATTCCTAAGACAAATGAATAAGATTTTGTAAATGCCATCTTCAGCCATAAGCGATGAAGAAGGGTGGATTTTCTTCGGTCGAGCCCAGTGGGCATGCGGAGAGTCCTCAAAGAGGACATTCGTCTCGTTGCTTGGTGGGCACCATAGTGAAAACGTGATTTCACGCGCAAGTCGTCGAAGATTACTGGCAGCATCGGTCCGCGAAGGGGGTATGGCTTCTTCTCGTGTTTCTTCAGGAGCTTCCCGTGCGGCAGGAACGGCATGTTCGTTCCCTATGACGCCACACCTACAAGACCCACGAATAGTGTCAGAGAAAAAACAGCCATAATGTGAAGTTATCCGCCAGAATTAGAATTCACGCTTCTTCAAGTTCTCGGTGTAATTGCTTGTTTATTAGCATTGCTGCAGTTTAAGGTAATAAACTAGCCATAATAACTACAATTCATTGAGCAGCAGCGTGAATATGGTAAGCAGACAACACGCCGTGAACGAATACATATGGAGGGACTTGGTGCCCTTGCTGTTGGCTGAAGGGCCTGAACCCTCAACAGTGCTCAAAGGAACTTTTGAAACCGAGTATAGATTGCTTTAGAGAAAGCGTCTCAAAACGTTATTGCGACAAACAGGGTGCCTTTCCTTGGAAGTTTGTGAACACACGTTTTGATTTGGTGATACAGCCCCCTCCACCAAACTCTCGCTTTTTCCAAGAAGCATATTGTAATGATGCCTCATTTACTTCACTTAATGGTTTTAATTGCTCATAGGAGGTCATTGTTAGAGAAAAAGGCACTTTAGAGGATTTAAACAAATAATATTTCGAATTGCCGTTGCAATACACCAGCTGATGACAACTCATCTTTCAAATATCTCTTTCGCGCAGAACAACAGCAAAAATAATGCAACAACGTGTGTGCTATTAATGCATGTTACAAATACAAGCGGCATGGTTTCCTTTCCTCAGGTCTCCGATCTCACACTAAATTTTTCTGAAATGGTTTTCTTGGGGCTGCGTTTTCTTTCCATTTACTTCCTACAATATATAGGCAAATATTTTTGGAATCATGTGGCAATGCACGCACCCAACTGTGCAGGCCGATGAGGTACTTGATCATGTCACGGATTTCCTTGAAGGTGACGTCCTGCCGGTTCAACTTTTGTAAGCAGTCTTGGGCCGCCAGAACCACTTTCTTGTGGCAGAAGTGTGACAGGGGGTCGCGGAAGAGGGAAACTTTGCTTTCTCGGTTCACGAAGAACTGAAGCAGTAGTACTGTTGTTACTTTCACGATCTGCACAGTGGGATTCAATAAGCACGCTTTCAGCGCAAATTTAAGATTATGCAGCCAACGACTTATGCAATTTTTCCTGTAGTTTCCAGAGTGATCTAATACATTGTATGCACCACTAATGTTATTGATTATAGGTTTTGCGTATCAGATATTTGAAGCCGCAAATCTCCGGGCTTGGAAAAGTACACACTAACCGTTATAAAAGGCAGCGCAAGCAACACGTGGACCTTTGGATAACTAAAGGTCATTTTGCATTATCCTAAGACGGAAACTCCAAAACTGTCTTCTCACTTAACTTTGCTGTAGCTCATTCAGAATGATTGGAGATATGTCACCATTAAGTAAAAAAAGCGGACGGTCATGTATACGAAATGGCCAGAGCAAGCCTATATATGTGCAAGTGTCTCAAAAATCTACGGAATTCGGTTAGATCGAGCGTGAGGCCTTTAGTCTAGAGTATTTGAGACCAGTCGGCAAGTGAGGAGGTCACATGGCAGCCGTCTTATGGGTATAGCGCAGGGGGCAATTCACATAGTTTAATCAAGAAGCCAAACTATCCCGACATTGCTCTCGAAGCTCATGAAGGAATAGGGTCCTGACAAATACGTATGCAATTTCATCAACCAGGATAATGTTTTTAATGGGCGTCCAGCAAATATTTCGCGAGGCCATTACAAGATTCAGTACTCATTTTACCACGTTAAATATTTGGGCGGTTGCAGAGCATGTCTCAGTGAATGGTGAGCCGGAACCCAGCAGCTAATGACCACTTGGTCATTAGCGGGCCCGTTGATAGAGAATATGATGGTGCTCTCGAATTTTCGTGAACGCGAAAAAATTTATGTGCCGTTACTCTCCTTCGTCATGATAACGTAACCTCATCCTACTTGGATTGCCGGGGGCTCGCCTGACACCATTTTCTATGCTGTGAAAGATACATTGCAAATAAAGGTATAAGAACAATGGTAATAACAGCGGGAACATAACAGCCCTGGACTAGCAAAAAACACAGAGGATGACCTGTGTTTCTTATCCTTTGCTATTATGTCCGCACTGTTCAAACCATCATGAATTATCGCTTCCCCAGGAAGCTTCGTAACTTATCGCAGTTTTTTCAAGCAGTAGAAATTAGCTTATGTAGGAAAATGCTCTTCGTGAACAAAGTGTATTAGTACATGCAAAACAAAAATTGCGAATATATATATATATATATATATATATATATATATATATATATATATATATAGCTTTGTTGTAGCGTTGGTAACAAATAATGCGCTGACAATGCCACAGCAGAGAGCACACAAACGTACTATCGTGCACCAATTCTGAAACTGGTAGCTCGCTCTCTCTTATTCGGTCTTGTCCCGCAAGAAAGAGGCTTTGCCGGTGCTCTGCGCCAGTCATTATGCTCTCAATCAAATGCTAGATGCTGTTTCAGACATGGTATGCATTGAACTATACTAATTGGACTAGTAAGGAAGGTACTATATAGTTTTTAATTAAACACATCGTGACAGACATCTCTTTCCTAGTCTTTAACGACAGCCCCCCCCCCACCATAGGCATGAGTGTACTTCGGAGGTTAAGTATAATCTATTTATTATTTGGCTAACCCCATGACACGCTTTTTTTTCTAGAATGTTGCGAGCTCCTCACATGGAGAACATTTTATCTGTTGTGAACTTGACGTACGTGCAATTCAAATTGAGGTATGATAGACGTGCTATAGCTGTGAGCTCTTTTGGGCGGACAGAATTTAAAACATACTTCAGAAGAGTGTGAAATGAATGTATAATAAAAACTTCACTGACGTGCTGTCCAAAGAGGCACAAAAAGATAAAAAGGTGGATAGGACAGGAAGTGAAAATGCTGCTAAAGTTAATCAAATTCCTTATGAAAAAGAATTCATTATTCACCCACTAATTCTGAAGTATGTTTACACTAGGTAGGCAGATGTTAGTCAGCTTACGTTTCTGCTGTCGTATAACGAGGCACTTCCCAAACTGAAATTAGTTCCAATGTCAGAAGAAGTCAATGTTCAGCTCTACTTATATTACTTCTATACTTGTAAGAATTCCCAGCCGCAGCTGAAGCTTGTCATCATTCACGATTTGGTACAACACTTCAGAGGTGGCGGCGCTTGCAGAGAGCTTACCCTGGGGAAAAGTTCCCGAGAAGCACCAATGAAATCTTCTGTTCTGTAAGCCAGAGTGAACACTGTTGTAAGCGTGTTTACATTAGGAGAAGAAGAAAGTGAACTTACTTTCTTGGTTCTCTTTGTTGTTCGTTGTAGGACGCGATGATGGAAAGCACGGGAATATAGTGAGAAAGGAAAGCTTCCGTTAGGTTTCAACAGCTCATAAATTGTACAGTTAAAACTCAATTACCTGTTATAATGTCCAATAGCACCTCGTCAGTATTCTTGAATTCCTTTAAATAACAGCCATTTTGTGTAGCATTTGCTTATAACTTACGCATATTTGTTTCAAGCCAGCATGAGCTGCCTATGCAATTTAATCAAGACAACAACAACTTGTTCTTTCACACGTATTAGGAAAATTTTCTAAACGCCGAATGTTCACGCAAAAGCTGGTCATTGAGCAATGCATGATCTAATATGCAGCGTTAAACTGTCCATTCAATTGTTAGGCATACGCAACACAAATCTAAAATTGTTCATCATATACCTAATGCAATCAATATTTTGTTTATACGTCGACAAAATGAAATTAAAAGTTCAGCGCATCGTCAATTTTTCGGTAAGAAAGGAATATTTCAAAGTATTAGACTGCAGGCTTTCACTGCAGGAATTCCTGTGGGTTTGCTGCGTTAAGCTGTAAGAAGGAATATTTCCGTGCAGAGCATGAAAAAGCTATCAGTGAGCCAGTTGTTTTGCCGTTGGTGCTATACGGCTATATTGGACGTTTCATCGCAAGCACGAACGCAGACGCATGCAAAAAGCAAATACTCAACACGCGTACTTTATCTGATGCTGTGCTTAGTGCTATTACAGCAACATGAGTGATGTCG
Source organism: Rhipicephalus annulatus (assembly GCA_013436015.1). NCBI lineage: Eukaryota > Metazoa > Arthropoda > Arachnida > Ixodida > Ixodidae > Rhipicephalus > Rhipicephalus annulatus. The sequence continues at coordinate 77,945 of WOVY01013419.1, forward strand.
TATAGTAACGAGCTTTTTATTCAAGAGTAGCCTCTACATTTGCGCCAAAAATTTGGTGTATCCTTGCTCCGTACACAATTGATAACACTGACCACACCTGTTTTTTAAATGACGTTGCACAACTATGAAAAAACGTGCCTAGCTAAAAAGGATCAGTGGGAGCTACCCGCCAGCACCATGACTTAACTATCACGTAGGCAAGTATGCTTACCGGGTGAGATGTCTTCCATACTTCAAAATCCGTCTATCGAACAAATCAATTCAATACAACGCAGCGACACTCGAACCACTTGATGATGATGATGATGATGATCCTTGACACTCTGGCGCACACCCACAAAGGGGGATCGGCCAAGAACCGGGCGGCAGGATCTTAATTAAAAGGCTAATGGTTTTTCAAAGAAAACGTAATTTTGGGCTGAAAAAAAAATATAGAAAGAAAAGCCGAAAATCGAAAAGGAGTATATCTGAGCAGGGAGCGATGCAGGCCATCAGATGCGATTTGAGACAGAGGTAATGGTGGGTATAAAATGATATATATATATATATATATATATATATATATATATATATATATGCAGATTAACATGGCAATCGCTTTGTTTCAATTATGTATTCAAATACCGCAGAGCAGACTTCCCTGTAGCTATAACCGAATTTAATGCTGCCAAACGACAAAATTACTGCCTCATTTAATTCTAATCCCAATTTTTCAAGTGGAGCTACCAGGTATCTTTTCCGCTGATGAGAATACCGGCGACAGAACAGAAAGAAGTGATCTATCGTTTCCATTTTTTCGCAAGTCTGACATAAAGGTGACGCCTTTAGACCAACTTTATGCAAATAATAATTCCGTTGAGGAATTCTGCAACGCAATCTTGTAAAGGTAACTTCCAAGTGCCGTGTTGCACACCACTGTCTATTCCAGCGGCATCTTAGATGTGCGAAATCTCGATATTTATCCAATGAGTAGCAGTCGTATTCACGCAAACAGAGGTTTCTAAACCTTATTGCTGTCGCGTAAGCCGTATCAGGCAAAATCGGGATATTGGGACCACTAAGAGAAACCGTGGCTAGTGCATCCGCCATCTCATTGAGATATATGCCACGATGACCTGGTACCCATAAGAGCTGCAGTTTTTTCAAGTTTGTCGGTATGAGTTGTCGAAACATGTGCATAAGTGTTAAGTTGGCTCCTGAAGACAGAGCAGCACATACTGAAAAAGAATCTGTAATTACGACTGCTTCCGATTCGCCCAAAGGAAGTTTCCGTAGTACCAGTACAATAGCAAATAATTCTGCCATGAATATTGGTGTGTAATCTGGGAGTCTAACCGAAAAGGACCAGTCAAGGGAACGTGAAAAGATACCTACCTGCCCCAGCCTTTTCATTTGATACGGATGCATCGGTCGCAATTATGTTGTTCAAGTTCACATGCGCCAAGTAATCCTGCAGCCGATCATTTAAATATTGAAATGGCATTTGCTTTGCGTTGAAGGGATAAATATTCTCAAATTGTATCTTAAGATCTAAGTTAACGTCTCTTGTTGCGAAAATATGTTTGATTTTGACGTTCAGTGGTTCTAGCAGCGCTTGAACGAACAAGATCTGTGGGCAGTGGAATCGTGACCACCAAGTTTCAAAAAATAAACTTGGTTCTTTAATAAAAGCATAAAATGATGCTCTCTGGGGCACAGTGTATAGTTTTAAAAATGTTTGGATAGTAAGCATTTTGAATCTATTCAACAATGACGGTAGACGCGCTTCCATGTATAGCACATTGTTAGCAACAAACTTGGGCAGTCCAAGGCACAGTCGTAAAGCCTCTCTTTCTAATAGTACTAGCCGTCTCATTTTATATGTCGCACTGCCCGAAAATAAGACACAGCCGAATTCCATGATAGGACGAATGTACATTTTATAGACCATTACCAATGTATTTCTTCGCAACCCCCTTTTTATGTTGCTGAGCTTGCGTAACCACCCCATGGCTCGTGTTGCTTTGGACGCAATGTGATCGATGTGGCTTTTCGAATTTAATGAGCTGTTATATATGATGCCTAAGTATTTAAGTTAATCCACCTGGGGAATCTGCTCTGTGCCATACATCAAGGAGATGTTGACAGGATCCCTGAACGAGAACGCTAGAAGCGCGCTTTTGTTTACATTTAGAGACATTCCAATTTTTTGAAGCCATTCCTCTATCTTGTTTAGGTAATTCTGTAATGTCTGATAAAGTAATTGCAGATCACTGTTTGTCGCAAAGAAAGCAATGTCATCTGCATAAACATATTGCTACGATACTGAGGATGCGCGTGGAAGAAGAGGAGAACGAGGTTGGCACGAGCGGTGATCGGCCAGATCCCTGGACTCTCGCATTGATCATCTCCTGTAAATAAAGGCATCCATCGCACCGTAACAAGATTGGTGGAAGGTGCGGGGTACAGCGGAGCGATCCAAGGCCAACGATCCCGGAAGCGCTACCTCAAGAACTACGCCGAAGCCGCCGACTGGCTGGTCTACCACCGCTCTCTATGGATCCGATTGCTGACGGCGACACCACGCACTCTTCGTCTGGCGCTGCGTGGCCCCGGCACATGGTACCACGAAGCTTCTCAGGGAGGGTCGGAGAAGACGTCGACGAATGGCTGAAACACTTCAACCGTGTGAGTAAATACAACTGTTGGGATGCGGCCTCCCGGTTGTCCAACGTCGGATTGTTTCTTCAAGGGACGGCGTTGGTGTGGTTTGAAAACCACGAAGAAACAATAATGACCTGGGAAGCGTTTGAGAAAGAAATAGCGAGCTGCTTCGGGGACCCATTGATGAAGAAGAAGCGCGCTGAGCAAACTTTGATGCAGCGTGCTCAAGTCCCCGGTGAAACATGCACAACGTACATCGAAGAGATCCTGAAATTGTGCAAGTCTGTAGACCCACGCATGAAAGAAGATGACAAGGTAGGGCATCTTCTCAAAGGGGTTGCTGAGGATGTCTACAATTTCCTCATCGGCAAGGACACCTTGGCGTCTGTAGCGGACGTAATACAACACTGCCGCACGTTTGAGACACTGAAGGCTAAGCGCATCACTCCCAAATTTGGTAGACTTGCCAACGTCACCACCGTTGCAAGTGTCGACGTCCCTCCAACATCCCCCTGTGATCTTGCCTCAATGATTAGGCAAATCATACGCGAAGAACTTGGACGACGTGATGCTGTCGACCCGCCGAGAGCACCTGCTATCAACACCTCCCCGCCATACGACGCAATGTGTGCTGCCGTTGATGCCACGCTATATGATGTGCCCCAATCAAGAGCACCAGCGCCCCCAACCGACAACTTACATCATCGCCGTGGTTTCCAGAACGCCTCCCGCCAACCACCTACAATGGCGTCTTCGTGGGACGATCATGGGCACATGGCGCCTCGTGGAAGGTTTGGCGACGTGCGTGAGGCCCCTGTGTGCTATAACTGCGGTTTCCGTGGACATGTGGCTCGATTCTGTGGTCAAAGGCGTCGCCCCCAGCAACGCTACTACGAGGGACCATCAACTTCTCGACAAAACCGCTGGCGTGGTGGTATGCGTTCAATGTGGGACGCGTACGTTGGGGACGGCTTCCAGCAAACTATCCACAGTGATACACATGTAGGACGCAATTTCCACCGGAACTTACGCAACGACTCGCCTTCCTCCGTGCGAAGCTTGACGCCCCCCACAACACGCCGGTTCCGTTCCCCATCTACTGGTCGACGCGTCACCTCCCCGCCTCCGGGAAACTAGGTGGTGCGGCCAATGGAGGTGAGGTCGCCGAACATTTGTCACTACATCCGCCTATGCCTCCACCCGTTTTTATGACTCAAAATAGGGTCCCCGTGCTTATTGATGGACTTCCTACAATGGCTTTGATAGATACTGGAGCAGCTGTTTCAGTGATGAGTCTTAACTTCAAATTGCGGCTAGGACATAAAGTGATGTTTCGCTGGGACAGTTGTGCATCATTTCGTGCAGTGAGCGGGGAGACATTGTGCCCGATCGGTGTGTGTGTTGTTAGTGTCACTTTGGGTGACAAGGTCTTCGAGGCTGAATTCGCCGTCCTGACCAGCTCCACCCATGACATCATCTTGGGCATCGATTTTCTACGCGAGTGCGGGGCTACTGTAGACTGCTGTGCTGGCGAGATTATGCTATCGGCGTTTACTGACGATCCTAGGTGCTGTCAAGGATCTATCACCGTCATTGAGGATGTTGTCTTGCCGCCCAACTTGATGAAGACCGTACGCGTTGACGCCTCTGCCTCGGACGCCGGAAAGTTTGATGTTCTTGTGGAGCCCATTCCTCTTAATTGCGCCAAGAAAAATGTGCCCATTCCACATTGTGTTCTGTCGATCAGTGATAGGCGATCGGCCTTATGGGTGTCAAACTATTCAAATGAACCTGTTATGCTACCCGGCGGAATGCGACTCGCCCGCTTCGAACAAAATGCGACCAGTTTCATTGCATCTTTGAGTGACGAGAGAGTAGATCCTATTTGTGCAACGTACCATACAGAAGCCAACTTTCTGAGCATGGTAAACAAGTCGCTATCATCAGAAAAACGTCAAGCTTTGGTCGAAGTCCTTGCGAAGCACGCTACTATATTTGACTTTGCGCAGAAAGAAGAGCAAATAAGTGTACCCGAGTGGCGTACTCGCCATGGGATTGACACAGGATCCGCTCACCCTATCCGACAGAAACCATACCGTGTCTCATCTGCGGAGCGCAAAGTCATTACTCAACAGGTAGAAGAGATGTTAAAGAAAAGGGTTATCCAAGAGTCGTGTAGTCCTTGGGCTGCCCCTGTGATTCTTGTCCGAAAAAAAGATGGTACATGGCGATTCTGCGTGGATTACAGAAGGCTAAACTCTGTTACTAAAAAGGACGTCTACCCGCTTCCCAGGATTGATGATGTCATCGATTGTTTACATTCGGCATCGTACTTCTCATCCGTGGATTTGAGATCTGGTTATTGGCAAATACCCATGCACCAGAATGACAAAGAGAAAACGGCCTTCATAACCCCAGATGGTCTATTTGAATTCAATGTAATGCCGTTTGGCCTATGCAACGCTCCAGCCACGTTTGAGCGCTTCATGGACTCTGTGTTACGTGGACTAAAGTGGGAAGTTTGTCTTTGCTACCTGGATGACATAATATTTGGCCGTACATTCGATGAACACAACCATCGTCTAGACATTGTTCTCACCTGCCTTGAGAGAGCTAAGCTCACCCTGAACTCTAAGAAGTGTCACTTTGGTAGCCGTGAGACTCTCGTTCTCGGTCACCTGGTGGACAAGCATGGCGTTCGACCCGATCCCCAGAAAGTCGCAGCAGTCAGCAGCTTCAAACAACCTCAGTCGGTACGAGAGTTGCGAAGCTTTTTGGGCCTATGCTCGTACTTCCGTCGCTTCGTGCCCAGGTTCGCCAACCTCGCTTACCCTTTGACGTCCCTACTCAACAAGAACGCACCTTTTCGGTGGTCAGCGGAATGCAAGTCGTCTTTTTCGCAACTCAAGTTTGCTCTTACGTCAGGGCCCGTACTTCGCCACTATGACGCATCTGCTGCCACAGAAGTTCATACCGACGCCAGTGGTGTAGGTATTGGCGCCGTCTTGGTACAACGCCATGGAGCTGCTGAACACGTCGTTGCCTATGCCAGTCGCTGTTTAAGTAAGCCGGAGCGAAACTATACTGTGACAGAGCAGGAATGTCTCGCGGTCATATTCGCCGTGCACAAGTTTCGCCCTTATATCTATGGACGCCGATTCTCGATTGTCACGGACCACCATTCTTTATGTTGGCTCACTGGACTACAGGACCCATCTGGTCGTCTTGCTCGTTGGGCATTGCAATTGCAAGAACACGACTTTGAAATCTGCTACAAGAGCGGTCGTCGTCATGCCGACGCTGATTGCCTTTCACGACTTCCCCTTCCGACAACCGAGTGTGACGCTGACAACTTTGATGAATATTTGGCTGTAGTGGATACTCCGTTCCCCGACCTAACAACTTTTCGAGCAGAGCAACGCAATGACAACAGTCTCGCTTCTTTCTTTATTTCCCGAACGAACGGTCAACGTGGTTTCGTCGTAAAGGATGGCGTTCTTTACAAAAAGAATTATTCCGGCGTAGGCTCTCGCCTACTTCTAGTTGTGCCTACAAGTCTTCGACAACGCGTACTTCGAGCAATGCACGACGACCCAACATCTGGCCATATGGGTTTTTCTAGGACATTTTATCGCACGCAAGAACGCTTCTTCTGGCCGAAGATGCGTAAAAGTGTGACTGCATACGTTGCGAGCTGTGAGCAATGTCAACGCTACAAGCGTCTTACAACTCCGCCAGCCGGACTACTTCATCCCATAGCACCCCCGAGTTCACCATTTGACGTCGTAGGTGTCGACCTGCTCGGCCCTTTTCCGCGATCAATGAACGGCAACCGATGGATTATTGTGGGCGTTGACCACCTCACACGTTACGCCGAAACTGCGGCGATTCCTGCGGCAACGGCCACTCAAGTTTCACAGTTCATGCTGTCACACGTTATATTACGCCATGGATCCCCCCGTGTCATCATCAGTGATCGCGGGCGGCAATTTGTTGCCGATGTAGTTGAAGACCTCCTTCGTCTTGCTTCATGCCATTTTCGTCACACTACCCCGTATCACCCGCAGGCTAATGGTTTGACGGAACGAACAAATAGGACTCTCATCAACATGATTTCCATGTATGTTGATTCTGGACACAAAACATGGGACGCGATTTTGCCATTTATAACTTTCGCCTACAACACTGCACAGCACGAAACAACGAGATACAGTCTATTTTATCTGCTCTACGCACGCCAACCCCGCACAGCTCTTGACACTATTCTTCCTTTTTCCGAGACTGATCAACCTACTCTCGCCGAAACCATTTGCCACGCAGAAGAGGCCCGGCGCATCGCCTGTCTTCGAACTTTCGTCTCACAGAAACGCTCCAAAAACCGTTACGACAGAAGTCACCGGCACGTATGGTTTGAGAAAGGGGATTTGGTGTGGCTTTGGACGCCGCTTCGCAAGCGCGGCCTCTGCCAAAAGTTTCTGGCCAACTACACCGGTCCGTTTGTTGTCTTGGAACGTCTAAGTGATGTCACGTACGTGATATCTCAGCTGTTGTCAACTGGCCGCCGCTCAAGCAAGACCAACATCGTTCATGTTGCCCGTTTAAAACGCTATCATCATCGCAACGAAGCCTAACTCGCCCGGTGGGCATCGTCTGCAAAGGGGGAATTGCTACGATACTGAGGATGCGCGTGGAAGAAGAGGAGAACGAGGTTGGCACGAGCGGTGATCGGCCAGATCCCTGGACTCTCGCATTGATCATCTCCTGTAAATGAAGGCATCCATCGCACCGTAACATTATAAATGAATATCGCTATCTGTTGGAATCGAACTGAGGAAGATGTTAAACAACACCGGTGAGAGCACTGCACCTTGTGGTACGCCACGGTATTGTCGATATCTGTTAGAAAAACAATCCCTTTGAAAGCAATAAAACTCTCTCTCCCTTAAAAATTCTGCTACCCATTATGTCATGTATTTTGGTAAGTGTGACCGTTCCATCTGCTCTAATAGTATTTTATTCTCCACTTTGTCATACGCCTTGGCCAAATCCAGAGTAACTAATGCACAATACTCTCTTCTACGCCTAGCCAACTGTATACGACTCTCCAAATCCGCGTGCGCACACCATATGGAGCATCCTGATTTAAAGCCAATTTGCCTGGGGTTCAATATTGATTTCTCCTCAATGTATTTTATCACACGTGCATTCGAAACTCTTTCAGTTAGTTTAACCAAATTAGATGTAAGAGAAATTGGCCTCACATTGTCAAGTGTATACCCAAGCCCCTGTTTTTTAAGTATCGGAATTATTTTGGAAAGTTTCCAATCCGCCGGTATCTAAGAATTTTTCAAAGAGTAATCAACCATATTACAGAGTTCATGTGGGGAAATGTGATATAGTACTTTTACCATTGCTGAAGTTACTCCATCTGGTCCAGGTGCTGTAGGAGGTAAGTGCCTCACTACACCCGCTAGTTCCGCTAATGTCACCTCGTTGAACTCCTCCCCTGCAATTGGCTTTACTATGTGTCATGGCATTGTTGATCTGAATCTTTCTTCTAATCCTTTAGCAACATTTTCTAAGATTTCAGTGAGTTCGCTAGGCGATAGAATTGAAGAATCAATATTGTCTGATGGTGGTATCATTTTTCTGGAACGCAAAAATCTAAAAAGCGCCTTTCTGTTGTATGGTTTTGAAAGATAGCTAAATTTGTTAGCGTCATAGTCATCTTTTGCTTTGCGTACTGTGCGTTTAAAATCTTCTGCCACGTATTTATAGTCACACCAGTTTTTTGGGCATTGGTTGTGGGTAAGTTGCTTCCACGCCGCTTTTCGTTTTCTATGCCCCCTTGTACAATCAGCGTTCCACCATGGGCTAAACGACCCGCCTGTGCCTGAAGTTATTGAAAAAGTTGACTTTTTTATTGCTCTTCTCAGTACCGCACACAGACTCATAGCACGAATGTCTTCCTGCATGTCCTTGCGAAGAACCAAAGTAGGCTTTAAGTCTTTTTGTAAACGCTCATAATTTACAAACGAGCCAATTTTACCAGTTAAAAATATCCCGGAAAAGTTAATATCAAAGCTAATAGAAAGGTGGTCACTGTTTGTTGCGCAATCTAATGTTTTCCACGACGAAATGTTTAGTGAGGAGCTGCAAAAGGTCAGATCTATCGCTGACTTTGATTGTCTCTTAATAAACGTAACAGTGGGGAAATTTACACAAGATAAGTTATTATCAACAGTCCATTCCCACAAGCGCCTTTCATTTGCATCAGTCTTGAAACCCCAAGACACGTGGTGTAAATTAAAGTCACCAGTTAATATTACATCTTTCCTGCAGGAAGCTAACATTGCATCTAAGCATCTTGTGTCCTGTACTCCTACCGGAAAGTATGCGTTAACAAAAGAAAAAGGGGAACAGCCTGGCAGAGTGATGTCTAATACCATAATTTCATAGGTAGAATCCATGCACAGGTAGTTAATCTTCGCTCTATGACTAAATTTAGTTGATATAAAAATGGCAAGTCCACCACCTCTGCTAGGTATGTCTAAACGAAATAAGCGATAATTTTTTAGGTAAAATTTTTGTCCATTTGTAAGCCAAGTTTCTTGTAAAGTAATAATATCTGGGGAAATTTGCGAAGAAATACACAATAAATCTGTGGTAGCCGACCCTATTGATCGACAACTCTACTGTAATACTTTTAAGGAGCCTATTTTGACTCTATAAACCCGCCGCAGAGACTGCTTGATCCAAAATATCTTTCTTCAAAAAGTCTTTTTTGGAGAGGTTCTCCAAAACGTCTTTCTTTGACAGGAACTTTTTAGATTTTGATTTCTGTGAAGACTTTTTCGATAGGGGAGATCTGGCGCGCTTCAAGAAATTATGAGATTCCGCATCCATATCTGTGAATTCATCAGTGTCATCTGATACGGTTTCTGGATCTGCCCGCACTATCTTATTGGAGGGTCCTGCTTTAGGAGTTGCGCATCGTGTAGGAGCTATCGAACTTTCTGTCCCGGCACAATTTCAAACCTCCAAATCCTGTGAAGTCTGATTTTTCATAGACACTGAAGCAATGATTTGGGTCAACTGAGATGTTAACAATTCAGCCACGACTCCAATAATACTGCTGTCAAGACGCTCCATCGCCTTTTCCGTTGCCTTCTCTACAGCCTCTGCTATATATTTTGCTAACGATGCATCCATAGCAGTGGTATGTCGTGCTGTTACGCTTGCGTAAGCTTTCGAGCGTTCTTGTAATTCAGTCACAGCTTCCCTCCGGGAGCAACGCCTGCGTTCCACAATTTCCAGCAGCTTAACTTCTCGTTCTTTTGCCTCACAATCTAAAGAGTCTGCAGGATGCGCTTCATGACATAAACAGCACTTCTCTTCCGTCGAGTTGCACTTACGGCTGTCGTGATTTTCTCCGCATAGTTGACATCTGGCAGTTGATCTGCACCCTTTCACGCTGTGGCCATATCTCCAACAATTCAAGCACTGCAGTGGCTTAGGGGATAGAGGCTCTACCTTATAGATAAGAGGCCAAGCTTTAATTTCAGATGGACTTATCGTTCCCACAAAGGTTACTATGACCGATTCGGTAGGTGGTTTTTTATTGTCAACCAGACGCGTGCACCTGTATACTGACACTGCACCTGCTACTGAAAATAACTCAAGAATTTCTGCAGGGGTTAGGCTCGTATCTACACCGCGGACTATGCCTTTCGAACATGCCAGATGCGCTGGAATAAAGGGCTCACCAGCTGCGCTGCAAATTCGGAACAGTTGAGAAGCTCTCTGACGCACTCCTGATCGGCAGAGCAGCACAAAATACCAACACGACCGAAATGCCGGACCTCAGCGATCTTTTGAAAGTGTGTTGTGGCTTTCCGAAGCTCCATTTGAATCATCTTCGGGTTCTTCATAGGTATCGTACCTCCATTGGTCGGTACCAGAGCCACGGGGACGTTGATAACCCCACTGCAAAGAAAAGAATCAATCGGCCTATCCTTGACCGGTATAGATGCTAGCCAAGGAGAAGGCCCTTGGCCAGGTGAAGAAACCGACATCTAGATAGCCTGAGTCGCTTGAACTCAGAAAATCATATGGCACAAACCATAAACAACTGCCAAAAAAGCACTAAAACAACAAAGAAGCAAACTTTAAACTCAAGTGCACTCCCGCCGCCCGTCGTTCAAGCCGTTCAAACCCGTTAGCAGCAGCGCAGAACAGGATCAACGCGAACAGGAACCACTTCGGATGACAACGAACGTAAAACGTCTTTCTTCTTTCATGCCAACGCGCTTTTTTCTCGTGATTTCTTCACGCGCTGCAGTTAAAAGTTCTTCCTTTTCTCGTCTGCACAACGCCGAGAAACTGTTTTTTTTTTCGCCAGTATTTAATTATATACATTCCTTTTTTTTGCAAACTACCCGATTCTAGGGCGATTCCTCAGAGTGGGTGTGAGCCATGAGTTTAGGATATACATCTACATACAGCTCTTTGCTGTGTCAAACTCGGGTTTGTTTGTTATACTCGGCGACAGCTTTTCTTAACACTGGAGCGAAGGCTACGGAGGCGGGGCCTCCGCACATTTGTGTTACTACGCAAGTAGTCCGGCAGCTTGAAGCCGATTTCGGTTCCAGTTTTGGTTTTGTTTGCTCGCTGCGCTAGTGTGTTTATTATAGCAAAATTAAGCATGCAAAATGGGAACGTCAGAGTTAAACTTTGATGAGAGTCCATACATGCAGCTAGTTACTGTGCTGTTTATATACTGGTACATATAAAATTTTCCGTTGTTCAGAACGTTTTCCCAGCATTATTCAGGCTTTTGTAACAGTGAAGTTTAGGTTCCGTGTTCAGCCCAGTATATACGGGTACGCGCCACACGTGATCGAATGTTAACGTTTACGGTATTGAGCCCTGGTACAGGCAAAATGGAAGGCCGGTTGTGGCACGATCCGGCCACGGGCCTGTCTTGTTTCAGTTTTGCTGTATTCGGTTTACGCCCTCAGAGGCTGTCAGCAATGATCGGCGCAGATTGCGCCTCAGTGTTCGAGAAACCTTACAATTGTTGTAGATGGTTGTTAAGATTGCGCGCAAGACGCGAACAGCGAAGTTTATTTCAGAGCTTTCGCGGCCACCAGTGATAAGGCTGGAAAGTTCGATGCGTGACGTATAAAAGACGGCGCGTCTCAACAAAGAGCATATTTCCCACGGCCGATGCTGTGCTCGCCGCTGCACGAGCAAGCAGCAGACGGAGCCGGCGTGCGGAAAACCAGGTGTCGTCGAAGAAATAAAAAAGAAATAAAACTAGAGCGCACGATAAATTTTTTACCATGAACAGCGTCCCATACTTGTTCTATCCTTATAATGAAGGAAGTTTTATTTATTCGGGCCAAGTAGCTATTAGAATCAGAAAATAAAATAGGTACTATTTCCTGGTGCGCGCGCATGAAGGCGGTTCGGCTCTTTAGTTTCCACAGTGCTGTCAAGAAAAGCTGTCGCCGAGTATAGTCGCCTAAAATATTTTGGCTCATACCCACAAAGGTGATTGGCCAGATTCGCAGACACCGTGTTTCGCATGTTCAACACTCTGTGACGGAGATGACGCTCAGCACAGAATTCTCCTCTCTCATACTTCACGTCGGGTTTCTGATTGGTCACTCTAATACCATCTTATCAGCGAAAACTTTTGGATTCGTTTACCGAATGTAGACATATTTGTCGTCAGCGTGCCGTTCAGTACAGTCAACCACAAAATATTTCGGACCACGTGAGCGCGTGCCAAAGGGCCTGTCCGCACCACCTAGCGGTGCGCCATCTACCGCCGAGTGGATTGCTATGCCAGAAACGGCTTTTCGTGCTATGCACAGGCTACTCAGTTTTCTACCGCCGCGCAGCACACATTGTCAACTACAGTTTTCACGCGAAGTGCTTATCCATAGTAAGACTGTCTTTTTTCTGTTTGCAGGATCAACGCTATCACGACATGCCTCGAACGGCGTTCCGTTGGCTAGGTATATTATGTGATTAGGGTGCTAGCTGAAGCACGTAGGACCAGATGCCAAAAAGCGTGTCGCGTTAAAAGTGAAAGGTGAAAATTGTTTGCACCCATCAACACAACAGTCAGGTCATATATAAAGGGAGGCATTACTCTAGGGCGCTGCGATGTGGTCGACCACCGCAGATGTTACGGAAGTGTTGCGAAGTGTATTTTGGCCTGGCGCTTGCGTAGTGCGTAAACATTTGTGATCGAATGTATCTATTGTTTTTTGTGAGCGTCAATCAGTTATTTGAGGCAAAATTAGTCTTTAATTTCCACTTATTTTTATTCATAAGTTTTCTCATTAGCCTTTGTTGAGATGCAAGGATCAAGCCAACCAGGACAATCGGCTGTCAGCTATCAAGAAGGCCGAAGCCGTGGCCCAACTTTGGACCGTTCATAAGGCCCTCATTGCTGTTGTCGGGCTTGGCTTGAGTTTGCAAACATGGAAGCTGCCCGCTGCGTGCCGAGTCATGCACCTCGGGACTGTCAATGAGGTTTTGCATCCATGCTTTTAGTTAAAAACCAAACACACACGCACACACACACACAAAAAAGGTGTCAGCGCGAAAGCGAATGGCACCGACAAAAAGAAAAATAGCAGAGATTGACTCGATACTGCATTCAGTGCAACATTTCTAAAAGCAAAGAGTGAAAGTGTGTTATCTGAAAAACGTACAACGGAAACCATCTTCGAGGAGTTTCGATGCAGACGAAAAGCCATACATTTCATAAGGATATTTCGCTGCATTAAATGGATCGTTACAGGTATGAAGTTTGTGTTAGGAAAAATACCTTTAGAGAGTCACTAACCAACTCAAAACAGGCAGCAGGCTTCGAACGCATGCTTCGAATGCATGTAAAAAACAGGCTTCGAATGCATGTAAAAAACGTGGCATCATCATCAGCCTGACTACGCCCAATGAAGGGCAAAAGCATCTCCATGTTCCGCCAATCAACCCAATCGTGTGCTTTCCGCTACTACGTTATAGCTGAAAACCTTCACGATCGAAGCGCCATGCGTCCTGGGTCATACTTTCCGTGTCCATAGAGTAGCATTTAAAGTTGAGAGAGGACACTCACATAGGTACCTGCGGCTGATTTATGTTCGCAGCACTGCAAGTGGTTGTTGGGAACTTTCGCAGTCTCAGAAATTGAAGACCACAGAAACGGATGTCTCGAAGGCTATTTTGTAGTGACTAGAAATATTATACAGCCTTTCAGACAACTTCTACGTGCGTGCTCGTCTCGGAGGCCATACTTAATTTTTGACGCGCCGTTTGCATGCACCGATGAGCTTCGTGTAAGGTGCACCACTAGAGCAGCAAGCACACAAGGCCAATGTGTGTCTATGCGCACTTTGACTTAAAACATGACAATCGTTAAAGAAGCGAAAACCTTTTATTTTTAGGTTATATTCTTGGTAAGCACATGCCTACTGTGTTATTATATCATATACGCAGGCACAAAGAGGTGTTCATTGCACTGCGAGTCGCGGAATTAGAGCTGCCATATGATTACAAATTACACACAAAAAATAAACAAATAGGCAACAATATAAGGAAACCCAAAGAAGAGTAAAACTGCAATAAACGCACACAACGGTGGTAGTTGCCTCAGCACTTGACTCCGGCAAGTCCTGAGGCAAGAAAAGACAAAAGTGAGTGACGGGTTGTCATTCTACGGCTGGCGTGAAGCTGCGTAGCTCCGCCGCTTTTGGTTTAAGGGTCCCCTCTTGTAATTTTATGTTACTCTATGCCATGTCGTCAAACTAGCCACCTCTCAATAGGTCATTAGAATTTCCGCTGGATGGTGGTATCTGTATATGGTGACTATATGATAAGAAGATGCGAGGTGACGGTACTTGGAGTGTTCACTGGAGAGACGGACGGACGGATCGACAGACGGATGGACAATCAGAAAGATGAATGAACGTACGAACGGATGCACGGACACATGAATGGACGCACGGCTCGAAGGACAGACGGATGCTGAGACGGACGGACGTGCGGATGCTTGGACCATCTCATCAATATTTTCTCCGTGTATATGGTGTGATTTCTTTATTCGCATTGGCCCCTAACTTCCATTCTCCATTTCGTGCGTTTGCCTTCTATGAGAATCAAGTCAGTTACCCTTAATGACCAGTGGTTATCCTGCCTAAGTGCTGTGTAATCAGTCCATGTCCATTACTCCTTCTTGACTTCAACAATGATATCCTTAACCCTGCTTTGTTTCCTGACGCACACTGCTCTCTTCTTGTCTCTTAAAGTTACACCTATCATTTTCGTTTCCATCGCTTGCTGCATCGTCCTCAATTTAATCTGAACCCCCTTTGTAAGCCTCAAGCCTTCTGTAGGTAAGTACTGGCAAGATGCACGTGCTATATACCTTCCTACTGAGCGTTAGTGGCAGGCTACCATTTAGTTCAGAACGCTTGCCAAATGTGCTCCACCCCATTTATATTCTTCTAGTTACTTTAATCTCGTGGTTCAGCTGCATGCTTATTATCTGTCCAAAGTGGACATACTCCTTAACAACTTCCGGTGCCTCTCCACGTTTCACAAAGTGCTGTTTTCTGCCGAAGATGCTGCACAATACTTTAGTTCTGTGCATATCATTTTTCAGACCTACTTTTCTGCTTTCCGTGTCCAGTTCAGTAATCATGAACTGTAATTTGTCCCCTGAGTTACTTATCGTGGTAATGTCGTCAGCGAATCGCAGGTTACTAAGGTACCCTTCATCAACTCTTATCCCTAAGTTTTCCCAGTCTAGAATCCGTAAAACCTGCTGTAAACACGCAGTGAATAGCATTAGAGAGGTCATGTCTTCCTGCCTTACACCCTTTATTATTGGGATTTTTTTACTTTCTTTATGCAGAACTATGGCGGCTGGGGATACACAGTGGATTTCTCCCATTATGTTAATGCAGAGTTTTACTCTGCCCTAATTCTATTGTGCCTGCAATACTGCTGATGTCTCCACTGTGTCCAACGCTTTCTCGTAGTCTACGAAGGTATGTATAGGGGTTGGTTGTATTCCGCGCATTTCTGGATTACCTGATTATAGTATGAATATGGTGTATTGTGGAATAGCCTGTATGAAATCCTGCTTGTCCTTTGGTTATTATAGCTATAATGTCGCCCTAATTCTATTAGCTAGTATTTTTGTGAATAGTTTGTAGGGAACAGACAATAAGCCGAATGGCCTGTAAATTTGCAGTTTATTGTCGTCTCCTTTCTTATACATTTAGATGATGTTGGCGTTCTTCCAAGAATCTGGTACCCATCCCACCAAGAGACACTTTGTAGGTAAAGTGACAAATATTTCTAACCCAATTTATCTGCCATCTTTCAAAAAGACCATTGTTACCTTATCCTCACCGGCGGCCTTGCCTCTTTGCAGTCTTTCTAAGGCTTTCATTACTTCCCCTGTCGTTACTGGCAGGATGTCGAATTCCTCTGGACCAATATTGTTTCTCATATTATTATACTGGTTGTTTTGGCTTCTGTACAGTTCTCTGTAGAACTCCTCCACTATTACAATTATCCTACCGATATTTGGTATGAAGTTGTATTCCTTGTTCCTTAATGCATATATCCGTTGTTTGCCTATGCATAAGTTTGCCTTCGCAGCTTTTGGGCTTCTGCCACTTTTTATAGCCTGCTCAATTCTCTTCATGTTATACCTTCTGACGTCAGCTAACTAACGTGCATTCGTCGCCTTCGCAAGATCCATTAGCACTATTTTGTCGGTTACAATTGAGGCCTTCTTATTTTGTCGTCTGCTGAGATAGTTTTCTAGTGTATAGTCTAGTGACTATACCTCTGACTTTTATTGCGCACTCTTTAATGATATTAGTAAAATTATTGTTCAGTATGTCAACGCTAAGGTCGCTTACCTTGTTTATGTCGTATCTATTGTCAAGCAAAACTCTGAACTCCTGTACTTTCGCTGTCAGTGCTAGTTCATTTTTTGGCTTCTTGCGTAATATTTTTTGTGTTTGCATTTTTGATTCTTGACAAATACGAGCTCTCACCATTCTATGGTCAGCGCATCGGATCCTGCCAACTACTTTTACACCTTGTACAATGCCTGGGTTTGCACACACAATAAAATCTATTTCATTTTTAGCTTCGCCATGAGGACTTCACCACGTCCACCTATGACTAGCCCATTTTTTGAAAAAGGTCTTCAAGATCCATAAAAGAATACGCAATAAGTAATAATAGTTATAAGTGAAACTTTTAGCATCCATTATAGAGTGGCGGAAGTAACTAATCAATTATAAAATACGCTGCAGAGCCAATGAATAAAAGGAAGGTAATGAAATTTTTCTTAGCAGTTATGGCTTCGAACCTTCACCACCATGCTGCGAAGGCGAGTGTCTTATCTACAAGGCCACACCCATGCTTGAATGAAGTCAAGAATTTGGTACATTGTAAATATGTTGTACCACCAGAGCAAAAGAAAGAATTCTGATGCAGCATCTCTGGCACTGATTTTTATTACAGTTGGTTATCGTCGAAAGCCATCGACGGAGCTTCACAGGCATTATATATGTAAGTCATTGCACTTGAAGATCAATTTTTACGCAGGTATTGGTAGGTTTTATTGTGTTAGAATAAAATTGCTCTGGAGGACAGCACACAAAGCCAACTTTGAGAAATGTAAGCATTATATTCCCGAGTTCGCGAAAACAGGATGTGAAATGTTTGTTTCACCATACCGAGTGATTAATCTGCTGATGAACCCCAGCACAAAGCAGCCATGCAGATTCCTTGCGAAAAGAGGGTTCGATGAAAACACGCTTTCAACACTAGAAGGGTGCACTTACGTGAATTTCAGTCAACTACCACAACAGAGTTTTCGCCCATTAGCTCCGCTGGCCACGCTGTTTCACAGAGTGAAATCCACAACTTTTAATACGCAGCGGTTTATTGGTCAGGCTTGTCGCACATACGTATAAAAAATGTCATGTAATAATGCCAACAATGAACTGGTCCATGCAGGCCTAATACAAAGCTAGAAATGTTCAAAACCAGAATAAAATAAAGGAACATGATCAACATAGCATAATTGACAAAACAACCATGAAGAAATCACAATAATTAGGTTCAATAGCAAAAAAAGCTGCGTAAACATGCAGCTGACACCCATGCTGCACAAAATAACGCACCACCAGGTCACCCAGAAAATGATTGCTCCTCCCACAGGCGTCTTCACTGCTGCATCTTAACAAGGGAGACAACCTGACGGAACTCGTCGCAGGCGACACGCGTCTCAACTGCGGTAACAAGCAGGAATTCAATAAAACGCAGCAAAATTAGCGCGCATGTCATACGTTAAGTTTCTAATCTCCCTTACGAAATTCTGCTTTTGCCGGAAGAACAATGCATGCTTACCTCAAACATTGACGTCATCGAGGGATTTTAAGACAGAGCCGTGGGAATTCTACGAACGATAATAGCCAGGTGGCCCGTTCTACGCCCTCACTCTGGTTTCATAGCACTGGAGCTGTATTTAACACACATACTAGAACAACACAAATCGCTACATTAGAATGACCTTTATTATTGCAGGCAATGCCTCATAGGCAAGTTTATTCACTACACCTTTTCTCAATCCTTCAATGTATTTCATTCAAGAGAAACAAAATTGAATGGGTTTTGAAGTCTAGTTTAGGAATCTTTGCACTTTTCTTTTTGATTGAAATAGCAATAGAGAGAGAGAGACGTTGTGCTGCATGTGTGTCGGGATCTTTCTTAGGCAAGAGGTTGCGCTGACTGAAGATTCCGGCGGCGGCAGAGATTGCAGCAGAAAACTGAGCGCATGGCTTACCGGCACGCACCTTTGTTCTTTAGACATTTTTTACCACGAAATTGTTTTATGCCGGGGTACACCACGACTCCTTGACATATACGCTGAAAATAGAGTCAACGCAAAACGCAGAATATCGCAAAAATTAATTTGTTTTGTCGACATGCCTTGAAAATCTCCGGCTTTGACAAATGCATAACATGTGTAGATACAGGTTTTCTAACCATAATGACGCAATCCTTTCACCCTAGAAAAGAACAAGAATAAAAGGAAAGTTCATCTTACTACAAGATAATATATTCACATCTCCAAGGAACTAAGAACATTGAAGGACATATAAACCACACCGAACATGTACTCCTTCGAACTCCTACTTGGCACGTTACTAGAATTTATGCTACTTGAATAATAGTTCAGCCACAGCGCACCAATTTTCGCATAACATCATTCGCAGTAGCCCCATTCCAATAGCGACGTAGTTCGACGTAATCAAACGATGAAGAGAAAGTATACAGCTGATGACAATGTATTGTGTAAAAGCTTGATATAAGTTATTTTTTGACGCGACGCACTTCTTGCGGTGGCATAAGCTTGAGTGTGAATTGAGGTAATACAAATTTCGAATGCCGTACACCATGATCAGTATGAGGGGAACTAAGGAACGAAGATGACTGCAGACTAAATTTGTGGTAAGGTTTGAACTTGAGATCAACACACAGAAAAGGTTTGTATTTTTGGGCAGGCCCGTCTGCTCGGGGAATATGTGGTGATCGTAAAAAACCCGAGACACGGAGTTGACCAAAACCAAAAATGCATATTCACACCAACAAGTACTAACTCATTTACCCGCCCCACTCTTTCACACACAAAAATGCGCTCACTGATGCACTCTAAGGCAAATTTACACAAAAAAGGAGTATCGGAGCCCAATAGGCGCGCGCGATGAACGGATAGACCGTTGCGGAGCAGCCACAGAGAGAATCGTGCGGCGCGAAACCACTTAGTCACCAAACACGCTCCAAAGACTTGAACCACCCGGTGTGAATGCAAATAGCGCGAAAATCGTTGCCAAGGTCCTTCTCCTTCTCTGCTGGCTCAGTCTTTTCCCGTATTTTGCTGGCGACGGTTCGCGTTGCGTCGCGCTCGGAGTGCTCGATCACGTGTCTATTGAGGTTTTCTAGAACGCGAAATAACTGATAAACACCTGGTATCTTGTGGCGCGACCGCACACAGGTCGAGCTACTCGGTTATTAGCTTTCATGCAAGCTATCAAGAGAGCAAATTTAAAATACAGATGCATGAAGCAAAATTGCCTCTCTGCTTTACTTTACGATAGGCAGTGAATCTTCATGCACATAAATAATGCCTCTGTGAAGTACACAGGAAAATGAAATGGAACAGAAAAAAAGAAAGGAAGAAAAAAGAAGAAAGGAAGTAGCTCAACCAGGTTGATGATTTGCTGCCCTATACAGTGTATGCATAGGGGTAGAGGGAGTGGTCAGAAAAATAATTAAGTATGAGAGCACAACTGATATGTACGGACACCTACTGGTGCTTATCATTGATGCTCGGATGGTGGTGTATAAAGCTGGGTCGTTTTGAGATTTTCAAAAGCATTGTTTCAGGCCACCATGCAGATTACGCTTCAATTGTAGTGCTATATAAGACACAACTTATGGGCCAGCTTTAATGAATAAGAAGAATATAGGTGAAACAAATACTTTAAAATATATTATGGCTGCATGGACGCATACAAGCAATGTAAAGCGCAATAAAGTGAGGATGCATGAGCTTCTATTCATGCTTCAGTTCTACATGGATGCTTCAACTGTGCTGCAAAGAAATTTAACTAATGTCTGTGTGTGCAACATTGTCCATTTTAAACTATCTATATGTATATTTAAAATTCCTACTGCGAGTTAAGCTACATAGCGCTCTATAGCTCTTCCTTTTATTAGGGCAATTTTTCGAACAATAAATATTATTCATTTTCTGTCTCATGATTTCGTGCCCGCAATTCTTGGTTTGGCTCGATCTCAATTGTGCAGCCCTTATTTTGGAGGAATCTAAAAATATCAACCAAAATATATTTTGAAACTGCTTCTCGGTGATATTGCCTTCCCTCAACTGCCACAGCTTGCGATGAGTCATAGCAAGTCTCGCGCAAACCTATGGCCTTCCCTTGAAAAAGCTGGTCCGGCTCTGAAATGCTCAGTTTTTTTTTCAAATAAATTTTTGGTTTGAGTTTTCTCACTTCTCGAGTCCCTTCACAATCAAGAAGACCCCATGTTCCCCTTAGTCCTTAATTTTGTTATATTATGAAATAAATCAAAAAAATTTATTAATGAAAATAAAAATACTAATAAATGTTGTGCAAAGAACACAGTGCCACAGACGCACTTGAACGCAATATTCCTTTTATTTTGTTTTAGTACCTAAAGCAATAGAAAAGATAGCAGCACATAAAAAAACATTGAAAAAAAAAACTAAAAAAATTAGACTTGACGGGATTCGAACCTGCGCCACTGAGTAGTGCTCGCGTACGTGAACTGAGTGCGCCAGCTTGCAAAGCTATGCGCGCCGGACCGTGCACACGTGTTTAAGTTATAAATATAAATTAGCAGTTTACACGCTATGTGTTGGCATATTTCTGTACGATATGCGATCGTATCTATTGCGTGCATATGTTTTGTGATTGTATATACGTCACGTGCTTTTCGCATGTCTTTCAACTATAGATTGCCGCCCCGTCGCGGATGGAAACAAGTATTTTTATGCCCACACAAGCTTGAGCAGTTGAAGGTTGTTTCCCGGGGCTCTCTTGCGATTGAGTCGGCCACCACAGGAAATTAGAGTGAAACGCCATTAATCCCTGCATCTAGCTGTATTCCACTTAGTAGCTCTCTCGCTCGAAGACAAATCGAGCGCGGGGCGCGACGCTATTGCGCACGACCATGCCTCGCGTAGCGGCGACATCAGCTGATTGCGCCGGCCGGCTTGCTTCGATTTGATTCACAGCAAAGAAATGTCATGCCTTGAAAGATTGCGTACTGCACTATGTCAAAATGTTACTGCTTTGTAGTCATCCTATGATTCATTGAGAATTGATAACTGTGATACAACTACTATAGAACTTATCGTCGGTGACACGCACCGAACGTAACACCGCACTACGTCTGTCGTAGAAGCAGTAGGAGGCTGTCGTCTGCTAGAATAAAAAAAACAAAAAACAAAACAAAGACCTGCGAAAATATTCATAAACTGTAACTTGCTTTTTGAATAACCGTTTATCACTTTTAAAGTTATTTTGGCAGATAATATACATTTTTTTCAGTTTATTGCAGCGAAAGATGTTTTTTTTTTATTTTCCTCGCACAGACATCCAAGTCAATTCTATCCACAGCTAAAGCCACATGTTGTTTGTCTTCTTTGTTTCTGTGGGCATGCCGTTTCGGTGCGTCTCTGATATGTTCGCGCTGCTACACACGAGAGCACGAAATGTTAAATTTACGCGAAGAAGCGCCGTTCCTCGCTCGTGCAATGTGCAAATATTGCGCCCTATTCCCGCGGTTGTTCGAGTGCGGATCAAGTGCGAGTCGTCCAAAGAATCGGCGGGTTGTGCGGGTGCTCGAATGACTCCGAGGTGACGGCTGACGCCTGTGGTCGCTTCCCTCAGGACAGTGTGAAAGAAACTAAAGGTAAGGGGGACACTTTTCTATGTAGACTAAGTATGCCACTCAGTGCAAGTGTGTGTTGCCGCACTCAAACGAGGCGTCGTGAAACGGCAGCCTTACGCGCCTTTGCGAATGCGGTTGCCGATTCGCTTTGACAACGCTTAAGCCAGTAGAGCCATGGCGCATCGGCGCGGCCTTACTGGAGCTGATTCGCGACAACTACGGCGACATGCATGTGTATGGCGATCGATTTTTTCATAAGTGCAATGTAGTGAGGAGGACGCACACGGCGCTTGCTACGTTGTTGATTAAACGAAGCCTGCGGTGCCATTAAATGCAAAACAGCATTTTGTTCACGTTCGCGGACGATACAGTTTGTAACTTGGCTCGATTCACCTAGCCAACCGCCTAAGCGGATTGATAAGCATACGTTCACGGTAGAGCGTTATTATGCTCCTAAACAGTGGCGTATGCTTGTTAAAAGACATGATGTGTGTTCCTAGTGTACAGAGAGGTGTTCGTGCAAACTGTATGTGTACCTGCAAGACGCTTTTGCTTGTAACTAATAATGTATCGGCCAGCACCTACATTGTACGCCTGACTTTGAAGAAAACTTGCATGCACAATGTGAGATTTTGTAATCTGCCAGAGTTGCTTTTTATAAAATAATACCTTGCCAGCATGTTCAAAATATGTTTCGCTGCTGTGTGGCAGGGGTGCGGTTATCACGCTGTTGTGTAGTTGCTGATGCAAGCACTAATAGTTTTCATTCATTATTATTTCTCATCTAACTCATCAGGTGTTTGGCTGTTTCAGCACAAACAAGGCAAAGAGAGAAGGGAGACGGGTAATGACAGCACCAGTGCCGACTTTTGTTTGCAGGAGAATACCCATGTTTGTGTATTTATTGTGACAGCCTTTCTGTGTTGCTTTTTTGCCCGATTTAGGTGACGACCCAGTTGTCAGCAAAATGAGAGAGAACACTAAAATTAGCCTTTGAAGATCATGGTGACTAAATGCCTAGTAATTCACAGCACAAAGTAGGAAAAAAAGACATCAGTATGATCAATGGGGGACGATTACAGTCTGCCATCTCAAAGATGTATTGAGCAAAATGTTGCCTAAGTAAGAAACCACTCTATGTTTGCAAACAGTGTGACGTCGCTTCGAGCAACGTGCCAGCCATTTCCTTCCTCAGTGCAAGTACTGGTGGGAAAAAAATTGTTGGTGACGTTCCTAATAGTCCACTGAGATGTAAGCGAGTCTAAACCTGCAGCCAAATGTATAAGTAATATTTTGTGCAGTTACATCACTGAACCTGACACCTACATCTTATTTGCATATTTACATTGCTCCCTTAGGACTGAACACACAAACTTGTATTGTGCATTGTCATTTCA
The DNA here is from genome assembly GCA_013436015.1 of Rhipicephalus annulatus. Taxonomy (NCBI): domain Eukaryota; kingdom Metazoa; phylum Arthropoda; class Arachnida; order Ixodida; family Ixodidae; genus Rhipicephalus; species Rhipicephalus annulatus. Next base: position 101,533 of record WOVY01013419.1, read on the forward strand.
TGAATATCGAGTGGTAAAGGTACTGAGTATATGTTAAACAAGAATCTCTGCTTATTACATGAAGACATATGAGGCCTTCGATAAAACGAGTTATACCTTTATTGGGCTTGCGTACTCGTCGGGGCGATGCATGCATGAAGCTAAAGCAAATGGTATCATCCAGCCCGGTGACCATGCAATTTTTTTCTGCACACAGCACAAACACCGAGATTTACACACTCGCAGATGATCGCGTCAAGTGCACATTTATCGTGACTGAAATGTCGAATCAAGTTTATTCAACAACCGGTCGCTGCCACGAGTGCTAACGTCTTCGCAAACAAGACACATTGTTATTCACACTGCACACACCACAAACAATATTCTCAGTTGAACCGATATTTTCAATATCTTTCTATGCACACTACCTGGCGAAATCATCAGTGAACATTTTGAAGACTATGCCGCTGTTTCTCGCACAGGCAACCACGTAAGTTGGCTTCTTCAAGATAAACAGAGAGCGTGGCAAATATTTCACCACACAGTTTACCACACAGCTAGATGTTTGCTGAAACATACTACAGCTAATGTCAACATTGTAACGTGAAGTGTAAGCTTTAAAAAATTAAAACTTGCCCCTAACACCGCACGGCTGTACCGGGCTGAGCCACCAGTGGGACTGTTTTTCTAGCCTCACCTTTTACGTGTGCCAGTGACATCATGCTGTGATGTACCTCGGTAGGGGCCTATCGCTGCATACTTTATGTGAATGAGGGTCCTGTTAGAGAAAGCAGGCATTGTTGATTTCGCAACTTGTTTATTTCCAACTGGACCTTCATTTACACGAGTTGTCTGACTGATGTTCAGGTGTTTTTTGTGCAAAAAATTTTAGAGTTAGCTGTCTGTACTTGCCCCATACTCTTGTTACTGGTGTTTCTCGTTGTTATATTGCACTGTTCATTACTGCTCACCTACAGAAGCTAGTCTAGCTTGCCTCTGTTTTGCACAAGCTGCAGCTGGCAAGTACGATAGTGTTCATAACTCTAAATGCTCAAGCAAAAATTATCGTTTCATATTCAGTTAGTTGCATTCCTATCGGTACAATATAAGTAATGATTAAACAAGAATCAGTGTTATTTCACATAATGCTCACCTAAATATCAAAGTGAATGGTGTTTATAAAAAACATTGGTTTTAGCTAAACTTCATGCTGTTTTCTTGAACAGCTGACAAAACGCTATTGCAGCTTACTTGCCATGAATTGGATTGTGTTTGAAATACATTGCCATTCTCTACCGGACGTCCAGTAACACTTCACATTAGAAGAACATTTATTACCCATGGATTGATTAATTTTTAAGAACGGCGAGAAAAACCGGCAGGCCGGGATGCTTACTTGATATTGACATCGGTTTTGCTACCCAGCGCATTATCATGCAAACTTCCTATAGAGTGGTTATCGTCTTGCAAGTGTGTCTGCAAACCAAGAACTTTGGGTAGAACTATATTTGTCTTACAAATGGTTGCAGGACTGTGGAGGCTGTAGGGCTGCTTCGCTAATATGAATGGTGGAATCCTTGGATATGTGTTCAACCATGCTGCATCAGCTGCTTGGCGCTTTCACGACACCTTTGCAGATGTGTTGGGTGAGTAAAGCAAGCAGGTTTCATCACAGGGAAAAATATATAATGGAAGCACCTCTTGTGCGTGCCTTACATCCAAAGTATATCAAATATTTATCTTGCACCTTGTAGCCTGTAATTCCTAAAAAGACACTTCTTTTTGCTTTATATTTGAGTCTTGATGCTTCGACAGCAATGTATTTTTGTTTGATAGCAATTGTTCTTGAACAAATAACAGATCTAAATAATGACAAAACACCCTTCATACTTGGTACTTAGCATAATCTTGCACCTATCTATAGCAGATTCATTGTTCATTTTTTGCTGTGAAGATAATGGGCAAGTAGCAAAGGCAAGCTCAGATTGGAGTGGTCGGTGACGTCTGTTTAGGTTGTGCCATATTGCTTTGCAACCAGAGTTAATTGGGGCTACATAAACAATAGAGCCATATGACGTGCATTCTAAATGAGATTACCATATCACATTTCACTGCATCTTTGTATGTGTCGATGAAATGCAGATATCTTTAGCTTGCCGATCTAAAGGGATCCTAAGCCAACGCAAGGTTGAAATTTAGTCGTGGTGTTGCAGCCTAAATATGCTTATACAAGGGTTAATGAAGAATGCACTACAGGCATGACAGTGCCAAGAATCTGATGAATGTTGTTATGCAAAATCGTGACAGTTTCGTGGTTTGGTAAAGCAGTAGCCTCGCCTCCCATTGGTGCCAGCAGCTTCTGCTTGGGAATGTGACGGCCAGGTGATGTACCTGAGTTGTGAATTAAAGTTTCATTTTTAGCATACAATCGTTATTATTATATTTTTTTAAATTATTTGATATCACTACTCGAGCATCTGTGTGCAGGGAGCTATTTTCGCCGTGTCCACCTAGAGGAGTGTCTATTAAGGGTGCCACTGATTGGATAGGGCTGTAAAGCAGCCTGTTCTGTTACTGTTTTTCGTTCTCTCATGCCATATTCATGTTTCATTGCTGTCAAAACTCTTAGCACAAAAGGGAAAGACTAAATTTTCTTCAAGACCATGAACACAAGCTCTCGAACAATGCCTCTAGGTGCACTTTTTGGAAGCTGTGCAAGAACTCTGATAACATTAAGCCTCGCTAAGCCTCATATTTTTTTAATTCACATTGGCACTGCACCATCTGCATGCTGTAGTGGTTGAAATGTATTATGTTGTCTTGTACTAGCATGAACGGGCATTCTGTCAGGCGTATATAACATGACTGAGAAATTGGTGAAAAATCTTTCATTGAGGAAAATCACAATATGCTTCCGGCTGGTTAACGCAGGCTAACGCAGGTTAACGCCAGGTAACCCCCCTAATTTGCAGATAAAATATGAGGATTTTGCATTCATATTATTTACTGTTTGTTATCAACTTCGGAACATTTCAGTGTGTGTTACTATGTATGTTTACGCTGCAGTTACTTTTGACAGAGCATAAAAATATCCAATTAGCATAACTGCAGAATTGCAAAAAAAGTAATGGTACGAGGCTGGTCAGAGTTAAACACAATTGAAACTAAAAGCACCTTTTCAAACAATTTTTTTGCAAAATTTCAGTAACAGAGTTTATTTGCCCCATGAACCGTTCGCTGCGAATATTTCATGATAGGTGAAGAACGAGTGGACTTATCTGGTTTTGTCATGTGCTTTAAGCACTTTGTCTTCTGTCTCTATGAGCCTGCTAAAAGCTACACAATTAATTAAGGAGGTAAGGGGGAATGTTTTGTCAGGATGTGGCCACGACTTCGAGTGTGCTTGTTAAAATGCAATTGCTTTCTCCCACTGTGTATAATGTACATGCGTAAGGCTCACTGTGTAATGTTAGCAGACTATAGGATTATCAAGTATCACTTAGTGGCGCGGCAACTGGGTTGAGACAGACAGCGCATCTGGCAAAGAAAGTGTGATTTAAGGATATATGATGTGCGTTTTCCCTTTTATAACTCTCTTCCATGCATATGCAGAGCCCTCGCACTGCACTTGTAGCGCCGCACAATGTGTCACTTGAAAAAGATCTCCCAGCTAAACAGGCACTTTTAAAAGTGAATGTAGTCAAAGCAGAACATTTTATTATTCACGTTTGGGATGTGCAGCAGACGCCATGACGCCCACCTTAACACAAAATACATTTTCGAAGTCTGAGACATTGCTGTATTAGGACAGTATGGGGTGAGGTAAGCTTTGTTCTGTCATATGTTAAAAATACCTGATGGCCTATATGCACTGCAAAATGAAACCACACACTCGATCGATGTTCTACGTTATCAGCTATGCAAAACACGTAATTGTTGTTTTGATGTTCATGGTAGCAATAGCAGACACAAACTGTCGTGAATGAACTTTCACAGTGTGCAAAAAAACAAACGAAGAAATGAAAATTGAAAAACAGGATAAGGTTAGAGTTATGTCTTTTGTACTGCTGGAGCATCACCCACTGACTTAACCGTGAGGCAGCTAGCTTAGTTTTAACCGCTGCAAAGTTGAACTGTTCCCCCCCGTTTTCAGCGTTGATCTTTCGGCGAAGTTAAACTTCTCCCCCTCCCTCCCGTTTTCGGCGTTGGTCCTTCATCAACATGCTGGCAGCATCAAAGAGTGACCACAGACCTAGCTTGCTCTGTATGAAAAGGTCTGCTTCTAAACTCTTTGCCATGTATAAATACAAGATTTAACTGAGTTGTTCATAGCAGGTGTCTCCTATTTGCAGGATATGTTTTCTCTCTAAGCCCCGGGGATGATTGACGACCCCTTTAACTATATATACTTTTCACTTGCAAATGCCTATGTGTTGTTCCACAAGGTTGGTTACCTGACAGCTCAGCCCATATACAAACACTCATGTAATTGGTACCAATAATATTAAATTAAAATATGGCACAAGATTGAAATTGATTGTAAGGAGGCAGCTTGCATATTTTTCAATGAAGTGACACTATCTACCTTTCTAGCTAGTGCCGGTCACAGATGAGTCTCCTTAGTAAAAAAATTACAATTATTTTTCCTTCAGTTGCACATCCATGGTGTCTCATGGTAGTATAGCTGATACATACAGGTGACACAGATTGGTTCTGCTAAAACTTCCTAACTATAACAATTCATCTTTGTATGAATATGCTAATATACTGGGCAAAATAGGAATGAAAATTTTAGTTCTCTCTTGCCACTCATTGTGCTAATGAAATCTTACCTTGTGTATAGGTAATTCCCTAAAGAGGTGCCTCTGCCTATCTTGTTTAGCCGTTATCATTGTAATTTGCCATTGTGTGTGCCATTTAAATGGACTCCAAAAAGACAAACAATTTTTATCTTATTGGTAAATTACTCTTTCCCCATACTAAAATCTCCACGCGTGCCGAGAGAAAATGCTTATAGTTAAAGGATAAAAATGTGCCAAAGGAAAATGTGGAAGCCAAGGCCACTTGGAAGTTCCCGCACAAGTTGCGGCGACATCATAGATGTTGACGGAATGTGTGGATGGTCTTCCATGAAAGGTATACAATTATTACACCAAGATACTTGGCCACTGTGGCTAAAATATAAAGGAAAACTGAAATCTATGACATTGCCACTAAATATTTAGGCAGGAAAAGAAAAACAATCTTTTCCCATTGATTTTGTCATCTATAATTAAACATATGGTAGTGAAGTTCAAGGAACTTGGGTTTTGAGAGGATAGTTTATCAATGTAAGTTAATTACTGTTTTGAAATGTGTACCTGCATCATAGTTTATTTGGACATCCATTTGAGGAGATGTTATATGGTACTTTTGGTCAACTGAAATGAAGCGGCTGAATTTGTTGTGAATCAGAATCTGGCTTTTTTCCCTGTGGTAAATATATGACAGTTATTTTTGTCTTTAGTCTCGCAAGAGGTACAACCAAAAAAATTTACATTTGTTGCGTGCCTTTGGAATGGCATGGGTGCCATACACAGCCATTCTTTTAACTCCAGCTTCATTTGATGTGACTGTCGCACTTTATTTTGACTTATTGCCTATCAGCCTGTCATTTGTTTTGAGAATTTCATGCTTTGCATTATTGATAGCTTAAGTATTTTACCACAGCAGTTGCTGTAGACTTGTTTTACTTTAGCTGCGTGGGCAGCTGGGCACCTACCTTCTAAGTGGCATGTTTATTTGTATCAATCTCATTGATCGCAAAGTTAAGACAGTACTTTTTTCCTTTGTGCAATGCCCGAGCAATGTCGTAAAATGCTACAAACGTTCTTAAGGACAAAGAGCAATTTCACCATATTCAGCATGATGTCGTGAAACACTCGATGTGCATCATAGTGGGTGGACAGTGTTTGCTCAGCATCTTACTTGCAAAACCTATTTACCTGTAGCAGTAAAAATTAAGCCAGTCTCACATAAAGAGATAGTTTGGCAGCAACACAGCAAAAAAAGTAGCGAGCTCACACGATAATTCCTAGCTGACATGCAAAGTTTTGAGACATTATAAAAAATTTGCCATTCCCTGTCCTTTGTATTGGTGAATACTTGGGTGAAGCAGAAATATTTTAAAGAGTAGTCCTGAATAGATGCGGCTTTGTAATACATTCTAGGTGAGGTGATGTGAAATTTTTGGTCACTGTGGTGGGATTTTTGTGGCAGGGTTTACATATACTGTAATTATAAGAACTTCATTGTCATTCTGATTTTTCTTGTGCAGGTCGACCTTGGCCCAGGTATTTTCGTTGGCCAAGATAAATGGAAGCGGCTGCTGCAGAAGCCAAAGGACTACCTTTTTGTTCGAGAGACCACCAAGGCTTCGTGGGGCATCAAAGAGTTGTACAACCATAGAATAACTGGTGCCCCATGCCAGCGGTTTGTCAACAAGGAGGGAGGCCCTGCTCTTTCAGAAAGAATAGCGCTATCTCCTGTAAAGTGGCATTTTTTTCTGACCTTTAGTTTTGAAAAATCTCTCTGAGATTCGGCATGCAATTGACCTCCCTTTTTGTATTGTTAAAGGGGTTACACATAACATAATCATTCCATTATTCCTAGTTAGTCATTGGAACTTAATGTAGAGATTATGCACATGAAAACTCGAGTATTAAGAGAGCATTCAACACCAAATTTATATGTTCCTGTAGCCATCTCTTGGCCCAAATCAGTGGCACCAATCACATCATTGGTGCAACTTGTGAAATCCGTGAATGTGAGATAACTGCTGTGTCATTTACGGCATAACTGTTTGCAGTCCTATGTGAATTTAGCTGGGCATTGTTGCACTTAACCGTTACTCACAGGTGGCGTTTTTTGAGCCATCATATCCTTCATTTGTCAATGCAAACAAATAGCACTAGTTAAGCCTGCACACGCAAAACTTATATCGGGTAAAGCAAATAATGCATGGTGAATGTGTTGCCTTTCTGGCTTGTGCACTCCAATGCCTCACAAAAGATTGGAGGCTTATAGTTCGTAGTTTGAAAATTGGCGCATCTTGCTGCATGAATATGAAGTGTGGCTCATTTTGTTACGAATGGAACTTGCAGTATTTTGTGATATTATAATCTGGCCTTGATAGGGTACTGATGTAACCGTTTTTTGTAGAAATCTAAAGGTTTCTAAATCTTGTTTGTTTTGAAGTTACATGGCAATCTTGCCAATAAACTCGTTACTATTTTTATTTTGGTATACGTTGCTATCATACTCACTTGATTGTGCATATTCTGTGTATCTGAATTCAAAGGGACGATCTTTTCTGGTAAAAATAAGATTAAATAAGATTACAGCATTGACAGGAGGAAGTGTGCTTGCACGTGCATCCCCCCTCCCCAAAAAAGTAAATTTATTTTTCTTTGGCTGTAGCTGCTTTAAAGTTACATGGCAATCTTGCCAGAAAGGTGGTCTCTAATTTTTGTTTTGAGTATGGTAAACACGATTGCCTTACTAACTTGGTTGTGGATCTTCTGTGTATCTTTTTTCTGTAACATATGGTGCAGGCTTTGAGCTTATCGGCCTAAATTCATGAAGACCCTTCACTAGTCACGTACGTGATGCTGTCTTGTTTTTTGGGCTTTGTGGTCCAACCTATGAAAAACTAGGAAAGTAATCCTGCCTTGTCGTCTAAAAGCTTATTGATTGAGGAGTCCTCACTAAAGGCCTAATTAATGGTTCTTGAGCGAGAGGATATGCGAGCTACTTCTGTGCTTGGACCATTCCTGGCCTTTAATGAGCATGTGATTGAATTCTGGCCCACATGATGTTTACTTGCAGAGGTGTGCAGTCACCTACCTGTGGAAAAACCTCCTAGTGATAACTGTGCAGTTGTTCTTATTTATTTAGGTGCTACTTATGGCAATTCGTCATTCTGTTTGGTCTTATTTGCCTTCTGTAAAAAGCTCTAGTCTGACAGCATTCATTTGCGGTTTCTTTTAGATGCGTTGGACCTGCACGTCGACGCACATCCGACTGCGGTAACGAAGGCGGAGCACCAGAGAGGCGTCAACAGGCACCACGCAGACGTGCTTGAAGTGCTAAAACAATAAATTGCAGTCTGAACTGTATGTTCAGTTAACTTTCGTCATGAGCATTTAATTACCAAGTTCATGCATGACATTTGAATATGATTGTGGGACCTGAGCTTGCACACATGGGCAGCACGTGTTATTATTGGGGCTTGTAGTAAAAAGTGTATAATTAAGACAGAAAATGTTTAATGATATTGCGTATATATTGCTAATATAGGGATTACTTAACAGGCATCATGCAAGTCAACATACAAACGAACACTTTTTACCTAAGCCTGATGCAAAATTCTTGCAGAAATACAAATCAGCTTTACAAAACACTCAATAGACATGAATTGATTCTTTATAAACAATATTAACTCTGAAGCTACACATGTACTCTGTAGCACAACATATAATGGCTTTACCAAGCTTTCTTACCCTCGCTGCATGCCTCCAAATACATATGTGTCTCCTGTCAGTGATATATATGTTGATATTTATGCATTTGTAATGCTGTGGAACTAAACATGCAATCGTGATGGTTTAATATTCGACAGAAAATTGAAATTCGTGGCTGTATCATATCCGCATCCTATGGCAATCCTTATCTCCAACATGCGGAAGCCTTATGCCCGCATTTTATGGCAATCCTTATTCCGCATTATGCTGATAGCCTATGTCCGCGTCTTATGGAAATCCATATTCCCGCTCCTTAACGGATCTTCATAAATTATGATGATATGGCGATCCATAATCCTTAAGTCCGTGTCTACGGACTCCATACATATGAAAATTTTCAATAGGGATGGGGTCACTGACTGAAACGTTTTTGTAATCGCTTTCAGAGGATTCCTTTCTAGATGGGTTCGTGAATTTTTCTTGCACGCCTTGGGTCTCTGTTTTTATATCACGCACACAAAGAAGGGGGAGGGGAATGGGCAACTTTTCAGGAGCCTTGTGCTTTCTCACCGAATTGTTGAAGCATGGTGCCACATTTACACAAAAGTAAGGCCATATTATCGTATGTATAGTAAGTGAGCAGCTATATCTAGTTCCGTGAAAAGAGCCCTTATCATGCTCCTTTCTAGTGACTGCTAGCAAGATTTGATTTATTGCAAAGGCACACAAGAGGATAACCTACTGAAGAAGTTTTAAGTAAAACGCCATGATTTGCAGAGATGAAAACTTCTCTAGTAGTGATTATAAGGGAAAGGAGTTGTTGCGATGTCAGCTGACGGGGAGAACACATGCGTGAATTTCAGTGACACGACGTAACACTTGAGTTGCCTACTTAAATGACTAACTCAATAAACCTGTGTTCAATCTTGTTTCACCGTTGATGAAGAGAATGACAATGGGAAGCATATCAGGTGCTATTAGAAGCTTTGTTCGAAGTCCATGAAATTATCGATCTGAAAAACCATCGGACCTGCTGGTTAGCACCCGGAGTAAAAAGACTGTATACCTTCTGGAAGGCCATAGAGAGACTTGAAAAGATTTAGGATCTGATGTACGAAGCAGCAGCCCGATAATTGATCGAGTAATTTGCGCCGAAAGGCAACGAGATATTCGAACCGTATTGGTTTTTCTCAAGAAATCAGCAAGCTGACGAGTCAACCAGTAATTTCATTGTCGAGTTACAAATGATGGCATAACGGTGTAATTTTGGCAAGCGCTTGATAGAATGCTGCATGACAGGCATGTTCGCGGCCTGCGGGATGCTGGAGTTCATTGTAATCGGGCTGCATGGTCCTCGCTATCACGGCAGTAAGCTGAGGCAGTGGCGCTAGCGGCTAAAAGGGCGGCACGCAACGTACACCAGATGGGAGATGAACGAATAAGCATTGACCTTAATGTAGAGTCAAAAAAGCAAGAGGGGCTGTTCTTGAGAACGCCGAAGCCAAGGCGGATGGCACAGTCAAGCGATGAGGATCGAAGCAGATGTATTTGCTGCGTCAGTGACAACTAGAAGACCACCAAGTGTGCTTTTGCCGCGCTGAGTGCTTCCGTTGTCGCAGGCACGGACACCTGGCTTCCATGTGCAAATCCCATCCACACCAAGAAAACTTAGCTCACTGTAAAAGACCATCCTCAGACAACGAGGCCTACAGAAAGTTTCTACTACACCTCCGTGAGTCATCTACAGCTTTGGTCGGGTCCTTGTGGCGAACATTACAGTGGAAAGACATAATGTTGAAGATGCAGGTAGACGCGGGATCACCAGTGTCAATAATCACGTGGCCAACGTATATCCAGCACCGTCACTGTTGGCCCAAGCTTCGCAAGTCGTTGTTTCAATTGACTTGCTTTCTCGGAAAACTGCCTGTGCAAAGACAGCTGCGAATTCCAGTCGCCTATGCTGGGAAAATCGTCAACGCGACGCTAGTGGTCCTCCACTCCTCTGGCCCAAACCTGTGTGGGCGAGACAAGATTGAAACATTCCAGGTGGCGGGAGGCCCAGTGCTCAACGTGGACGTCAACAACGGCAAGCTATCAAAGACTGACGAAATTTTCATTGCTGCTGCGCTGAAATAAACATATAGCGATTTGTTTGCTCCAGGGATAGGATTAATAATGTGTTTTCTGGTCCATCGGATAACCTATTAATCACAGATTATCCGGTCCAAGTCGAACCTTGATGCTGTAAGGCCCGTTCTGTACCATACGTGCTAGAAGAGTCTGTAAAAAAAGAAATCGCAATGTGGGTTGGCATGGATATTTGACACTGGTCGCCAGCGCCAAGTAAGCGGCGCCGCTCGTTCCCGTCGTCAAAAAAAGACAGATCCATCCGCCCTTGTGGCGATTTTAGAATGACCATGAACCCAGCATGCCACACCAAGCAATCTTCGTTGCCGAAGATGAGAGATGTATTTGCGAAGATCAGAGGAGGGGAAGTGTTAAGTACAATAGATTTGAAGAATGCATCCAACCAGCTACCAAAAAAGACAACGCGACAAAAAAGTTGCAGATGGTAAACGTTCCAAAAAGGCGGCGTTGCTTTATCTGTAAATCGTTTGGGGTTGCGTCAGCACCGGGAGTTACTCAGAAGCGAATCGAAACGATACTGCAATGTCTCCCAGGTGTACTAGTATACTCGGATGTCGTGGTGGTTGCAGAAAAATACAAAATTTTGACACACTGCGCAAGGTGTTTCAGCGTTTGAGGGAAGCTGGTATTAAGCTTCATCCGCTGAAGTGCTGACTTCGTCTACAGGAGGGGGAATTGATTGGGCATCGAATTAGTGCCGATGGTCTGCGGCGAAAAACTGGGAACATCGAAGAGCTGTTACCATTGCCTCGAACTACATGTGTCACCAAACGGCGTGCACTTCTAGGCCTGGTTACATACTACAATGCGTTTTTGGGCAACTTGGCTACAGCAATTTCACCGCTGTACGAGTTGCTAAAGAGGAACACGTCATGGCAATTTGAAGCCAAGAAAGAGGATGCTTTCGAGGCAGTCAAGCGGTTGATAAAGGAGATGCAGGTTTTGATGCACCATGACCTAAGCAAAGCGTTATCTTTGACGTATGCGTCCTCATTTGGCATAGAGGTTCTCTTATATCACAAAGTGAATAGAGTAAACCATCCAAACTAGTTTCAATCTCGCACCAGGTTCATTCAAGTTAAATTATTCCCATATTGTGCCCTATGCTTCAGCGAAGGTATTCGATATGACAAAGTTTCGCGAATAATTGCTCGAAACAAATTTACATTAGGAACGAATCATAAGCCACTGATGCGCTTTTTTGGTCCCGATAAGGAAATACCGCCTTTGGTAGTGGCACGAATACAGTGTTGGGCTTTTACTCGGTGGTTGCAAGTACGCCATGCAGTACAAACCGGTAAAAGATGTGACTGTGGCGGACGTGTTGAATCATCTGCCCACGCAAATGCCACACAATGACAAGACAGTGAAGTCATTGTTGCAAGACGATGAGAGTGTGTGTTCTTCGCAAACAATCTAGACATCTGACTGGTGCCGTCGCGCGAACTGACTGAATTAACAGCACCTGATGTTACGCCCAAGCCGGTCGCGCGTTACATTCGCGAATGCTGGCCAAGGAAATGGTCGTCTACACAAGAAGCGTTGCAGCCTTTGTTCCAGAATAGAGATGAGCGGACTTCCATTTTTTGGTCTTGTTTATTCAGGCCATCGGCTCATGATATACCCGCCGCACCTCGGAAATTAATGTTAGAGCTTCTGCACGATACGCGTCAAGACATGACAGCAATAAAAAATCTAGCTCGGGCACTTTCCTGGTTCCCGCGACTTCCCAAATATATCGCTAGCATTCTGCACGCATGTGCAATGGGTCAACAAAATAGTAGCATGCCACACACAGAAGAGCCGGTTCCGTGGCCGGACAGCTTTGTGCGATGGTCGACAATCCACGCTGACTTTACTGGACCAGTGTAAGGGCGGATGTTGTTGATTTTAGTGGATTCTCATACAAAATGAATCGAGGTTGTTCCAATGAATATAACTAGCGCAAATAACACTATCGAAGTTTTGCGGAATATATTCAGCAGGTTTCAGCTGCCATGAACAGTCATTTCCGACAACGGGCCCTAGTTCTCAAGCAGACATTTGCACCAATTCTTGAAAGACAATGGCATCGTACACCTACGGTCCACTTCATACCACCCGCAATCCAGTGGGCTGGGAGAGAGGGTGTTGCGATCGGTAAAAGAGGGGTTGCGAAAAAACACACACGGCATTCTACACAGGCGCCTGGCCCACTGATTAATACGACATGAATGTACGCCACTCCGAAACAGAAAAATACCAGGCTTCATGTTTGACTGATTCATTAGTGAGGCTTTACGTCTCAAAACCATCATTTGATTATGAAAGAGGTCGCAGTGGAGGGTTCCGAAAATTGTGATCGCCTGGGGTTCTTTAACGTGCACCGAAGGCTTCATGCTTATTGGTTTCGAACCGTGTCCACTGTTCGACAATATTGTGTCATGACCTTTTTCTATCACAGGCTGACTTCCCCGCCGACATCGGTTGGAGAACCCGTATGGTGCATGAACTATGGGGCAGGCGCCAGCTGGAGGCCCACAGTGATACAGGCTACCAAGGGTGCCCACCTAAGCACGGTCAGAACAGTGGACAGAAAGCTATGCGAGTGTCATGAAGATCAGCTAAGATTCCGCATTGGGGGGCAGCCACCAACGCCATTGGACGGGGAAAGAGAAGTGTCGGTACCGACGAACGTAAACGCAGATCCCCGAGCAAGCTTCCTACTTGCCAGCCCTACTGCTTTGCAGGTCTAAGAGCATGAGACAGGACCTGCTACCACTGAAGTCCCGAAAGAGCATGACACATGCAATGAAAATAAGCAACCCCCGGCCAATCCACTTCGCAGATAAACGCAGCGTCGCAAAGCACCAGACCATTTCAAGATGTCCCCTTAAGGGTGAGGAATTGTTGTGATGTCAGCTGACGCCAAGAGGGAATCCATCAATGTCAGCTACATGGCATCCCATTGTAGTTGCCTACCTAATGACTACCTCAATAAACCTGTATTCATGTTTGTTTCACTGTTACTTCAGTGACAGCAAATTTCACTGCCTCTATCAAGTCGGCACAATCTGCAAGAAGGCTTTCCGGAAATGTTGGTATCTCCGAACCTAATCATCAGAAGTTAAGCCAAAAAGACGCCAGGAACAGACACCTAACAACAAGCACCGATAAAAATTATGTTGGAAAGCAGCCCGGTTCTTCCGGTTCGGACCATTAGAGTGATGGGTATGCTTATTCAACATAACATGCAAAATACCATGGCCCTCACAAAATTACAGAACACCGCCAAACAAACTGGTGGACTGCTCAGTAGAGTGTCCAACAGACATAGAAACAAGGAGGAGATGGACTTGTGTAGGCTCATTTAAGTCTTCCTAATCAGCCGCATAGTCTACTATTCCCACTATTATCGTCTCAGGAAATCAGACAAGGATAAAATTGAAGCTATCATTCGACAGGCGTACAAATGGGCCCTGGGTTTGCCTGTTTATGCCAGCACCGAGAAGCTCCTCGAACTTGGAATGCATAATACCCTAGAGGAGTTCATCGAAGCACACAAAACAGCACAAATAATATGACTTTCAGACACTATGACAGGGTTACATATCCTGCGTAAACTGAAAATTCAGCCCATACACACCACGAGAGGCAGATCACCACTACCTCCCGTGATCAGAAATTACCTACAAATCAAACCAATACCCAAAAACACCTTGGCGGGCAAACATGACGCCAGGAGAAAAGCCAGAGCAGATAGACAAAGTGAAAAGCACAAGAAAAATCAAACCGCGCTCTTCGTCGATGCCGCCAACCAGGAACACAGCACATACACCCTGAGTGCCGTGGACGGAAAACTTAAAATCGTAAATGTGGCTTCTGCTAGAGCCGCATCAATCAAAGAGGCCGAAGAAACGACCATAGCGCTGGCCATTATGCATTTAAGCACCCACACTGTCCTTAGCGACGCTAAGAGCGCCATTCTCAGCTTTGTAAGGGGAAGTGTGGGTGTAAATACAGCCAAGGTCCTCAGAAACTTCAATCAGAATGATACAACCAAAATCAATTATGTCTGTGTCCCTGCTCACTCCGGACACCCCAGTAACGAGGAAGCGCATAAAGTGGCCCCAGGGTTATCAAACCGGGTCGCACTTTCTTTGGAACCGGGCTCACCTCCCCGATAAGAGAGGCAGTGACCTCCTCTAATGAAGTTACAAATACGTATAAAGATGGCAGGAGATGATATTCCATAGCGCACAGCAACCTCACGAGAGCGCAGGCCACTATCCTCCGCCGAATTCAAACGAACAGCCTAACCACTCCTCACGGCTTAGCGATATTCACAGGTGAAGAGGTTGACTCAAGATGCAAAAATTGCGACCAAAATGCCCTAGCAAACCAAAGTCACATCCTCTGTGAATGCGAGGGCCTTCCCCCACCCAAAGAGCTTCTGCGAGTTCCATCTGAAACGACATGGGAGGCCTTAATACGGTCCCCCGAAGAAAAACTGCAAAAATCAGTCATTGCATAGGTACAAGAGATCACCGCACACAAGCGGCCATCGCGAAACCCATGAAATCTCCTTTAATACAGTTGTATCCTCCTCCTCTCAGACGCACGTTAAGAAACTCGACAGGTAAATGCACAACGACAGCGTTCAACACAGTGAATTTATAAAGCTACATTGTTTGATCTCAGCGCAGGCTGGGTGCAGAACAGCTTAAAAAATAATGGCGTGATGACAATTGTGGTTAAATTGTATTGTTTTATTGTGTTGAAAACTTGAAGTCACTCCTGCGACTTCTCATAAACTAATACGGCAGTGTTTGTAACCATTAAATACTATTAACTATACTGCTGGATAAAACGTTTTGGGGAGTCACATTGTAATATTTACTGCAGTCAAAATTTTGAATCGACGGCTTCTCTTATTATCTGTTGGAATAATATAATAACGATATGATTATGGAAGACACTCTGTTGGTGGAGGGCTCAGGAAATTTGGACAGACTAGTGTTTTTAACGTGTGCTAACATACAACAGTAAACTGACCTATACCATTTCGACTCCGTTGAAATGCGACTGCCAGGGCCGGCGTCAAACCCATGACCTTCGGCTCAGTAGTTGAGCACCCTAGGCAGTGTTATACCGAAGCGAACGCTGGAAGTGTTACAAGTTCTCTAATGCAGGTGTCATATATGTACTAATTGCTATAAAACAAATGGTTTGCTACGTTAGCTTGACTTTCTCCTCTGTGGCAGGTATTTGGAGGAAACCATCTTCGAAGAACTAATTTCTGTAATTGTATATTGCAGTAAATGTATGATTCCAAGGCGCACCAAGTTGTCAGAATCGGAATGTGGAATAATTATCGGCTACCTGGGGCTCTTTATTTGGCACCCAAACATACTATACACCAGAGTTATTGAATCATTGGATTGGATTGGATAAACTTTTAAGCAATCATGTAAGTTGCTAAACTGCCTTCCGAAACGTGGACACACAATAGGCTGACCTTCCGGGAGTGAGCTTATTGTCGCGACATCTGGGAGCGACAATACAAAACACTGCATCGCCACCTGTGCATGCGATTTTTTTAGGCTGTTCAGCGCCGCACGCAACATTGGTGTTGTCATCTAAATGGCCCTGGCTTGCACAGCACCTGGCCCCCCTCTCAGCTGTTTTCGCTCTTCTAAGGCGCAATGAAAGCAGTGTCAAAGCATTCAGTTTCATTTCGTCGAAGGTGGCGCTTGCAAGTTCATGTTACAATGGTTTTAACAGCGTCTTGATTATTAAAGACAATAGTCTTACTTGGGGTACTTCAACGCAAAAAAAAAAATTGGCCCCGTATCTGCATGTTCTTTGCAATTGTCGTCGAAAAACGATAGTCTTGTGTGTGGAGAGAGTGAAAAGTTTATTTGATGTTGTGCGCAAGAAAATCGGTGAATTGTATTCCGGAGGCACTGCGTTAGAGTGCCTCGAATATGCAGTGGAGGCGAACGAGCGCGTCAAGTCACGTCAAACGTAAGACATGACCACCATCTGGCCGTTTTCTTGAAAAACGAAGCGCGTGCTTCTGAGAAGGGTGTGTGCGCCCGTCTCAGAGGTGATAAGGTGTAGAACGCAAGGCGAGGGGTAAGTGACGCTACCATCTCGTCTTAGCAATGCGTTGAAAGCACTCATCTTTTCGAGCAAGCGTTGCATAGTCAGCGCCGCATGGTAAGTACTACGGTCCTTAAAATTACTTATGTATGCTTTTTCTAGTAAAAGATGTATAAGCAGAATATATACGTGTTGTCATGGTTCCCCAGACATGCGCAGCAATTGCTCATTAATTGACCATTGCACAAGTATGAACGCAAAACCTTGAGCGAAATTGGTGGGCGCTGTAGATGGGGTCGGCCGTTTCAAGTACCTGTGCCGTTAAGCGTGGACAAACAGACAAAAGTACAGACAGACAGACAGACAGAGAGACAGACAGGCAGACACACAGACAAGCCAACATTTTTGCGTCGAAGGTCCCCAAGAAAAACTATCGTCATTAAAATTTTGGTCTGCCTGTGTGTACTTTTGTCTCTTTGTCCGCCGTTAATGATACCAGACACAGCACCAAGCGACACCCGGAACGGCCAACCCTATCCGCAGCGCCCCCCAATATTGCTGAAGTTCCCACGTTTATACTTGTGCAATGGCCAATTAAAAAGCAATTATTGCGCATATCTGAGGCACCATAACACGTCAATATTTTGTATGTTTAGCTTTATAATAGTGAAGGCACACGTGAGTAATTCTAAGGAACGTAGCGTTTACTACACTGTGGTGACAGTGCAACGCGATGTTAAGAAGGCAAGTGTTTCCAACGTTTTGTTGAGACGACATGGTGGTGACACCTGCCCGTTGCTTTGCGTGCTACACCTTATCGTCTCCGAAAAAGGCGCGCATCTTACTCCGTCGGCACGCACGGCTTCCTTCATTTTCGAAGATAACTGCAAGATAGCGCTCATGTCTGACGTGCCTCGATGCGCTCGGTCACTTTCGCTGCACGGATAAAGGCTCTCTAACACAGCCCTTTCAAAATAAATTCACCGGTCTTCTCGCGCAGAACCTAAAATAAACGTTTTCTTCACTCTCTTCACAAGCAAGACTATCTTCTCTCGACGACATTTGCCGTGACACATCGAGATACGGGACTTTTTTTTCTGTTACTCCTCGTTTGCTTGTTTGAAAATGTTCGCTCGAGACCAATTGCTCGTGGTATGTGTCTCACAAGCACGACGGGAATGATGGTCGCAAAAACAAGGCACTGATACCATAGAGTGCAAATCAAAGCACAACAGTACCGATGAGTACTTACCAAGAATGGGCCGCTTTGTCTTGAGCGCAGCGCTCAAATCCCACTATTCGCGAAACCAATGAGACACAGGCTGGGATACCATAATATAATGAAAGCCCGATGACAAGAAAGTGGGAATATTGAACATTCCTATTTACTTGCAACTAGCAGTGCAAGCGCTCTTTTCTTTTCACCTGTGATGTTCATGAAGTCTTTACGATGGCACCGGCGTTTGCATCTTGGGAAACGTCGTCAAGTAGCTGCTATTGACAGACTTACAGTTTCAATCCACATGGATCAACGCTGCATCCCACTTTCTTAACGCCTTAGAGCTCGCTGTTTTGCCGACGTGTAAACATCGTGGGCTCTGCACAATATTCTTGTAAACTACCGTCTTCGCTGCATCATTCACAATGCTGTGCGGCCACTGAAATTGAGCGGTGACGGATGTTGTGCTACGTAAATATAAGAAATAGGACGTTCCTCGCCCGAGCACGACGCCTATAGCCACGTTACATAAAGCGAAATGCGAAAATTATTATAAAGGGCAGAGCATCAAGAGAAAGAGCTGCTCCTCTGTCCTTTGTCACGTCTCTACCACTGCGTTGTCGTAACATGTTCAGCACACGTAGGCACCAACTTACATGAAAAGTTCTAGGCGATGCCATGCTAATTGGCAGAATGAGCTGGCGCTGACAATCTTGCTGAACCTAAAAGCACAGAATATTGTCTTTTTAGTTAGTATTTCTATCAAGAGATGGCACGAAAGTCTGCTCACTACCTCTATTTCGGCCAATGTTATGTTTGTATTTTGATACATGGACCTATAGGGAGTATCACAACTCACATGATTGAATAACTCAGCTATACACAGGTGTTCTGCCATGACTCGTCCTTCATCGCTGAATCTCCTTTACTCAGAAAGGCTCGATCCCCTGTGAGAACTTTACATTGCTACTCTTGTTTTCAAACTATTTTTAGGCAATGCAGATTTCTTTAAAGAACTTTATTAGGTAGGCACCTGTCATCCTGGCAGCAGTTTCATGGCTGAGACGGAAATATTTCCCACTACTTAGTTCAATGAGGAATGAATATTGATCGAAATATTTGAATTATCTATTTATTATCAGTTTTAGGGTGGCTCTTCATGTGGTCAAGTGACGAAGTGTTACTACGGCACAAGGTATTGCGAGACTGATATTTAAAACTTGAAATATTACGCGTGGTCTGGGAGATTAATCGTCAAATTTTCAATCAAAGGTGCCAGAAAAAACTCAAACTAAGGCATCGAGTGCGTTAGGTACGACACATTCAGTTAGTTTTGGCACCCTCGGTACGACAACTGCGGTTTGCCCTGCATAGCGGGCTGTAAATTCAATGATAGATCTCTGAAACTACGCGTGATAGTTCAATTTTTTGATAAATAAACGATGCCGTATTTTTTGACGTAGAACAACTTCGTCATATAAACAACATCCTCAAAATTGATAATAAACATGTCACCGTTCCGCCAAAAGAGCTAGGCAATGAATGCGATAGCAACATATTCGTTTGCTATACAAAACAATGAAGGCTAGCCTCTTTAGAAGCATAAATAATTGTAGTACACATGCGCTTGTTAAGCCACCAAGTTTCCGGCGGCGCGGACACTGTAGGCTCGTGCGTTGCGACGCCCTTCATATAAGAATTGAGGCTGGTAGTCAACTGATCTAGATCCGATCTCACGTAGCTCTACAAAACGCTGTTGTAAGAAAACACGGCCACTCCAGCAACTCTTTTAGCACCGTTTTTTTTTTCATGCTGAGAGCGCAGCCCGTAGATCTTCCAACCTGCTGTAGGGGCACAAGCGAAGCCCTGATCGTTGCCGCAATAGCGGCAACCATTACCGACCCCGCCCCTCCTTGTTTGTTTGCTCATGAGAATAGTGCACACGCAGATGAGCCCAGCCGGTAAGGCGATATTCGCTTCGCAGCAAAAAAGGAGGCTAGTGCATGCTTCCTCGCCGCATATATATATATATATATATATATATATATATATATATATATATATATATATATATATATATATATATATATATATATATATATTTATATGTATATATATCATCAGCCTGACTACGTCCACTGCAGGACAAAGGCTTCTCCTATGTTCCGCCACTTCACCCGGTCCTGTGCTTGCTGCTGCCAATATATACCCTCGAACTTTTTAATCTCATCTGCCCACCTAACGTTCTGTCTTTCCCAAACCTGCTTGCCTTCTCTGCAAATCCATTCAGTTACCCTTAATGACCAGCGGTTATCCTGTCTACGCGCTATATGCCCGGCCCATGTCCATTTCTTCTTGATTTCAACTATGATATCCTTAACCTCCGTTTGTTCCCTATTCCACTCTGCTCTTTTCTTCTCTCTCATGGTTACACCTACCATTTTTCTTTCCATTGCTCGCTGCGTCGTCCTCAATTTGCAGCGATGGCGTAGTGGTTAGAGCATCTGACTCGAATGCAAAAGGTCCGTGGTTAATATCTCGGTGCCGCGCAGTTCCCAACCGGATTTAAAAAAAAACCGCGTGGTGATAGAAATGCATTAAGAGGCCTGGGGTGCGGTCTCACCGGTAACCACTGCCAGGAACGCACTCCCTCACCAGAGAAGGATCGGCCACCCTGGTGCAGTATCTGGCCACTACCTACCACATGTATATATATATATATATATATATATATATATATATATATATATATATATATATATATATATATATATATATATATATATATATATATATATATATATTCATATACGTTGATGACGATGAGGAGGCACCGACTGCAAAAAGCAGCCAAGACAGTCCACATATTTGCTAACGCAATAGAAGCAAATTCATTTTATTCGTCATAAAATCATTCCTGAAGGACCTAATTAGTGCAAAATTATTCCACCTTTGCCTTGATATTGGTTGCAAAGATGTTTATTATTGATTGATTGATATGTGCGGTTTAACGCCCCAAAACCACCATATGATTATGAGATGCCGTAGTGGAGGGCTCCGGAAATTTTGACCACCCGGGGTTCTTTACTGTGCGCCCAAATTTGAGCACACGGACCTACAACATTTCTGCCTCCATCAAAAATGCAGCCGCCGCAGCCGGGATTCCATTCCGCGAGCTGCGGTTCAGCAGCCGAGTACCTTAGTCACTAGACTACCGCGGCGTGGCGCTGCAAAGATGACAAGTGCCTATCTATAATAGTTTTTAAAGAAGAATCTGCCATGCTTTAGAAAAAACGCCCTGAATATCGTTCGACACCCGTGCCGGTGGCAGACTTTCGGTCTTTTGCCTGCCCACAAAGCACTATTTTTGTATTGTGCATCAATTTTTTAGATCCCATTTTAACAAATTCTTGGTTGAGATATTCAATCAATTCTTTTCTTTTGAGATTTGTTATCATGCCTGGAGGCACGGTATTCTTTATTAAAAAACCGTAACACTCTGAAATGATTCTTTTTCTACTCAAGTCGTTGACGCTTCTAAGCATGCAGAGAATGACATTCGGGAGATTGCAACTCCATGACTTCTTTTTCTGTTGCATTTTTTTCTTTTCTAGTGGCGGAAAGACTGCTAGCTAGTCTTTGAAGATGTAGGTTTCTATAGGTATTGCCATGTTTATTTCAAGTACAAGTTGTTGACAGGATGATTCAGTACTGCCTGTACCTACCTCTTCAAACTTGGAATTTTTTTTTCGGAATGAATGAGAGCCACACGAACGTGTTTGTCGTACTGGGTAGATTTTTTTCATTGTTACACCTATCAGGTGGCTTATAGGCCATGTAAAATGTAAGTTAAACTTGTATTCTGTGAAATCGGTTGTTCTGCCTTTTACAGAGTTTATGGCACAGGGCATAACTGCTATCATACTTCTAAGCTCATTGATAGCTACAGATAGAATATCGGCATCAATTTTGAGGACACGGCATCGAATCTCGGCGGCACCGGCTGCGTTTTTTTCGGAAGCGAAAATGGCTAAGGCCCGTTTTCATAGATTTAGCTACACGGTAAAGAACTCCATGTGGGGGAAATTTCCTGAGCTCTGCGTTTTCTATATTATTATTAATATTATTATTATTAATATTATATTATTATTATTGCTCTACAGCCACTGTAACGTGCACCTGGTCATGGGGCAGAAACATGGCGGGCTCCACCACGAACCTCACCTCCACGCCACCACATCTTGCTTTGCTGACAACAAAGCAAGAAAAAGAAAAATATTATCAAAAACCTTTGAAGGGGCTTTAATCATTCAACCAATCTGATGGAAGTTATCAGTGTACGCCAGTCGCTGCGGTGGTCGACGTGGTCTACTCGACCGTCGTCGATTTGCAGATTCCTCTTCTTTGACACCCGGATATACGGGAATGGATTGAACGAATACATTCCGTCGAGGTTTCGCCGACCTTCCCGGGCTGGCCCTGAAAGCAAGCAGTTCAAACCAAAAATGTTGCACTTCACTCACTCATTTTCAAATCGAAGCATTTCTTAGCGAAATTCGATAATTATGAGCTGTTTCTATCTATCTATCTATCTATCTATCTATCTATCTATCTATCTATCTATCTATCTATCTATCTATCTATCTATCTATCTATCTATCTATCTATCTATCTATCTATCTATCTATCTATCTATATAACCGCCAACAAATTTTAGGTCTCCTGGCCCATTAGTTAATGGTATACTTTAGTTATTGGTATATTTTAGTATGACATAACATGACACTAGGACGAGCATAAGTGACTACTGGTAACATGAACAATATGGCATGTAGGTCACAAATGTAATGACTTACGTTTCATGGTCTTGCAGCTCGTGTCATGGTTTCATTCATATAACATATTGTAAACCTGGTATGGTGTGACATGGCTGAGTGGCGAACATAAGTGACTAACCCTAACGTGAAATTCCTGACATGCATGACATGTAATTTATGACAACGCGCAACGCTCATGGTGCACTCGCGGTCATTTCGCTAGCTTCACATATGCCAATTTCGCTATTACATGACGTGAAAAGATGACGAAGGCATATGACATGACTGCTGCAAACATGATAATCATGAGATGCGTGCCATGTGAGAACATAACTACATGCCACGCCCATGATGCGCATGCGGCCGCTTCGCTAGCTTCACATTTAATGTTGGTATTACGTGACGCGAACGGACGACGAAGGTAAATTACCCATCCAAACATGATAATCGTGACATGCGCCTCATGTGAATTACGACTACATGCTACGCTGATGGTGTGCTCGCGGTCATTTTGCTAGTTTCACATACACCAAGTTTCGTATTACGTCACGTGAATAGGCGACAAATGTAAATGACACGTCCAAACATAATAATCATGACATGCGAGTCGTGTAAAACATTACTACAAGCTACGCTTATAGCATGCTGGCGGCCGTTTCTCTAGCTCCGCATATATCAAATTTTGTATCACGTGACGTGAATAGACGATGAAGGTAAATGAAGTTTAAAAGCAGTAAAATTCGGGCAATTTTGTACCTAAACATATTGATATTTTGAACAAAGTGATATTTGGTCAGTTTACGCACTCTCAATACCACCATGTTGAAGCTAAATGATTTGCTCAGACATGATAATTATGACATGGAAGTCAAGTACGGCCTTATTTACGTCCTCCTTGTAGCGTTTTGCTGATTTCAAAAGGACATATCAACCTTTCTCATTCGTGCTTCGCATAACAATGATTCCCACTATACGTCGGATATGCCAATTGGTTTTTGTTTTTGTGTATTTCAATCTTCTGCCTACCAATTTCAGCAATGCAAACCTCAACAGGCATGATCTTGAGTGCCCACTTAATCATTACGCTTGTCAGCTCGAAAGCCTAAACCTAGTGCTAGGCCCTCTCACCGACAAAGGAGAAATTGATCCTACGTGATTATACCTGGCATTTCTTCCTCCTGGGGTATCACTGGTCTGGTTATTTGCTCCTACGCAGCCCTTTCGAGCTAGCACGAAATGAAGGGGACCCAGGAGAGTGTTGGTGTAACGGTGGACACTTGATCCATAATGCTCGACAATCAAACTAAAACCATAACCGGTGAATCGCGCAGGGAAAATGCATGCCTATAATAAACTGCTGGCGCATTTGTGTTATTTTAAACACTAATATTATTTGCTTCTTGTCGTGCAAGTCATTGACTTCATTGTTTTGAACTATTTCAATTGTTGTGGAACTTTATTAAGGCAATATTTATAAATTTTGAGAGCCTGAAACGGTGTTTAACTGCCTGCCTTTGGCGCCTAGAACATTTTGGTTGCAGTAAAGTCCGGCCTCAAATTAGCGCATTAGCACCCGAAAATTTGTGTTCGTCGTTGGTTCATGTAACGTAACAACAAATTTTGTATATGTGTACCTCTCAAAACGGTCGTCAGCAAAAAATGAGCATAGCGTGTATTTATGTTTTACATGACATGCATGTCATATTTATTATGGTTGGATAAGTCATTTACTGTCGTCGTCTAATAACGCCTCATAATACCAAATTTGGTACATTTTAAGCTAGATATGCATGTCATGTAAAACCAGAGTACCTGCTACGCTTATAGCAAGCGCGATAGGAGCGTAGCAGGTACTTTTGTTTTACGTGACATACGTATCATAACTATCAATATTGGATATGTTCTTGCTTTCATCATCCATTCACTCGACGTAATACCATATTTAGTACATGTGAAGCTAGTGAAATGGCCGCGATTGCATCATGAGCGTATTATGAAGTCATGCTCTTATTATGTTTGCACCCGTCATATACTTTTGCCATTCATTCACGTCACGTAACACCAAATTTGGTATATGTGAAGCTAGTGAAACGGCCGCGAGCGCGCTATGAGCGTACTATGTAGTCGTGTTCTCAGATGTTAGACATGTAATGATTATCATGCTGCCTAAGTCATATGCCTTCATCCTCTATTAACTTCGCGTAATATTAAGTTGGTATATATGAAGAAAGCGAAACGACCGCGAGCGCAGCATGAGCGTAGCGTGAAGTCACAACTTACATGACATGCGTGACATGACATGCACGTTTGGGCCTGTCACCTATGTTCGCCAAACAGTCATGTTATACGGTACCAGTTTTGCAATATGTGACGGGGACGAAATGACCACAAGAGCAGCAAGACCATATACAGACAAATCATGGCATTCAAGACATACACATCACGATTTTTACGTGATAACTAGTCACTTATGCTCATCCTAGAGTCATCTCATGCCTTAGCAGATTTGGTAAAAATATATATGATAATCCAAAGGCCAGAAGAACTGAAAGTTGTAGGCGGATAGATAGATAGATAGATAGATAGATAGATAGATAGATAGATAGATAGATAGATAGATAGATAGATAGATAGATAGATAGATAGATAGATAGATACGGTCAAAGTAACCGAAGTTCGCTAAGAAATGCTTCGCATATAAAAACTTTGAGGACACTTGGGGTTCGCGTGCAAGAGTTGAGCTCGAACGCACAATCTGCTCCGGCCCACGTCACCTTCACAAATGCTATCCTTAGTTCAGTTTTTGGTGCATGGCTTAACAGTGCCGTACGAAAACGAAACGACTGTGGGCAGACTTACTGGTTGAAGTTATT
Organism: Rhipicephalus annulatus; assembly: GCA_013436015.1. Lineage (NCBI taxonomy): Eukaryota > Metazoa > Arthropoda > Arachnida > Ixodida > Ixodidae > Rhipicephalus > Rhipicephalus annulatus. The sequence continues at coordinate 127,154 of WOVY01013419.1, forward strand.
CCCAGAGTGCTTACTTCAAGTGCAGTTGTTAAAGAGCCTTGAAACGCTTTCTCAAGTAACCATAAATTGAACTCTCGGGAAGAATATATCACTTCAAAAATAAACAGCGCAAAAATTTAAAAATATGTCCAGTGCGAGTGGAGTTACAAAGATTCGTCGGATGCTGCGATTGCATTTTTTCTTCTTCGCTCGTCCCGACGAAAGCGCTGGAAGCTAAGCAGGGCGCCGCCGCGGTGGTCTAGTGGCTAAGGTACTCAGCTGCTGACACGGATGTCGCGGGATGAAATTCCGGCTGCAGCGGCTGTATTTACGATAGAGGCGGAATTGTTGTAGGCCCATGTGCTCAAATTTGGGTGCACGTTAAAGAACCCCAGGTGGTCGAAATTTCCGGAGCCCTCCACTACGGCATCTCTCATAATCATACGGTGGTTTCGGGACGTTAATCCCCACAAATCAATCAATGAAAGCTAGGCAGAAGGGATGGCAGGTGCGACGAAAAATATTACGCACGCTTTGTGACGTCGAGCACGTTTTTCTTTTTTGTTTCTTCGAATGGGCAGATTTTGCGTTGCGATCATGCGCGCAAGCATGGACAAGTCGTGACCTCCCGCGGCAATCTCTGTAAAGACCGAGCGCACTAATTCAAATCGGCCAATGGCTGATAGATGGGCTTATTACGACTAATTTTTGGGCTCATTCCGTGATTTGTCGAGAAAAGAGAAAGCAGTTTTTAGCTGACTTTGATAATTTATTGTGAATTCTAAGCCATGTGCTGCGCTATAATATTTGTCTCGCGTGTTATCGAGAGCCTCCACACTGTAAGCAAAAACTATCCGAGTTTGGGGTTTTTGCGGCTCATGACGTCTGAAATCTCTCTCGCGTTTAAAATTACTACCTCGTGTAGGAGTAAAAGATGGTATATGACATAGTTTTACCACCAACTCTCAGGCAAGTAGTAAAAGGATGTCAAAATCTAGTTTTACCACTTGGGTAGTTTTCGATCACGTGACTTTTAACTTGCGTTTTAGAGTTTATTACCACGTGATTGCTAGGTGCAGCTGCTTCGGCGGCTTTCGCCCCATACCCCCCTTGTGACACTCTCAGCGAATCTTGAAGATACGCGAGGACCACAGATGTTTTTTTTGTTTTTTTTTTGGCATCGCCGTGCCTCAGGATTGACCTCGAGTCAATGCAATATTACTGGAACTGGGCGCAGCATAAGCACAACAGGCGAGAACAGCATTCTGTGAACGAAAAAGAAAAGACGAGGGGGGCCCTCAAAAAAGAAAAAAAGAAAGAAAACCTGCTGTGGACAGTTGTCCTGCATATTTTCGCAAATTGTTGGCTTTTGCTTGGTGGTGGCCTTGGAGACAGATGGTGCAAGAAGCTCGGTATCTGTGTATCTGGTTGAGCTGATAGATTTCACGTGCTTCCTACATCATCGAGTGACCGTGCGCTTCAGAGCGCCTCCGAACCTTCACGTCGCGGATATCTCGCTTCCGAGCCGAATCGCGAAGATCTGCCAGTGGTAACAAAATCAATCTGGCGTCATTGTCCGTGATTGCCTACTGGAGAAGCAATAAGTGAAGTGCTTCACTCTGTCGTCGGAACCGAGCCGCGGCCGCCAGTGACCAGTGGGAGTGTGTCACCGGGGCAGATGAAGGAAGCATCGCATATATTTTTTTCCACAGTAGGCGATGTCTGCATGAGTAAAGTGCTGACCGAATTGCCCACCTCATGCACCAACTGTTCTCAAACATGTAGCACGAAGCCGATAAGAGGCAGACGGAAACAACAAGCGGCTTCCGGTGAGCACGAAGAAAACCCGGATGGTGGTCTTTCGTTGGAAGTATGCATACACCGACCCGTCCCCGTAAGATTGCCGTCAAGTGTTCACTTGTGTCTGAAATGACGATGAAACTCGCACAGGATATGTGTTCTGTGATCGCCAGCTGTGTTTCATCAGATAGCCGTGCTCCTCGAAAAGTCCTAGCACGCCATCGGTAAGCAGCTTGTATGCAGACGTGGACCCCTCTTCTACGCCCGTTGTTATGAATACGTGCTGCTACTGTGTTTGTGCACCGTCGCTCAGTGAAAATCATCGAGCTACCGTTGTTTGTGCGTACTTGGGTATATTTTATGGACTTGTGCATCAGCAGTGCTAACGCGCGTGGGGCCATGAGCCCGGTACGCCAAGTAATTATTGAATAATCAAAAAGGTCAGATCGGGTAGATTTATAATAAAAGGTCGGTGTGACATTTAGTTCCCTGCAGCCCACCTTAAGTTTACGCTTGCACCTTCAACCGCTGTTGTTAATCGATACAAAAAAGAGCTCTCCTTCCGATACTACACGGCCGGTCAAAAAGTCGTGCCTATATATACCGGATTGCTGTAGTATGGTCGAGCAACGCGTGCAGTCTGCTCGAGTGTTGTATTATTGTGCGTTTGTAGTGTGTGCGCGTTTGTCTGTATGTGAATCAATGTGTCACCAATTCTGCCGTTTAATAAATTCAATCAATTCAGTCATTCAATAAATTTGTCGACTCTGGGCGAATACACCCATCAATTTTTATTTTTTTACCACAAGAAATAACTCTCAGGAATCACCTCAAAAACCTTGTGAAGGCAGTAAAGATTTACTCTCTCTATACTCGCTCAAAAACCTCACTGGGGTAAATATTTACTACTCTCCCTACGTTCAAAAACTCAGTTAGCATGAGAGTAAATTTTTACCTCGATAGGAGGTGTTAAAAAAGCCAGGAAAGCTAGTGCGCTAGAGGACAAATGGTTTACTTAGTTTTTGAGGTTATTTCAGGTCATTTTTGTTTAGTGTGTACTACCGATCTGCAGCCCTTTTATACCATGCTTAAAAAGTGTTGCAGGGCCCTTTAGATACCCACTACCCCGAAATCCTTTTTCTTGCGAAACAAATATGGGCTCACTGCAAGTCCCTAGGGACACACGCAAACCTATACGCAGCTCCTCACTCTGTTGGTGTTTTCGCAGCTAATTATTAGGAATTAATGAGCCTTAAAACACCCACTGTATACAATTTTCATGTATTGAAGCATGGGGAATCGCTACGCTTCTGCCATGAAATAGTACATTCGTTGGGAAGATTTTTTGCGCTATGTGACATTCACATATTATTTTGAAGCGCTGTAAACATTGGAGTGGCTCTGTAATAGAACACCTTCTTTCCCCCAGCCGGCCTGATTTCGAATCTCGAAACTAAATGAATGTTTTGTTTCTTTCTAATGTTCGCATTTTTCTCTCTTCTCGGTGATGGAGGCAAGATAATTTTTTATGTACAAGCATTGACGCCAAAACTAACACCAACCATGGAATTCCCGCGAAACTAGGTCTTCAACGGCATCACGTTAAAATGTTGGTGTCGACGCGGTTCCGATGGTCATCCCTTTCCGCTTGCTGCATGGCCGGGAAACTTTAACAACGTTGAATCCAATGCTGTTACCCAATGGCTGTTCGAATATTTGCAGAGTTGCTGCTGCATTTGCTAGAGACGCCGAAGAAGCGTGCCAGCTCACACAAATGCGTATCCGCTATCAGCAACACAACAACACCCGGCGATATTACATGCACCGTTGAAACGTCTTATAGCAACCAGGGGACAAAGTGTGCTTGTGGACCCCAATCTGCCAGCGTGGTCACTCAGAAACTTTTGGGCTGCTATAGTTTGACCTCTATGGGAATCGTACAACGCCTCAGAGACATTATATACGAAGTTCTTTATCAGGACGAAGCAATCATATGCCGTTCACGTTGTCCATGCCAGTCGGACGTCGTTCACGTAATTCGGATGAAGCTGTGGAACTCCCGCAAAGAGCCGAGCTGAGCACGTCGCTCATTGTTTCATATTCTTGTCGAAGTCTCCACGCCGTCATATTTCAACACCGGGACGATGCTCTTTAGGGAGAGAAGTAATGCCACTGTGCTGAAAACTAGAATGGAAACTCTCGAGGCGGACTATATGTGTATTTTTAGTATAGAACAAATCTGGATGAACAATTACATGGCAGAGTTCATTCCTGGCCAAAAAACTAGTCTTTCAGCCTTTGCTTCGCTCCCATTTCTTTCCAAGCGCCATTGGGGAAGTCTTTCTATGAGCACATCGAAGAACAAGAAATCAACGACCGGAGACAAGAAAGTACAAGAACGGACCAAGCTCATAACTAAGAAAACTAAGAAAAGACATTTCTTTATCAAGATATGTAGAACAGTTACTCTACAATTATATATCGATGAAAATTATTCGCGCTGATTCAGTCGACATAATCCCGTGGCAGAGCTATCACCTGACGATAGTACCTTTCTCGTTTTTTTATCCCTCTTTCTAATCCTTCTATTTCACAAAATTCGTATCTGTTTATTTCAATTTATTCTTTTCTCCTAAAAGTGATGCTTTTTAACAATTGCTGATATTTGGATTTACATTTATTTTAGGTGGGTATACTTTGGTCTGTGGGCCGAGACAATACTTTTTTGTTGTTGTTTTCTAGGCGTCAACTAAATTCTTCCCTGTCTCGCTTTCCATGCAAGCCGCAATAACTACTTTGCCGCTCCTTTTGCGTAGGATAACTTTGCATCGAACCATTTGCATGGCCCCTTCAAGCATTTTTCCGCTTGTTGGTCCTGGATTGATTTCCATAGCTCTTCATCGCGAAGGTGATTGGTGACTTGGCTGACATGTTGAAATAATTTTTCTCAGATTGCTTCGTTATGACAGTCAAATAAAAGTCTAGGTAAGTAATTTCTCCTTACACTAATGCTGTCCCGTTTAACAATGACGACAATGTTCGGTGACCTTGACAGCAACGATGTAGAGGTGCATGCTTTTAGTACAGTGTCCCATGTCTTGGCCACCCAGTGTTACACGTGTGCCATGAAATAGGGAGATATGGGCTCATTGTTACACTCAGGAAGCTTTTCTGGTATCGGATTAAACACACGTCCCACTAGAGATCCGATAACTGCACACGTCTGCAATAAACCTGTTCTGTTTTTTTTTCCGCTGCCTTGCGCAGCTTGTTTGCCTTCCTGGATGCAACGATACATTCCATCATAAGTGGGTCATGTATACAAGCACTTCTTAATCTTCAATGGGCAGAACAGCAGAAATTCGTAAAGCGTTAGTTGAGGCTGCCTGAATACTTAAACAAGATGGTGCAAGGAAACAACAATCGGCAGACTTTTTAACAGAGACTCGAGATTTTGCTTGTTGTGTCGAAACCGAATGACAAGCAGCGATCAGTGTCGAAGGCAGCACTCCCTCTCACTGGTGCAGGTGAATGCTCCGTCAAAGTATTTAATACACTGTGAATAACACAAGTCGAAGACAAGGCTGACTACTTGACGATCATTAGAAAATTTGACGACTTGAGGCTGAAGACCAATGAAATATTCATTATGCTCAGCTTTGAGAAATTTATGAGCTCAGGTGAGCCAATTGAACTCTTCATGCGGGACTTCAATAAACCGACATTAGAATTGAATTACGGCACGCTTATGAAATCAATGGTGCGAGATGAGATTGTGTATAAAATAAACGGCGACAGGATATGAGAAAAAGTTGTCAGGGACAGAAAGGACACAGCAAAAATTTGAGAACGTCGCCGAGGTCGTAGAAACACCGGTGCTCCGCCGAGAAACCTGAAAACGAGGTCAAGGGCAAGAAACATCGTTCGCAACGCCGGCTTGAACTCCAAAACGGCGCAAGCGAAGTTGTGCAAATGCTCGAATGCAGGCGCACACATCATTCTGCAAAATATGCCACTTTCGAATGAACGGGCTGAACATGCCAAATAGAAAACCACTTTAGGATTTGCTGCAGAGCATCTGCACGGGTTTTTGAAGTTCCAAATTACGGAAAAGTTTAGAAGAGGTCAGAAAATGGAGGAATAAGAAAATTACGTTGCTGCTTGTAGTAAGGGTCATGAACGTTGTGGTAAAACTGAAAAAAACTATGAACCATCTCTCCAGCGGGAGCCCACGCAGCAGCAGCGGTGCGTCCGGCATTGACCACGTTGGAACGGGCATCGACGTGGGTGCTGGAAAAATGGTTTGAAGTGAAAATTCATATAGCGTTTACTCTAGTAAACGTTTTTTTGAAACGGAAAGACATGGCAGGCGGGACGTATTGAATATGCTAGAGCTCGGCTTCCTTGGCTCGCGTGTCATCAGGGTTTTCCGCACGCCATCTGTATCCTCAAATGCGATTCCTGCTCTGGACTGGCACCTCAACGTTGTCGCTGGTCTCTCACTGACGACGTTTGCGTTCGACTTCCCTGACTCACACCTTATTTTTGTTGACGTCGCCATTCGCGAACGCGATCGACTTCGCTAACCCTCCCAACGCTGGCGATCGCCTGGAAAGGTGCGCTCACACTAGCGGGAAGCATGCCGCGACGGCTCCCCACCCGTCGGCGCGATCGCATGGCAAGCAGCAGCGCGCTGTCGACATTGTCGGTGCTGGCAGATTCTTGAGGAGCGCGCAGTGCACGGACCTACCCGCTCAAGGCTTCTTCTCGCTGACAGATGAGGAGAGGTGGCGCGGGTGAGATGATGCCCACGTGAGGAGTAGGCATGAGCATTGTGAGTGGCGGAGAGGGTGAACCGAGAGACAGCTGATATGCGGTGAGTGTGCGATAGGCGAGCGAGAAAGACGTCATCGCGCACTGCTAGGAGGGCGTGAGCTACTTGGCAGCGCTCCAACACCTGTGGTGAGGGAAGCGGAACTGACGGTGGGACAGCGTTACACAGGCTTGTCAAAGAGCTGCTTCGCATCTAAAATTTATAGAGGGTTTCATGTCAGTTTGGTGCCCATTGTGAAATACGATGGATGGGGCTCAAGCCCTAAATGAAGTGGATAGCGTGGTGCAACATTTAACCAGTGGAGACATATTCAAGCATCTTGGTGTCGTTTATCTGTAAGTTAGACAGGGTGACGAAGCTGTTCCCCTTAAATTTTCAATTGATGGACAGACATGTTCGACTTTGCGCCTCCCACAGTTGCGTGGGCGTGCACCCCTTCTTCATTCGTGAGCTTGTGTGCACATTACGACACGCGATTTCAGCACACTATAGGACAATAAAGAGGAGAATGGAGCCGGTGCAAGGCAAAAAAAAATTTAGATTAGTGGACTTGACAAGTTAAAAAAGTGGAAAAGTCTCGACTATGCCGAACTTTTCTGACTGACTGAATGCTGAGTACATTAAGCCGGCATGCTCGGGAACAAGACGCCGCTTGCCGCGAATTCTCCACTGTAGTCAAAGGACCCTTATCCAACAATTTTCATTTCCATACGTAATACATGTTAAAAAGACTTTTGATGCTGCGCATTACCGCATCTGGTTCGTGACATTATTTCCACATTGAGCAAACAGACATGCTGTTTTGAGAAATGTGTCCCAATTGTATAAAATTAGCAAAAGGGCCATTTGCTCACTGTCTTCGCAATTAGTTTTTCTGTAGTGGCAGACATCTTAAGAAGGTGGAAGACATAATTTTAAACGGTAATTAGGAAAGTTATAATTATTACCTCTTTAATAATTGCAGTTTGTTAGCTAAGTCGAAAGGAGAAGTGAAATTCCTGATACAAAAAAACCATTGCCGCTATTGATGGATGGATGGATTGATATGGCTGTACCCTTTAGATCGGGCGGTGGCTAACGCCACCAAGCCGTAATACTTGGTGAACCAAAAACTTGATTTATTTTTTTCTTTAAATAGTGATGTTGAGAACTGGTACTTAGTAGTGAAAGGTTTGATGTTTACTCGTGCCTTGACTTTAGGCACCAATCAGATAACCTCCTTCTAGTTGATTCTACCCGCTTAAAGTCCATTTTGCCCTCCCTGTCCCTAAACCACCGTGGTTTGAAAAACTCTGCGCCATCATCCTGAACTATACGGTGAAGCCATTTACAGAACATTATCAAGTGTTCGGCAGTTTCCTCCTCCTCTCCACACGCACTGCATACCGTTCCTACCCCTTCGTAATGGGCCCGATATTTCTTGATTCACTATACTCCCGTCCTCGCCTCAAACAGTAGAGAACTACCGCGAAAATTATCGTAGATCCTTTCCTTGGTGATTTCCTGCTTAAACGTTCGATAGATCTCTATTGCGGACTCCCTAATCATGCCGATTCTCCACATATCTGTCTCAGCTTCCTTCACCTTCTCTTTAACCAATAATTCTTTTTAATTTTTCCCCCCTGCTGTTTTCTGAGTAATTACCCGTCAATGTTTTGGTTCGCTTACTCAATTTTGTATCGCCATTCTTCGTGAACAAGCAGCTAAAAACCTTCCTAGCCCAACGCTCCTCTCCCATTTCTCTCAATCGCTTATCAAGTTTTATCTTGCTGCCAGCCTTCCTACCTTCAAACGATGTCCATCTTATATCACCTTGTACTCCCTGATTTGGTGTATATCTGTGAGCTCCTAAGGCAAGCCTACCTATTCCACGTTGCTTACTTTCTAATCTTGCTTGAACTTCTGATATCACGAGCAAGACCGCATTGCGGAACATCAGACCAGGAACCATGACCTCTTTCCATATTCCTCTCACAACATCATACCTCTTGTAATTCCCCAGTGCCCTAATTTTCATCAGTCCTGCGTACCTGTTTCCTTTAGTCGTCACGTATATTTCGTGTCTTCTTAGGTACTCGGTTCCAATGCTTATTCCTACGCCCAGATATTTGTATTTATCTGTTATCTCTAGTGTGACCTCCTGCATTTTAAGCTGACTACCGTCATTATAATTAAAATTCATGACTGCTGATTTTTTCTTACTAAATCTGAAAACTAACCTATTTCCCTTATCACCGCAGATGTCCATCGATCTCTGCAAATTTTCCTTGTTGTCAGCCATGAACACTATATCATCTGCGTACATCAATGCTGGTAGTGCCTGTTCAATTAATTCTTGTTTGACGAAGGAGAGGTTGAAGCTAAGTCCACTTCCGTCTAATTTGGCCTCTAATCCTTGTAGCTACATCATGAATGACATTGGGGACAGAGGACACCCCTGCCAAAGCCCCCATTTTACGTCTGTGGGCTTGGATACCTGTTTTTAAAGACGATAGTCTTTCTTGGGACGTTCGATGCAAAATTTTAGGTCTGTCTGTCTGTAAAATTGTCTGTTTGTCCACTCTTAACAACATTTGGTATTTGAAACGGCTGACACCATCCGCAGCGCCCACCTATGTTGCTCAAGATTCAGCATTCATACTTGTGCAATTATCGAATAAAAAGCAATTATTACGTGTGTCTGGGGCACCATAACAACACATATACATTCTGCATGTGCGCCTTTTACTAAAAAAGGCATACTTAAGTAAATTTAAGGACCGAAGTGCTTATCACGCTGCGCTGACCATTCAATGCTTGCACGGAAAAGCGAGTGTTTCCAACGGTTTGATAAAACGAGATGGTGGCAGCACCTACCAGTTACCTTGCGTTCTACACTTTATCACCTCGAAGGCGGGCGCGCACAGCCGTCGTAGAGCTACGCGTTTTGTTTTTGAAAAAAAGAACTGCCAGATGGCACTTATGTGTCACGTGAGACGTGACTTGATGCGCTCGTTAGCCTCAGCTGCACGCTCGAGGCACTCTAACGTAGTGCCTCCAGAATACCATTAAACAATTTTCTTGAGCAGAACATCAAATATGTGTTTTGTTCGCTCTCTTCACACGCAAGACTATCGTCTTTCGACGACATTTGCAGTTTAAATGCAGAAACGGGGCCAATTTTTTCAATTATCACCTACCTTGTTACCTTTATAGAAATCTTTTAAAAGAATAATGATTTCGTCTTCCACACATAGTGTGTCCAGTATTCCCCACAAATATTCTTGAACCACGCTATCGTATGTTTCTTTCATATCCGGAAATTCTAGCCACAGCAGCCTGTGTTCCTTTTCTGCTACTTCGATGCACTGCGTCAGTGAGAACAGATTGTCTTCCTACCTCTTGTGTTTCCGCAAGCCATTCTGCAGTTACCCCAGCACCCTCTTATCCTCCATTCATGCCTGCACTTTTTCCTTTAAATTCTGCATCACCAGCCTGTAGACCACTGATGTCCCTATTATAGGACGGTAGTTTTTTATGCCAGCTTTGTCCCCCTTTTCTTTATAGATCACGCCCACCCTGCTAAGTTTCCATCTATGGAGTACTTCACCATCGATTACCATTTTGCTCAGTGCCACTCTGAAAGTCTAGTTAGACTTCGGACCCAATGTCTTTATCAGCATAATTGGAATGCCATCTGGGCCCGTTGATGCACTACTAGGAACCCTCTTCTCAGCCCTTTCCCTCTCTCGTTGTGAAAATGCAGCCACTTCACCACTTGATTCATCCGTCCCTATTTTGGTGCATAAGGCACTTTCTTGTTGAAATTTTTCTGTCACCCTAGTTCTTATCTATTCAATAGCTTCGTCCCCCTCTAGCCTAGCACCTTGAGCTCTCCCCTAGGCTCGTCTCACGCCCCACCGGGGTGGTCTAGGGGCTAAGGTACTCGGCTGCTGACCCGCAGACCGCGGGTTCGAATCCCGGCTGTGGCGACTGCATTTCCGATGGGGGAGGAGATGTTGTAAGCCCATGTGCTCAGATTTGGGTGCACGTTAAATAACCCCAGGTGGTCGAAATTTCCGGAGCCCACTACTACGGCGTCTCTCATAATCCTATGGTGGTTTTGTAAAGTGAAACCCCACATATCCATCATTATTTAGGCTCTTCTGACTCCTTAGAAAATTTATATGGTTCCAAAATTTTGCAGCTACCTTTCTATCATTTTTACGTACTTCTGCCAGCACAGAGCCTTTTTCTTTTATACTTTTCATTGATCAGAAGGGATGCTCCTCTTCTACAGCTTAGAAAGACGACCCATTTTCTTTAAACATTATATGTCGGTCCAACCCGCTGCTTAGCATGTCGGTGCACCCTAGGGAGGCTTCCTGACGTTTTGCTATGGCTCTGTTGACTTCCTCATCCCACCAACTCTTGTGTTTGCCTCTTCTTTTTCGGCGTGACTTGTTACGTGCCTTACCAAGCTCTATCTCAAACAGTCTAACTAGATTTGTGTATGTCCACACTGTTTCATTATGCTCAGTGATTACTTTCTCAATTTGTTTAGTAGCTATTTCTATTTGCCTTTATGCTTAAAAGTTTTCCTGTAGGTGCTCATCTTGTCTCCTTCCTACTTTCAATGCTCTTACAAAACTTAGCTTGATACGTTTGTGATCTCTACCCAGACTTCTGGAGTCAGATTCATCTATGTACATTCTCCTGAGCCTATCATATATCCTATGTGACATCAGTGCGTAATCTATTGTTGAATGCAGCATTCCTACCTTCCATGGTATTTGCTCTTCACACTTCTCAGTACTGTTGCAAATAATCAAATCATGCTTTTCACACATATGCATGATCATTTTGCTTTTGGGTTGGTATACCAATGTATATCTTGTATGTGCTCTTTCATATCTCCTAGTATAATTATCTCGCACTCACTTCCTAATTCATCAATGTTCTTTGATATACACTCCACCATTTCCTGGTTTTCCTCTCTGGCCTTTGCTCCCGTCCACAAGTACACTTAACCAAGATGTGTCATTTGCCCTGCCACTTTTCCCTTTTATCCATAACTGTTATACATACTTTTATGTATAAACGCCCCAATTTCATTTACCGTTTCGTTGCCTTCTTTTCAAGTTCTTTATGGATACCAGTTCTCATTAGTACATGAAAATACACAACACTTGTTAGACCCATAGCCACTGGCTAGTAAGGGGTCTAATGAAATATACATTTAAAGGAACAGGTTTGTTCAAACAAAGCAGCTGTTAAAAGTACAGTTTAGTCTTAGCAAGAAAATAAATGATGCAAAACATAAAAAGAAATCATAATGCGAGTGCCATAAAAGCACGCTCCGAGGGAAATAGCAATACCGCGTAACAAGGTATGGATATGCATGCAACATAATATTTCTATTCGTTTGATCAAATATAAATATATATAGAACAACGTCAAGTACAATATACAGTCAACACGTCATTACAGGAAATGTGTGTGCTGATGTAACTTACTTTTTTTGAAGAAAGTACTTTTTTAGCACGCAGAAAAATTTTTTCTTTCTTTTATTTGATACAGAATATCATTTCAGATCTTAACTCCTGCAAATTGTAATAATTACTGTGCATAAACATTATTACTAGGTGGAAGATTGAAATTGTTTAGTGTGGCACGTCTGGTAAGACGGGAGGAAGATAAAAATATCGATATATAAAAGGTAACATTGTTATGAATGATGTTATGGACAGTAAGAGCGGTCTTTTGTATTATTTGCATTTTATGAAACAATGGCGCACTGTGGTCATCATGTCTAGCATTGTTTATAATTAGAAGTGCTCGCTTTTCTAGATATGTTTTGAAAGTTCACCCCCATGAATTTATGCAATATGATACATGACAATGAAAAAAAAGCTAAAGAAAGCATTCGGAGAGTATTGCTTTGAAAATAATTTCTAGCAATCGATAGCCTACTGCAACCATATCGTAGTTTAGCACATACTGAAGTAATATGGTTTTGCTACCTCAAATGGCAATCGAAAATTACTCCCAGATATTTAAAATGTTTTGTCTGCTCAAGTACGCATTCACTTATTTGAATTATCCAATATATATTATATGAATGAATGCTCCAATAACACCCCCATTTCTGCTGCCTTCTGTTCTACTACAATATTCCCAAGCATAGTCCGGATTGTTAAGGGGTTGTTCCGTGTCTTTATGATGTGTTTCTACAAAACCATATACCATTGGCTTCTCTTTCCTAAGCTGTCCTTCCACCTCTTCCCACTTCAGCCTGTTCCTGCCACCCTGCATGTTAACCTACCCTACGGCTGAATTGGTTTGGCCCTCGTGGCAACGTCTATTTCTTCCCCGGACTCTACCTGTCTTAGATATTGGGGCCACTTTCGAATCGTATCTCTTCATACCACCTGTAAAAGAGTCTCCCTGGTTGTTTCCCTCGTTACTAGTTATCCTGAACCAGGTAGAGCCCGCGTGCTCCCCAAAAAAGCTACTGCGCGTCCTGCAAGTCGCCAACCCACATCATGACCTAGGCGCCTATCGAAGTGAATTCTGTCTCGTTGAAAACCACCCCACCTATACAACTCTCTCTCTATTTCCACCAAACTAAAGCCTTTCTCTTGGTTTGCGTTGACAACCACTCTTTGCAGGTTCCCATCACACCAGCACCTTTTTACGCTCTCAGTGATTGCTTCTGCGCATCGATTCGAATTCGAGTCCCCGGCGATTATCACATGCTGTGACTTTTCAGCTGGAGCTTCCTGCACACGAAAGCTACTTGCAACTGTGACACCCACTGTTTGGTCCGCTCCCAGCCCTACCACTACTTCGCTGAAGCTGGGTCTCAAGACCATTGAAACGGCTGCACCTGTTTTTCCAAACTTTCTTGCTCTTTCTTCTTCGCCGTTCTGGTTACCGGTGCTCTACTGTTCTCTCTGTCGGCCGCTCCTTTTTTTCACTTTCACTAATGTCTCCTTGGCGGACTTCAACAGAATCAAAAGTTGGGCTAGTTTGATATACATGGTATAACTGTCAGTTCAAGCGGACTTCAGCCTTCTCCCATAGACCTCGCTTTCTCTTGCTCTGTCACCAACGCAGTCTCCAGCTCGGTAATTCTCATCAGCAGTTCACTCTAGGCAATCATCAATTTCTCCATTTTTTTCTCGACCTCACATCGCCCAAACCTGGCGGAAGCCTCCTCTTCCTTCGCTTTTGCACTTGGGTTCATTTTCAAACGCACCCTTTAAGCCTTACAGAACTCTTTGCAGCTTTTTTAACCATGAATTTCTGACAGCAATTGTCCTTATGAATTATCTCTCTCGATAATTACCAAACACAAACCCTGCCCTATGAAAAAGAAAACTTTAGGCTCTAGTAAAAACAATTGCGTGTTCAATGTACGTGTACCTCCCCCACGGGCTGGCAACAGGAAAAAAAACACAAAGAAACAAACTCACACAAAGTAAATACCTGATGACTGACCCCCGAAAAAGCCATACAATGTAATAAGTGCTACACAGGTTTTAACAGATGCCGCAATTATTATAGAGGCAAGCTCTAACCATGCAAAAACACTTATCAGCGCAGTCGATTGAGAGCGCTCAAAAAACACGTCCATTCACCGTGCCAGTCTGAACTGAGCTTTGAGGTTACAGAAAAGCGAGCTCTAGTATCAACTACAAAAAAAATGAAATTCTTCTGAATCCAGCAGGGAAAGCGAAACTAACAGACCAAAGAGCGCAATAAGCAGACGAGTACAATGGGATCACTGTTCAAAACAACGGTTACAGGACGGCAGTTCTTCCGCGTTCGATAGCGTGTGTGCGTCATGCGTGCTGTCATTGCGAGCGCAGTGCACACACTGACACAACGAAGTCGGTCAATGGTGTATATAACAACGCTCCCTCAGTTCAGTTGCGTTCTGTCGCGTTTCGGCTTTGGTTTCACGGCTGAACTCGAGAAAATTTCATTGGTTTTCAGTTAACACTAGAGACCACTTTTCTGAATTTTTGAAGCAGCGATCGAGCTTTCGCATGAAGGACTTCAATTCTCTCTTTGACCTATCTTTCTAACTCCACTAACTGAAAGGTTAATTACTTTCAATTTTCTCTTTAGTGTTCATAATGCAATCTTCATCACTCCTAATAGGCTTGTCACTATATAAAAATAAACTGTTATGACAGCCAGCAAATAAAGCATTTTCCAATAATAGGAGACACATTCCTTGAAACTCCCTGTATACTATGCAAAGTGAAAGAATAAAATTTACCACGACTTTCCACAAACAAATATGTATAGTCGAGCCCAGTTCAAATAATTCTCAAGTGTCACTCAAGTGTAACTGCTATAACCAATATTTTTTATAAAATGGTTTCAAGAAGCATAAAATAAAATTAAGACGATGGCAGGCTGTGTTACGCTAGGGCCTGTGCGGTCTGTGCACTACATACGGCCCGCGGCTTCACGATGAATAAAAATAGCGTTGGCTTTGCTTGATGGAACCTGAATTATTCATTTATTTATTTTTACAGAAACGGTACTGGTCTCCACCATTTCTTTTTAGGGCATCCCACGAGGCCCCATGTAGATAAACTAAAGAAGTGGACTGAAACCTCTCTCTCCAAGATTTGAGTTATTCTTGAGATCGGTGTCAATAAATTTCACAGAATACGTTCTTTCAAATAACCGCGCTAATTTCAGCCCCAAGCTAGTACTTTAGTAACACTGGCTGCTGTTGCTTTATTGGGATATCTTTCAACTTTAAGAACAAAATAACAAATTACGTCTGTATCTTCTCTGATCTACTTTATATTCCCGCCAGTATACAAGTGGTAGTACGTACCGGACATAAATCTATAGAATAGTTCCATACGACAAGCCTGCCTACTAGCAACACTGAACGATTTCGCGATTGAATAAGAATACCACTCATGAAGACCATTTACGCCTAACGACCAAAGAGACCCAAGACGAGTAATCTTAATATCTGCGTGTGGAATTGTGAATTCACGTTGACTCGTTTTGTCATTGCACCTTAATATAAACTGCATGTCGTCCAATGTATCTGACAGGCACAGAGCTTTGGATGTACAGATTAGCACGACTGAGAAATCAAGCGGAAGAAGACTCAGCCAAAACAGCCAAATTATTTGACGTAGGAGAAAAAAAAGTAATTCGTGACACTCGCTTTAGCCGTTAACGTGGTCACGCAGCCGGTGCTAGACACAGGCGGTAACACATGACCGCATATGCTCACCCTATTGTGCCAAGAAGGTGCATGTCCTTGTGCTCTTTGGACGCCGCAATGATGTCACTGTTATCTTCCTTCTGTGAAAAAAAACGCAACTCATTTATGGCCTGTTCGCAATGCTAGTCGCCAAGTGATGTATATATCTAAATGCGAATGACATTTCTTTAGCAATCATGATGCGCTCCGCGACAGTCAGCGATCCAGCTTTCATGACGTCATCCATACATACGCGGCTCGTGTCATGTAATGGCCTGCGTTTCCCCATACGCGAACCCACACGCGTTAGTCCACGCAGCCCACATACCCTAGTTAAAATATATAAAATGTAAACTGTTCGGGAGAATGTAATGAAACTGTACTGCTTAAAGAACGACCTATAGGCGCTACGAAGCAAGCGAATGCTAATAGAAGCGCAAGTGAAATCGCTATGACGCAGCCATAATAGGACACCTTTCAGCCCACACTCCTTGTGTACGCGAGTGCTTTGAGACGCTTTGACCGTTTTCCCGCCACAACAGTGATGGTTGCCTCGCGGGTCAGCTTTCTTTCGTTCGCGGTAGTGCGTGAACAAAACAAAAGACACGTCAAGCTTGTCGACGTTGTCACCCCTAACAATGTTGACGGAAATACATAAAGTAATGACCCTGTTATTGCACTTTACAAATATTGAGACCAAACTGACCTTTTAAATGCGAAGCATTTTTTGCATTCTTTTGGCTATATCACTATCTTCTGGCTATATCACTATCTTCTATATCACTATCTTCTTCTGTACCTGCGGTTAGTATGTTCAACAGGTGACTCACAGTATCACAACTACCCAGGATTGGTCTGATCAGACATAGTTAATTTTCAAGCACGAGCGGTCAGCAAAAGCACACATCGGCAGCATTGACCCCCCGAATGCAAAGGAAAAATTTCAGGGTCTAAGTAGTAATTGAACCCTAGAATTCTATCTATCTATATATTTACCTATCTATCTATAAATCAATCAATCTATCTATCTATCTAATTGTCTTTTTTAATTTTTCTATCTGTCTCTCTATTCTTTACATATCTATCTAGCTACCTACATCAGGGTGCTCTTAGGATCACTCCCTAACTTGAACAAAACCAAAATTAGTATTGAAGGGAAGATGGTTTGACAATTGTGACTCGCTGTTCACGACGTTATGAATGTCACAGTCGCTTCGCGTGCGTCATCGAACTCTTCCCGCCAGATGTTTGGCACATACCTGCGGATGGATAAGCTTCGTTGTGCCGTTTGTGGGAGGAGACGCAGGAGGCGGAGCAACTTGAGATTCTGGTTGTGCCTGGGCCTGTTGCTGTGGCTGCGGCTGCTGCTCAGTGACCTTGTAGCCACTTCCGCTGTTCCTTTCGCTAGTCTGATTACCAGCCCCGCCGGTCCCGATGCAGGACTTTCGCTCTGACTTTTTGGTGTTTTTCTGCAAATATGTACCACAGGTATGTGGCATATACCATAGTTGATAAACTGTTTATTACCGACCCGGAAATGGCCTGAATAGACATGTGTAATTTTAAGCGTGAGCATCAGGCAAAAACTCAACTTGGCAGCGTTGACCTCGCGAATGCGAAAAATAAATGTCAAGGTCTCAGCGCAAGTCCCATCCCAGCGGTCTGCGTGGTCATTAGGTAAAATACCGAAGAAAAAGTCTGGGTAACAGACCTATTTTCAAATGACCTGAACATCTGTGAGAAGTTGATTGCCTATCTATCTATCTATCTATCTATCTATCTATCTATCTATCTATCTATCTATCCATCTATCTATCTATCTATCTATCTATCTATCTATCTATCTATCTATCTATCTATCTATCTATCTAGCTATTTATCTATGAACCACCTACATCGTGGTTCTCTCATGATCACGCCCTTTACTTGTGCCAAACCAATATTTATATAGGGGGGTTAGATGGCTTGACGAATATTACTCGCACGTGACTATGTGAATACTGTCACAGTCAGTTCGCGTACGTCATCAAACTGGTCCCACAAGACATGTGGCACATACCTGTGGCCTGGTGTGTGCTATGGCGCTGCCATTTGGAGGCGACGGGTGAGGATTTTCCAGGAATTTCAGTTGTGGCTGTCGCTGGTGCTGCTTAGCCGGCTTGCGAGCGCCACCACCGCCTATGGCCATTGTGGTGGTCTGGTTGCCAGCACTGTTTGCCAGGCTACTTGAGTTGGAGCGGCTTAGCTGATAGGCCTGCTGGTTTGTCTGCGTTCGGCATGTGTGATAAGTAAGTGGCATGTGAGGCAAGGTGAATAAAAGTTTTATTACCTGCCCTGGAATGGTCAGAACAAAGATATGTAATTTTTGAGCGTGATCATTAACTAGCTGATACTGGTAGCCTTGACCCAACGAATAAGAAGCAGATTGTCAGCTCTCCAGCAACAGAATTACGTAAGACCGTCAAGTATTCCACCCCAGAACTACGCCTTGACATGAAACTACTTTTCAAATAGACCCTAATGTTTGTGAAACGTCAATAATGGTGTCAGTGCTGGTTATGCCCTTTTAAAAAATAACAGACCTACTAATATAAAACAACCATCACGCCAAAGTAAAGTTTATTGTAGTTCGCTGCCTTCCGCTGAAGTTGATTCATGTAGCAGTGTCCAGGGCCACCATCCTCAAGAGCAGCAGCTCTCCATGCGAGCTTACTTACAGAAACATCTTACTTATACCGATGTTGTTGTTGGCATTGTTACGTGATTGTAAAAAAACTGGTTATATAAAACATAAGTAGCTAACGTATTTCTTTGTGGATTTGTACATATCCTTTGCACCACTTCATAACGTTTCGTTCAAGAAAACAATTTTAACAAAGTCTCATTCGATCCGCATGCTTCCCATCATATCTATAGCCGAGCTATGTGGGATCTGCTGTATTTGTACATTGGTGTATTCTCTTCCTTTTTTGTTTCAAAGGAATCTAGAAAGTGCACATTTCAGGGCATAGAATTGAGGCGTAGATTGATGTCTCCAACAAGCACAGATCAACGATAGCCTATATTTACCAATTTTGTAGGCAGCTATCATCGTTTTGGGTGTCGCTGAAGCTAAACTACAGTTCCATCGATGCAAATAAAATTGCAATTTCAGTATGCCTCATGCACTTGTATGTGTGTTGGGAACACTTACCTGCCCGCTGAGCACGACGGCCGCGTCGCTAACAGCCATCCAGTCGATGACCAGCTTCTCGAAAATCTTTTCAAAGCTTGTGGCTAGTTCACTGCCGATGAAGGTGCGTTTCCTCACCACTGACCGAGAGTGGCGTGCCGCTTTGGGAGCCAGATTTTATATCTTTGGGAGCCATATTCTTGCTTTGGGAGCCATCTTTCTTTTTGCTTATCTTTTTGCTTATCTTCTTTGCTTTAGGAGCCAGCTGTTATATTCGCTCGCGGAGTCAATAACACACAAATAGAAAAAAAAGCAGTTGACCGCTCATGATAGTCATGCGAGACAAAAAGAACGGGTGGGCAGCGGCATGGCATGGAAGTGTAAAGGCAATTTATAACTGATATTTTGTGCATATGGACAAATCAAAAGCTTGTACTTGATTTACTTCATATGAATGAATGTTCATGCGTCACGAAGTGCATCAGAAAGTCTAGAAATGCAGAAAAGAAGGATGTGCTCGAATTTTTTTATTTTCCAAGTCTGGTAGGGGCCTTTCGAAAAAAATTGCCCGCAGCTTCCCTCAGGGGAACACTGAGGAGGATGCGGAGCATATAATTGGTTAACGGGGTGTTAAAGTGCGACTTACTTGGGTCGATGGCTAAATTGGTTAACGTGGTTGTGAAATGGGGTATTAAATTGCGACTTACTTGGGTCGATGGCTAAATTGGTTAACGTGGTTGTAGGAGGGGGTGTTAAATGAGTGAACACGTACACACGTATGCGAAAGGGCGGCGCTGGTCGAAGGGACGTCGATCATTGTGTTTGTGGATTCGTTGGCATTCATTTCACGGCGACTTCGGACGTCGACGCGCCGTACAAACCAACGGACGAGCGGCAACTGAGCGATCGAGCGCCGACCTTGAGTGTATATACAGCGCGACGGCGCATGCGCTGTCAGCTGTCGAATGTTCTCGAAGGAGAAGCGCGCGCGCGGCACAGATGGCGACGGCGCGACGGCGCATGCGCTGTCAGCTGTCGAATGTTCTCGAAGGAGAAGCGCGCGTGGCACAGATGGTGGGCGACGGCGCGACGGCGCATGCGCGCGCGTCAGCTGTCGATTGTTCGAGAAGCGGTGCGGACGGCGCGGACGACGCACTACAAGGCGCGAGTATAAGATGCTTCCGCATCTAAAACTGAAAAGGCTACGAGTCGTCTTCCCAGGAGCTGGCAAAAGAGCCCTTTATGAATAAAAATTCTTCAGATTTTGACCTTTATTATTTCAATATATGTTATGACAGGTTTAACATCTCAAAACCACCATATCATAATGAGAGCCGCCGTTGTTTAGGGCTCAAAAAATTTCGACAACCTGGGGTTTTTTAACGTGCACCCAAAACTGAGCACACGCTCCTAAAGCAATTTCGCTGGTCAGCAGCCGAGTACATTTGACACTAGACCACCATGGTGGGGCGATTTTATTCTCCACCAGGATATTTCAGCCATCGAGAACAGTGGCGGCCCCAGCATCACATTTTCTTTGATGCGAGCTCTGTCAAAAGTGAAGGTAGATATAGCCTTTTAACCACCAGGGGTGCATATCCGTAAACCAAGGCTGCCACATGTGGGTATGTAGCACGCACTACTGGTGAAAGGGTTCCATGCCGTTCTTGATACAGAAGTCACGTTATTGTTTTTATGACCTGCAAATTAAGTTCGTTATGTATTCACTGATGCCCTTTTATGACACTTTTGGCATTTACCAACCTAAGGAGATGATCATGAGAGCATCCAGACGTAGGCAGAGGAAGAAAGGACGGACCGACGGACGGACGGACGGACGGATTGACGGATTTACGGATGGATGAATGGATGGGTGGATGGATGAATGAATGGATGGATGGATGGATGGATGGATGGATGGATGGATGGATGGAAGGATGGATGGATGGATGGATGGATGGATGAATGGATGGATGGATGGATGGATAAATGAATGGATGGATGGAGAGGAACACTCAACATTTCTTTGGTGCACTAACAAGGACTTCGAATTTCAGATTTGTAGAACTGAGCGGAACCGGTCAGTTTCCACTAAATACAAATGCAATTCTGAATTTTCCCCAAATTTGGGAACGCGCTAGGTTGTCGAGGGGTATTATTGTTATAGAGATTGTGGTAGGTTCTAACACCATTTAGGTTACTAAAATTGGAAATAACCAGACGTGTAGAAATATGGGCACCTAAATTGCCTCACACTGCCAGAATAGTATAAGAAAAATAAAAAAAATCTTTAGGACAAGGTACGTTAGTACGCATCATTTCGTTCATACCTTAGACACTTATGAACGACACACTTGGGTTACTACTAAATACTCATGCGAAAACATTCCCATGCGCACCTTTTCTGTTTTGCTGACCACGTCGTCACCGATTGCCATCCAGTCGGTGACACTCACTTCGCAGATCTTCTCTAGAGAAGTCGCCAGCTCGCCAATGATAATGGTCAGCTTGCGTATTGTGATTCCCAGCTCTTTCGCCGTCTCCGGAGCCCGTTTCATGCACTGCAAGAGAGGGTTGCGGTACAGCCACCTACGGCTGCCACCAAGTCCGCACGTACTATGACAGCAGAGGTTTGTTAGCTATGCTAATACTGCTATGTCAAATATTCAAGTGGCCTACAGTGCACGACCATTGCGACACTAAGTCAGCGTAGAGGCATGCAGTCGCAGCATTGTACATTTCTGATTCACAAGTAAAGCTTTTTGGTCACTTTGAAACCGGGTTTGAAATGCACTGTTGTAGTCATGGTCTTAGCCACAGGTATTTCTCTCATCACACTCGCTTCGCACGCAGAATCGGTTTGGCAATGCTTGCACTATCTCAGTTTTCTGGGTAGTGACTAACTTGTGGTCACAATAAACAACGAGGCTAAACTTTATTATTTAAAATTACTGTCAAGTTCTTCTGCAATATGTATACTTAACAATACTTTTTAACCAATATTGCCACACTCTGCTATTTTGGGCCTTTCATATCTCAGCAGTTGGCTTTTATTATTAAAGCTACATCTTGCGTAAGCATCCAAGTGCTTCAGAAAATCACTTAGAGAAATGCATCTGCTTCATCATCTTCAATTCAGCCGTGCTGTCTCGTTTCACAGCCTCCACATAGGTATATGAGGAGGCTGTTACACGAGACAGCATAGCTGAAAAGGGCTGAGTTGGTATTTACTCTGATATCTGTTTTCTCATGTTGCATTCCCTCTGTACTTGTTACGTTTTTACAACATGTCACATGTGGAAATTTCATACTGTGCCTAAATTAAAAAAATAATGTAATGTATCTTGTTAGTTATTTCGTACTGACATCCGAGATTGATTTTATTAGTTCAGAAAGTAAACGCACTCTTGCGGTGAGCCTGTATGTCTCCCTATCTGAACGCTTTGTTATATAGTCATGGGTGTGTAACTGAACTAAGTCTACGGCCTTATTCTCACCGATGTTCACTAATAGTGGTATCCCCACGTCACAAGCTTGAGCTCAGAGAGATGTCATAGATCTACAAACTACTTATCAGAGCCAACTTATCGATACAAATATCTTGAATATACTTCCAAGAGACTATTTATACCAGATAGACGTGGGGAAGCCTTTCATGGAGGCCGATACTCTGTATCACCATTTTGGTTCAGCACTGCGAAGGCAACAGGGCGTAAGAAAGCCTCACGATTTCATAGCGAAACGTAGTCTCACATTCAAGTGCCTTGAAATTGACAAGGTTGGCTAGAATTGGCGTTTCTTTGGTATTCTAAGCCACGTCTATACATGATATTTTTATTCTTCTTTATTCTGGCATATTTTTCTTGTGCCTTCAAATAATTGTGTCGGTTACCGCCGATAACTGTGTTTATAAATCAACATGACAGCACTTATCCAGAAAAGACAGCAAGCTTCGACCTGGACTCTCTCTTGCTACATGCCCACTGCGCTGACAGCAGTAAATAAATGGTGAAGTCAGCCATCGATTTGTTTCATCTCACTCTGAGAATAAAGTTTCAGGTACGTTTTGTTGGTATTAGCGACATACGCTTCTATCTTAGCCGCACCTGCTAAGCCTAACGTGCCAAGGCCGTGTTCAGGATGTGTCGTCAGACCATGAATGCTGATTCTGCAAATATCACACCTGCAACCTCGCACAGCATTTCATGGAAGTGGTATCCTCTTTCGGTGGAAACAAAAAGGGGAAAAAAAACATTGCAAATGGAGACGCGAAGGAACGCGTCGACGGTGAAACAGAAAGGAAGGAAAATAGGAGGCAAAGAACGGCAGGGAGGTTAACCAGCCTATAGGCAACCAGTTTGCTACTCTGCGCATGGGAGGGGATTGGAGAGATGAAAGATAGAGAGGACAGAGGGAAGAGAGATGAACACAGCACAATCGGCAGCACACGCACGCACACTCAATCATAGTCCAGTCTTTCGTGGTGTTTGACATTGCTGTTACAGCCGCTTGTTCAAGTACGTGTCGCGTAGGAATTTCAACAGTGCTTGTGTCGCCCTCTGTTGCAATGTCCTCTCACGAGCACTTGAAAGAATAGTGTCCACAGACCTTTGGCTGCTGTCGATGCACGCAAGAACTGACGCCAGTGACTGTCTCTGGATATCATACGGCGGACAGTCACACAAGTTGTGATGTAGTGTCTCTTTGCAACGACAAGCGTCGCAGAGAGCATTGTCGTCCATTTCTATGACAAGTGAATAAGATTTTCGAAATGCCATCTTCAGCATAAGCGATGAAGAAGAGTGGCTTCTCTTCGGTCGAGCCCAGTGGGCATGCTGAGAGTCCTCAAAGAAGACATTCGTCTCGTTGCTTGGTGGGCACCATAGTGAAAACGTGATTTCACGCGCAAGTTGAAGAAGATTACTGGTAGCATCGGTCTGCGAAAGGGGTATGGCTTCTTCTCGTGTTTCTTGAGGAGCTCCCCGCGCGGCATTAACGGCATGTTCGTTCCCTATGACGCCAGACATACAAGAGCCACGAATAGTGTCAGAAAAAAAAACAGCCATAATGTCAAGTTATCCACCAGAATTATAATTCACGATTCTTCAAGTTCTCGGTGTAATTGCTTGTTTAATAGCATTACTGTATTTTTAAGTTAATAGACTAGCCATAATAACTACAAATAAATGAGCGGACATTGTAAATTGGGTGAGCAGACTACACGCCGCGATTGAATACATGTGGAGGGACTAAGTATCTTTGCTGTTGGCTTAGGGGCCTGTAGCTTCCACAGTGCTCAAAGGAAATTTTCAAAGCGAGTATAGATTGCTTAAAAGGAAGCGTCTCATAACGTTATTGCAACAAAGAGGGTGCCTTTTGTTGGAAGTTTGTGCACACACGTTTTGAATTGGTGATACAGCCCCCTCCACCAATCTCTCGCTTTTTCTAACAACCATATTCGAATGACGCATCATTTGCTTCACTTGATGGCCTTACTTGCTCATAGGAGGTGATTGTTAGAGAAAAAGGCACTTTAGAGTATTTAAAATATTAACATTTTGCATTACCGTTGCAATTCACCAGCTGATGTCAACTCATTTTTCAAATATCTCTTTCGCGCAGAACAGGAAAAATAACGCACCGAGGTGTGTGCTACAATGCATGTTACTAATACAAGTGGCATGGTTTCCTTCCCTCAGGTCTTCGATCTCACACTAAATTTTTATGAAATGGTTTCTTGGGACTGCGTTTTCTTTCCATTTACTTCTTAAAATATATAGGCAAATATTTTTGGAATCATGTGGCAATGCACGCACCCAACTGTGCAAGCCGATGAGGTACTTGATCATGTCACGGATGTCCTTGAAGGTGACGTCCTGCCGGTTCAACTTTTGTAAGCAGTCTTGGGCCACCAGAACCACTTTCTTGTGGCAGAAGTGTGACAGGGGGTCGCGGAAGAGGGAAACTTTGCTTTCTCGGTTCACGAAGAAGTGAAGCAGTACTGTTGTTACTTTCACAACCTGCACAGTAGAATTCAAAAAGCACGCTTTCAGTGCAAATTTAAGATTATGCAGCCAACGACTTATGTAATTTTTCCAGTAGATTCCAGAGTGAGCTGATACATTTTATGCACCACTAATGTTATTGATTATAGGTTTTGTGTATCAGATATTTGAAGCCGCAAATCTCCGGGCTTTCGAAAGTACACACTAACCGTTATAAAAGGCAGCGCAAGCAAAACGTTGACCTTTGGATAACTAAAGGTCATTTCGCCTTATCCTAAGACGGAAACTCCAAAACTGTCTTCTCACTTAACTTTGCTTTAGCTCATTCAGAATGATAGGAGATAGGTCACCATAAAGTAAATAAAGCGGACGGTCATGTATACGAAATGGCCAGCGCACGCCTATATTTGTGCACGTGTCTCAAAAATCTCGAAATTCGGTTAGGTCGAGCGTGAGGCCTTTAGTCTGGGGTATTTGAGACCAGTCGGCTAGTGAGGAGGTCACATGGCAGCCGTCCTATGGGTATAGCGCAGGGGGCAATTCACATAGTTTAATCAAGAAGCCAAGCTGTCCCGACATTGCTCTCGAAGCTCATGAAGGAATAGGGTCCTGACAAATACGTATGCAGTTTCATCAACCAGAAATGTTTGCAATGGGCGTCTAGCAAATATTTCGTGAGGCTATTACAAGATTCAGTACTCATTCTACCACGTTAAGTATTTGGGCGGCAGCAGAGCATGTCTCAGTGAATGGTGAGCCTGAACTCAGCAGCTAATGACCACATGATCAGTAGCAGGCCCGTTGCTAGAGCATATGGGGGTGCTCTCGAATTTTCCGCGTTCGGGAAACAATTTATGTGCCGTTACTGTCCTTTGTCATGATAACGAAGCCTCTTACTACTTTGATTGCCGAGGTCTCCCCTGACGCCAACTTCTACGCTGTGAAAGATACTTTGCAAATAAAGTTATAGAAACATTGGTAATAACAGCGGGAACAAAACAGCCCAGAACGAGAAAAAAACACAGAGAATGACCTGTGTTTCTTGTTCTTTGCAATGCTGTCCGCACTGTTCAAATCATCATGAATGACGGCTTCCCCAGGAAGCTTAGTTACCAATCACAGTTTTTTCAAGCTGTAGAGATTAGCCTATGTAGAGAAAGCTCTTCGTGATCAGAGTAGATTAGTATATGCAAAACAAAAATTTCGAATATATATATATATATATATATATATATCTTCATTGTAGTGTTGCTAAAAAATGTTGCGCTGACAATGCCACAGCAGAGAGTAAACAAAAATACTATCATGCACCAATTCGGAAACTTGTAGCTCGCTCTCTCGTATTCTGTCATGTCCCGCAAGAAAGAGCTTTGCCGTTGCTCTGCGCTAGTGACTGTGGTCTCGCTCAAAGGCTAGACACTGTTTCAGGCATGGTATGCATTGAACCATACTAATTAGACTAGTAGGAAAGGTACTCTATAGTTTTAAATGAAACACATAGTGACAGACATCTCTTTTCTAGTCTTTCACGACAGTCCCCCCATAGGCATGAGTGTACTTCGGAGTTTAAGTATAATTTATTTATTATTTGGCTAACGCCATGACACGCTTTGTTTTCTAGAATATGTGGGAGCTCCTCACATGGAGAACATTTTATCTGTTGTGAACTTGACGTACGTGCACTTCAAATTGAGGTATGATAGACGTGCTATAGCTGTGAGCTCTTGCTGGCTGAAAGAATTGAAAACAGACTTGAGAAAAGTGTGAAATGAATTTATAATAAAAACTTCAATGACGTGCTGCCCAAAGAGACACAAAAAAGTAAAAAAAGGTGGATAGGACAGGACATGAAAATGTTGCTACAGTTAATCAGCTTCCTTATGAAAAAGATTCCATTATTCACCCACTCATTCTGGTGTATTTTTTCACTAGCTAGGCAGATTTTAGTCAGCTTAAGTTCCTGATGTCGTATAACAAGGCACTTCCCAAACCTAAATTAGTTCCAATGTCAGATGAAGTCAATATTTAGCTCTATTTATATTACCTCTATACTTGTGAGAATTGCCAGCCTCAGCTGAAGCTTGTCATCATTCACGATTGAGTACAGCACTTCAGGGGTGGCGGCGTTTACAGAGAGCTTACCCTTGGGCACGGTGTCGTGAGAGCCATCGACGAAGACTTGTTCTTCTGTTCTGTAAGCCAGAATGAACACTGTTGTAAGCGTGTTCACATTAGGAGAAGAAAGTGAACTTATTTTCGTGGTTCCCTTTGTTGTTCGTTTAGGACGTGATGATGGAAAGAACGGGAATATAGTGAGAAAGGAAAGCTACCATTAAGTTTCAACAGCTCCTAATTTCTACAAGCAAAACTCAAGTACCTGACATAACGTTCAACAGCACCTCGTCAGTATTCTTGAATTCCCTTCAGTAACAGCTATTTTGTTTACGATTTGCTCATAACTTACGCATGTTTGTTTCAAGCCAGCATGAGCTGCCTATGACAATTTAATCAAGACAACAAAAACTTGTTTTTTCCACACGTATTAGGAAAATTTTCTAAACGCCGAATGTTCACGCAAAAGCTGGTCATTGGGCAAAGCATGATCTATTGTGCATTGTTAAACTGTCCAATCAATCGTTGTGCATACACAACACAAATCTAAAATTGTTTATCATATACCCAATACAATCACCAATTGGTTTGTACGTCGACATAATGAAATTAAAAGTTCGGCGAGTTGTCGTTTTTTTCGGTAAGAAAGGAATATTTCAAAGTAATAGACTGAAGGCTTTCACTGCACGAATTCCTGTGCGTTTGCTGCGTTAAGCTGTATCCAGGAATATTTCCGTGCAGAGCATGAAAAAGCTATCAGTGAGCCAGTTGTTTTGCCGTTACTGCTATATGGCTATATTGGACGTTTCATCCCAAGCACGAACGCAGAAGCATGCAAAAAGAAAATACTCAAGTCGCGTACATGGTCTGATGCTGTGCTTAGTGCTACTACAGCAACATGAGTGATGTCGTATAGTAACGAGCTTTTTATTTTAGAGTAGACTCAACAGTCGCACCAAAAAGGGGTTGGATCCTTGCTCCGCAGACTTTCGATAACACTGATCACGCTTGTTTTGCAAACGACGTTACGCAACTATGAGAAAAACGTGCCTAGCAAAACAGGATCAGTGGGAGCTACCCGCCGGCAACATGACTTAACTATAGCTTAGGCAAGTATGCTTACCGGGCGAGGTGTCTCCCATACTTGAAAATCTGTCTACCGAACAAACGAATTGAATAAACCGCAGAAACACCCTAACCACTTCAAAGTGTCAAAGAACGTAAAACGTCTTTCTTCTTCCATGCCAACGCGAATTTTACTCGTGATTTCTTCACGCGCTAGTTTAGAAATTCTTCCTCTTGTTCTCGTCTGCACAACGCATATGAGCTCTTTTCTTTTCGCCAGTATTTATTATAATACATACGTTTTTTTTCGTAAGCTACCCGATCCTTGCCCGATCCCCCAGTGTGGGTGTGAGCCACGAGTTTAGGATATACATCTACATCTACAGCTCTTTGCTGGGTCACACTCAGGTTTGTTAGTGAATCGCCTAATAGATTTTGGCTCATACACACAAAGGTTATTGGCCAGATATGCAGCCACCACGTTTCGACATGTTTAACACTCTTTGACCGAGATGACGCTCAGCACTGAATTTTCCTCTCTCATACGTCACGTCGTGTTTTTATGGGTCACTCTAATAACATCTTAGCAGCGAAAACTATTGGAATTGCTTTACCAAATAGAGACATATTTGTCGTCAGCGTGCCGTTCGGTACAGTCAACCACAAAAAATTGCGGACCACGTGAGCGCGTGTCAAAGGGCCTGTCCGCGCCATCTAGTGGTGCGCTATCTACCGCCAAGTGAATTGCTACGCAAAAAAGTGCTTTTCGTGCTATGCATAGGCTAGTCAGTTTTCTACCGCTATGCAGCACACATTGTTAGCTACAGTTTTCACGCGAAGTGCTTATCCGCCGTAAGGCTGTCACGTTTCTGTTTGCAAGATCAACGCTATCACGACTTGCCTCGAACAGCGTTCCGTTGGCTAGGTATACTTTTTGATTGAGGTGCTAGCTGAAGCACGTAGAACCAGATGCCAAAAAGCGTGTCGCGTTAAAAGTGAAAGGTGAAAATTATTCGCACCAATCAACACAACAGTCAGGTCATATATAAAGGGAGGCATTAGTGTAGGGCACTGCGGTGCTGTCGAACACCGCTGACGTAACGGAAGTATTGCGAAGAGTATTTTGACCGAGCGCTAGCGTAGTACCTAAACCTTTGTGATCGACTGTATCTATAGTCTTTTGTGAGCCTTAATCAGTTATTTTAGGCCAAATTTAGCCTTTCAATCCTACTTATTTATTACTATTATTTTTCTCATTTACTTTGTTGAGAGGCAAAGACCAAGTCAACCAGGACAATCGGCTGTCAGCTATAAAGAAGCCCGAAGCCAGGGCCCAATTTTGAGCCGCTCAAAAGGCCCCCAATGCAGTGGTCGGGCTTGGCTTGACTATACCAACATGGAAGTGGCCCGCTGCGCACCGAGTCTTGCGCCTCAGGAATGTCAATAAGGTTTTGCATCCACCCATTCAGTTAAAAACCACACGCACACGCGCGCACAAACAAAAAAAGGTGTGAGTGCGAAAGCGAGTAGCACCGACAAAAAGAAAGATAGAAGAGAATGACTCGACACTGCATTCAGTGCAACGTTTCTAAAAGAAAGTAGTAAAAGTGTTTTATCTGAAAAGCGTACATCGGAAACCATCATACAATTGTCCCACCGAGGTAGTCAAGTGGTTAAGGTACTTGGCTGCTAACCCGCAGTTCAGGGGATCGAATCCCGGCAGCTGCATTTCCGATGGAGGCGGAAATTTTGTAGGCCCGTGAGCTTAGATTTGGGTGCACGTTAAAGAACACCAGGAGATCAAAATTTCCGGAGCCCTCCACTACGGAGTCTCTCATATACATAACGTGGCTTTCGGACGTTAATCCCCACATATCATTCAATCAATCAACAATGGATTCATATACATCACAACATGGAAAGTACCTGCCACAGTATTGGCGGCGGCCCACTTGGTGGCGGCCCACTGGGCGGCGGCCCGCTGGGCGGCGGCTCGCTGGGCATCGGCTCGCTGGGCGGCGGCCGGCTGAGCATCGGCCGGTGGGGTGGCGGCCGGCTGGGCGACGACCGGATGGGCAGCGGCCGGCGTGGCGCCGCATGGCAGGGTGGCGGCCGCGAGGGCGGCGGCCGTCTCGGCTGCGGCCGGCTCGGCGGTGGCCCGTTCGGCGGCGCATGGCAGAGTGGCGGTCGGCTCGGCTGCGGCTGGCTCGGCTGTGGGTGGTGGGGAGGCGCATGGCAGGGTGGCGGGCGCGAGGGCGGTTGCCGGTGCGGCGGTGCAAGGCAGGGGGGTGGCCGCGAGGGCGGCGGCCGGCTCGGCTGCGGCTGGCTCGGCGGTGGGCGGTGCGCCGCCGCATGGCAGTGTGGCGGCCGCAAGGGCGGTGGCCGGCTCGGCTGCTGCCGGCTCGGCGGCGGCCGTTGCGGCGGCGCATAGCAGGGTGGTGGCCGCGAGGGCGGCGGCCGGCTCGGCTACGGCCGGCTCGGCGGTGGCTGGTGCGGCGGCGCATGGCAGTGTGGCGGGCGCGAGGGGGGCGGCCGGCTCGGCTGTGGCCGGTGCGGCGGCGCATGGCAGGGGGGCGGCCGGCTCGGCTGCGGCTGGCTCGGCGGTGGGCGGTGCGGCGGCCGCGAGGGCGGCGGCCGGCTCAGCTGCGGCCGGCTCGGCGGTGGCCGATGCGGCGGCGCATGGCAGGGTGGCGGCCGCGACGGCGGCGGCCGGCTCGGATGAGCTGCCAGCATGAGCTGCCAACATGTTCAGATGAGCTGCAAGCATGTCAAGCTAGCATGAGCTGCCTATGACAAATAATTCAAGACAACAAGAACTCGTTCTTTCACACGTATCAGAAAAATTTTTGAAACGCCAAATGTTCACGCAAAAACTAGTCATTGAGCAATGCATGATCCATCATGCAGCGGTAAACTGTCCATTCAATTGTTACGCATACGCAACATAAGCCTAAAATTGTTCATCATATACCTAATACAATCACCAGTTCGGCTATATGTCGTCCTAATGATATTAAAAATTCGGCGCATCGATGTTTTTTTCGCTAAGGAAGAAATATTTCAGAGTATTAGGCTGCAGGCTTTCACTGCACGAATTCCTGTGCGTTTGCTGCGTTAAGCTGTAACAAGGAATATTTTCATGCAGAGCATGAAAAAGCTATCAGTGAGCCAGTTGTTTTGCCGTTGGTGCTATACGGCTGCAACATGACTTAACTATAACGCAGGCAAGTATGCTTACCGGGCGAGATGTCTCCCATCCTTGAAAATCCGTCTTTCGAACAAACGAATTCAATATAATGTAGAAAATACTCGAACCACTTGATGATGATGATGATGTACCTTCATCTTTGCTGGCACTCGCCCACAAAGGGGGATCGGCCAAGAACCGGGCGGCAGGATCATCAAATAAGTTCAGTCAGGCATTCAGGTAGTCTTGTAGTTGTAAATAATAACAATAGGCTAACAGGGTTCTCTTTGTTGCCCTTATGTACTCGCACACAGCAGAGAAGACGTCCCTTTGGCTATAACCTAATGTAATTCCTCCGAAGAATAAAATTAGTTCAACGTTTATTTTTAAACCTAGCTTCTCAATTGGTTCGACCAGGTATCTTTTTCTTTGATAAGCATAACGTGTACAGTATAAAAAGAAATGATTTATTTGATTTTAATTCCTTGAAAAAGAGACACAACGGAGATGCTGTTAGTCCAGCTTTATGCAGGTAGTAATTCAGATGCGGAATTCTGCATCGTAACCTGGTGAATGTAGTTTCTAACTGCCGAGATACACACCACTGTTTGTTCCAGCAATATCTTAGATGTACGAAGTCTCTGACTTCGTCCAATGATAATTTTTCTATTTCTTTGTGAAAACAAGCCTTTTTATATCTTAGTGCAGTTACGTAGGCGAAATCAGGTAAAATAGGTTAGATTGGTCCGCCTAAAGATGCTTTGGCTAACGAGTCTGCCATCTCATTTGGATAAATTCCGCAGAGGCCGGGTATCCATAGCAAGTGAAATTTTTTCAGGTTTTCTGGTAATAAACTGCTAATCATACTCATTAATGTCAAATTTTTTGCTGTAGATAGTGCAGTGCATACTGAGAGAGAATCGGTAAGTATGACCGCTTCTGATTCGCTTGCAGGAAGTTTACGAAGCGCTAGAATTAGAGCAAATAATTCAGCGATGAATATAGGCGTGTAATCTGGTAATCGAATTGAGAAAGACCAGTCGAGGGAAGTACAGAAGATGCCTATTCCAGCCTTTTTGTTCAATACGGATGCATCCGACGCAATAATGTTCTTTATGGACAGATGAGTCAAGTAATCTTTCAACCGAATATTTAAATATTGAAGGGGCAGTTGTTTTGCACTAGAGGAGAAAATATCATCAAATTTAATTTTAAGTTTTGAATTAGGTGTCTTCGTTATGCAAATTTGATAAATATTTACATTGAGAAAGTCTAGCAACGCTTGGACGAATCTAATCTGAGGGGAGTGTAGTCTAGACCATTGTGTTCCAAAAAATGCGGTTGGTTCTTGAATAAAAACGTATGAAACTTGCCGCAGAGGCGAATTGTATATTTTTAAGAAAGTTTGGACTGTAAGTTTTCTAGACCAAGTTAACAAAGGTAGAAGGCGCGCTTCCACATACAAAACATTATTTGCCACAAATTTTGGGAGTCCAAGACACAAGCGCAAAGCTTCTCTTTCTAATAATAATAATTGTCTCATCTTGTAAGCCGCGCTGTCTGAAAATAATAAACACCCGAATTCCATAATAGGCCGTACATACATCTTGTAAATCATTATCAATAAATTCCCACGCAATCCTATTTTTCTGTTTCCCAATTTGCGTAACCACCCCAAGGCACGTGACGCTTTACAGCCAACCTCGTCTATATGGTTTTTCCAATCTAGCGTCCTATTCAAAGTGTCAACGAACGTAAAACGTCTTTCTTCTTCCATGCCAACGCGCCTTTTTCTCGTGATCTTCACGCGCTGCAGTTCAGAAATTCTTTTTTCTTTTTCTTGTCTGCACAACGCATAGGAGCTCTTTTCTTTTCGCCAGTATTTATTTATATACATAAGTTTCCTTTGGCAAGCTACCCGATTCTTTTCCGATTCCCCAGAGTGGGTGTGAGCCAAGAGTTTAGGATATACATCTACATACAGTTCTTTGCTGTGTCGCACTCGGGTTTGTTTTTAGTCGCCTAAAAGGTTTTGGCTCATACCCACGAAGGTGATTGGTCAGATTTGCAGCGACCGCGTTTCGACATGTTCAACACTTCGTGACGGAGATGACGCTCATCAATGAATTCTCCTCTCTCATACTTCACGTCGTGTTTCTGATTGGTCACTCTAATACAAACTTAGCAGCGAAAACTACTGGATATGCTTTACCGAATTTAGACATATATTCGTCAGCGTGCCGTTCAATACAGTCAACCACAAAATATTGCGGACCACGTGAGCGCGTGCCAAAGGGCCTTTCCGCACCACCTAGCGGTGCGCCATCTACCGCCGAGTGGATTGCTATGCCAGAAACGGCTTTTCCTGCTATGCACAGGCTACTCAGTTTTCTATCGCCACGCAGCACACATTGTCAGCTACAATTTTCACGCAAAGTGCTTATCCGCAGTAAGACTGTCTTGTTTCTGTTTGCAGGATTAACGCTATCACGACATGCCTCGAACGGTGTTCCGTTGGCGAGGTATATTATGTGAATCAGGTGCTAGCTGAAGCACGTAGAACCAGATGCCAAAAAGCGTGTCGCGTTAAAAGTGAAAGATGAAAAATGTTTGCACCCATCAAAACAACAGTCAGGTCATATATAAAGGGAGGCATTAGTCTAGGGCACTGCGGTGCAGTCGATCACCGCTGATGTAACGGAAGTATTGCGAAGAGTATTTAGGCCTGGCGCTAGCGTAGTGCGTAAACTTTTGTGAACGAATGTATCAATAGTTTTTTGTGAGCGTCAATCAGTGATTTGAGGCCCAAATTAGCCAATAATTCCCACTTATTTTTATTCATAAGTTTTCTTATTAGCCTTTGATGAGAGGCAAGGATCAAGTAAACCAGGACAATCGGCTGTCAGCTATGAAGAAGGCCGAAGCCGGGGCCCAGCTTTGGGCCGTTCAAAAGGCCCCAGTTACTGTTGTCGGGCTTGGCTTGAGTTAACCAACATGGAAGCGGCCCGCTGCGTGCCGAGTGATGCACCTCGGGACTGTCAATAAAGTTTTGCATCCATCCATTTAATTAAAAACTGCCCACACACACGCACAAACACACACAAAAAGGTGTGAGCACGAAAGCGAATGGCACCGACAAAAGGAAAGATAGAAGAGAATAACTCGACACTGCATTCAGTGAAACATTTCTTAAATCTAGTAGTGAAAGTGTTTTATCTGAAAAGTGTACAACAGAAACCATCTTCGAGGAGTTTCGATGCAGACGAAAAGCCATACATTTCATAAGAATATTTCGCTGCATTAAATGGATCGTTACTGGTATGAAGTTTGTGTTACTAAAAATACTTTTAGTGAGTCACCAACCAACTCAAAACAGGCAGCATGTGCGCTTCGAATGCATGTAAAAAACGTGGCATCATCATCAGCCTGACTACGCCCAATGAAGGGCAAAGGCATCTCCATGTTCCGCCAATGAACCCAGTCGTGTGCTTTCCGCTACTACGTTATAGCTGCAAGCCTTCAGGATCGAAGCGCCTTGCGTCCTGGGTCATACTTCCCGTGTTCATAGAGTAGCATTTAAAGTTGAGAGAGGACACTCACATAGGTACCTGCGGCTGATTTATGTTCACAGCACTGCAAGTGGTCGTTGGGAATTTTCGCAGTCTCAGAAATTGAAGACCACGGAAAGGAATGTCTCGAAGGCCATTTTGTAGTGACTAGAAATATTATACAGCCTTCGAGAACACGTCTCACGTGCGTGCTCGTCCCGGAGGCCATATTTTATTTTTTAACGCACCGTTTGCATGCACCAATGAGCTTCGTATAACCTGCACCACTAGAGCAGCAAGCACACAAGGCCAATGTGTGTCTATGCGCACTTTGAAATAAAACATGACAATCGTAGAAGAAGCGAAAACCTTTTATTTTTAGGTTATATT
Source organism: Rhipicephalus annulatus (assembly GCA_013436015.1). Taxonomy (NCBI): domain Eukaryota; kingdom Metazoa; phylum Arthropoda; class Arachnida; order Ixodida; family Ixodidae; genus Rhipicephalus; species Rhipicephalus annulatus. Next base: position 162,472 of record WOVY01013419.1, read on the forward strand.
CTTGGTAAGCACATGCCCACTGTGTAAATATATCATACACGCAGGCACAAAGAGGTGTTCATTGCACTGCGAGTTGCGGAATTAGAGCTGCCATATGATTACAAATTACATACAAAAAATAAACAAATAGGCAACAATATAAGGAAACCCCCAGAAGAGTAAAACTGCAATAAACACACACAACTACACATTCAGTGCACAACGCGACACGGTGGTAGTTGCCTCAGCACTTGAATCCGGCAAGTCCTGAGGCAAGAAAAGACAAAAGTGAGTGACGGGTTGCCATTCTACGGCTGGCGTGAAGCTGCGTAGCTCCGCCGATTTCGGTTTAAGTATCCACTCTTGAAATTTTTATGTTACTCTATGCCATGTCGTCATACTAGCCACCTCTCATTTGGTCATTAGAATTTCCGCTGGATGGCGGTATCTGTATATGGTGAATATATGATGAGAAGATGCGAAGTGAGATACTCGGAGTGTTCACTAGAGACACGGACGGACGGATCGACAGACGGATGGACAGTCAGACAGAAGTATGAACGTACGAAAGGATGCACGGACAGATGAATGGACGCACGGGTGGAAGGACAGACGGATGCTGAGACGGACGGACGTGCGGGTGCTTGGACTAACTCATCAAAATTATCTCCGAGTATATGATGTGATTTCTTTAATCTCATTGGCTCATAACTTCCATTCTCCCATTCGTGCATTTGCCTTCTATGAGAATCAAGTCAGTTACCCTCAATGACCAGCGGTTATCCTGCCTATGTGCTGTGTGATAAGTCCATTTACATTACTTCTTCTTGACTTCAACTATGATATCCTTCACCCCGCTTTGTTTCCTGAAGCACTCTGCTCTATTCTTGTCTCTTCACCTATCACTTACTACTATCATTTTCGTTTTCATCGCTCGCTGCATCGTCCTCAATTTATTTTGAACCCCATTTGTAAGCCTCAAGGTTTTTGTAGGTAGGTACTGGCAAGATGCACGTGCTATATACCTTCCTATTGAGCGTTAGTGGCCGGCTACCATTTATGATTTGAGAATGCTTGCCAAATATGCTCCACCCTATTCCTATTCTTCTAGTTAGTTCAATCTCGTGGTTCAGCTGCACGCTTATTACCTGTCCTAAGTGGACATACTCCTTAACAACTTCCAGTGCCTCTCCACGTATCACAAAGTGCTGTTTTCTGCCGAGGTTGCAGCACATTACTTCAGTTTTGTGCATATCGTTTTTCAGACCAACATTTCTGCTTTCCGTGTCCAGTTCAGTAATCATGAACTGTAATTTGTCCCCAGAGTTTCTCATCGTGGTAATGTCATCAGCGAATCGCAGGTTACTAAGATACTCTCCAGCAACTCTTACCCCTAACTTTTCCCAGTCTAGGATCCGGAATACCTGCTGTAAAAAGCAGTGAATAGCATTGGAGATGTCATGTCTCCCTGCCTTACACCCTTCAATATTGAGATTCTTTTACTTTCTTTATGGAGAACTATGGTGGCTGTGGATCTACTGTAGATTTCTCCCTTTATGTTAATGTAGAGATTTACTCTGCCCTAATTCTATCGTGCCTACATTACTGCTGATGTCTCGACTGAGTCCAACGCTTTCTCGTAGTCTACGAAGGTATGTATAGGGGTTGGTTGTATTCCGCGCGTTTCTAGATTACCTAGAATTAGAATGAATATGGTGTATTGTGGAATAGCCTCTATGAAATCCTGCTTGTCCTTCGGTTAATATGGCTACAATGTCGCCCTAATTCTATTAGCTAATATTTTTGTTAATTGTTTGTAGGGAACAGACATTAAGCCGAATGGCCAGTAAATTTGCAGTTTATTGTCGTCTCCTTTCTTATACATTAAGATGATGTTGGCGTTCTTCCAAGAATCTGATACCCATCCCACCAAGCGACTCTTTGTATATAAAGTGACAATTATTTCTAACCCAATTTATCTGCCATCTTTCAAGAAGGTCGTTCTTACCTTATCCTCACCGGCGGCCTTGCCTCTTTGCAGTCTTTCTAGGGCTTTCATTACTTCCCATGTCGTTACTTGCACGATGTCGATTCCTCTGTTCTAATATTGCTTCTCATATTATCTCACTGGTTGTTTTGGCTTCTGTACAGCTCTCTGTAGAATTCCTCCACTATTTCAATTGTCCTATCGATATTTGTCATGAAGTTGTATTCCTTGTTTCTTAAGGCATATATCCGTTGTTTGCCTATGCACAAAATTGCCTTCCCAGCTTTTGGGCTTCTGCCACTTTTTACAGCCTGCTCATTTTTCTCCATGCTATACCTTCTGACGTCGGCTAACTTACGTGAATTCGTCACCTTCGAAAGATCCATTAGCACTATTTTGTCGGTTGCAATTGAGGCTTTCTTATTTTGTCGTCTGCTGAGATAGTTTTTCAGTGTCCAGTCTAGTGACTATACCTCCAACTTTTATTGCACATTCTTTAATGATGCTAGTAAAACTATTGTTCATTATGTCAACGCTAAGGTCGGTTACCTCGTTTATGTCATATTTATTGTCAAGCGAAACTCTGAACTCCTGTATTTTCGCTGTCAAAGCTAGTTCAATTTTTGGCTTTTCGCGTATGAGTTTTTTGGTATTTCATTTTTTATTCTTGCTAAATACGAGCTTTTACCCTTCTTTGGTCAGTGCATCGGATCCTGCCAACTTCTTTTACACCTTGTACAATGCGTGCGTGTGCACACACAATGAAATCTATTTCATTTTTAGCTGCACCATAAGGACTTCTCCACGTCCACCTATGATTAGCCCATTTTCTGAAGAAGGTCTTCAAAATCTATAAAAGACTACGTATTAAGAAATAATAGTAATAAGTGAAACTCTTAGCACCCATTATAGAGTGGCGGAAGTAACTAATCAATTATAAAATACGCTGCAGAGCCAATGAATAAAAGAAAGGTAACGAAACTTTTCCTAGCAGTTATGGCTTCGAACCTTCACCACCATGCTGCGAAGGCGAGTGTCTTATCTACAAGGCCATACCCATGCTTGAATGAAGTCAAGAAATTGGTACATTGTAAATATGTTGTACCACCAGAGCAAAAGAAAGAATTCCTATGCAGCATCTGTGGCACTGATTTTTATTACACTTCGTTATCATCGAAAGCCATCGAACAGCAGTATGTAGGTCATTGCACTGGAAGATCAGTTTTTACGCAGGTAACGGCAGCTTTTATTGTGTTAGAATAAAACTGCTCTGGAGGACAGCATACAAAGCTAACTTGGTGAAATGTACGCATTATATCCCCGAGTTCGCGAAAACATGATGTGAAATGTTTGTTTCACCATACCGATTGGTTAATATGCTGATGAACCCCAGCACAAAGCAGCCATGCAGATTCCGTACGAAAAGAGGGTTCGATGAAAACACACTTTCAACATTAGAAGTGTGCGCTTACGTGAAGGTTAGTCAACTACCACAACAGAGTTTCCGCCCATTTGCTCTGCTGGCCACGCTGCTTCACAGAGTGAAATGCCAAACTTTTTATACGCAGCGGTTTATCGGTCAGGCGTTTCGCACATGCGTACAATTATTGTCAGTTAATAATGCCCACAATGAACTGATCCATGCAGGCCTAATACAAAGCTATAAATGTTCAAATCCAGAATAAAATAAATTAACATGATCAAAATAGCATAATTGACAGAACAACCATGAAGAAATCATAATAATCAGGTTCAATTGCAAAAAAGGCTGCGTAAACATGCGGCTGACACCCATGCTGCACCAGATAACGCACCACCAGGTCACTCAGCGCATGATTGCTCCTCCCACAGGCGCCTTCGCTGCTGCATCTTAACAAGGGGGACAGCCTGATGGAACTCATTGCAGGCGACACGCGTCTCAACTGCGGTAACAAGCAGGAATTCAATAAACGCAGCAAAATTAGCACACAAGTCATACGTTGAGTTTTAACTTCCCTTACGAAATTCTGCTTTTGCCGAGAGAACAATGCATGCTTACCTCAAACTTTGACGTCATCGAGGGTGTTTAAGACAGAGTCGTGGGAATTCTACGAACGATAATAGCCGGGTGGCCTGTTCTACGCCCTTCCTGAGGTTTTAGAGTAATGGAGCTGTATTTAACACACAAACTAGAACAACACAAATCGCTACAATGAAATGACCTTTATTACTGCAGGCACTACCTCATAGGCTAGTTTATTCACTACATCTTTTCTCAATCCCTCAATGTGTTTTAATCAAAAGAAACAAGAATGAATGGGTTTTGAAGTCTGGTTTAGAAATCTTTGCACTTTTTTTTTGGATTGAAATAGCAATAGAGAGAGAGACGTTGCGCTGCATGTGTGTCGGGATATTTTTTAGGCTGTATGTGTCAGGATCTTTCTTAGGCAAGAGGGTGCGCATACTGAAGATTCCGGCGGCGGCGGAGATTGCAGCAGAAAACTGAGCCCATGGCTTACCGGCATGCACCTTTGTTCGTTAGACATTTTTTTAACACAAAATTGTTTTCTGCCGGGGTACACCACGACTCCTTGACATATACGCTGAAAATACAGTCAATGCAAAACGCAGATTATCGCAAAAAATTAATATGTTCTGTCGACGTGCCTTGAAAAATTCCCGCTTTGACAGATGCATAACTTGTATAGATGCAGCTTTTCTAACCATGACACGTTGCTTTCACCCTAGAAAAGAACGAGAATAAAAGGAAAGTTCACCCTACTAAGATAATATATTCACATCTCCCTGGAACTAAGAACATCGGAGGACATATAAACCACACAGAACATGTACTCTTTTGAACTCCTTCTTGGCACGTTACTAGAATTTATGCTACTCGAATAATAGTTAAGCCACAGCGCACCAATTTTCACATAACATATCATTCGCAGTAGCCCTATTCCAACAGCGACGTAGTTCGACGTAATCGAACGATGAAGAGAAAGAATACAGCTGATGACCATGTATTGCGTAAAAGCATGATATAATTTACTTTTCTGACGCGACGCACTTCTTTCGGTGGCATAAGCTTGAGTGTGAATTAAGGTAATCTATATTTTGAATGTCGTACACTATGATCAGTATGAGGGGAACTAAGGGACGAAGATGACTGCAGTTTAAATTTGTGGTAAAGTTTTAACTTGAGATCAACGCACAGAAGAAAAGGTTTGTATTTTTAGGGAGGCCCATCTGCTCGGGGGATATGTGGTGATCGTCAAAAACCCTTGACACGAAGTTGACCAAAGCAAAAAGTGCATATTCACACCGACAAGCACTAACTCATTTACCCTTTAACTCTCTCAGACACAAAAATGCGCTCACTGATGCACTCTAAGGCAAAATTACCCAAAAAAAGGAGTATCGGAGCACAATAGGCGCGCTATGAACGGATAGACCATTGTGGAGCAGCCACAGAGGAGAGCTTGTCGCGCAAATTCACTTAGTCACCAAACACACTCCAAATTGATGAACCGCGCGGGGAATTCAGGTAGCACGAAAAGCGTTGCCAAGGTCCTTCTCCTTCTCTGCTGGCTCAGTCTTTTCCCGTATTTTGCTGGTGACGGTTCACGGTGTGTTGCGCTCAGAGTGCTCGTTCATCCCTACTGAAAAGTTCCGTATGAAATCCTACGGAAAACATATGGACTCCGTATGACTTCGTTAAGAGCTATAAGGAAAAGATACGGATTTTTATGGCAGCCTACGGAATTTGTATGGCATATACGGAAAACTTTTTAAGGAGAATAAGGAAGGATACAAAAATAATATAGAACATACGAAAAAACTCTTATGGAAGATATGGAAAGATACGGAAGTCATGTGGTTTATATACGGAAAATTAGTAACGGAAAATATGGAAAGGTGTGGAAATACGGAAAACTTTACGGAGTATACGGAAACTTCCTCAAGGAAGTTCTACGAAGCATACGAAAATTTTCTTACGGAAGTATGGAATTTTCGTAAATGCGAGCAGACTAATGAGGCAGGAGATGTTCATGTAAGTAGATTCAATTGGCAGTCTGAGCTACGAATACCATTCGATCTGCGGTGGTGCTACACCGCGGCCAGAAAAAGTAATGTCATTGTGGTTGTATGTGATGTCAATGTCGACAATTCGGAAATAAATGGCCGCAAAAATTGAAGAAGGAAAATGTAGAGTGATAAAAAGTGAATATATACAGAAATAAATAGTTCGTGCCCAAATGACGAGCGCATAAACAAAAAACGTCTACAGGACGAGCGCTCACTTGCAAAGTTCATTCCCTGAGTTATTCCTCTTAAAACATGCTAATTCGCTAAATAAAAACGCATTGAAATTTCATATCGCAAAATAAATGGTCACCATGAGCCAAGACAACTCGCTGAACCAGTATACACACAGCCGATAAAATAACCACAAGCTACACGGCCTGCGCGGCGTGACAAAAAATTTAAACGGCAAAATGAACGTCTCGGGTCTATTCAGATTTTCTAGAACGCGAAGTAACTGATGAACACCTGGTATCTTGTGGTGCGACCGCACACATGTCGAGCTACTTGGTTATTAGCTTTCATGCAAGCTATCAAGAGAGCAAATTTAAAATACAGATGCATGAAGCGAAATTGCCTCTCTGCTTTACTTTACGATAGGCAGTGAATCTTCATGCACATAAATAATGCCTCTGTGAAGTACACAGGAAAATGAAATGGAATAGAAAAAAAAGAGAGAAAGAAGACACAAGAAAGGCAGGTAGTTCAGCCAAGGTGATGATTTGCTGCCCTACAGTGTATGCGTAGGGGTAGAGGGAGTTGTCAGAAAAATAATTAATTACGAGAGCACAACTGACATGTACGGACACCTAATGGTGCTTATCATTGATGCTCGGATGGTCGTGTATAGAGCTGGGTCGTTTTGAGATTTTCAAAAGCATTGTTTCAGACCACCATGCAGATTACGCTTCAACTGTAGTGCTATATAAGACACAAATTATGGACCAGCATTAATGAATAAGAAGAATATAGGTGAAACAAGTGCTTTAAAATACATTATGGCTGCATGGACGCATACAAGCAATGTAAAGCGCAATAAAGTGAGGATGCATGAGCTTCTTTTGACGCTTCAGTTTTACATGGATGCTTCAACTGTGTTGCAAAGAAATTTAACCAATGTCTGTGTGTGCAACATTGCCCATTTTAAACTATCTATATGTATATCTAAAATTCCTACTGCAAGTTAAGCTACATAGCGCTCCCTAACTCTTTCTTTTATTAGGGCAATTTTTCGAACAATCAACATTATTCAATTTCTGTCTCATGACTTCGTGCCCGCAACTCATGGTATGACTCGATCTCCATTGTGCAGCCCTTATTTTGGAGCAATCTAGAAACATCAACTAAAATATATTTGGGACTGCTTCTTGGTGATATTGCCTTCCCTCAACTGCCACAGCTTGAGATGATGATATGTAGCGTTTAACGTCCTAAAACACAGCTTGAGATGAGTCATAGCAAGTCTTGTGCATACCTAGGGCCTACCCTTGAAGAAGCTGATCCGGCTCTGAAATGCTGAGTTTTTTTTTCAAATAAATTTTTGGATTGAGTTTTCTTACTTCCCGAGTCCCTTCACAATCAAGCATACCCCATGTTCCCCTTAGTCCTTAATTTTGTTATATTATGAAATAAATAAAAAATGTAATAATGAAAATAAAATACTAATAACTGTTTTGCAAAAAACACAGTGCCACATACGCACTTGAACGCAATATTCCTTTTATTTTGTTTTAGTACCAAAAGCATTAGAAAAGATAGCAGTACATAAAAACATTGCAAAAAACTAAAAAAAATTAACTCGGCGGCGTTCGAACCTGCGCCACTGAGTAGTGCTCGCGTACGAGAACCTAGTGCGCTAGCTTGCTAAGCCATGCGCGCCGGACGGTGCAAACGCGTTTAAGTTTAAGTTTAAGGTAAATATATAAGTTAGCTGTTAACACGCTATGTGTTGGCTTATTAATTTACGATATGTGATCGTATCTATTGTGTGGATATGTTTTGCGATTGCATATACGTCACATGCTTTTCGCAAGTCTTTCAACTTTAGATTGCCGCCCCGTCGCGGATGGCAATAAGTATTTTTATGCCTACACACAAGCTTGAGCAGTTGAAGGTTATATTTGAGTCTTGATGCTTCGACAGCACTGTATTTGTGTTTGACAGCAAGTGTTCTTGAACAAATAACTGATCTCAATAATGACGAAACACCCTTGATACTTGGTCCTTAGCATAAGCTTCTACATATCTATAGCAGATTCAATTGTTAATTTTTTGCTGTGATGATATTGGGAAAGTAGTAAAGGCAAGCTCAGATTAGAGTGGTCGGTGACGTCTGTTAAGGCTGTGCCATATTGCTTTGCAACAAGAGTTACTTGAGGCCACATATAGAATAAAGCCATATGACGTGCATTCTAAACGAGATTACCATATCACACTTCACTGCATCTTAACATGTGTCGAACAAATGCAGATATCTTTAGCTTGCCACTATAAAGGGATCCTAAACCAAAACAAGGTTGAAATTTAGTCGTGGTGTTGCAGATGTTTATGACTCTACAATTAATGCGTAGCCGTGACAATTTTTCTACATGTTGTCGCAATAGTAACGTTACACACATTGGATGATACAAAAGGGGTCCTCGCTTATTTCGCTTTTTTTCGCTATGCTTCTTTCTTGTCTCTTCTTGCCATGTGGTCCTCCTCACTGTGGAAGGAGCAAGAGCAGTGGGCACACAAACACGTATTTAAAAAATGTTGTAAGGTGAGCACTGTGGGGCTGAACACTTTCAAAAGGCTCAAAGAGAAAAAGGTATTGCTTCTAGCTACTTTTTGGGCACCCATAGCTAGTTGTGCTACTGCAGTTGTCATTGTTGATCGGGACACTCTTCTGAAGTCGTTGCACACATTCGATTTAGGTGTTAAAAATAATTGGAGGTGGTTTGGCACCCTTTATTGCAGTTACATACAGAACTAGGTTTCAATGTGTAAGCAAAATGTGTTCACTCTAATTCAATCCTAATAATATCTTAAATTCAGGATATATTCACACAAAAGTTTAGGAAAAGGCTAGGTGGTTGCCCCTTGAACGTGAAGAAGATATCCTTCTTCTAAAAGGTCAATAGACAGTCTAGTAGTCTTGATATTACATGCACTATAAAATATTCTGGTGTGGTGCTTTTCATGCATAATATAATGAGAGGGATTTTTATTAGAACTGTTGTCACTTTGTCCTGTGTTGCTGAGATTGTTCACATAGTTATAATACATGAATCACTTTATGCCTTTTGATTTTATGCAAATGGTTTGCTTACCAGTCAGTATAATTTGATTTGGATAAAATCATAAATGCTCTCATTTTTTTACTAAACAGCAGGTTTATTTTTAAAATACGCGACCATAGATGTGAATAAAGTTGGTGGCATGCTTGATTAATGTTTCACTATCACCACTCTAACTACACCTGCTACAGTGCATATAGTGAAAAAATATGGTACTTAACATTACTGGTAGCATACACTTTTATGTCTTAAAATGTGTTAGAAATTCTGGTAAAATTGTGTGTACTATTTTTGCTCCAACTTAATATTCTGGTCTACTCAAAGCAGCTTCCACTCTAAGGTCGCCAAACTATTTGGTGTTCAAAAGGAGTATCAATGCCACATCCTTCCTTTGTCGGCCTATTCACCACTCTGATAATGAGAATTTTCCGACAACATCACCCAGGAACATATATGGAGATGTTGTAAAAAGTAATGTCAATTCAATTGTCAAAATCGTGAACCCAATAGTAACTTGGCGCCAAGTTACGTTTTCGTTTAGTTTGTTTTCGCAATTTATTTAAAGTTATTTTTGATAACAACCCCTATAGTTTGTTTGGCATCATTGTCTGTTAGTTCTCATTATAATGTGTTCAGCAAAGACAACGAACCCTTAAATATATAGTTCTTTCGTTTACTCATGAATCTGAAACAGTGAATCTCAGTAATCTTGGCGGTGCGTGACTTGTTTTTTTGATCAGTTGTGCGTGTGTTCGTGCACGTGTATTTAGGTTGGAGGGCGAACCATTGCCACCTCCTATGACTAGCAGATTTTATGAGAACTAAAAGATGCCTAATGCTGCCAAAGAAGTATTGGGATATTGGAAGTAATCGTAATGTAATTGTCAAGAAAGAAAAGTGGAAGAAAAAATACCTTGCCATGATGAGGGACAGAACCTGCCACCTACAAGTAAAGCGTGCGGTGCTCAACCAACTGTGCTACGTACCACAGCAGCTATTGCCCCTTCCGCTTGGCAAGGTATATATGTGTACCTATTCCTCGAAGGGACAGTCAGCCCCGCTTGTTGCCATTATGGCTAGTTTGGGACACTTTTTTCTTTTCTACTGGCATCACGTAGCATGTGATGTTATTACAAGCTGGCAGCCTACTAACGCCCCTGTGCTCAATGCACATACACACCCCATAAGTGGACGGGTAGATAACTGTCTTAGTAGTAGGGCATCAGATGCATTATTCAAAGGTTTCCAGATTCGGTTATTGCACACGACTAGTTACCTTTTCTTCCACGTTACTTTCTTGTCAATTACATTACAAATACTTCCATTATTAACCCCAGTACTTTTTCTGGCAGCATTGTTAGTTCTCAATAATATCGTTTCTAACAAAGAACGACGAGCCCTTCTTTCCTTCATTCGTAGTGAGGAACTTGTTATGTCAGGCTTGGTGCCATGAGGCTGTATATAAGGGATAATTGGTCTGCTGTTAGCTCATGTAATAAAGGTGCATGCTGCGTGCCGCCAGTAGGTACAAAAAAAAGGTGTCCCCCACTCGCCATAATGTTAACAGACAGCGCTGACTGACTCTTCCATGAATAAATGCACATATATACTGTACAAAGTGGAAGGGGGAAAGCCGCCATGGTAGCTCAGTTGATAGAGCATCGGACAGGTTATTCGAAGGTCGCAGGCTCGGACCTGGTCTGGGCAGGTTATCTTTTTCTTCCACTTTTCTTTCTCCACAATACAACACTACTATTCTTCTTGCCGATTTTCTGGTGTTTGCTAAAAATGGTACCTTATATTCTGAAGAGTCAAATAAAACGTGCCAGTGTACGAGTTAGCTCTTGTAGTGATTACAAGTGCGATATGTTTTGAAGAAGAAATCATTCGCCACTTGCCTAAAGGATGAGTACAGGACATGGTGCTCGATGCACTTTGTTATTTTTTAATCAAGCTATCTTGAATTATATTTTTATAAATTACATTGGGTACACTTGTCGGTATCACACACTTTAATGCCACAAAGAATATGCAGCGAGCAATGTTATAAATGCGAAATTGCATAAAGAGAAGGTGAAAACTGCACCCTCAACGAGAATGTACAGGAAGCACAGTGTGCAGGCGTCATTCCTTCTGCCCGTCGTTTTCAAGCGCGAGCTGTTTTCACCTCGTTCTGATCAACTCGCTAGATTGAGATGTGTTGTTATTGTGTATAAGGATGCTCCACGGGAAACTAGGTTTGTCTTAAACTCTGTGGTGTCTTTCAACCTATATGGTGCCTGGTTCAAGAGTTCATGCAGACCAGATCGTAAAAAAACAGGACACCCGTTTAACATAATAACATGGCTTAAAGCATAAAGCAGGTAACTAGACCAAATATCAATTTTTATAGTAGCTGTTTTTTTCTGCAAAGAAAGCTTATTGGTGTGAGCGTATAATCATGCGTTGAAAGAAGAGAATTTTCGGGGCTTGTTTCTTTTTGTTTGACATGGCTTTCATGAGTACATTTCATGGTAACACAGAAAGTTCTGGAAACATTTTAAGAATTTCCGGGTTCCTGACTGCTATGAAGTGTCACACAAAACAGGCTGCAAACAGTGGGAGGTCAGCATAACAGCTTTATATGTTTGTGCATTGCAGTTTGCTGCGAAAGCATGTATTTCACAAGCGGTTGAAATGCACATATTTCACAGTGTTTGCCACGATGGCAGTGCTGCGTTTTGAGGGTTGACTCCTCTGCGTAGGCAGCACAGAATAATGTTGGCACAGGTAATATAGATATATGCTGTGACTTTGACCACTAGTCTTTTTGCATGTTAAAGCATCAACCTATTTGCAGTAAACATACAGGCTGCATGACATACTGAATTTTAGGCTTTTTAAATGCAATTTTAAAAGGAAATGCCTCTCAAGTTGCAAAAAGATTGCAGTTCAATTCACGGATTTTGATTTCCACCTCCAATTACACGTTCTGGCGACTTGTCAGTCTATTTAAGGAAGAAATCCTAATCAAAAATTTTAGCTGAATGGGTTCGTACTGATGTTGAATTTTGTGCATTGCTCAACCTAACGATAGATTCGTGCCGTACTCGTCAGTACTGCCTGAAATCGATCAGGCTATCTTTGCATAGTTTTATTATTGTTGCACGATCAGTGTCAGCTTAAGCTATGCCATGAAAGCGGCCCACAGCGTCCAGCTAAAGTTGCTTCCGTGTGCAACTGTAGTTGTAGTTGTGCTGAATGACCTTTCTTTATATACACTACATAACAAGGTTGCTCCTTTAGAGTTAAGTGCATCTTCGAATCGATTGTAAATGTTTGCATACGTGAGGCCTTAAGTTTTATAAGAAATTGCTCAGTATGCCCAAGGAAAAGTGTGTTCTGCAAAATTTTGTATATCACTATATACAACTCTTAAAGCCTCGTCTACAACTTAGTGCAGGTTGACCTTGAGCAGAAAATGAGGAGCAGCTGCAGCCGCCAGAAAAGAGCAAGCACCCTTTAAGTTCCCCAAGCTCTCTTCGACAGGAACAGCTAATTCACTGTGTGGCATTGAAAATCATTGAGAGGAGTGCCTTATCAGTACACTGTGCTGTTCTTTCATCGCGGAAGACGAAGTAGACCACTCCAGAGGAACATCATGCTGTGTATTGTGAGTGCTTCAGTGGTTTTGATTTTGTCCAGCCAGCAGTCAAAAAATCATGTGTCAAATTTAGTCGGGATGGCTAGAGGGAGTCGGGCAGGCATGTTTGGATATTTGTCTAGCCAAGCAGTGCCAATTTTCGCACTAGTCCTGTTGGAGTTACTGCCACAAATGACAGAAACTTCGTGACCCTTGTAATTGTACAGATGTGTCATGGAAGATTAGCTGCATTAGTTTTTCTATAACGGATAGCTGCCAACATTCTTCATTGTACAGAAGTTTTGTTCCTCACTTATGAGTGTAAAGCCTTCCACAGAAAAAATGCTACACGTCTACTCACAGAAGGTCCCAAAGCCTTACTTGTAGGTTTTTTCGGCTTGTAATCATAAGCACCTGCTTTGGGTGAACATGAACATTTTAAACATGTACAGCGAAAAATTTCGGTGGCTGGTCATTTTGTCGTTATGATGTTTCTCGCAATATTCTTAAGCATGTTGTGCATTACGTTGTCAATCTGATTCATGTGCATAGAAGACGTTACGCAGTTTCAGGCTACTTCAAGCACCGTATTGTAGTATAAAAGCCTAGAAGCAATCTATCAATAATTTTTTCAACACAGGTTACTTAATCTAATGCATGATACATCACTAAACTTTCGTGCGTATTCATCAATGTAAGCTCGTCTTAGTGTTATTCAAAATGAAGATGCGAGTCGACAGATAGAAGCATCTAGTGAGGTTATCAGGGTGAACAGTGGAAGTGCCTCATACAGGCTGGCCGATGTTGCGATAGAAGGACCTACTTTTTAGAAGTCACCTTGTGATCCTTGGTGTGTTAGTATTAATGGGGTTAATAATGACACCGTCTTTTTGTGTAGGTGTGTGTGTGTGTTGGAAATGTTTGTCTAAAAGAACCTATAACGCAGAATAGTGCCGCCCTTCGCTTCCTTTCAAGTTATATTGCGATGATACAAAGTAATTTCCTGTCGGAGGTTGGAAGTAGGGCAAGGAAAAAAAAGGTAAAAGAAAAAAAAGAAGAAAGAAAAGGGGGATGTAAAGTAAAGGTAGTGTGCTACACTGCTCCTATTTTGTATCCCCCTTTTCTTTTTTTTCTTCTTTTATTCTTTCACTTTTTTACATTTTCATTGTCCCATCTAGTGCATGAATCGATGATTGTGTGTTGGATTGAACAGTGCATGGTACTTCAATCAGTTTATTTTACAGGCTGATCAGTCTTGCAATAAGCGCTTTCTCTCTATCACCACACATGATCAAATGAAAAGTTTGCACTTGGCTTTTAGTATACCGGTATATAGCTTGTGGGTTGGACTACTCAAATTGAATGTTATTTGCTTCTTTTTATGGTAATGAATTTATCCAACATGAAAATATCTTGCCTTGTGAACTTTGTCAGACCTGCCTTTCTTTTTCTTTCCTATGCAGGCATTGTATGCAAGGCAGTAACAGAGAGGTGAGAGCTTGAGCTTTTGAAGAATAAATACTGGCAGTGAGGCAATTCCACATCAAACATCCCGGCCATTTTGCCAACCATCCTAAATGTGTTTTGAAAAAATATTGTGCTCGTTTACAGTATTAAAAACAGCAAAAGGCTAAAATATATCACAGAGAAATAAATCTTTGGCCACAATGGTGCCTTCTGGACTTTCCAGGATGTTGTCTGGGTATTGTTTGTAAAAAAAGTATTTCAAAAATACTGCTTCATCTACACCAAATTTGGTCTAGGTATAAGGTAAAGGTGATTGTGTGTAGTGCATGAAGCTCAGTAACATTAGTGCAATTTTTTTGCCACATCAGAAGCAAGAAAGCAGTTCTCTTTATATGGCAAGTTATGTGATTACACTTTTTGTTTTAAGAAAGAAAATAATTTTTGAAGTTTCCTAATGATGGCTGTTTTCGCGATTGATATACGACAGCTGCCGTTCCAGAGTTCCCGATGGCCCTCAATACGAGACTTCAAAAATCATTTTCTTCCCTGAAACAAAAATTGTAATGATAACACTTGCCATACAACAAGAACTGTTTATTTGCTTTCAACTTACACATAAAACTATTTTTCAATTATACACTAAGTACGAATTGCATCTCAATGTGGAAAAAACAAATATATAGTGATATTTTTAATCTGGACCTAATATTATTTTTTTTCGTCAAAGATACCTTTTGTGGAGTGAGTATTTATGGCTCAAATATTCATACAAAGTACAGTATTGCCACGCAAGAAATGCAAGCCATAAACAGTTTGGCTGAGTTTTTCAAAGCCTATGTAGCAGAAGAATTGCACATTAGTTACTCAGCTTCAAATACTTTAAAAAAGCACCTTTATTTAATATGTAGATCAAAATTTATATAGCAGAAAAAGCGGTACTTTTAAATTCTTCTCACAAACAACACCCCCATGACATTCTGCGAAATTCTGAAGGTACCCACGTGACCACTACTTTTTTTTCAAAATATTTCAGCAAATACCTGTTTCCAGCAGAGTAAATTACTACCATTGTTTAAACTATATATCTGTGTTGTTCGCCAGGAAGTATGGTATGACTATTTGGTGTAGAATGGCCCAGTGGAAAAAACAACAAATTTCTGAGCATATTTTGACGCTCGGGCAGTTTCGAAAGCATTTTTTTTGTTAGCAGGAATTCAATTAGGCCCTTATCTTCATGCTTAGGCCTAGAAACAAAACACAAGTAACGAAAGTAGTCCTAAGAGTCACGAAGTCTCGCTGTTCTAAGGCTTGTGGAGCCTCATTTATTGCAAGCTTCACCATTTTTTAAAAAATCAGATTCAGCCAACAGGTTTTGGAGGCACTATGCATTTTCAGCTAAATTGTTTTACACTAGTTATTTAGATAAAAAGCGGCAAGTAAAGATAAAAATACCAATATAAAGGCATTGTAGGTAATAACTAAAGGTCTGCTTTCTTTTTTTGTGTGGTGCTTTGTCTGAACGCTGTGCTTTTTGTGGTATAGTTCATTGTCTAGTGAACATAGGTCTTAAAAACTAACTTTAGCCTTGTTGAGCTTGAGTTTTGGTTATAGTCATAGTAGCCATAATAAAAATTATGACTTCAAACTTGATTGTTCTTTTAAGGATTTTTTCTTGCATAATGATATTTCAGTCTTAGTCAATTTTGTTATAAGAAAACGTGATGTCATAATAAGGTCACTTTTTAAAGTCGTTCAGTTCTACCTCACCTTTTATATTCTTAATAGAGCAGATATTTTCAATATCGGTATTTAAAATACAATGAGCATGCTGTATGTAGTAAGGTGTAAGCACATAAAGATTGCACATGCACCCAACGTTTCTGTTGCCAGTTTATTTCTGTTATTCTTGATTGATATGTGGGGTTTCACGTCCCAAAACCAATATATGATTATGAGAGACCCCGTAGTGGAGGGCTCTGGAAATTTGACCACTTAGGGCTCTTTAACCTGCACCCAAATCTGAGCACCCATGCCTAGAGCATTTCTGCGTCCATCGGAAATGCAGCCGCTGCTGCCGCGATTTCATACCGTGACCTGCGGGTCAGCAGCCGAATTTTTGTTACTGTTGCTTCCCTATTTCTGTGCACTTCGGTTATAGTAGTCTGGCTTTAACAGATTTTTAACAGCACCTGCCTGATCCTGCTTGCTTTCATGGTGATTTTAACCTTCATAAGTTGCAGAGTTTTACGCCTCAAAATTGTTCAAGATGCTGATTTTGTGCACAAACTGTATAGTAAAAGGCAGCAAATGTACATGTAAGCACTACTAAATCTACAAGGAGAGCTTTCACTGGCAGTTCCTAAAGTTTTAGTGTGAAGGAAGCATTTAAATCATAATTTTATAAGGAAATATCAATTGATTGTCTCTACCATTGAAAATCGTAGCAACGACCTAGTTATTTTCACTGTAATAAGCATGCTGTTTTCTTTCATGTGGCAGAACTAATTTATACACTTTTTTCTATTTTTCACATATGCATAACATGAAGTATTGTCTGCCTTACATTTTCAGTTTCATTCTGTGTGTTATATTTATTGTGCTTGTGAACTAAGGTGCTAATTGTGTCTCTGACATTATTTGTGCCAATTTATTACATTTTCAGGTGCCTATGAAGGACACGTGAGTTCTATGGCAGTGACCTCCCAAATCTACAGTGGTGCCGGAGCCTCAAGCAGCATTTCGTCGATCTCCACAAGGCGTTCATGAAATAAACACAGTGCCACACTTTCACAGTGGTATGATTAATATTTATGTTCCAAATTTTGTTCTAAAAGTGCTGTTACATTGTGTTTTGTGCCACCATGCTGTGGCTTAGGTGGAGCTCGTGAAAATACGGTCCAGTCACCTCATTTGCGTACCACCAACAGTGCAATGCCGCTATTCACAGCTGGAGCATACAGACAAATAAAAAATACATTGATTGTAGCAGGGCTGATGTGTATAATAATGCTTCTCTATTGCAAATAATAACTTTATAAGTTTTTTAAGTCTTGCATAGAACACTGCATTAATGTGTTGCAATGTAACCACCAATTATGATCACTAGCATGTTAATTTAGTAGCTTTGTAACGTATTTTATTTAACAGCTAGTTTTGCTTCCACATCACGACAATTAGAAAGATGCCGATGATTCAATCCTTCATCATGCATCTTTGAGAAATGTTGTGATTTGTACACAGTATTGCACGTACTCAAGATGTGGATGCCTATTCACTTTACACAACTTTTGCTTTGCACTACATTCGGCTGGTCATTTAATTTCCGCATAATTAATTCAGCATTCCTTATCTGCGGAGCTTTCTGCATCATGCAGCCTTCCTTATCTGCGGACCTTTCCGCATCATGGGCATTCCTTATGTGTGGACCTTTCCGCATCCTGGGCCTTCCTTATCTGTGGAACTTTCCGTATCATACGGCTTTCCGTAGTCCAATAAGGGCGTATGTGCGGAGCCGCACATACGGAAATTTTCAGTAGGGACGGCGGCCTGGATTCGGCGATCTAGGAATTACGACGTGGTGCTTGTGTGTACGCTTGAATGAGCATGGGCTGCTGCTTTTGTGTTTCTCTGGAGCAAGTCTCGACACGTCAGCACGCGACGCTCTATATCTCTGGCTTCAACATAGCCCCGAACAACACATGACAGCAACAGTTGGGAAGGCCAATATGGCGGCCGAGAAGACAGCAGGCCTATCGGATATATACTTCAGTCCAACTCAGGGTAGAAACCAGCACTGGATTCTTAAGCAAATGGGTTATCATTGTTTATTCAACTCTACTTGTCGCGTGTACAATACGACGGATCGCGCTTGCCAGCAACAGGCTCGGTCGTGTTGTGTATCGCGCACACGAAATGCATTGTGAAGGTCAGCTTAGGCGTCTGCACTTCGCCTGTGCTTTGCGACCGACTGGAAATCGGCCGCCATTGTCATCGGCCTCCCGTACCTCCCTCATCAAGTGCTCGCCTGTCTTCGCCGCCGCGATGAGCTGCGGGCTGACGATATTCGGCCAAGACTTTGTCGCTGTGTTGGAAGTCGTCGAAAACACGTTGCGGGTTCTCGTAAAAAGCTTGGTTGTAGTATGTCGCGCGCCGTAAGTGCACCAGTACGCGCTTGTGGGGCTTTTGCAAGCATCGGAACTCACTATAAATTGGTCGCCATTATAGTTGGCTTTCCCGTCAGTCGGTCGCAAGCTGCTCGGCGCCGTCCGTTGGCAACGGTGGCGTACTCACTCGAGTTTGCGGAAAAGGGCCGCATTACCGTCGATTTCTTCGGTGCTAGCTCCAAAACAGCTCGGCGCTGTTCGTGGTGGTGGCCAAGCGTACGCTCGCTCTCCTGTTTGAAGTTCGCTGGCGGCAGACACTCCACGTGCAGCACCATGTTTGGTCTCACGTTCACTTGCTTGAGCTGAACGACGTTCGCGCGCTTAGGACTCGCCGAATTGTTAGCGGCACGGTGGTTTGCGGAGTGGTGGCTGCGGCTGCCACTTCGATAAGCTGTTGCGCTGCGGGGATCGAAAAGAGTCTTTGACGATGTGTGATATCACGGTGAAATTATTAGCATGTCATATATCACGTATGTTTTTATTTCACCTTGCACGTATTTGTCATATGCATTTGTATTCATCCTCTGTCACGTGTGACTAACTATTTTACATACTTATTGTGCAGCAGTGGGCACATACCGTGCTGAACTCTGTATGCGCTGGCGTCTGCGGTGCCTGTCATCCATCTCTTTCATCAGAGCAGCTTTAGAAGGACTGTTCGAGAAGTGAAGGTAAAACTATTTGTGTGTCATATTTTAACGCTTGTTTTTATATTAACGTGCACGTATTTGTCATATACGTGCATCTACAGCTTCTGTCACGTGTGTCTAACTATTTTTACTCTATTATTGTACGTGCAGCCGTGGGAACACAACAGGCAGAAGGCTGTGTGCGCTGGCGTCTGCAATGCCTGTCATCTATCACTTCCTTCGGAGGAGCTCCACAAGGAGTGAACAAGATTTCACAACGAGGCTGGACTTGTGCACTTCACCATGATTTCACTTAAAAGAATGGAAAAACTTCATGTGTATGTAAAAAATGAAAGCTTTTGATGTCTGATTTTTGTCTTTCGTTGTTGCCGTGAGTGCGAAAGCAGTTACACATAATTGGCTAACTACTTTTTCGCTTGTTCTATTCTGCGCAGTTTGTTGCTCACTGAGCAGAAAAACAGGTGAAAAAAGTATTAGGTCTGGCGGAAAATCAACAAAAAACAATTTTTGAACTGTGGACAAAAAGTTCATCCGATTAGGGTATTTGAGTGAATCGACCGATTGTCCGGCAAGGTGCAACTGTGAGGACTAATGGTTACCCGCTAAGGTGTAAATGTGGGAATCAACAGTTGCTCTATAAGATGCAAATGTGACGATTAAATGTTAGTCCTTTGAGATGAATTGTGAGACTAATGGTTACCCACGAAGATGTAAATAGGAAACTACATCTTAGTCCCTTGAGCTCGTCTATAGGGACTAACTGTTAGACGCGCTGCCGTTAGTCCTTAAAGAAAACAATCGTTGTGGCAGCCCCAATAGTCCCCAAAAGTACGAACCACACACCCTTTTAACACCCTTTTGCCTTAGAGTGTGTGCATGCACAGACAAGAATGCACATACAAACACACACACACACTGACGTACTCACGCAAAAACACGCACACACATACACACACAGAAACAAGCGCAGACTGATGTACACGCACGAGAACGCACATGTGCACGCAATCGAAACATGCGCGCACTGACGTACACACACACACTCACAAACACACGCGCGCACTACGTACACACACATACATTCATACAAACACAAACACAGAGAGAGCGAGAACACACGCGTACTGTCGTACAAAGACACACGCACACAAACACACGCAAACACACAAAAACTGGCATGCACTCACGTACACGCACGCCCCCCACACACAAAGACAAACACGCACGCTCTAACGTACTCACACGAACAAACACAAACACACAATAACAGAACACACACAGAGAGTACACACGTTTACTGATGTAGAAGGACACGAGAACACACACGCACGCACACAGAAAAACACGCGTGCACTGACGCACACGCACGTACCCACACACACAGAAACAAGCGTGCACTGACGTAGACGCCCGCAAACACACACAAACACTCATGAACGCACACCCACACAAAACACGTGTGCACTGACGTACGCGCACACACACACACAGAGAGAAAGAACACACGTGTACTGATGTACAGGGACACAGGCACACACACGCACGCACACATGGAAAAAACACGCGTGCACTGAAGCACACACACAAGTACCCACACACACAAAAACCAGCGTGCACTGACGTACACACACGGAAACACATACACACACGGAAACACACACACACACACGTACACACAAAAAAACACGCGCGCACTGACGTACGCAAACACACACATGCACTCCATCATTAAGAATGGAAATAGAGCGCTAAATATGAGGACACAACGATGGCACAAAGAACGTGTGAGCCTTTTTTGGGCCCTCATTTTTAGTGCGCTATTACCATCCTTATTCATGGAGTACCAAAGTGCCCAGATGACCACCTTGGTGGACATCTGGGCACGTTGGTACTCTGGACACGTGTGTGGCAGATGTCCACCACGCACTCACACTGACAAAAACACGCGGACACTGATGTACACACATGCATGCACGCATTCACACACAACCACACAAACACACAAACACGCGTGCACATCATGCACGCATACACGAACGCCCACACACACACACATAAACACGCACACACCCACATGTACGCACACACACACAAAACACACGCGCACTAACGTACATGCACACGCAAGCACAGAAAAACGGGCGCACTAACGTACGGTGTCACACTCACTCACTTCCTCATTCACTCACCCACATATACACACGCACTGACAGCTCAACACGTGTGCACACGGAGCCATATTACAATCAAGCGGGCACACATAACACACGCCCACTCTCAAAGGCACTCATTAAATTCACTCACACACATGCATACTCACCAACACACACGCTCGCACACTGGGTCCACATACTCAAACACACATCGAGCAGTTTCAAGTTACCAAGGCTGTGAAAGCAAGAAAAACTAAACTTTCTTCGTTCATCGGTGGTCACATAAATAGGTATGACAACATATGATCCATGACAGATGTTTCATAATATGTGCCCAAACTTGCGTTTTGTAAGGTCAAACACAGAGGGAATACTGCCGATAAGAATGCACTGCATTAAAATATGACACGAGTTGTTTTTCTGACACGAACAATCTCTCTCAGTAGCAAGCATGAAAAATATTTCAGGTAATCATGTGACATGAACGCATATAAAAAGGCAAGTAACGTACTTAAGAAAAAATATTGCTCACCTGTAGATCACAGTTACTGGTGTTTTCGGCTAGCGTAACGATCCATTCAACAAGCTCAATAAACACCAGTGTGTAGCAGGTGCAAAGTCAGCATACCAGATCGCTGTAACGGCCCCGTAGAGAACTAAATCACATCTTCATTGATCACTTGTGGCGCATCACGCTATTTTACGGATGTCTTTGCCTACTGCGTCACGAGATGCACACCACTGGCCTACAAAACACGATCAGACCACGCAATCTATGAAAGCACGTAGCGTAAAGCCTGCTTAAATCGATGAATTAAAGAGCAGCACCCAAACACAAACTCTGCCGCCTCACCGACCACTATAATACGAATTCTCTTCCCAGCCTACACTTCAAGCTGTGTGAAAACTTAGAGATGACGCCATTTTTCCTTCGATGAAGTCGAGGCGGGGATAGAAGTCGCCGCATTTGTCACTGATCAGAAGCTCACGCATCTCTCTACGCGCACTCGCTGGAGCAGCTGTCGCCCGCTATCTATCTATCTATCTATCTATCTATCTATCTATCTATCTATCTATCTATCTACCTATCTATCTATCTATCTATCTATCTATCTATCTATTTATCTATCTATCTATCTAGCAGTAGGAAAGCCAAGTGTGTGAAAGAGATCAGCGTAATTGCAAAGTCCAAAGCGCTCTTATTGAGACGTCATAGCAGTTACATCGCGTGTTCAAACAGCCCTTCTTCAGCCCCTATGCACAACATACATCGAGTCAGCACACTTTCTCTAGCCGTTCATAGCATTCTTGGAGTAATAGAGCAGCCCACATCTACCATTTTAGACTTCAGTCTTGCGGGAATTGTCGTCGCTTCGGTGTAGACGTGGTCTTCAATATATCCCTATAAAGAGAAATCAAGCGGAGTCAAAACTGCGCATCTGGCGGGCCACTCCACATGTTCAAGACGGCCGATCCATTTCTCGCGAAATCCTCGATCAAGCCACGTTCGAGTCCGCGTGCAGCTGTGCGGAGGAGCCCTGTCTTGCTCGAACCAGATATTCCCAAGCTGTGCCAGAGGGAGGTCTCAGGGGAAGTCACTGAATGGGCCATTTAATATTTCGCCGATTTAGCGTTCTGCGGTGAGTGTTCCATTCCACTGAAAAAGACCGGGCCAATAATCTTCCCGCCGTAAATGCCACACCAAATACTGAAAGACCACTGCACCTGGTGCTGTGACTGCAACAACCAGTTAGAGTTTGCAGCGCTCCAGTAATGACCAATGTGAACATTGACTTGGGCATTGCGCGAGAAGCGAGCTTCTTCGGTCCAAATTTTGCTCCTTCGGAAGCCGGCTTTACCTTCTTTCTGTATGAGTATCCGGTTGCAGAAGTCAAGACGGCTTTGCAAATATACGCCTTGCAGCTATTGAGGCAGGTAAACATGGTATGGATGAAGTCCTCCGCTCTTGAGTACATGCCGAACACTACTGCTGGAAACGCCAGTCTCAGCACTCAAGTCGTGGACGCGTGCGTTGGAATGGGCTGTCATGTAAGCACGAAGGTCTATTTTAAGAGATTCAGTCACACCTTTTGTGCGCTGACGCTGCTTTTTGAACATGGCTGTCTCCTTGAACGTTTCATATTTTCGTACTAATGTCGAACTATTTACCCAAATTCCTGGGTTCTATCTGCAAAATAATCCTGCCACTTCTCTCCTGTTTGCGTTCGCTCGGCCAAGGGCGAGTACCATATTCGCAGGTGCATTATTGAAACGCATCGTTCCAGACTAAGACTTTTTTTGTCGAAGCATTTCCAAAAAAAACTGCGCACCCATATTCAAATCGTGCTTTTGATATTCTACTTTTATCAAAATGTCACCCTTTACCCCACCATCATGTTTGTCGTTGGCCTGAAAAGACAACGAAAAATATCTTCGCTGCGCCGAATGGTAAATCGGGTCTCGTATCGCAATACACGTGGCAGCCGTTTTTTCGTCGAAGTTTACTGTCTTCGTTTCTTTTTTTTGCCCCCTCCCCCATTTTTTCAACGGTACTATCCAACCATCGCTTAATGTCCATTGTTATCACCGATAGCGTGTTCAAGCGACTTTCGTACGTGAGAAGCCCTAGCTAAGTCGTTCAGCTTACATTTGAGGGCACTCGAAGAGGCACGCGTTTGGCGGGATACACGTGGTATTTTTTCAATTTCGTGGAATTTAAAGAAAGCCTGTAAAAAAGTTTACCAGCGTTGTTATCTTACCGTAACCTGAAAATTTTGTTATTTCTTGATAAGGGCTACAAGTTGCGTATTGAATTATTTCTCTAGAGTCAGTATTTAAAAAGTCCATCAATTAATCTTTGTAATTACCGTGGTTGGCGGATCAAAAAGTATTTTGTCATGCTACATTGTCACAGAACGAGCGCTAAAAATAGAGCGCGCCGCCAAATCCTGGCGACAACGGCAGGCAGAAACGCCGCGAGGTAAAAAGAAAAAAAAGAAAGCAAACATCCAAGGCTCCCGGGCGCGCGCTCTCCCCGCAGAAGCACGGCTTCGCAGACGAACCTCCTCACCCCACAGCGGCGGCCGGGCAAACGCTCGACCTTTCTAGAACGAAGGAGGCGTGGTCATACCGAGTTGACTCACCCGCCGGAGAGGGCATTCCAACCGTCTCGCCCTCTTCCCAGCTTTCGCTGCGTATCGCGCCGACGAAAGGACGAGAAATTTCTAGAAGGTGGCGCAGAACGTATTTAATCGAGCAGCCGAGACGAGAAAGCAGGAGGTGACGGAAGTTAACGCCAGAGCGCGTAGGAATTCCGCCGTGGAGTCGGCGAAGGTTCTGCCCGTAGTGACAGAACAGGAGGAGACGGAAAGTTAGCGCCGGAGCGCGTAAGGATTCCGCCGTGTAGTCGGCGAAAGTTTTGGTTCGTAGGGACGGCTCGAGCTACAGGCAAGAGCGTGGGTTTACCGCTATCGAGCGAAGACGCGGGCAACAGCTGCGTGTGTGAAGCCGACGGATTTCCGGCGAAGAAGCTTGAAGCTTGGAGAGTGGCCATTTGAGGACGCGAGGTTTCCTGGAAGAGAAACTTCGAGAGCTACGGAACGACAACAACGCTGGACTTTGAGTGAGTGATTCTCGGAAGAGTATCATTCAGACTTTTGTTCCAAGGACTTTGGACTGAATAGGTTTTCTATCTCTCTAGTCCTTAAGTATCTTGGTTATTCAATGCATGCGACTGCATTGTAGTGCGTATTGTTGTCTGTGTCCGTTGTTTTGAGTGTGGCTGATTGAATTGTGTAGTACGTTGATTGATTGGTTTGATTGGTGACATATTGTATGCAACTATTGTGGAATGTGCATTTTATGTATTGTTTTCGATCTGCCATTATTGAGAATATAATATTTGTTTTCGTTATCAACTCTCGGCTCTGACTTGTTCTTTGGGCCACGACCGGCGTCCGCTGGCGCACCAAAAAGGACCACTTCAAAATTGTCCACGCTTTCGTGGTGCGGTTCGGGGGGCCGATACTTCGGCTCTTGGAATTAGCCCGGCGATTGCCTCCCTAATAAACGGGACAGGTGTGACAATTAATCTGGCGTCCGCGACAGGACCTTTTGGTGCACAGTGTGTCCAAAGTAGTAAGAAAGAGCCTCGAGTTGGTGATACTGCTATCGGAACGATTCTGTGTGTTGTTCAGTGTTCTCGTTAACGAGTGCAGGGGAGTGTTCCGATAGACTGATTTAGGCAGATACTTTTTGCACGCGGCAAGGTTTTATTTGCGAGTTGCGAGACACAATGGATCTCGAAAAGTTAGTTGCGCTTGGTGAGAAGATGGGTCTTTCCGGCGCCGAACTACGAAAATGGGTAAGCCAGAAGGAGAAAGAGGCGGTGGAGAGAGAGAAGTTGGCAGCCGAAAGGGCGAGAGAAGAAAGAGAAGCGCAGATGGCTGAAAGGGAGCGGCAGCGGCAGCACGAGATGGAACTCGAGCGGCTCCGTTTGCAACAGCGAAGTGAAACTCCCGTCCAAGCTAGAGTTGAGAGCAGCGAACGGGAAGATCACGGCTTCCGCTTGAACCCAAGCAAGCTGCTCGTAGCGTTTGATGAAAGGAAGGACGACCTAGACGCGTACCTCCACAGATTTGAGACGATTGCGAGGAGCCAGAATTGGCCGGAACAGCAATGGGCAACTGCTTTGAGTACTTGCTTGAGTGGTGAAGCGCTCAGTGTGTACGGCAGGCTGACGCCGACCGATGCAGCCAACTACGCAAAGGTGAAAGCGGCTTTGTTGAAGCGATTTAGATTTACCGTGGAAGGTTTCCGGGACAGATTTCGGACAGGAAAGCCAGCTGATGGTGAGACGGCTACGCAGTATGCCGCCCGACTTTGCCATTATTTCGACAGATGGATTGAACTTTCAGGGACAGCACAGGAGTACAATGAGCTTAGAGAGCTGCTAATTAGAGAACAATTTCTTACTAGTTGCCACCCAAGCCTGTCGCTGTACTTGAAAGAGAGGAAGGCTGAGTCACTTGAAGGAATGCTTGAATTGGCTGATCAATTCTTGGAAGCACAAGGTGGCACTAATTTGGCCAAGGTCAAGAAAGAGTGTCCCGATGATTCGAAGAAATTGGCTTCCGAAGAAAAGAAGCGTGCACCAGACAGCATTCCGCGATGTTTTCTGTGCAACCGAGTGGGTCATCGCGCGAAAAACTGTCGAACGATCTTTACGAGCCCTATGGCAGTAAAATGTTTCAAATGTGGTCAGACTGGGCACAAAGCAGATGCTTGTCGGAACGGAGTGAGTCAAACTCACCAGGTATCCTGTGTTCAAGCGGCACCGAAATCTGATAATAATGCCGTCACTGATGGATTCGTAGAGTTGAAGAATGGGGAGAAAATTCCTATTGTGGGTGCTGTAATGTCAAAACAGCCAACCGGTGTTACGAAAGGAATGCCAACGCTGCCTGGAAAAGTTGCGGGCAAAAAGATTACGGTGTTAAGAGATACCGGTAGCTCCACTGTTATCGTGCGGAGAGATTTGGTACGGGAAAGGGAGTTAACAGGCAAAACGAAACCGGTTTGCTTAATTGACCGTACAGTTCGGATGCTTCCCGAAGCAGAAATCGAGGTTGAAACCCCGTACTTCAGCGGGAAGGTTACTGCTTTATGCATGACGACCCCCCTGTATGACCTTGTCATCGGGAACATCGACGGGGCGCGAGGGCCAAGTGATTCAGAATGTTTGGGAGAAGACCCGAAGATAGAGCCCTCGCCAACACAGCGGCCGCGAGATACAGTGGAGGAGCATCCCGTGACGGATCTCACTAGAGCCCAAGGGGAAGCTGCGGCGCAAGAGACCGCGAAGGAGACGACGATCGTGTCGAATAAGTTCACGGGCCGAGCAACCGGACTTACGTCGGCACGACCTCAACCGACTGACAGTGTAAAGGAGACGGAGTTGGCCAGCCGGGCAAAATGTAGAGGCATGATCAAGCGGGTAATTAAACAGACAAGACCCGTTGAATGTAATGACGCGTTAACGGTGTCGGAAGGGACAGCGATGGCTGGGGCGACGCCTCAGATATCGTCGTTGGAGGGGGCTCGCCGAAAAAGAACGTGGAAGCACAAGAAAAGATCGAGCGAGCACCGCAAAAAGGGGCGCAAGCGCGGCTCGAAGCACTCAGGATAAGTGCTTAGGTCGAATCAGAATGTGTTTGGCAGTGCTGAGTGACATATGTTGTGTTAATGTTGTGTTATCCTGTGTCTCAAGTGTATGTCGAGCGAGTCAGTGTTCGGTGCGATGATGTGATGTATAGTGTTGTATAATTGTTGTATAGACAGAACTTTGTACGTTTGTATTGTTTGGAATGTGTGATGAAGTGTTGTAGGCATGTACCTGTGGTTATATTTCATGTGTTGTGGAATTGAACTACAATGTAAGATTGTATTGAGTGATCTATTGTGAATGTGAAGTGTTATGAGCGACTGATGGTGTTACAGTTTGTGAGAGTGTGTGGTGACTTTTCGCGCTCGTTTGTGTGGTTTTGAATATTATGAGATAATATTCTTAAAGTGGGGGGCAGTGTCACAGAACGAGCGCTAAAAATAGAGCGCGCCGCCAAATCCTGGCGACAACGGCAGGCAGAAACGCCGCGAGGTAAAAAGAAAAAAAAAGAAAGCAAACATCCAAGGCTCCCGGGCGCGCGCTCTCCCCGCAGAAGCACGGCTTCGCAGACGAACCTCCTCACCCCACAGCGGCGGGCCGGGCAAACGCTCGACCTTTCTAGAACGAAGGAGGCGTGGTCATACCGAGTTGACTCACCCGCCGGAGAGGGCATTCCAACCGTCTCGCCCTCTTCCCAGCTTTCGCTGCGTATCGCGCCGACGAAAGGACGAGAAATTTCTGGAAGGTGGCGCAGAACGTATTTAATCGAGCAGCCGAGACGAGAAAGCAGGAGGTGACGGAAGTTAACGCCAGAGCGCGTAGGAATTCCGCCGTGGAGTCGGCGAAGGTTCTGCCCGTAGTGACAGAACAGGAGGAGACGGAAAGTTAGCGCCGGAGCGCGTAAGGATTCCGCCGTGTAGTCGGCGAAAGTTTTGGTCCGTAGGGACGGCTCGAGCTACAGGCAAGAGCGTGGGTTTACCGCTATCGAGCGAAGACGCGGGCAACAGCTGCGTGTGTGAAGCCGACGGATTTCCGGCGAAGAAGCTTGAAGCTTGGAGAGTGGCCATTTGAGGACGCGAGGTTTCCTGGAAGAGAAACTTCGAGAGCTACGGAACGACAACAACGCTGGACTTTGAGTGAGTGATTCTCGGAAGAGTATCATTCAGACTTTTGTTCCAAGGACTTTGGACTGAATAGGTTTTCTATCTCTCTAGTCCTTAAGTGTCTTGGTTATTCAATGCATGCGACTGCATTGTAGTGCGTATTGTTGTCTGTGTCCGTTGTTTTGAGTGTGGCTGATTGAATTGTGTAGTACGTTGAATGATTGGTTTGATTGGTGACATATTGTATGCAACTATTGTGGAATGTGCATTTTTATGTATTGTTTTCGATCTGCCATTATTGAGAATATAATATTTGTTTTGGTTATCAACTCTCGGCTCTGACTTGTTCTTTGGGCCACGACCGGCGTCCGCTGGCGCACCAAAAAGGACCACTTCAAAATTGTCCACGCTTTCGTGGTGCGGTTCGGGGGGCCGATACTTCGGCTCTTGGAATTAGCCCGGCGATTGCCTCCCTAATAAACGGGACAGGTGTGACATACATACAGCTAAAAACAATACTGTGCTAGCTGAAAACGTGTAGCACTCACGTTTCATTTTTTATTGATCGGTGCTTTTAGGCATAAACATATATAAGGAATCACGAATTCCTTCTTTACTGGTTCGATTCAAATTATTAACCTTTAATGATTTTTAAGAGTATGTATCGCTGAGAAGACGAGAAAAATATATATTTTGCATGATCCAGCTCTGTTTTTTAATGTAACAAGGCCTCACTTTGTACCCCACAGGTAATATTTACTCAGCAGCTATTCGACCCATCAGAGATAAGGCTTTATGATATATAAGACTATGAGTGGCAGATTGAGTGAATTAGCCATATCATATGACGATATATTCCATAACGATGCGAATATGCTACCTAGTTATCATATGATTGGCATTTTTCAGGAGCACCTAAATATTGCTTCTGCGGTTGTGATAGCAACTATTGCTTTACAGTGGGAAGAAAAGGCCGGGGCGGGAATTTCATATACACAACTAGACTGGTCGTTCTCTGTTGGGCTTCCTGCTTACACCCATACATTTTTCGCCCACATATTAGCTGTTATATTAGGCCTACGTCGAATTTCTTTAGGAACAACTTTTGTGGCTATAGTTACAGATTCCTCGTCATTGTGTTCGGCACTAACTGCTTCAACAGATTTAGATATTTTAAGAATTGTGAATAGAATATTATGCATACTTGTTTCTTATGATCTGCGAAACGTGCAATTCATTCGGGTGCCAGGACACCAACAATTGTAACAAATGAAGTTTCGGATTCTCTGGCGAAAGCTTTTTTTAAGGTCGAGTTCTCTATTTCATTCCAGTGATGGCGTTCGTTGCTGTGACAAGGCTAAAAAATTATGCATTTTCTATGATTACTCCAAGTCTCAATTCATCACCGGACATTCTGTACCAACAGTACTCTTGGAGCAGAAAATGGGGTGTAGCAAGACGGGATGAAGTTGTAATAACCAGAATACATGGTAGAAATCGAATTGTTAATTTTTACATGCACGGAGCGGCTTTGAAATCTTCTTGTTTTGCTCAAATTGCAACAAACTTGAAAAAACCGAACACTTCTTCTTGAGTTGTTGCCGTTTTTCCTTACACAGAAAACGAAGTATCAAAATTATATTACTGCAATGTAGTATATCAGTTACATCAGCTGTTCTGTTATCTATTGTGGACTCTGCGTTGGAACAATAA
Source organism: Rhipicephalus annulatus (assembly GCA_013436015.1). Classification (NCBI taxonomy): domain Eukaryota; kingdom Metazoa; phylum Arthropoda; class Arachnida; order Ixodida; family Ixodidae; genus Rhipicephalus; species Rhipicephalus annulatus. The sequence continues at coordinate 192,815 of WOVY01013419.1, forward strand.
AACAGGAATATTTTCAAAACTGTCGAAACGTTTATATGCTACTTCAATAAATTTGGTACGTGTATAAACTGCTAAAATTTTTTATTCAAACTTCCTAGTCAAGTATTGGGTCACTGGGAGGTTACACAACATTGTGCAACGCAAAACTTCAATCATTCATCATTAACGTCCCAATAAAAAAGGTAATCTCTAAATTATTCTATTTTGTATATAAACAATAATTTTAGTACGTATGATCCGCCTGACTGTTGTCTTATTCCTCTGAGTGGATATGTGCCGATATTCCAAGCAGCGTCATCGTCATCGTTAAGAGTCATGAAAGAATCACGATCTTGCGCTGGGCTTATATTTTCTGTTCTTAAAGTTGAATGGCTATAAAATACTGATGAGACATTTATGCAATATAAACGTTCAGCAACGAGTAAACAACAAAATAATTGTTTAAATATAAAAAACACTGAATGCGCTCTATTTCTTTTCACCTTCTTCAACTTCTTTATTTTCGGTTAGCTTTTGGTATTGTAATAGCCACCCGATTCGTTTTCGATCTTTTGTGGTTGAGTTATGCCGTTTTTAGAGGTATTCATGATCATTATCAAGGATTGAATGTCTGCACGTGGCATGCCTGCACATGCGCTCGACGTAGTAGAAGAAGAAGAAGACAGGAGTGGTCTCACGCTCTGACAAACTCTGAACAATCTCGTGCCCTAGCAGCGTTCCACACATTAGCACCACCGCATTTAAAACACCTCAAATTAGTGTGGGTCCCAGGTCACTGCGGATTACAATTAAATGAATTGGCAGTTGCTTTGGCACGAGCATCACTCGATGGACCAGTAATTTCAGTACTTCCCGACTTAGAATACTTATCAGGGGTTAGATATAGCAAATTCGCTATTTTTACAGATAGTTTAGAAAATATCACACAATGGACAGATTATCAGCACCTCAAATTTCCATGGAAAGCCCAGTGGAGTCCGTCAAAAAAACTTGAAATTATAATTTCTAGATTCCGGTGCCGTGTCCCCCCATTAAATTTTTATTTACACAGAGCTGGTCTGACACTTTCCCCGCTTTGTCCGTTCTGCGAAGAATCAGAAACTATTCAACATTATTTTGGCTCATGTCGTAACTATGCATTAATTAGGAAACGACTTTTAGATATTCCATTTGCGAAGCCAGGTTTAAATTTAACCGCAGAAAATGTTCTAAGTTTTGGTGCCTCTGTTTTGGGAAATTGCCACAGAGATGCATTCGATGCGGTGTGTAATTTTATTCAAGACTCTAAACGTTTTTCAACATAAAGCCCTCGTTAACAAATACTAAAAAAACGGGTCGAAAAGTAATTTTCTATTCTGGATAAATCCGTGACATACCAAATTAATTGGGTTTGGCAAAACAAGCTGTCTGGTCGGCGCCCAAAATCAAGTTGTAGGTATTAGTACCTACTTTGTTATAGATTTTTTTCTCACTATCTAAATCTTTGGTTTATTTCTTTTTTTCCAACATACTGTCTTAACTATACAACCCCCCCCCTTTCTTTTTTTCGTTGTAAGCAATAATGCAGTTATCGTTCATATGAGACTATTTGTTCTCTTGGCCAATCCCCCAGAGTGGGTACGAGCCATGGATTAAAGGATACAAACAAACAAACAAATGGTCTCACGCACTCTAGCCGCACATCGCCGCTGTGTCACTTCTGGGTCCCGCGCGCCTTTGCTGTAGTCTGGCCAGAGTGCGTGCCAACCCCAGGATTCTCAGGCCTCCCCAGCTTAGTACTCGAGGTAGATGGCAGCGCCTCCCTTACCGACCACTGCCCTGCCGGCTGCTTACATTTGAGGCCAGCTTACACTTGAGGGCCTCTTCGAGTGCCCTCAAATGTAAGCTGAACGACTTAGCTAGGGCTTTTCACGTACGAAACTCGCTTGAACACGCTATCGGTGATAACAATGGACATTAAGCGATGGTTGGATAGTACCGTTGAAAAAATGGGGGAGGGGGCAAAAAAAAGAAACGAAGACAATAAACTTTGACGAAAAAGCGGCTGCCACGTGTATTGCGATACTAGACCCGATTTACCATTCGGCGCAGCGCAGATGTTTTTCGTTGTCTTTTCAGGCTAACAATAAACATGATGGTGGAGGAAAGGGTGACATTTTGATAAAGGAAGAATATCAAAAGCGCGAGGGGAACATGGTGTACGCAGTTTTTTTTGAAAATGCTTCGACAAAGAAAAGTCTTAGTCTGGAACGATGCGTTTCAATAATGAACCTGCGAATATGGTACTTGCCCTTGACCGAGCGAACGCAAACGGGAGAGAAGTGGCAGGATTATTTCGCAGAAAGAACCCAGAAATTTGAATAAATAGTTCGACATCAGTACGAAAATACGAAACGCTCAAGGAGACAGCAACGTTGAAAAAGCACCGTCAGTGCACAAAAAGTGTGATTGAAGAATCTTAAAATAGACCTTCTTGATTTCACGGCAGCCCATTCCAACGCATGCGTCCGCGACGTGAGGGCTGAGACCGGCGTTTCCAACAGTAGTGTTTGTCATGTACTTAAGAGCGGAGGACTTCACCGATACCATGTTTGATTGATTTAGGGGGTTTAACGTCCCAAAACCACCATGTGATTATGAGAGACGCCGTAGTGTAGGGCTCCAGAAATTTGGACCACCTGGGGTACTTTAACGTGCACCCAAATCTGAGCACATGGGCCCACGACATTTCCGCCTCCATACCCATACCATGTTTACCTATGTCAATAGCTGGAAGACGAATATTTGCAAAGCCGTCTCGACTTCTGCCACTGCATGCTCATACAGAAAGAAGGTAATCCCGGCTTCCTAAGGAGCAAAATTTGGACCGATGAAGCTCGCTTCTCGCGCAATGCCCAAGTCAATGTTCACAATGGTCATTACTGTCAGCGCTACAAATTCTAACTGGCTGTTGAAGTCACAACTCCAGGTGCAGTGGTCTTTCAGTATTTGGTGTGGAATTTACGGCGGCAAGATTATTGGCCCGGTCTTTTTCAGTGGAACACTCACCGCAGAACGCTGAATCGGCGAAATAATAAATGGCCCATTCAGTGACTTCCCCTGAAACCTCCCTTTGGCACAGCTTAGGAATATCTGGTTCGAGCAAGACAGGGCTCCTCCGCACAGCTGCACGCAGACTCGAACGTGGCTTGATCGAGGATTTCCCGAGAAATGGATCGGCCATCTTGAACATGTAGAGTGGCCCGCCAGATACGCAGATTTGACTCCGTTAGATTTCTCTTTAGAGGGATATATTAAAGACCACGTGTACACCGAAGCGAAGACAACGCCGGCAAGACTGAATTCATAAATGATAGATGTGGGCTGCTCTATTACTCCACGATTGCCAGGAAACGCGAAAGAAATGGTGCTGACTCGATGTATATTGTGCACAGGGGCTGAAGAAGGCTGTTTGAACACGCGACGTAACTGCTATGACGTCTCAATAAAAGCGCTTTGGACTTTGCAATTACGCTGATCTTTTCAAACACTTGGCTTTCCTACTGCTAGATAGATAGATAGATAGATAGATAGATAGATAGATAGATAGATAGATAGATAGATAGATGGATAGATAGATAGATAAATAGATAGATTGATAGATCGCGGGCGACAGCTGTTCCGGCGAGTGCGCGTAGAGAGATGCGTGAGGTCCTGATCAGTGACAAATGCGGCGACTTCTATCCCCGCCTCGACTTCATCGAAGGAGAAATGGCGTCATCTCTAAGTTTTCACACAGATTGAGGTGTAGGCCGGGAAGAGAATTCGCATTATAGTGGTTGGGGAGACGGCTGAAGTTGCGCTTGGGTGCTGCTCTTTGTTTCATCGATTTAAGCAGGCTTTACGCTACGTGCTTTCATGGATTGCGTGGTCTGATTGTGTTTTGTAGGACAGTGGTGTGCATCTCGTGATACAGTAGGCAAAGACATCCGTAAAAGAACGTGATGCGCCAAAAGTGGGCAATGGGGATATGATTCAGTTCTCTACGGGGCCGTTACAGCGATCTGGCTTTTGACTCTGCACCTGCTACACACTGGTGTTTATCGACCTTGTTGCATGGATCGTTACGCTGGCCGAAAACAGCAGTAAATGTGATCTACAGGTGAGCAATATTTTTCCTTAAGTACGTTACTTGCCTTTTTATATGCGTTCATGTCACATGATTACCTGAATTATTTTTCATGCTTGCTTCTGTGAGAGATTGTTCGTGTCAGAAAAAACAACTCGTGTCATAATTTAATGCAGTGCATTCTTATCGGCAGTATTACCTCTGTGTTTGACCTTACAAAATGCATGTTCAGGCACATATTATGAAACATCTTTCATGGATCATATGTGATCATACCTATTTATGTGAGAACCGATTTTCTGTGTTTAGTCAGTCTGCGCGTGTTCCTGTGTGTGTACGTGTGTGCGTCTTTGTGTGTGTGTACGTCAGTGTGTGTGTGTTTGTATGTGCATTCCTGTCTCTGCGTGCACACACTCATAAGCAAAAGGGTGTTAAAAGGGTGTGTGGTTCGTACATTGGGGACTAATGGGGCTGCCACAACTATTGCTCTCTTTAAGGACTAACGGCACCGGGTCTAACAGTTAGTCCCCACAGACGAGATCAAGAGACTAAGATTTAGTCTCACATTTACACCTTCGTGGGTAACCGTTATTCTCACAATTCATCTCAAAGGACTAACATTTAGTCCTCACATTTGCACCTTATAGAGCAACTGTTAATTTCCACATTTACGCCTTACCGGGTAACCATTAGTCTTCACAGTTGCACCTTGCCGGACGAACGGTTGATCCACTCAAATACTCCAATCGGATGAACTTTTTGTCCCCAGTTCAAACATTGTGTTTTGTTTATTTTCCGCCAGGCCTAATACTTTTTTCATCTGTTTATCTGCGCAGTTAGCAACAAACTGCGCAGAAATAAACAGGCGAAAAATTAGTTAGCCACCTATGTGTAACTGCTTTCGCAATCACGGCAACAGCGAAAGACAAAAGTGAGACATGGAAATCTTTCTTTTTTCTACATACACATGAAGTTTCTCTATTTTTTTCAGTGAATTCAAAATGAAGTGCACAAGTCCAGCCTCGTTGTCAAATTTTGTTCACTCCTTGTGGAGCTCCTCCGAAGGAAGCAATAGATGACAGGCATTGCAGACGCCAGCGCACACAGCCTTCTGCCTGTTGTGTTCCCACGGCTGCACGCACAAGAATATAGTAAAAATAGTTAGACACATGTGACAGAAGCTGAAGATGCACGCATATGACAACTACGTGCACGTTAATATAAAAACAAGCGTTGAAATATGACACACAAATATTTTTACCTTCACTTCTCGAACAGTCCTTCTAAAGCTGCTCTTATGAAAGAGATGGATGACAGGCACCGCATACGCCAGCGCACACAGAAATCAGCACGGTGTGTGCCCAAGGCTGCACAATAATTATGTAAAATAGTTAGTCACACGTGACAGAGGATGAATACAAATGCATATGAGAAATACGTGCACGGTGAAATATAAACATACGTGATATACGACATGCTTATAATTTCACCGTAACATCACACATCGTCAAAGACTCTTTTCGATCGCCGCAGCGCAACAGCTTATAGGAGTGGCAGCCGCAGCCACCACTCCGCAAACCACCGTGCCACTAAGAAGTCGGCGAGTCCTAAGCGCGCGACGTCGTTCAGCTCGAGCAAGTGAACGTGAGACCAAACATGGTGCTGCACGCGGAGTGTCTGCCGCCAGCGAACTTCGAAAAGGAGAGCGAGCGTACTTTTGGCCGCCGCCACGAACAGCGCCGAGCTGTTTTGGAGCTAGCGCCGAAGAAGTCGACGGTAAGGCGGCCCTTTTGCACAAACTCGAGTGAGTATGCCGCCGTGGCCAACGGACGGCGCCGAGCAGCTTGCGACCGACTGACGGGAAAGCCAACTATAATAGCGATCACTTTATAGTGAGCTCCGACGCTTGCGAAAGCCCCACCAGCCCGTCCTGGTGCACTTACAGCGCGGGACATACTACAACCAAGCTCTTTACGAGAACCCGCAACGTGTTTTCGACGACTCCCAATACAGCGACGAGGTCTCAGCGCAATATCGTCAGCCCGCATCTCATCGCGGCGGCGAAGACAGGTGAGCACTCAATGAGGGATCGCACGGGAGGCCGACGGCAATGGCGCCCGATTTTCAGGTGGTCGCAAAACACAGGCGAACTGCAGACGCCTAAGCTGTCCTTCGCGATGCATTTCATGTGTGCGATATACATCACGACCGAGCCTGTTGCCGGCAAGCGCGATCCGTCGTATTGCACACGCGACAAGTAGAGTAGAATAAACAATAATAACCTATTTGCTTAAGAATCCAGCGCTGGTTTCTACCCTGAGTTGGACTGAAGTATATATCCGATAGGCCTGCTGTCTTCTCGGCCGCCATATTGGCATTCCCAACTGTTGCTGTCGTGTGTTGGTCGGGACTATGTTGAAGCCACAAATATACAGCGTGGCGTGGTGACGTGTCGAGACTTGCTCCAGAGAAATACAAAAGCAGCAGCCCATGCTAATTCAATCGTACACACAAGCACCACGTCGTAATTCCTAGATCGTTGAATCCAGGCGGCCTTGATCAAGCACTCCGAGCGCGAGGCAACGCGAACCGTCGCCAGCAAAATACGGGGAAAGACTGAGCCAACAGAGAAGGAGAAGGACCTTGGCAACGCTTTTCGCACTACCTGGATTCACCGGGCGATTCATCTCTTTGGAGCGTGTTTTGTGACTAAGTGGTTTTGCGCGGCACGCTCCCCTCTGTGGTTGCTCCGCAACGGTCTATCCGTTCATCGCGCGCGCCTCTTGGGCTCCGATACTCCTTTTTTGTGTAATTTTGCCTTAGAGTGCATCAGTGAGCGCATTTTTGTGTGTGAGGGAGTGGAAGGGTAAATTGTTAGTACTTGTTGATGTGAATATGCATTTTTCGCTTTGGTCGACTCCATATCTTGGGTTTTTTACGATCACCACATATCCGCCGAGCAGACGGGCCTCCCCAAAAATACAAACCTTTTTTACGCGTTGAGCTCCATTTCAAACCTTAGCACAAGTATAAACTGCAGTCATCTTCGTCCCTTAGTTCCCCTCATACTGATCATAGTGTGCGACATTCGAAATTTGGATTACCTAAATTCACACTCAAGCTTATGCCACCGCAATAGGTGGGTCGCGTCACAAAAATAAATTATATCATGCTTTTACGCAATACATTGTCATCAGTTGTATACTTTCTCTTCATCGTTAGATTACGTCGAACTACGTCGCTATCGGAATGGGGCTACTGCGAATGATATGTTATGCGGATATTGGTGCGCTGTGGCTGAACTATTCTTCAAGTAGCATAAATTCTAGTAACATGCCAAGTAGGAGTTCGAAGGAGTACATGTTCGGTGTGGTTTATATGCCCTCCAATGTTTTTAGTTCGTTGGAGATGTGAATATATTATCTCGTAGTAAGATGAACCTTCCTTTAATTCTCGTTCTTTTCTAGGGTGAAAGCAGCGTGTCATTATGGTTAGAAAAGCCGCATCTATACAAGTTATGCATCTGTCAAAGCGGGAATTTTTCAAGGAACGTCGACAGAACAAATTAATTTTTGCGATATTCTGCGTTTTGCGTGGACTCTATTTTCAGCGTATATGTCAAGGAGTCGTGGTGTACCCCGGCATAAAACAATTTCGTGGTAAAAAAAATGTCTAACGAACCAAGGTGAATGCCGGTATGCCATGTGCTCGGTTTTCTGCTGCAATCTCCGCTGCCGCCGAAATCTTCAATCAGCGCGCCCTCTTCTCTAAGAAAGATCCCGACACATACTGCCTAAGAAAGATCCCGACACACATGCAGCACAACGTCTCTCTATCTCTATCTCTATTGCTATTTCAATCAAAAAGAAAAGTGCAAAGGTTCCTAATCTAGACTTCAAAACCCATTCATTTTTGTTTCTCTTGAATGAAACACATTGAGGGATTGACAAAAGGTGTAGTGAATAAACAAGCCTATGAGGCAGTGCCTGTAATAATAAAGGTCATTCTATTGTAGCGATTTGTGTTGTTCTAGTTTCTGTGTTCAGTACAGCTCCTGTGCTGTGAAACCTGAGGAAGGGCGTAGGACGGGCCACCCAGCTATTATCGTTCGTAGAATTCTCACGGCTCTGTCTTTAAAACCCTCAATGACGTCAATGTTTGAGGTAAGCATGCATTGTTCTCCCGGCAAAAGCAGAATTTCGTAAGGGAGGTTAGAAACTCAACGTATGACATGTGCGCTAACTTTGCTGCGCTTTATTGAATTCCTGCTTGTTACCGCAGTTGAGATGCGTGTCGCCTGCAATGAGTTGCATCAGGCTGTCCCCCTTGTTAAGATGCAGCAGCGAAGGCGCCTGTGGGAGGAGCAATCATGCGCTGGGTGACCTGGTGGTGCGCTATCTGGTGCAGCATGGGTGTCAGCCGCATGTTTGCGCAGCCTTTTTAGCAATTGAACCTGATTATTATGATTTCTTCATGGTTGTTTTGTCAATTATGCTATTTTGATCATGTTCCTTTATTTTATTCTGGTTTTGAACATTTCTAGCTTTGTATTAGGCCTGCATGGACCAGTTCATTGTGGGCATTATTAACTGACAATAATTGTACGCATGTGCGACACGCCTGACCGATAAACCGCTGCGTAATAAAAGTTGGGCATTTCACTCTGTGAAGCAGCGCGGCCAGCAGAGCTAATGGGCGAAAACTCTGTTGTGGTAGTTGACTAACCTTCACGTAAGCGCACACTTCTAGTGTTGAAAATGTATTTTCATCGAACCCTTTTTTCGCACGCAATCTGCATGGCTGCTTTGTGCTGGGGTTTATCAGCAGATTAACCACTCGGTATGGTGAAACAAACATTTCACATCATGTTTTCGCAAACTCGGGGATATAATGCGTACATTTCTCCAAGTTGGCTTTGTATGCTGTTCTCCAGAGCAATTTTATTCTAACACAATAAAAGCTGCTGATACCTGCGCAAAAATTGATCTTCCAGTGCAATGACTTACATACATAATGCTTGTGAAGCTCCGTCGATGGCTTTCGATGATAACGAAGTGTGATAAAAATCAGTTCCACAGATGCTGCATAGGAATTCTTTCTTTTGCTCTGGTGGTACAACATATATACAATGTACCAATTTCTTGACTTCATTCAAGCACGGGTATGGCCTTGTTAAGACCCTCGTCTTCGCAGCATGGTGGTGAAGGTTCGAAGCCATGACTGCTAAGAAAAATTTCATTACCTCTTTTTTATTCATTGGCCCTGCAGCGTATTTTATAATTGATTAGTTACTTTCATCACTAAATAATGGGTGCTAAGCGTTTCACTTATTACTATTATTACTTATTATGTATTCTTTTACGGATTTCGAAGACCTTCTTAAGAAAATGGGCTAATCATAGGTGAACGTGGTGAAGTCCTCATTGCGAAGCTAAAAATGAAATAGATTTCATTCTGTGTGCACACCCAGGCATTGTACAAGGTGTAAAAGTAGTTGGCAGGATCCGAAGCACTGACCATAGATTGGTCAATCTCGTATTCACCAAGAATTAAAAATGCAAACACAAAAGCTAATACGCAAAAAGCCAAAAAATAAACTAGCATTGACAGCAACAAAACAGGAGTTCAGAGTTTCGCTTGCCAATAGATACGACATAAATGAGATAACCAATCTTAGCGTTGACATAATGAACTATAATTTTACTAGTATCATTAAAGAGTGTGCAATAAAAGTCGGAGGTATAGTCACTCACTAAACAGGACACTGGAAAACTATTTCAGCAGACGACAATATGATAAAGCCTCCATTGCAACTTACAAAGTAGTGCTAATGGATCTTTCGAAGGTCACGAATACATGCAAGTTAACCGACGTCAAAAGATATAACATGGAAAGAATTGAGCAGGCTGTAAAAAGTGGCAGAAGTCCAAGAGCTGCGAAGGAAAGTTTGTGCATAGGCGAACATCGGATATATGCATTAAAGAACAAGGAAGACAACTTCATAACCGATATCGATAGGATAAATGTAATAGTGAAGGAGTTCTACAAAGAGCTGTACTGAAGCGAAAACAACCAATATGATAATATGAGAAACAATTAGTCCAGAGGAATTCAACATCCTGCCAGTAACGACAGCGGAAGTAATAAAAATCCTAGAAAGACTGCAAAGAGGCAAAGCCGCCGGTGAGGATAAGGTAACAACAGTCTTCTTAAAAGAGGGCAAATAAATTGGGTTAGAAATATTTGTCACTTCATATACAAAGTGTCTCTTGGCGGGATGGGTACCAGATTCTTGAAATAACGCCAACATCATCTCAATGTACAAGAAAGGAGACGACAATAAACTGCAAATTTACAGGCCATTCGGCTCACTGTCTGTTCCCTACAAACTATTTACAAAAATATTAGCGAATAGAATTAGGGCGACATTATAGTCATATTAACCAAAGGATAAGCAGGATTTCATACAGGCTATTCCACAATACACCATATTCATACAATAATCAGGTAATCTAGAAATGCGCGGTATACAACCAACCACTATACATACCTTCGTAGCTTACCAGAAAGCGTTGGACTCAGTCGAGACATCAGCAGTATTGCAGGCACGATAGAATTAGGGCAGAGTAAAACTCTACATTAACATAATAGGAGAAATCTACAGTGGAACCACAGCCACTATATTTCTCCATAAAGAAAGTAAAAGAATACCAATAATGAAGCGTGTAAGGCAGGGAGACATGAGCTCTCCAATGCAATTCACTGCGTGTTTACAGCAGGTATTCCGGATCCAAGACTGGGAAAAGTTAGGGATAAGAGTTGATGGAGACTACCTTAGTAACCTGCGATTCGCTGATGACTTTACCACGACGAGTAACTCAGGGGACTAATTGCAGTTCATGATTACTGAACTGGACACGGAAAGCAGAAAAGTAGGTCTGAAAACTGATATGCACAAAACTAAAGTAATGTGCAGCAACCTCGGCAGATAACAGCACTTTGTGATACGTGGAGAGGCACTGGAAGTTGTTAAGGAGAATGTCCACTTAGGACAGGTAATAAGCATGCAGCTGAACCACGTGATTGAAGTAACTAGAAGAATCAAAAAGGGGTGGAGCACATTTGGCAAGCATTCTGAAATTATAAATGGTAGCGTGCCACTAACGCTCAATAGAAAGGTATATAGCACATGCATCTTGTCAGTACTTACCTACAAAAGCCTTGAGGCTTGCAAAGGGGGTTCAGAATAAATTGAGGACGATGCAGCGAGCGATGGAAACGAAAATGATAGGTGTAACTGATAGGTGAAGAGACAAGAATAGAGCAGAGTGCATCAGGAAACAAAGCGGGGTGAAGGATATCATAGTTGAAGTCAAGAAGAAGTAATGGACATGGACTGATCACACAGCACATAGGCAGGATAACCGCTGGTCATTAAGGGTAAATGACTTGATTCTCAAAGAAGGCAAACGCATGAATCGGAGAATGGAAGTTATGGGCCAATGAGATTAAAGAAATCACACCATATACACGGAGATAATTTTGATGAGTTAGTCCAAGCACCCGCACGTCTGTCGGTCTCAGCATCCGCCTGTCCTTCCACCCGTGCGTCCATTCATGTGTCCGTGCATCCGTTCGTACCTTCATTCTTCTGTCTGATTGTCCATCCGTCTGTCGATCCGTCCGTCCGTCTCTCTTGTGAACACTCCAAGTATCCTCACCTCGCATCTTCTCATCATATATTCACCATATACAGATACCGCTATCCAGCGGAAATTCTAATTACCTAATGAGAGGTGGCTATTATGACGACATGGCATAGAGTCACATAAAAATTACAAGAGTGGATACTTAAACCAAAATCGGCGGAGCTACACAGCTTCACGCCAGTCGTAGAATGGCAACCCGTCACTCACTTTTGTCTTTTCTTGCCTCAGGACTTGCCGGATTCAAGTACTGAGGCAACTACCACCCTGTCGCGTTGTGCACTGATTGTGTAGTTGTGTGCGTTTATTGCAATTTTACTCTACTGGGGGTTTTCTTATATTGTTGCCTATTGGTTTATTTTTTGCGTGTAATTTGTAATCATATGGCAGCTCTAATTCCGCAACTCGCAGTGCAATGAACACCTCTTTGTGCCTGCGTGTATGATATATTAACAAAGTGTGCATGTGCTTACCAAGATTATAACTTAAAAATAAAAGGTTTTCGCTTCTTCACGATTCGTGTGTTAATTCAAAGTGCGCACAGACACACATTGGCCATGTGTGCTTGCTGCTCTAGTGGTGCAGCTTACACGAAGCTCATCGATGCATGCAAGCGACGCGTTAAAAAAGAAAGTATGGCCTCCGAGACGAGCACGCACGTAGAAGTGTTTTCGAAGGCTGTATAATATATCTAGTCACTACAAAATGGCCTTCAAGACATCCGTTTCCGTGGTCTTCAATTTCTGAGACTGCGAAAGTTCCAACGACCACTTGCAGTGCTGCGAACAAAAATCAGCCGCAAGTACCTATGTGAGTGCCCTCTCTCAACTTTAAATGCTACTCTATGGACACGGGAAGTATGACCCAGGACGCAAGGCGCTTCGATCCTGAAGGTTTGCAGCTATAAAGTAGTAGCGGAAAGCAAACGACTGGGTTGATTGACGGAACACGGAGATGCCTTTGCCCTTCATTGGGCGTAGTCAGGCTGATGATGATGCCACGTTTTTTACATGATCTAAGTGCACATGCTGCCTGCTTTAGTGGGATAGTGACTCACTAAAATTATTTTTCCTAACACAAACTTCACACCAGTAACGATCCATTTAATGCAGCGAAATATCCTTATGAAATGTATGGCTTTTCGTCTGCATCGAAACTCCTCGAAGATGGTTTCCGTTGTACACTTTTCAGATAAAACACTTTCACTACTAGCTTTTAGAATTGTTGCACTGAATGCAGTGTCGAGTCATTCTCTTCTATCTTCCTTTTTGTCGGTGCCATTCGCTTTCGCGCTCACACATTTTTGTGTGTGTGCGCGTGTGTGTGTTGTTTTTAACCTAATGGATGGATGCAAAACCTTATTGATAGTCCCGAGGTGCATGACTGGGCACGCAGCGGGCCACTTACATGTTGGTAAACTAAAGCGAAGCCCGACAACTGCATTGGGGAGCATTTGAACGGCCCAAAGTTGGGCCCTGGTTTTGGCCTTCTTAATAGCTGACAGCCGATTGTCCTGGTTGACTTGATCCTTGCCTCTCAACACAGGCTAATGAGAAAACTTATTAATAAAAATCAGTGGTAATGAATGGCTAATTTTGGCCTTAAATGACTCATTGACGCTCACAAAAAACTATAGATACATTCGATCAAAAAAGTTTACGCACTACGCCAGTTCCAGGCCAAAATACTCTTCGCAATACTTCCGTTACGTCAGCGGTGATAGACCGCACCGCAGCGCCCTAGACTAATGCCTCCCTTTATATATGACCTGACTGTTGTGTTGATGGGTGCAAGCAATTGTCACCTTTCACTTTTAACGCGACACGCTTTTTGGCATCTGGTTCTACGTGCTTCAGCTAGCACCTTAATCCCAAAATATACCTAGCCAACGGATTGCCGTTCGAGGCATGTCGTGATAGCGTTGATCCTGCAAACAGAAACAAGACAGCCTTACTGCGGATAAACACCTCGCGTGAAAACTGTAGCTGACAATGAGTGCTGCGCGGTGGTAGAAAACTGAGTAGCCTGTGCATAGCACGAAAAGCCGTTTCTGGCATAGCAATCCACTCGGCAGTAGATGGCGCACCGCTAGGTGGTGCGGAAAGGCCCTTTGGCACGCGATCACGTGGTCCGCAATATTTTGTGGTTGACTGTACTGGACGGCACGCTGACGACAAATATGTCTAAATTTGGTACAGCAAATCCAATAGTTTTCGTTGCTAAGATGGTATTAGAGTGACCCATCAGAAACACGACGTGACGTATGAGACAGGAGAATTCCATGCTGAGCGTCATCTCCGTCACAGAGTGTTGAACATGCCGAAACTTGGTGGCTGCAAATCTGGCCAATCACTTTTGTGGGTATGAGCCAAAATCTTTTAGGCGATTAACAAACAAACCCGAGTGGGACACAGCAAAGAGCTGTATGTAGATGTATATCCTAAACTCTTGGCTCACACCCACTCTGTGGGATCGGCCAAGAATCGTGTAGCTTACCAAAAGAAACTTATGTATATAAATAAATACTGGCGAAAAGAAAAGAGCTCCTATGCGTTGTGCAGACGAGAAAAATCACGAGAAAAAGGTGCCGTGGCATGGAAGAAGAAAGACGTCTTACGTTCTTTGAAACTTTGAAGTGGTTCTCGTGTTTTTGCGGTTGATTCAATTCGTTTGTTCGATAGTTGGTTTTTCAAGCGTGAGAGAGATCTCGCCCGGTAAATATACTTGCCTACGTTATAGTTAGGTCATATTGCTGGCGGGTAGATTCCACTGATCCTGTTTTGCTAGGCATGTTTCTTTATAGTTGTGTAATGTCATTTAAAAAACAAGTGTGATCAGTGTTATCAAATGTGTGCGGAGCAAGGATCCAACCGCTTTTTGGCGCAAATGTTGAGGCTACTCTAGCATAAAAAGCTCGTTACTATACGATATCACTAATGTTGTTGTAATAGTACTAATCACAGCTGCAGACAAAGCACGCGTGTTGAGTACTTGCTTTTTGCATGCTTCTGCGTTCGTGCTTGCGACGAAACGTCCAATATAGCCATGTAGCAGCAACGACAAAACAACTGGCTCACTGATAGCTTTTTCGTGCTCTGCACGGAAATATTCCTGGATACAGCCTAACGCAGCAAACGCACAGTAATTCGTGCAGTGAAAGCCTTCAGTCTAATACTTTGAAATATTCCTTTCTTACCGAAAAAAAACGACAATGCGCCGAATTTTTATTTTCATTATGTCGACGTACAAACGAATTGGTGATTGTATTGGGTATATGATAAACAATTTTAGATTTGTGTTGTGTATGCATAACGATTGAATGGACAGTTTAACGATGCACAATCGATAATGCTTTGCCCAATGACCAGCTTTTGCGTGAAAATTCGGAGTTTAGAAAATTTTCCTAGTACGTGTAAAAAAACGTTTTTGTTGTCTTGAATAAATTGTCAAAGGCAGCTCATGCTGGCTTGAAACAAACATGCGTAAGGTATGAGCAAATCGTAAACAAAATAGCTGTTACTGAAGGGCATTCAAGAATACTGACGAGGTGCTGTTGATTGTTATATCAGGGAATTGAGTTTTACTTGTAGAAATTATGAGCTGTTGAAACTCAACGGAAGCTTTACTTTCTCACTATATTCCCGTTCTTTCCATCATCACGTCCTAAACGAAGAACAAAGGGAGCCACGAAAATAAGTTCACTTTCTTCTCCTAATGTGAACACGCTTACAACAGTGTTAATTCTGGCTTACAGAACAGAAGAACAAGTCTTCGTCGATGGCTCTCACGACATCAATCCCAAGGGTAAGCTCTCTGTAAACGCAGTCACCCCTGAAGGGTTGTACTAAATCGTGAATGATGACAAGCTTAAGCTGAGGCTGGGAATTCTTACAAGTATAGAGATAATATAAATAGAGCTAAATATTGACTTCATCTGACATTGGAACTAATTTAGGTTTGGGAAGTGCCTTGTTATACGACAGCAGGAACTTAAGCTGACTAAAATCTGCCTAGCTAGTGAAAACATACATCAGATTGAGTGGGTGAATAATGGAATCTTTTTCATAAGGAAGCTGATTAACTGTAGCAACATTTTCATTTCCTGTCGTATCCACCCTTTTTTTTCCTTATTTTTGTGTCTCTTTGGGCAGCACGTCATTGAAGTTTTTATTATACATTAATTTCACACTCTTCTGAAGTATGTTTTAAATTCTGTCCGCCCAAAAGAGCTCACAGCTCTAGCACGTCTATCATACCTCAATTTGAATTGCGCGTATGTCAAGTTCACAACAGATAAAGTGTTCTCCATGTGAGGAGCTCGCACATATTCTAGAAAAAAAAGCGTGTCATGGCGTTAGCCAAAAAATCAATAGATTATTCTTATCCACCGAAGTACAATGATGCCTATGAGGAGGGGGGTGTTGTGAAAGAATAGAGAAGAGATGTCTGTCACGATGTGTTTTAATTAAAACTATATAGTAACTTCCCTACTAGACGAATTAGTATGCATCAATGCATACCACGGCTGAAACAGCATCTAGCCTTTGAGTGAGCATAATCACCAGCGCAGAGCAATGGCAAAGCCTCTATCTTGCGGGACATGACAAAATACAAGAGAGCGAGCTACAACTTTCCGAATTGGTGCATGATAGTACGTTTGTTTGCTCAGCTGTGGCATGGTCAGCGCAATATGTATACCGACGCTACAATCAAGCTATATATATATATATATATATATATATATATATATATATATATATATATATATATATATATATACACTACAACCCTATATCGCAAACAAACGGATCGACAACAATACCGTCCTTACCAAAGCGATCATCCACGCCACTGTACAAACAGTATTCCATAGAGCCAGGTTCACCGGTTTAAGCGAATCTGCACTAGAGACACTGACTTTGACACGAGCTCACAGAGGCTAAAACTTATGCTCGAGAAACAAAAATACACCCCACATGTAATAAATGACGCTGTTCAAAAAGCGAGAAAACTAAAGCGTGAAGACTTACGTATGAAGCGACCACCGCAAGAAGACCCACAACGAACAAACCTCTGCTTGACTTACAGCACAAACTTTCCCAATGCAAAAAAAATCCTTAAACGACATTATAACATTTTGGAACAAAGTGAACGTCTGAAACGCGCATTCCCATCCGCTCCAGGCGTCGTTTAGCGACGACCACGTAACCTCAAAGACACACTTGTCCACTTTCAAATTAACACATCACCCCCCAATAATTCATGCTGACCTTGTTTAAAGCCACGATGTCTTGTATGTAAGGCTATGCGAGAAACACACAAAGCAACAAGCACACAATCTATGTTTTCAATCAATATACAAGGAAACCCAACATTCGATTCTTCTATTCTGGTATACATACTTGAATGTAACGTGTGTGGTATGCAGTACATCGGACAAACATAAACACCATTCAGCATTCGCTTCAATAATCACAGAGTCTATGCAAAATCAGCCCCAAGTCTACCTCTATCAAAACATCTCAATGTTCCCGTCCATGCATTAGACAAACTATCACTAACGCTTTTAGAGACGGGATTCAAATCATATTGAGAACCTGAACAACGAAAGTCATACCTTATCCACCGATTTAACACCCTCGATGGAAAATGAAAAAGAATCCTGGTACACTCGCAGCAATTAAAGCATTAGAAAACAATAACGGCAGTAATGAAAATAGTAACTGAGTTCACGGCACTGCAGCTGCGAAGGGCACTGGACAACTCAAAACAATTCCAAGTGTAACTACTGTTCTTAATTGCAGCTGTCGTCTGTTTTCTGTTTTATTTTACTACCCAATCAATCGTGCCGTGCATGAAATGCCCAAAAGCAACCCTGTGCACAGCCGGGAGGCCCCACTGCACGCGTAATCCAGAAGCGGGCAAGGAATTCACAATGCGCCCGATTACCATCCTCTACTGCAATACACGGCACCCCTCTTTCTACGACGCAATGCTGACGGGGCGCCGAGTAGTTAAAAGCTTAAAACTTCCTAAAATGCCCGCTTACGAGTCTCTGCCGCAATACGCGGCACCCTTCTTTCTACGACGAAACGTTGACGGGACTCCGAGTACTTAAAAGCTTAGAACTTCCTAAAAAAGCTCTTTTTTGCCCCACACCAAACCGCTAGTGCCAGGAGGCGCCGTCTGGTCGGGAGGAATGCGTTAGTGAAAGGAAGCATACACAGACCGCTGACATCAGAAAGGTGAAGGGGAGAAGGGGGAGAGAGATGAAGGGGGACGTGGAAGGAAGAGCGGAAGGGGGGTGCCCGAGGGGAGTCCACCTTATATTGTTTTTCTCTTTTTTATTTCTTTTCTTTTTTTCTTTTTTTTCTTTTTTTCTGTCTTTTTTTCTCCTTCCTTTCCCTATGATTTGAGATTGTATTAGGCAGAGCACCAACAAACTGTAACTTTAATCCTGATGAAGGCCAGACTCTAGGCCGAAACGTCGAAATACCGCTCACGGAGGATCTACTGGAATATATGCAACGCTACGGCCACTCAACCACCATGCCTGCCTAATATATATATATATATATATATATAAGGGAAAGAAGTGTATACCTAAGGGCTCGTTTTTCCGTGTTTTAACACAATATTAATGAGATATAACAGACAGTAATGCCAAGGAATGCACAGGGGAAGTTATTAAAACCAATGGAATGTAAATAAGAAGAAAGAAAAATGCATAAAAAATTACCAACTGTATATATATATATATATATATATATATATATATATATATTAGGCAGCCATGGTGGTTGAGAGGCCGTAGCGTTGCATATAGTCCAGTAGATCCTCTGTGAGCGGTCACAACGTGGTTTATTTCAACGTTTCGGCCTAGAGTCTCGCCTTCATCAGGATTAAAGGTACACTTTGTTGGTGCTCAGCTTAATACAATCTCAAATCAGAGGGCAAGGAAAGAGAAAAAAGACAGAAAAGAAAAAAAGAAAAAAAAAAGAAAAAGGAAAAGAAAAGAAAAAGAAGAAAAAAGAGGAAAAGAAGAGAAAATTAATATACGGTGGACTCCCCTCGGGCGCCCCCCCTCCACTCTTCCTTCCACTTCGCCCTTCATCTCTCTCCCCCTTCTCCCCTTCACCTGTCTGATGTCAGCGGTCTGTGTATGCTTCCTTTCACTAACGCATTCCTCCCGACCAGACGGCGCCTCCTGGCACTAGCGGTTTGGTGTGGGGCAAAAAAGAGCTTTTTTAGGAAGTTCTAAGCTTTTAACTACTCGGAGTCCGGTCAACGTTTCGTCGTAGAAAGAGGGGTGCCGCGTATTGTGGCAGAGGCTGGTAATCGGGCATTTTAGGAAGTTCTAAGCCTTTAACTACTCGGCGCCCTGTCAACATTTTGTCGTAAAAACAGGGGTGCCCCGTATTGCGGAAGAGGCTGGTAAGCGGGCGCAATGCGAATTCCCTGCCCGCTTCTGGATTACGCGTGTTATGGGGGCCTCCCTGCTGTGCACAGGGTTACTGTTGGGCATGTCATGCATGGCAGAATTGATTGGGTAGAAAATAAAACAGAAAACAGACGACAGGTGCACTTTGGAAGAGTAGTTACACTTCATGGGCTTCATCCGAGTTTTATGGGTGTCGCTTTGATTGCCGAAACCCTCAAGAGTGCACTCGGTCGCGGAGACTTCGAAGGTACCACGGGGTGGTCGACTCAACCAACAGCTCCTGGTTATATACGTTCAACACAACAAGACACCCACGACAAGAACTCTGCATATCAACATATAACAGGAGCCCCACACACACCCAACATCACAGATGAGTTCCCGACGATCAGCGAAACTGTGACTCCCGCGAGCCACAAGCACCCCCTCACCATCATCAACAGCGCACCACTACTAGGGGGGACGTCTGCTGAACAGCCAACACGCGTTCTTCCATTGCTGATGTCGAGACCAAAAGCACTACACGACAGCACCACTATACCACTCCTCAAAGGGAAGCCTGCTGAACTACGAAACCGCGTCCCCCTATTGCGGACCCCGGAACTGCCAATGAACACGTTCGCCGGGAGCCCAACGCCGAAATCCTCCGTACAACGACGAAGGCCTGTCGGACATAACTACAACCTGCACACCTCATCAGTGCCATCCCCGTACCCAAAAGAAGATTGACTTCTGAAATGTAAGTCCAGCTCATCGCTTCCCAGTTGCAGTGCCACTTTCCTTAAAGTACGAAAACTTGCTGACAAACGAATTAGACATGAAACGCATAAATCCACATTGCAAGTGTACCTTCGTGCTAGAATAGCCCCCAAGGGTATGACACTCTCGCGCACACCAGCTGCTACAAATCTAGATGAACACGACCAAATATTACGGAAAAACGTCCTCCTTGAGGCATCTCTTAAATTAACAGAAATCGCTCTTAATCACAGTGATAAGCAGGTAAAGAAACTGGTCACTTTGACCAACACCATTCTCCACCAGAACACTTTATCGAACGAAGAAATCACCCGATTAACAGAATTTGAACAGAATAAATACCAAGCCATCATGACCACAAAAATTCATAAACTCAAAAGAGACCATGTGCCAAAACCTGTGTTCCCTGATATTGTTCCTTAACACTACAACACCACCACCCAGGAAATCACTAATGGTACAAACGAGCACCCATCTAGGAACACACCCTGTGACACTGTGGTTGTAAACTTATCGGACACGAGCTTGTCACCTGACGAAGAAAAACTGCTATCTAAGGCACTAAGCTTCTGCCCGACCACAAAATGTTTCTATGAATTCCATTTGTTCCTAGACCTCGACAACTTTCTCGAAGCTTATGTTTGCACGAATATTTCTTGGACAGGCGTTCTAACTACGAAACAATTCACCGTCGTAAATTAAATGAATGGACACCGAACAGTAATCGAGACAAGTGCTTGGACCTTTATATCACCGCAGTACAGAAAGATATAGTACACAGATACCCCAGACAGAAAGGAAACCAAGAAAACTTGACAAAATCTGAAAAAATAAGTCTGAAAAATTTGGCATCTAGGACAGATACAACAATAAAACCCGCTGACAAAGGAGGAGCAATTGTAGTCCTTAATACAACCAACTACTTACAAGAAGCATACCGCCAACTAGACGACTCAAGATTTTACGAACGCCTCCCAAGTGATCCGACAGACGAATACAAATGTATCGTATCAACAGAACTAAAGAGACTGTTGGATGCAGAAAAGATAACCAACACTGACCACAAACTGATGCGAGCAGCATACCCTCATCCAGGTCGCTTCTATATCCTCCCAAAAATTCATAAACCCGGTAACCCAGGTCGACCAATCATATCAGGCATCAGTACAATAACTGAACCAATATCAGGGTACGTGGACAAACTAATAAGCCACATTCCATGCACCCTCGCGTCGTACATAAAAGACACCACACATTTTCTTCGAGACATTGCAGGTCTGTGTGTGCCGAAAAACTCCTACTTGGTTATTCTTGATGTCTCTTCGTTATATACAAATATTCCTCACGATGACGGCATAGCTGCATTACAAAACATGTACACAAACCATAGACAATCTAACACCACAGATTTCTCTGCCATTGAGACTTTGACGAGGATGGTGCTCGAAATAAATTCATTCGAGTTTAACCAAGAGTATTTTCGACAAATCAGCGGGACCGCTATGAGCACCAAAATGGCACCTAATTATGCCAACATATTTATGGGAAAGCTGGAATTTGAATTTCTTGCACAAAGTTCCTTGAAACCAATGTTATACAGAAGATACATAGACGACATCTTTCTTATTTGGACCCACAGCGAGGACGAACTTCTCAGCTTTATCGACACTTACAATGCTGTACATGCGAACATAGACTTCACACACACATACTCTCAAGTAACCGTAAATTTTTTTGATGTCACCATAACGATAGAAGAAGAGAAGCTCTCTACAACCCTATATCGCAAAGCAACGGATCGACAACCATACCTCCATTAACAAAGCGATCACCCACGCCACTGTAAAAACAGTATTTCATACAGCCCGGCTCACCGGTTTAAGCGAATCTGCTCTAGAGACGCTGACTTTGATAGGAGCTCACAGAGGCTAAACCTTATGTTCGAGAAACAAAAATACCCCCCCACATGTAATTAATGACGCTGTTCAAAAAGCGAGAAAACTAAAGCGTGAAGACTTACTTATGAAGCGACCACCACAAGAAGACCCACAAAGAACAACCCTCTGCTTGACTTACAGCACACACTTCCCCAATGTAAACAAAATCCTTAAATGACATTACAACATTCTGGAACAAAGTGAACGTCTGAAACGCGCATTCCCATCCGCTCCAGGCGTCGTTTACCGACGACCACGTAACCTCAAAGACACCCTTGTCCACTCTCAAATTAATACATAACCCCCCAATAATTCATGCCGATCTTGTTTAAAGCCACGATGTCTTGTATGTAAGGCGATGCACGAAACAGACAAAGCAACCAGCACACAATCCAAGTTTTCGATTAACATACGAGGAAACCTAACATGCGATTCCTCTAATGTGGTATACCTCCTCGAATGCAACGTGTGTGGTATGCAGTGTATCGGACAAACAGAAACACCATTTAGGATTCGCTTTAATAATCACAGAGCCCATGCGAAATCAGTCCAAGTCTACCTCTATCAAATAATCTCAATCTACTCGACCATGCATTCGACAAATTATCAGTAATACTCTTAGAGACGGGGTTTAAATCAAATCGAGAACGTGAACAACAAGAGTCATACCTTATCCACCGATTTAACACCCTCGATAGAGGAATAAATGAGAATCTTGGTACACTTGCAGCAATAAATCATTAGAAAACAATAACGGCAGTAATGAAAATAGTAACTGAGTTCACGGCACTGCAGCTGCGAAGGGCGCTGGACAACCCAAAACAATTCCAAGTGTAACTAGTCTTCCTACGTGCAGCTGTCGTCTGTTTTCTGTTTTACTTTACTACCCAGTCAATTGTGCCATGCATGACATGCCCAACAGCAACACTGTGCACAGCCGGGAGGCCCTCCCTACACGCGTAATCCAGGAGCGGGCAAGGAATTCGCATTGCGCCCGCTTACCAGCCTCTGCCGCCAATACGGGGCACCCCTATTTTTACGACGAAATGTTGACAGGGCACCGAGTAGTTAAAGGCTTAAAACTTCCTAAAATGCCCGATTACCAGCCTCTGCCACAATACGCGGCACCCCTCTTTCTACGACGAAACGTTGACGCGACTCCGAGTAGTTAAAGGCTTAGAACTTTCTAAAAAAGCTCTTTTTTGCCACACACCAAACCACTAGTGCCAAGAGGCACCGTCTGGTTGGGAGGAATGCGTTAGTGAAAGGAAGCATACACAGACCACTGAAATCAGAAAGGTGAAGGGGAGAAGGGGGATAGAGATGAAGGGGGAAGTGCAAGGAAGAGTGGAAGTGGGGCGCCCGAGGGGAGTCCACCGTATATTAGTTTCTCTTCTTTCCCCTTTTTTCTTCCTTTTCTTTTCTTTTACTTTTTTCTTTTTTTCTGTCTTTTTTCTTCTTTCCTTGCCCTCTGATTTGAGATTGTGTAAAGCTGAACACCAACAAACTGTACCATTCTTCCATTCTTCCTGATGAAGGCCAGACTCTAGGCCGAAACGTCGAAATAAACCACCACGTTGTGACCGCTCACGAAGGATTTACTGGACTATATATATATATATATATATATATATATATATATATATATATTGTGTCAAAACACGGAAAAACGAGCCCTTAGGTATACACCTCTTTTTCTTATTCAATAAGGAGGGTCTCGTACTGGCAGACTTGGTGTCATTAGGTTGTATACGACGTACAATTGATCATGGGCCCACTCGTAATAAGTTCACGTGTTACGTGATGCCACCAGGCTCAGAAAATGGTGTTCTTCACTCACAGTTTGGCTACAGATGGCACTGACTGACACTCCTTCGTTTAAATTCACATATAAACACAAGAAAGTGGGTTGGGACAAGGACGCTGTGAAAGCTCAGTGTTTAGAGCATCGAACGCGTTATTCGAAGGTCGTAGGTTCGATTCCTGCTCACGGCTGGTTATTTTTTCACCCACTTTTTCTTATTTACATTACATTTGTTTACATAGCTTTCCTGAACATTTGTTTGCATTATTGTTTGTTAGATCTCATTAATTTTGTGTCAAAACACGGAAAAAAAGCCCTTAGGTATACACGTCTATTTATATATATATATATATATATATATATATATATATATATGTGTGTGTGTGTGTGTGTGTGTGTGTGTGTGTGTGTGTTTACGTGGACGTTCGGCAGGGTTAGAGGGAAACGAGGAGGAAGAACAGGTAAGAAATAAAAAAGATAACTGACACCCCAGCCCGGTAATGTGTATTATTAAAAATTGGCGCAGCCGCGTATACTTTCTGTGCGTACATTCAAGATGTGGGTGGACTTCACCATTGGAGCAAATCAATGCGGTGGCATCCGGATTTTGACCGCAACGCCTCAAGATGAAAAAGTACTAGCACTTCTGGAAGCAGTGAGCACTGACGCATTTGTTTTCTATAGAAGCACTAAAATAAAGCTCACTCCAGACCATTTATTTGCTAAAAGAACGGTGAGGATCAACATGAAACTTCAGGATTATGAGTATTTCGTGCTGGTACCAGTAAGAAACAACGTGAAGCCTGCTACCACTGCTTCACCTGCGAGTTCTGTCCAGCTGATCAACAAGTTTCTTGAACTACACCAAGAACAGAATAGGCAGCAAAATGATTTAATGCGCTTGCTAGTAAACGCGACGGAAAGATTAGGCAGACCAAGTCGTGAACACGTGAAGCCAGACATGTTTGACGGAGAGTCTAGTAGTCCCGAGTCCTGGATCACGTTTTACGAGTATGCACGCAATGAGAACTACTGGCACAGCGACGAAGATAAAGTGAAAAACATGTGACCATTCCTATCGGGCATAGCAGAGTTGGTACGAATGGCGTCTCAACGCTCACAGCAACAAACCATGGATAGAGTGGAAAGCAAGCTTTCTGAGCTCCTTCAGCGAGAACAAGGTGTTGCTATGGGACAAAGCAATCATGTTCAAATACAGGGCTGAATCTGCACTCAGCTATTTTTATGAGGAAGGGCGCTTGCTACAGCTGGTTGACTCATCTTTGCCTGAGACGTCTGTGTTTCCGCTTATCATTCATGGTTTAAGTCCGGATCTCCAGAAGCAAATACGAATGCGAGAACCCAAGACAGTCGAAGAACTTCTGCAGGGATTGCGAAACCTCTACCTCCAGGACCTAGGAACTCAGCGTCAACCCATGATACCTGCTGCAAGAAATATCGGGGCCACACGAGCTGACGAACGACGCCCGCTTGCAAGTTGGAGACTTACTGCAACACCCGTATCCTTTTTGACCGCCGCGGGAGGCTCAGACTATGGCGAAGAGCTTGATGACGTAACAAAAAACTAAATAGAGAGGGTCTTGGCTTCCACCTGACGACATCAAAAGAAGCTGTTTATTTGTCTCATACAAGTCTATTGTACATATCCGTTTTTGTGGACGGAAAGGAACGGAGTGCGTTAGTTGACAGCGGAGCAAGAGTCATGGTTATTAACGCAAATATTGTTGAGAAGACAAGAGTAAAAGAGGGAAGACTTGAATAACCATATCGTGCCTCGGCAACAATATCACTGCGCAAGCACTGGTACTCGACGGAGTTCCGTAAGAACCACTGCTTTCACGTCCAGTCATCAGTGCACTTCGCCTTAATATCTACTGGACAGGCGAAATTACCACAGAAGAAAAGCGCCGCGCTATCAGCGCTGCAGTTTCGCCTTCAAGGACTCCGCGGAAATCAACGTCAGGTGAAGATGTTAGGACGCTTTACCTGAAATTGCTGTGCCTAAACGGATATCCTACAGAAACTACGAAGTTTGAGGTTCCATTCCAGTTCAGTGATAGGGCGGTGGTGAGAAAAAGGCCCTATAATATGTCACGAGAGAAGAAAGTGTGGCTTCAGAACGAGATTCAAAAGATGTTGGATGCGCAGATTATCCGTCCATCCACGTCTACGTTCGCTTCAGCCATCACCATTGCACCAAAGGAAGATGGAAGTCTTCGACTCTGCACGGACTACAGACAAATTAATAAGCAGACTGAGCTTTTTCCGTTTTCTATGCCGCGTATAGACTCTCTCATAGATGACACGGGTGGCTGAGGGTTTTCTCGCGCATTGACCTAAGTAAAGGATTTTGGCCAGTTCCAGTTTCTGAAAAGTGCAAGAAATATTCTGCCTTCATCACGCCCTTTGACATCTGCGAGTGTAAGCGACTTTCATCTGGATGGAAGAACTCACCCGCTTGGTTCCAGAAAATAATGAACGACGTCTTGCGACCGTTAATCGGGAAGTTTTGTGACGTCTACATGGACGATATAATGGTATACTCCCGCAACGAGGAAGAGAGCTCAAACCATTTGGCTAGTGTACTTCAAGCACTTTGTGACGCTGAGCTCAAAATTATTGACAAGAAGAGTGAGTTCTTTCCAAAGTAATGTGGTGTTTCTTGGAAGAGTATTTGACGGCGAAACCAAGACAACAAAACAGGAATCAGTCGAACGAAATGCAAAAATGCAGAAGCCATATGGCTTGCACTCTTTGCGGGTATTTCTGGGTCTTGCAGGGCATTTCTGGCCATTCATGAGAGATTATGTGACCAAAAACAAATGCCTCACAGAAATGACTAAGAAGAATGTGCCATTTCAGCGGACAGCAGAGTGTGAATCTGTTTATCACAGCCATGTGACCATTATTTCGTTGTATCCAGTCCTGACTCTTCCAGACTTCAAGTTGCCCTTTGAACTGAACACAGATGCTTCTTATTATGGCGCAGGTGCAGTGCTTTACTAGAGGGATACCGACTCTCCACGGAGCCGTCAACAGAGGGTCGTCGGGTACTATTCGTACACCTTTTCGAAAACTCAGCTGAAATACACGACCACAGAGAAGGAAGCCTCGGCAGTCTTAATGGCCGTACGCTATTTTAGACCTTACCTGGATGGCTTGAGCTTCAACCTCTTTACGGATCACCAAGCCTTAACGTATATCCTTAACCTCGCCGAGCCTCGAGGAAAAATTGCTAGGTGGGTGAGTAAACTCCAGCAGTTTACTTTCATGGTCCACCACAGGCCTGGACAACACCTCAAGGACGCAGATGCGCTTTCGAGACTTGCGGTAATTCCTGATGATAAAAATGTCAACGCAACGTTGTTGTGGGAGGGAACTGAAGAACTTAAGTTCCATAATGGAAAGTTCACAGTCCCAGAAACAATGGTGCCTCGAACTTTGGAGCTCTATCACGACTCCCCGCACTCAGGTAGACATGACGGCTTTTGGAGGACATATCACAAGATTCGTCAGCGTTTCCAGTGGAAACACATGAGAGAGGACGTTCAACGGTATGCTCAGTCTTGTCATCAATGTCAAGTTCACAAAGCCAAGTACCTTCAGAGAAGAGACAAGATGGTTTTGCCTCAACATTCCGACGTACCATTTGAAGTCATTCATCTGGATTTCGCAGATCTCAAGAAGAAGGCTACAGGAGTAAGAAGAACGCAGTATTTTCTAGTGGCAGTAGACCAGTGCACAAGAATAGTGGCTGCACGGCCGGTAAGGGAAGACGCAAATAGTGTGATCGCTCTTTTGAGTCGAGAGATGTTCAAGAATACGAAAATAGTAATATCAGTCAATGAGCCAGCGTTTCTCAGTCAGCGTTTGCAAGATTGGGTGAAGGAACGATGAGTTGTATTGCGACGCTGATCTCCGTACCATCTCGCAAGAAATTACATGACTGAAAGAATCATTCGGGATTTCAAGCAGTTCATTTCAATGTATCCAGGTTTTCAGGGTGGATGGAAGTGCTGTTTGGAGGCAGCTGTCACTCATCACAATCGGTCGCACAGTGCGAGCATCGGCTGTAGCCCATATTTTGCAGCTTTCGGAAAGGTACCAGTGCTTCCTGCTGATCAAGGACTTTGCATTGCAGACCGCCTGCAATTGTGCGAAAAACGAAAAACATCGGAAGCCTACCAGCGATACCGGGAAAGTATGAATAGAAACTTTTACCGTCGCCACAACACGCGGATACCCCAGATACAACTGAACAATCTGGTGCTTGTCAGAAAAGGCTTTCGCGGCATAAAGCAGGTGTACATGGGACCTTATCGCGTGGTGCAGATCGCAGTGCAACATGGCGTTCTCAAACGTGTCGCACCAACAACGATCGATGATGGTGTACTGGAGTTCGCGACCATTGGAAACGTTTTCATGTATCACCCCAGGAGGAATGAGTCTTCAAAGAAGTTAGAAATAAAGTAGATGGCTGACACACCAGCCTAGTAGTGTGTATTATAATATATATATATATATATATATATATATATATATATATATATATATATATATACATATATATGTATATATGAATGTAAATAACAAGAAAGAAAAGTGGATGAAAAACTTGGTGTCATTAGGTTGTATACGAGGGACTATTAATCAGCTGCCCGCTCGTAATAAGTTCACATGCTACGTGACGCCAAACAAGCGCATAAAAGAGTGGTTCGAACTCGTCGCTTGGCTTATAGATGACGCTGACTGTCACTATTACTTCTAAATTCACATATAAACCTAAAAAAATCGATGGAGGGAAGGCCGCTGTGGTCCACATCATTAGAGCCACGGTTTTTACAATTTTTTGTATTGTGTTGTGTAATTATCTGTTAATATGTGTATTGTTTACGTGAGCCGAATACAGGCAATAAAGGAAAAAAAGCTGTGGTAGCTCAGTGGTTAGAGCATCGAACGCGTTATTCGAAGTTCGTGGGTTCGATTCCTGCTCATGAATGGTTATTTTTTATGCACTTTTCTTTCTTTTTATATACATTCCATTGGTTCTAATAACTTCCCCTGTACATTGCCTGGCATTACAGTCTGTTAGATCTAATCATTATTGTGTCAAAACACAGAAAAATGAGCCCTTAGGTATACACTTCTTTCCTTTATTTCATTTAACGAGGGTCTCGTACTGGCAGACTTGGTGTCATTAGGTTGTATACGAGGGACTATTAATCAGCTGCCCGCTCGTAATAAGTTCACGTGCTACGTGACGCCAAGCATGCCCATAAAAGAGTGGTTCACACTCATCGTTTGGCTTATAGATGGCGCTGACTGTCAATCCTACTTCTAAATTCACATATAAACGCAAAAAGTGAATGGAGGGAAGGTCGCTGTGGTCACTCAGTAATTAGAGCATCGAACGCGGTATTCGAAGGTCGTAGATCCAATTCCTGCTCACGGCTGGGTATTTTTTCCGCCACTTTTCTTTCTTCTTATTTACATTCCATTGGTTGTAATAACTTCCCCTGTACATTCCTTGGCATTATTGTCTGTTAGATGAAATTATATATATATATATATATATATATATATATATATATATATATATATATATATTCGCAATTTTTGATTGGCATGTATTAATAAACTTTGTCCACGAAGAGCTCTCTCTACATAGGCTAATTTACACTGCTTGAAAAAACTGCGATAAGTTATTAAGCTTCTTGGGGAAGCTGGTAATTCATGATGGTTTGAACAGTGTGGACGTAATAGCAAAGGACAAGAAACACAGGTCAAATTGTGTCTTTTTGCTTGTCCTGGGTTGTTATGTTCGGGCTGTTATTACCATTGTGCTTATATCTTTATTCGCGATGTATCTTTCACAGCGGAGAAATTAGTGTGAGGCGCGCCCTCGGCAATCTAAGTAGTATGAGGCTACGTTATCATGACACAGGGTTGTAACGGCACATAAATTGTTTCGCGAACCCGGAATATTCGAGAGCACCACCATATTCTCATGCAACAGGCCCGCTAATGACCAAGTGGTCATTAGCTGCTGAGTTCAGGCTCACCACTCACTGAGACATGCTCTGCAACTGCCTAAATGTTTAACGTGAAAGAATTAGCACTGAATATTGTAATAGCCTCGCGAAATATTTGCTAGACGCCCATTGCAAACATTATTATGGTTGATGAAACTGTTACGTATTTGTCATGCCCTATTCCTTCATGAGCTTCGAGAGCAATGTCGGGGTAGCTTGGCTTCTTGATTAAACAATGTGTTTTGCCCCCTGCGCTCTATACAGAAGACGGCTGCCATGTGACCTCCTCACTAGCCGGCTGGTCTGCAGTACCCCAAACTAAAGGGCTCACACTCGAACTAACCGAATTTCGCGATTTCTGGAGACACTTCCACTTATATAGGCTTCCGCGGCCCATTTCTTATACATGACCGTCCGCTTTATTTACCTAATGGTGACTTAACTCCTATAACTATGAATGAGTAAAAGCGAAGGCAAGTGAGAAGACAGTTTTGGAGTTTCCGTCTTAGGATAATGCAAAATGACCTTTGACTATTCAAAAATTCACGTCTTGCTTGCGCTGCCTTTTATAAAGGTTAGTGTATACTTTTGCAAGCCCAGTGATTTACGGCTTCCAATATCTGATACGCCAAACCTATAATCAATAACATTAGTGGTGCCTACAATGTATTAGCTCACTCTGGAAACTACAGCAAAAAGTACTTATGCCGTTGGCTGCACATATTTTAAATTTGCGCTGAAAGCGTGCCAATTGAATCCTACTGTGCAGATCCCGAAAGTAACAACAGTACTGCTTCAGTTCTTCGTGAAACGAGAAAGCAATGTTTCCCTCTTCCGCGACCCCCTGTCACACTTCTTCCAGGAGCAAGTGGTTCTGGCGGCCCAAGACTGCTTACAAAAGTTGAACCGGCAGGTGATCACCTTCCAGGACATCCGTTACATGGTCGAGAATCTCACCGGCCTGCACAGTTTGGTGCGTGCATTGCCACAAGATTCCAAAAATATTTGCCTATATATTGTAGGAAATAAATGGAAAGAAAACGCACTCCCAAGAAACCATTTCAGAAAAATTTAGTGTGAGATCGAAGACCTGAGTGAAGGAAACCATGCCGCTTGTATTAGTAACATGCATTATTAGCACACACATTGGTGCATTATTTTTGCGATCGTTTTGCGCCAAGGGATATTTGAAACGTTACCTGACATCAGCTGGTGTATTGCAACGGTAATACAAAATATTAATAATTTAAATGCTCTAAAGTGCCTTTTTCTCTAAAAATTAGCTCCTATGAGCAAGTAAATTTATCAAGTCAAGAAAATGATGCGTCATTTGAATATGGTTGTTAGAAAATCTGAGAGTTCGGGGAAGGGGGCTGTATCACCAACTAAAAACGTGTGTACACAAACTTCCAACGAAGGGCACCCTGTTTGTCGCAATAACATTTTTGAGACGCTTCCTCTAAAGGAATCTATACTCTGTTTCAAAAGTTCCTTTCAGCACTGTTGAGGGTTTAGGCCCCTCAGCCAACAGCAAGGGCACTTAGCCCCTCCACATGTATTCATTCGTGGCGTGTTGTCTGCTCACCGTATTCACGCTGTCTGCTCATTGAATTGTAGTGATTATGGCTAGTTTATTAACTTAAAAATGGAGTAATGCCATTAAACCACCAATTACACCGAGAACTTGAAGAAGTGTTAATTTCAATTCTGGCGGATAACGTCACATTATGGCTGTTTTTTCTCTGACGCTATTCGTGGCTCTCGTATGTCTGGCGTCATAGGGAACGAACATGCCGTTACTGCCACGCGGGAAGCTCCCGAAGAAACACGAAAAGAAGCCATACCCTCTTCACGGACCGATGCTGCCAGTAATCTTCGACGACTTGCGCGTGAAATCGCGTTTTCACAATGGTGCCCACCAAGCAACGAGACGAATTGTTAGCACCACCTGTTCTCTTTGAGGACCCTCCGCAAGCCCACTGGGCTCGACCGAAGAAAAGCCACCCTTCTTTGTCGCTTATGGCTGAAGATGGCATTTACAAAAGCTTAATAATTTGTCATAGGAATGGCCGACAATGCTCTCTGCGATGCCTGTCGTGGCGAAGAGACGCTACACCACACCCTGTGTGACTGTCCATCGTATGACATCCAGAGACAGTCACTGGCGTCCATTCTTGCGAGCATCGACAATAGCCAAATGTCTGTGGACACTATTCTTTCAAGTGCCCTTAAAAAGGACATTGCAACATAAGGTGACGAAAGCACTGTTGAAATTCCTACGCGACACGTACTTGAACAAGCGGCTGTAACAGCAATGTCAGACACCACGAAAGACAAAACTGGACCAAGGCTGAGTGTGCGCGCGTGTGCTGCCTAATGTGCTGTGTTTATCTTTCTTTCCTCTCTCCTCTCTATCTTTCATCCCTCCCAACCCCCTCCCATGCAGAGAGTAGCAAACCGGCTGCCTATAGGCTGGTTAACCTCCCTGCCAATCTTTGCCTCCTATTTTCCTTCCTTTCTGTTTCACCACGACGCGTTCCTTTGCGTCTCCTAATGCAATGTTTTTCCCCTTTTTTTGTTTCCACCGAAACAGGATCCGACTCGCATGGAATGCTGTGCGAGGTTGCAGCTGTGATATTTCGAGATGCAGCATTCTTGGTCTAACGGCACATTCTGAACATGGCCTTGGCGCGTTAGGCTCCGCAGGTGCGGCTAAGATAGAAGCGTATACCGCTAATACCAACAAAACGTACCTGACGCTTTATTGAGTGAGATGAAACAAATCAATGACTGACTTCACTATTTACTGCTGTCAGCGCAGAGGGCGCGTAGCAAGAGAGAGTCCAGATCGAAGCAGGCTGTCTTTTCTGGATAAGTGCTGTCATGTTGAGTTGTAAACACAATTATCGGCGGTAACCCACACAAATATTTAAAAGCGCAAGAAGCAAATGCAAGGAAGAATAAAAATATTATGTATACACGTGGCTTAGACCACGAAAGAAACGCCAATACTAGCCAACCCTGTCAATTTCAAAGCACTTGAATGTTAGACAACGTTTCGCTATGAAATCGTGAGGCTTTCTTACGCCCTGTTGCCTTCGCAGTGCTGAACCAAAATGGTGTTACAGAGTATCGGGCTCTATGAAAGGTTTCCCCACGTCTATCTGGTAGAAATAGTCTCTTGGAAGTACATTCAAGATATTTCCGTCGCGAAGGTGGCTCTGATAAGTGGTTTGTAGATGTATAACATCTCTCTGAGCTCAAGCTTTTGACGTGTTGATACCACTATTAGTGAACATCGGTGAGAATATGGCCGAAGACTCAGTTCAATTACACACCCATGACTCTATAACAAAGCGTTCAGATAGGGAGACATACAGTCTCAGAGCAAGAGTGCGTTTACTTTCTGAACTAATAAAATTAATTTCGGCTGTCAGTACGAAATTACTAACAAGATACATTACATTATTTTTTAATTTAGGCAAAGTATGAAAATTCCACATGTGACATGTTGTAAAAACGTAACAAGAACAGATGGAATGCAACACGAGAAAACAGATATCAGAGTGAATACCAACAGAGCCCTTATCAGCTGTGCTGTCTCGTGTCAAAGCCTCCTCATATACCTATGTGGAGGCTGTGAAACGAGACAGCAGGGCTGAATTGAAGTTGATGAAGCAGGCGCATTTCTCTAAGTGATTTTCTGAAGCACTTGGATGCTTACGCAAGATGTAGCTTTAATATTAAAAGCCAAATGCTGAGATATCAAAGGCCCAAAATAGCAGAGTGTGGCAATATTGGTTAAAAAGAGTTGTTAAGTCTACATATTGCAGAAGAACTTGACGGTAATTTTAAATAATAAAGTTTAACCCCGTTGTTTATTGTGACCACAAGTTAGTCACTACCCAGAAAACTTAGATAGTGCAAGCATTGCCAAACTGATTCTGCGTGCGAAGCGAGTGTGATGAGACGAATACCTGTGGATAAGACCATGACTACGACAGTGCATTTCGAACCCGGTTTCAAAGTGATCAAAAAGCTTTACCTGTGAATCAGAAATGCACAATGCTGCGACCGCATGCCTCTACGATGACTTAGCGTCGCTATGGTCGTGAACTGTAGGTCACTCCATTATATGACATAGCCGTATTAGCGTGGCCAACAAACCTCTGCTGTCCTATTACGTGCGGACGTGGTGGCAGCCGTAGGTGGCTGTACAGCAACCCTCTCTTGCAGTGCATGAAACGGGCTCCGGAGACGGCGAAAGAACTGGGAACCACAATACGTAAGCTAACCGTTATCATTGGAGAGCTGGCGACTTCTCTAGAGAAGATCTGTAAAGTGAGCGTCACCGACTGGATGGCAATCGGTGACAGCTTGGTCAGCAAAACAGAATAGGTGCGCATATGAATATTTTCGCACGGGTATTGGAGTAGTAGCCCAAGTGTGTCGTTCATAAGTGTCTAAGGTAATAATGAAAAATAATGCGTACTAATGTACCTTGTCCTAATGATTTTTGAAAAGTTTTTCATTTACCATTCTGGCAGTGTGAGGCATTTTAGGTGCCCATATTTCTACACATCTGGTTTTTTTTCCAAATTTATTAACGTAAATGGTATTAGAAACTACCTCAATCTCTATAACGCTGCTACCCTTCGGCAGCCTAGCGCGTTTCCAAATTTGAGGAAACTTTGGAATTGAATTCGTATTCAAAGCAAAAAGACCGGTTCCGCTCAGTTCCACAAAGATAGTTTGCTCTTATCTGAAATTCGAAGCACTTCTTAGTGAACAAAAGGCATGTTGATTGTTCCTCTCCATCCATCCATTCATTTATTCATCCATCCATCCATCCATCCATCCATTCATCCATCCATTCATTCATTCATCCATCCTTCCATCCATCCATCCATCCATCCATTCATCCATCCATCCATCTATACGCCCGTGCGTCCGTCCATCCGTCCGTCCATCCATCCATCCATCCATCCACCCATTCATCCATCCATCCATCCATCCATCCATCCATCCATCCATCCATCCATCCATCCATCCATCCATCCTTCCATCCACCCATCCACTCGTCCATCCATCCATCCATCCATTCATCCATCCATGCATCCATCCGCCCCACCACGGTGGTCTAGTGGCTAAGGTACTCGGCTGCTGACCCGCAGGTCGCGAGATCAAATCCCGGCTGTGGCGGCTGAATTTCCGATGGAGGCGGAAATGTTGTAAGCCCGTGTTCTCAGATTTGGGTGCACTTTAAAGAACCCCAGGTGGTCGAAACTTGCGGAGCCCTCCACTACGGCGTCTCTCATAATCATATGGTGGTTTTGGGACGTTAAACCCCACATATATATATATATAGCCCTGGTGGTTAAAAAACTATATCAACCTTCACTTGTGACAGAGCTCGCATCAAAGAAAATGTGATGCTGGGGCCGCCACTTTTCTCGATGGCTGAAATATCCTGGTGGATAATAAAATCGCCCCACCACGGTGGTCTAGTGTCAAAGGTACTCGGCTGCTGACCAGCGAAAATGCTTTAGGAGCGTGTGCTCAGTTTTGGGTGCACGTTGAAAAACCCCAGGTTGTCGAAATTTCTTGAGCCCTGAACTACGGCGGCTCTCATTGAGATATGGTGCGTTTGAGACGTTAAACCTGACATAACATATATCAAAATAATAAAGGTCAAAACCTGAAAAATTTTTATTCATAAAGGGCACTTTCGTCAGCTCCTGGGAAGACGACTCATAGCATTTTCTGTTTTTCGAAAGGCCCCTACCAGCCTCTGAAAATGCAAAAAATCGAGCACATAATTTTTCCCTGCATTTTTTATATTTTCTGATGCACTTCGTGACGCATGAACATTCATTCGTATGATGTAAATAAAGTACAAGCTTTCGATTTGTCAATATGCACAAAATATCAGTTGTAAATTGCCTTATACACTTCAATGCCATGCCGCTGCCCACCCGTTCTTTTTGTCGTGCATGACTATCACGAGCGGTCAAGTCATTTTTTTTCATTTTATGTGTTTTTGACTCCGCGAGCAGATATAACAGCTTGCAGCGGACGAACGAGGAATATTGATAGGCTCCTCAGTGCTGGCATTGTACACATGTTTAAAGAAATAGGTGGCGAGGAGGAGATACCACGTCTATAAACTGTAGTGACGGCAAGAAATTGACCACACTGTCATCTTTGTGCTAGGGGTGCTAAGGGCGCCTTCAAGATACAGTTTGTGTTATCATGCTCTATGTATGCTTACAATGATGACGTCATGAGTATCTCACTGGCGTTGAATTGTCATGTTGCCGCATCTACTCCTGACCGATGTGACATATTGGCAAAATACGCGTCAGTTTTCTCCAAATGAAGTGCTGATAATCCCTCCTTCTTGAGGGTCGATTAGTTACACAGCAGAAAAAGAAGGTTATTTCGCATGCCTGACGAGTTTGCTCGAAACATAATTTACATGTTCGACTACTTTCCAGTGTCCACTACAGTGGTGTAACAATTACGGTGCTCGGCTGCTGACGCGAAGGCCACCGGTTTCATTCCAGCCGCGGCAGTCGTGTTTTAATGGAAGCAAAATGTTAGACTCCCTTGTATTGTGCGGTGTCAGTGCAAGTAAAAAAGATTTGCTCAAAAGCTTCTCTAGTTATACACTATGACGTCTCTCGTAATCATATCCTGGTTTTGGTTTGTAAAATACAGGATAAAATTATTACGTTTTTTTTATTGTCTGCTTGTTATAAAGTAATAAACTTTCAGATCCCTCCACTACGGCGTCTCTCTTAAGCTTATGATGGTTTTGGGACGTTAAACTCTACATATCTATCAATCAAATTATATGAGGTTTGTCGTGTACAGCGCTATAGTGAGTGTTTAAACGAAAATATATCTCTTATTTTACGCAAAAAGTTATGACTCATGATAAAAAATGAACCTTAACCAGGATGGAAGTGATAGTACACACTGTTTTTTCCCCCTTTTCAGCTCAATGTGCAGGGAATTCCGCCTTACACCACTTTCAAACCGAAGATGAAAGAATTCAGGCCCCTCAAGCTCCTTGGTGCTGGTGGATTCGGGTAATCAAATCATTGATTTTTATTTTCAATCCTGTTTCTACGTGTTGTATATATATATATATATATATATATATATATATATATATATATATATATATATATATATATATATTTATATATTGATACGTGTATGGAACTGTCACCCCGACACAGCTGAATTGGCACCCAAATGAAGAAGACGGCAACGTGGTTGTAGTGGGTGTTGGACTCTCGCGCTTCTCCCGTTGGCCTGCAAGACTGTGCGCTCTTTAAGCAGTTAGCAAGACCAGCTCTCGGTGAATAAATCTTCCCCGTAACATCTTTTGGTGGAGGTGCGGGGTCACCCCGACACAGCTGAATTGGCACCCAAACGAAGAAGACGACAACGTGGTTGTAGTGGGTTGGACTCTCTTCTTCGCGATTTCAAATGGTCGACCTGCCTTTGCTATCTGGATAATGTAATAGTTTTCTCGCCCTCCTTCGAAAGCCACCTGTCTCGTCTCTCGGCAATTCTTGACGTTTTTCGTTGCGCTGGTCTCCAACTGAATTCGTCGAAATGTTCATTTGGACGCCGGCATTTGAACTACTCGGCCATCTTGTTGTCGCCACTGGTGTTCAACCCGACCCTAACAAAGTCCGTGCAGTCCGAGAATTCCCGGTTCCGCGTTCCACACAAGAAGTTCGCAGTTTTATTGGGCTCTGCTCATACTTCCGCCGCTTTGTCTTCAACTTTGCGGATATTGCTAAGCCCCTCACGGATCTCCTCAAAAAGAATGTGGAAGGGACCAAAAACAAAAAGAATGTGGAAGGGACCAAAATGGGGAACGGACCAAAAACATTCCTTCGCGTCGCTAATTACCGCCCTCACATCACCACCTGTGTTGGCTCATTTTAATTCAACGGCTGGAACAGAGCTTCACACCGATGCAAGCGGCCATGGCATTAGTGCTATACTCGCT
Organism: Rhipicephalus annulatus; assembly: GCA_013436015.1. Taxonomy (NCBI): domain Eukaryota; kingdom Metazoa; phylum Arthropoda; class Arachnida; order Ixodida; family Ixodidae; genus Rhipicephalus; species Rhipicephalus annulatus. Next base: position 230,655 of record WOVY01013419.1, read on the forward strand.
CAGATACAGAATGGCACCAACCGTGTGATAGCCTACACTAGCCGCCTTTTGTCGCAAGCAGAACAAAATTATTCTATAACTGAGCGGGAATGCTTAGCCCTCGTTTGGGCTATCGCGAAATTTCGTCCGTACTTATACGGACGTCCGTTCGCAGTCATCACGGATCATCATGCGCTTTGCTGGCTGTCGACGCTTAAGGACCCTACAGGAAGACTCGGCCGATGGGCACTTCGATTACAGGAGTACACGTTCTCGGTTGTTTACAAATCTGGAAAGCTGCACAGCGATGCTGACTGCGTATCCCGGCATCCCGTTGATCCACTTAGCTCCACTGATTTGAAATCCGATGCCTGTGTTTTAGCCATCACTGACTTTTTGAACGTGGCTGACGAACAGCGCCGAGATCCATCGCTGCTCACCACCATTGACCGCCTTCAATCGCGTTATGCTGACCCTTCTCTTAGCAGATACCTGCTTCAAGACAACATTTTGTACCGCCGCATCTTACACCTCAACCACGCGGAACTTTTACTCGTCGTACCGCATCACCTGCGAAAGGATGTTCTGCGACAATTCCACGACGCTCCAACTTCTGGACATCTAGGAGTCTCCAGAACTTACGACCGCATTCGACGACGAGTATTCTGGAAGGGTCTGTACCGCTCTGTTCGCCGTTACATTGCTTCTTGCGACCTCTGCTAGCGCCGAAAGAAGCCTACGACTCCCCCTGCCGGTCTTCTTCAACCTATTGAAGTTCCAGCCGAGCCTTTTTGTCGAGTGCGGTTGGACTTGCTAGGTCTCTTTCCTAGTTCTACAACTGGAAATAAATGGATTGCAGTACCACAGACTATGCCACTCGGTATGCAATCACTCGAGCGCTACCAACCAGCTGCGCAACTGACGTTGCCGTCTTCCTGCTGTACGACATTATTCTCCAGCATGGCACTCCGACTCACCTGCTCCCAGACCGTGGTCGCTACATTCTATCTCGTGTGGTTGATGATCTACTCCGATCTTGTTCTACCCGTCACAACTTCACCACATCTTACCACCCTCAGACTAACGTCCTTACGGAGCGCCTAAACCGCACATTGACGGACATGCTTTCCGTGTACGTATCTACCGACCACACTGATTGGGACAAAGCTCTTCCGTTCGTAACCTTCGCCTATAACACGTCGCGTCATGAAACAGCGGGCTACTCCCCTTTTTATCTACTCTTCGGACGTCATCCCTTACTGCCCTTCGACACACTGCTTTCATCAGACCACCCATCCTCCACTTCGTACGCTCAGGATGCGATCACCCGTGCCGTCACAGCACGCGCGGTAGCGCGTGCTCAGTTATCGTCGTCGCAGACAGCACAGAAGTCTCTTTATGACCGTCGACATAGAGATGCCGTTTTTTCTGCGGGATCTCTTGTTCTCTTGTGGCTCCCATCTCGACGTGCTGGCCTCTGCGAAAAACTACTATCGCGATACGCTGGGCCCTACCAAGTCATTCTTCAGATCACACCTGTGACCTACGAGATTGCCGATACCACAAACTCATCAGCTGCTGCACCCAGAACGGAAGTAGTCCACGTTTCTCGTCTCAAGCCCTACAACGCCGACTCGCTCATTTAACAGGCACCGAGACGGTGCCTTACGGGCCGGGGTGATGATACGTGTATGGAACTGTCACCGCGACACAGCTGAATTGGAACCCAAATGAAGAAGACGACAACGTGGTTGTAGTGGGTTGAACTCTCGAGCTTCTCCCGTTGGCCTGCAAGACTGTGCGCTCTTTAAGCCGTTAGCAAGACCAGCTCTCGGTGAAGAAATCTTCCCCGTAACAATATAAATATATATATATATATATATATATATATATATATATATATATATATATATATATATATATATATATATATATATATATATATATATATATATTATAATGTAAATGCAAGGTAAACAGCGGTAGCGGCGTCGGTATCGAAGCAGCAAGAGCAGGCCGAGTATACGGGCAGCGTCGCAGCAGCAATCAGGCAGTCCTAGCTCGTGTCTCGCGCCCACGTGTCGATGTCGCTGCAGTAGTGGGCATTCCTCTTCACTACACTTCGTCCCCCGTCGGAAAAAGAGCCATCCTGGCGACTCACGGTGAACAGAGTACGAGCGGGTCGTAATAAGGTTTCAGCCGCTGTACGTGAACAATTTCACGTCCCCGAAAGCGCTGGTCTGTGGATGGCGTAACGGGTTCGACGATGTAGTTAACTGGTGAAGTCTGCGAGACAATGCGGTAGGGTCCCTGGTATTTTGAAAAAAACTTCGAGGAAAGCCCTGTAGGCACAGCGGGAACCCAAAGCCACACAAGAGTGTCCGGAACAAAGTTAGGGTACGGGTGGTTATCGTCACGCCGAGATTTTTGTCTCCATTGGTCGATGGTTGTGAACGACTGGGCGAGCTTACGGCATTCCTCGGCGTGGCGGGCAGCTTCAGAGATGGGCGTAGACTCGGAGGAATCGGGGTGGTAGGGCAGAATGGTATCTAGCGTGGTGGAAGGGTCTCGTCCATATAACAGGAAAAATGGTGAAAAGCCCGTAGTCGCCTGTGGAGCAGTATTGTAGGCGTATGTCACAAAAGGCAGAATGAGGTCCCAGTCGGAGTGGTCTGAGGCAACATACTTTGATATCATGTCTCCTAGGGTACGGTTGAATCTTTCCGTCAATCCATTCGTCTGCGGATGGTAGGCGGTGGTAGTCCGGTGAATAATACGGCATTCGGCGAGGAGTGCGTTGACGACTTCAGAGAGGAACACACGTCCTCTGTCGCTGAGAAGTTCGCGCGGTGCGCCGTGACGGAGAATGAAGTGCCGCAAGAGAAAAGAAGATACGTCGCGTGCTGTGGCAGCAGGCAAAGCGGCTGTTTCTGCGTATCGCGTCAGATAGTCGACAGCGACAACAATCCAACGGTTTCCGGAAGCCGTGAATGGAAGAGGCCCGTACAGATCGATCCCAATGCGGTCAAAAGGCCTGGCTGGGCAAGGAATTGGCTGGATCGGACTAGAGGTATGATGAGGCAGAGCTTTCCGTCGTTGGCACTGTGGGCATGACTGAATGTACTTGCGCAAAAAGGTGTACATGCCTCGCCAATAAAACCGGGAGGAAATGCGAGCGTATGTTTTGAAGATGCCCGCATGTGCGCACTGAGGGTCAGCGTGGAAAGCTGAACATATTGCAGCACGAAGATGGCGAGGTATGACAAGTAGCCACTTTCGGCCCTCAGACTTGTAATTCCTGCGATAAAGGAGGCCATCGCGGACCTCAAAGTGAGCCGCTTGACGGCGCAACGTTCGAGAAGATGGAGAAGTCGACGGATCTGAAAGGAATCGCAGAACAGAGCTGATCCAGTCATCCTTGCGTTGCTCAGACGCCATGTCACAGTTATCTGGGAACGCAACCATTTCGTCCACGGCAGATAAACATGCAGAGCTTTCAGCGGACATAGGCGAGCGTGATAAAGCGTCGGCATCAGTGTGACGTCGGCCAGACCTGTAGATAACACGCATGTCGAACTCTTGCAACCGCAAAGCCCAGCGAGCTAAACGGCCGGAGGGGTCCTTCAACGTGGATAACCAACAAAGCGCATGATGATCGGTGACTACGTCGAAAGGGCGACCATATAGGTACGGTCTAAATTTACCTAGAGCCCATATAATTGCCAGACACTCCTTCTCTGTCACAGAATAGTTCTTCTCCGCTTTGGTAAGGGTACGGCTTGCGTATGCGACTACGTACTCATGGAATCCCGATTTACGCTGCGCGAGCACGGCGCCGAGTCCAACACCGCTGGCATCGGTGTGTACCTCCGTCGGAGCAGTCGGGTCGAAATGACGCAAGATTGGTGGCGAGGTTAACAGATGGCGCAACTTTTCGAAAGCATCGTCACAGGCGGGTGACCAAGCGTAACTTTTCGAGTTACTGCGCAGAAGTTCAGTCAAGGGGGCGGTGATCATAGCAAAATTCCGAATAAAGCGGCGGAAATACGAGCAGAGGCCAAGAAAGCTGCGCAGATCCTTCAGAGACGCAGGTTTAGGGAACTCTGCAACTGCCCGAAGCTTGGCTGTGTCAGGAAGAATACCCTCTTTAGATACAACATGACCGAGGATGGTGAGCTGACTTGCGCCGAAGCGGCATTTCTTAAGGTTGAGCTGAAGGCCGGCGTCAGTTAGGCACTGCAGCACTTCATCTAGCCTGCGGAGATGCGTTGGAAAATCTGGGGAAAATATAATCACGTCATCCAAGTAGCACAGGCATGTTTTCCACTTCAGGCCACGCAAAAGATTGTCCATCATCCGCTCGAATGTTGCGGGTGCGTTGCAAAGACCAAAAGGCATGACACAGAATTCGTATAGGCCATCAGGTGTGACAAAGGCCGTTTTAGGCTGATCTTCAGGTGCCAGAGGGACTTGCCAGTAGCCACTCCGTAAGTCAATAGAAGAGAAGAACTCCGCACCTTGGAGGCAGTCAAGGGCATCGTCGATTCTCGGTAACGGGTAAACGTCCTTTTGAGTTATTTTGTTAAGACGACGGTAGTCAACACAGAAGCGAATTGACCCGTCCTTCTTCTTAACGAGAACGACTGGAGATGCCCAGGGGCTGTTCGAAGGCTGGATGACGCCACGCTTGAGCATGTCAGCTACTTGGTCATCGATAACCTGGCGCTCGGCTGCGGACACGCGATAGGGTCTTTGACGCAATGGCGCATTGGTACCCGTGTTGATGCGGTGACACACGGCTGACGTGCGGCCGAGGGGAGTATGCTGGCAGTCGAAGGAATAACGGAACTTGTTCAGTAGTCGTAGAAGCTGAGCACGTTGCGAAACGGTTAACGTGTCGGCGATGGAGCTGCTCAGTACGTCCGGCCTAGTAGTCTGCGGCGAAGAGGCACAGGTCACTCCGGCGACTTCGTGTTCGGCGGAAGGACCAGCCGGCATGTCGATAATTGCAGAAGGGTCGAGACTGTAAACACGCCCGACGCACTCACCCCGAAGTAGTGTTATAGGACATGACAACAGGTTCGAGATGAGTAGTCTGCTGACGCCGTCATGAAGTTCTAGAAGGGCATAAGGTAGCGGCGAACACTTGCGACGAACGAAAAGAGCAGATGGCGTGAAAAGGGCACTAGACTCGGCGAGAGAGTTGCAAGACACCATGGTAAGGGCAAAAGAGTGCGGCGGTATGATGACGTCTTCAGCAACAAATAGTTTGTCCCCGGTTTCATGAGCATCATATAATGGAGCGTCGTCAAACACTTCAAATGCCACCTCAGCGCGCGAGCAATCGATGACGGCCTTATTAGCGGAGAGAAAATCCCAGCCCAAAATGAGGTCATGGGAACAGGAATCCAACACTAGCAATTCAACGACATAAATGAGGCCATCAATCGCGATGCGAGCAGTACAAGCAGCGGTTGGTGTGACGTGATCTGCACTGGCTGTACGAAGTGATATACTAGCTAGTGGCGTCATAACTTTTCTCAGCAAGCGGCAGAGTCTAGCACTTATCACTGAAACTGCGGCACCAGTGTCGACAAGAGCGAGTGCAGCGACGCCGTCCACATGTACGTCCAGAACATTCGTTGGTGAAGTGAGAGGCCTTGGTCTTTTCGCTGGCGACGCAGTTCCTGCCTCTGGAACTGCGGCAATTAGTTTTCCCGCTCCGGCGATGAAGGACGACGACGCATCGGCGATGGCGAGCGGCGTCGAGGTGATGGCGAGCGGCGGTTAACAGGAGGGCGGTGGTCGGCGTACGATGACATCTGGTCGGGTGGCTGAGAGCCTGTGAACGAACGGCGCGGTGGCACATAAAGGGCAGGTTCGAAGGTCTGGTCGTAGCTCTGTCGGTAGACAGGAACGCGCCGACGGCAATATCGCGCTATGTGGCCAGGTAGCCCACAGGCAAAGCATATTGGGCGATTGTCGAGTGTACGCCATTGTCCACTACTCTGGACGGACCTTGGCTGAGCGAACCGAGGAGTGGGTCGGAGCGGCCCGGCTGAGGGAAGCGACGTAAAAGTCTCAAGAGGTGGTCGAGCCGCTACTTCAGCATAGCTTAGAGGTGCATTTACCTCGGCACAGGCAACAGGGCTCGGCAAGGGTGAAGTGTCACGGGCAGATGGCAGAGCCGCGCAAACTTGCTCCTGGATGACCTGGCGAATGTTTGCTGGCAGAGGTGACGCTGGTTGGCCGGCTGTTGATAGCAGCGATAGCTGACGAGCGACCTCAGCACGAACAAACTCCTTAATCTGCGATAGCAGCGACTGAAGGTCAGACGTGGTGATCAGGCTGGAGAGGGTGTCATCCGGGACGTCAGGGCGTCGAGTGAGAAGACGCTGTCGTCGCAGCTCGTCGAAACTCTGACACAACTCAATGACCTCAGAGACAGTGACAGGGTTCTTGGAGAGCAGCATTTGAAAGGCGTCATCGGAAATGCCTTTCATGATATGTCGCACCTTGTCAGTTTCTGCCATCGACCGGTCGACACGCCGGCAGAGGTCAAGGATGTCCTCTATGTAGCTGGTGAATGTCTCACCAGTTTGTTGGGACCGGCCTCGTAGGCGTTGTTCTGCGCGAAGTTTGCGCACACCAGGGCGTCCGAAAACATCTACAATGCAGGTTTTGAAGGTAGTCCAGGTGGGGATATCCGCCTCATGGTTTCTGTACCACAGCTTGGCAACATCCGTTAAATAAAACATCACGGTGCCAAGCTTTGTGGGATCGTCCCATTTGTTAGTAGCGCTGGCTCGTTCATACGATTCCAGCCAATCCTCAACGTCTTTCTCATCGGTGCCGCTGAAGATGTCTGGTTCTCGCAAGAGCTGGGCACCGGGACAGCTCCTGCGTGGCGAAGCCGGTGGGGGTGTGAAGACAGCGTCGTCAGGCATGACGGACGGCAGCTTTCGGCTACGCAGTTCCAGGACTGGGGAAGACCGCAGCACTCTCCACCAAAATATAATGTAAATGCAAGGTAAACAGCGGTAGCGGCGTCGGTATCGAAGCAGCAAGAGCAGGCCGAGTATACGGGCAGCGTCGCAGCAGCAATCAGGCAGTCCTAGCTCGTGTCTCGCGCCCACGTGTCGATGTCGCTGCAGTAGTGGGCATTCCTCTTCACTACAATATATATATATATATATATATATATATATATATGAATAATTTAATTGGTGTCTTTATAGCTATCATCTTTGAACGCAGAAGAATCCATACAGCGTAGTTCGTAACAAGTCATCTTAGTAGAATAAAAGTCGAGTCACAAAAATGCTTGAAATCGCTTAGAGCTGCCCTGAGAAAGAGCATATGGAACGCGCATCCACATAAAATGTCTCCTTTAGGTGTCCTTAGCTCTCAGAAGCTAGAACACTGGAAACGATTTGGAACACTGGAAACTGGAACACTGGAACACTGGATCTGGAACACAGAAGCTAGAACACTGTAAACGAACACTGCAACACTGGGAACGAAGAAAAGTATGACGTTGACCGCTCGCGAAGCTTTAAGACACCTGCTGCTTGTCACATCACATCACTGTTGTGTTTACGCAGCCATCAGCAGGAATGCTGCTCCTAAAATTCAGCATTCGTGACTTCATATTTTGAGCTTTACATATGTGCAAATCGCTCGCATAAAATTACAAGTCATACTTTAAGCGTTTGTACGTTTATCACAAGTACATCTACCTGAACCTACCTGTACATCTGCATTGTTCCGAGAAATGAGGCACTCCGACACGCATTTATGTTCACAAGTACAGATAACTGAATGATGAAAAAGTAAACTCACCCTGACACTTGACGCTGACATTAGGTTTTAGGCGCGATTGTCCCCGATACCATGGTGGCCGGAAAATAATTTCACTTAGTGTATACGCGGCCAGTTCAGCATAAAAGGGTGTCCCGATATAGTCTGATTTAGCCTTACTATGGTGAGAAGTTTCAAGTACAGTCCGAAGTAGTGCTACTTGTTGTTTATTGATGGGTATCGGTTAAATAGCAGACCTAACGGAAGTCCTTTGTGCTATCATATTGTTAACAGCATGAAAGAATGCCTGTACACCTCAATATTATTTAAGTATATTTTGTGTGAACCTACTTCATTGGCTTGCCGATATGCGTCGTCGAAGAGCGCATCTTGGGCTTGCCGTCACACTTTGTAGAGTTTCAGTAGAAGGGATAGTAAACGAAGTATTCAACGACTCAAATTTCGCAATGTTACAGAACAGTTATTGCCCAATCTAGCAATCTGCTGCGCCACAGCTGTTAATTTTAGCCCATTGTGTTTTCCATTATATATATATTTATAAAAATCTTGGCATCCTAACCATTCAGCAGTTCTTTTATGATAGATCGCCAATAATCGCATACCACTCATTCGTTATGAAATATCATGAGATAGTATTCTTAGCTATATCGTGATCAACAACAATAGTACAAGGTTTTCAGGGCACAATAATGTTTTGCCTAAAATTAGATTGAACTTCGGCAGATTCACAGCAAGCTTCCGCAGTGTTTGTTTTTGAAAACACATACCTCGTTGTGTTAATTCACCTCAGTTTTGCAATCTTTAAATATAACATCAAAAACGTGCTGTTAAACCAACGTTTGGTTCACTTGCAGTGAATTTATGTCATCACTGCATTCTTTTTATATCCTATGTGTGTCCTTCACGTTTGTATAAGACTGGTTTGGTAAATAAATCAATTTTGGTTTCTCTATAGATTACTCTGTATTAAAGGCAATCTTTCGTTTTCTTGTTCGCACTTCCAGCTTTTGCTGCTGCAGCTACTTATTTTTCACCTACCCCACTATTGATTGGAGGTCGCCCTTACAGTCTCTTATTTTGAGACCTTCTGATGGTTAATTTATCACGTAAGCCCATCTTTTGTACGTGCAGTAACAACAAATAAACTGGAAATTGATGAGCAGTACAACGAATACATAGTCCCATACAGGCTCTTTATTCTGTGCAGGCAAACTATACTGCGTAGTAAAATATAGTTTTTACGTGTATTTGCACAACATTCGAGCTGAAGCTGGTTGGGCAGTCAAATTGTGGGGACCAAATTTTCCAAAGCCTTAACGGCGTAAGTTTAATCAGATGAGCCTAAGGAAAACGTTAAACGTCATCAACAAATTTCTCGCAAGCTTTACAAAAAACACTGAAGACAGGGACAAAAAGCGAAAAAAAACCCATAAGCGCTAACTAGCAGCTGTTCAGTACATGTATGAACATGTTATATACACACTGACCACACGCATGCGCCGAGCTGACCTAGTCACCGATGCAGCCTAGCCTCGTTTACTAGCTCAATTTCCACTTGGCTGAATACTAACTACGGAGCACTCACTCACTCGCCCCCTTTCAACCATTTTTAGAGCGTAGGCTTGAATCCCCTCCTTTTCCATCTGCTTACTCGACATGTGCACAATTTGAGTTTCCTTCGAACACGCATGCTGCAAATGGAGCTGAATAACGAAGCTGGGTGGCATCGGTAGCAAGCGCAGCAATGCGCAAGCGTGTGGTCAATGTATATACGATATTCTTATCTATCGAACAGCCTTTAGTTTTCACTGATGTCTTGTACGCCTTCCGTCATTGTCTTCAGTTTCTTTCCTTGGTAAATTTTGCGCAAAAAAACCTTATTCTGGAAGATTTTGTGTAAATGATGACTAATATGGGAGCCATATAGCGCTAAAAAAGAGTCACAGCATCTAACCTATGCAAGCAAAGCTTTTCTACACACTGGTAGCAGTGACAAAGTGACAACAACAATAACAAATTGTCCAGGCGCATTTTCGATGGAAGCGAAAATGCTTGAGGCCTGTATGCTTATATTTAGGAGCAGTTAGAACCCCAGGTGGTCGAAATTTCCGGAGCCCTCCACTACGGCGTCTCTCATTACATACGATGGTTTTGAGACGTTGAACCCCGACGACGACGATGACGACGACAACGACAACAACCAAAATAATAATAATAATAATAATAATAATAATAATCATAATAATAATAATAATAATATTATTATTATAATAATAATATAGTAGTTAAAATTAAAAATTATCTGATAGGACAGCCAGCTGGTCGTACATTCTGACGTCCCTCCTGTGGAGGTGAAAATTTTCCGAAGTTCGAAAGTGTGACTTGCCAGAAATGAGTTAGCACGTTTGATAGCAAACAACACACACACACACACACACACACAGACACAAACAACTGTGTCATTCCCTCGGGAGTGGGCAGAAGTGGAGAGTCTCAATTGTCAGTTCCTTCCACTGTGTAATGTATTTATAAAGAGAGACAGGCATGAAGAGAATCGCCCTATCTATATAACTGTGACCACTAATTATTTTAAGGACACTAATTATTTAGGGCTGCTACAGGAGGTTCGTCCACTAGTATACATAAAATTGTTAGTGGTTCTTCCAGAGATTCTGATTTTTGTAACTCCCATGGCACCAACTGGCTCTGTTTTAGTGACAAAAAGAAAGCAGAACAAACAAAATAGGACTTGTATCTTACTTTCAAGTTGCAAATGTGTACAGTTCTGATTGCGAAGACGCATTTACTGCAGGGCGTTGTACAAAGCGGTGTACACGCCGGCCAACTACATCTGCACCATCACGTTGTTTGCCATGGATCGATTCACGCGTCATAAGCAGGCCTGCATAGACAAAGGTGGTCGCGTCCGTCGTACGAAGCCCATTCCTGGCTAAATACTACTGCTGCTTCGGCGCCAAGGCAAGCACACCTCGCATTTATTGTGTGTTTCGTTGTACATCGAAGTTGTGAATACTAGAGTGTTCTAGCAGTGCAGTTTATCATACGGTAGGTATGAAAACACCTTATATGGTCATGCGCGACACCCCGTTTTTAAAAACGTTTAAGACACCTGTGCTGGTCACTGCGCGAGGTAATGCGGTGAGCTGATTAATGGGGCTAGTAGACCTCTTGCGAACTAAAAAAAACTTTGCGCTGACAGCGACAGTACGGTATTTCCGTTCTTACCATACGTTAAAATAGCACTGCTAAATGACCCTATTGTCATAAAATCAGTAATTAGCCTGCCACGAAAGGCTTTCGCAATAAAACAAAGGCGTACAAAATAAGCTTCTGTGGCTCTCAGTCGGCCACATCGAGTATGCGAGGGCGTACAAAAGATGCCATCTAAGATACGCATGAAGTGTTGAATATAGAGGATAAATGCTGCGGTCACAAGAAACTATCAGTGTCTTTCTTACTCAATTCTAGTGTGAATCTCAGGATTTTTTAGACAACTGCTGTAAAAAGATTGAAATTGAAATTAACCAAGTATTACAGCAAAGATACCATTCGAATTTTGTAGCGTAAGCTACATTGGTCGAGATCAAGGAGTTTCACGTGGCTATTGGAGAGCAGTTCTATGTAAGCGCGATGAGCAGTGACGTCACATCGCGCACAGCTAGCGCGCCACTTGTGGACTGGCGCTTCACTCGCGTGAGAACGCTCGCTCGCTAGTCTGTCTGTCCGTCCTTGCATCTGTGGTTCGTACGTCCGTCGATGCATGTTTTGGATCCACCGCGGTGTTCTAGTGGCTAAGGTACTCGGCTGCTGACCCGCAGATCGTGGGTTCAAATCCCGGCTGTGGCGGCTGCATTTCCGATGGAGGCGGAAATGTCGTAGGCCCGTGTGCTCGGCTTTGGGTGCACGTTAAAGAACCACAGGTGGTCGAAATTTCCGGAGCCCTCCACTACGGCGTCTCTCATAATGATATGGTGGTTTTGAGACGTTAAACCCTACAAACCAATCAATCAATCAATCAATCCATGTTTTGATCGTCAGTCGTTCATCTGTTCATCCGTACGTCCATGGTTAGTACGTACGTAGCTCACGCTACGTGTATCCACTGCTAATTTTCAGATACGTGATATACACAAATTTCAGATCACTTCGGCCCACTCAAGATTATAAAAGCTGCACCGTAACACGCAATGGAATTTCAAGTTTCTGTATGCCAGCACTATTGAAACAACTCCTATAATTCTGAGATAAGTGTGCAATCTTATGCTCGAATCACAGTGCCCCTTTCATGGCGGGTATCAGCGTTTAGAATGACACTATAGCAGTTCAATTAAATCGGGCCAATAGTCCTCCAAGAAAGGACAAAATTCACACTAATCGAAGCATGCTGCGCAAAACACCGTTGTACAAAAATAATAGCCATTTCCATTGCTACACTGTAATATTAGCTAAAATTTGAAGCATGTTGTTTAGAAGGAGAACAATACTTTATTTCCAGTATGTCACAGTTTTGTAGCAAGGACGCTGCAATGAGTGCAACAGAAACACCTTTGAATTTTGTATGGGATAATGTTAGCAAGTCACTCGGGTTGATACCTCCTATAACTAAAAACAAGCGCTGAATGCTGCCCAGATAAGAGGGCCAATCCTTCCCAATCTTGCTGTATTGAAAGTAAGTTCATCCTCCCTTCTCCTTGTGCAAGCACACGCGGCCGCCACCGCGAGCGACGTGACCTTCGTGCTGTATTTGGCGTCAGCAAAAATTTTGTGACGAAATTACGTATATGAAGGTACACGCCATTGTTTTATCCCCTGTGAATATACTACGCACAAGGAGCGAAGACTGGTCGCGAAGGCTCTATAAAAACAAACGCATACGTTTAGAAAATAGCGGCTGATCAGCTACTTATGGAGCTTAGCGCCATCTTGAGTGCGAGGGAGCACTTTCGGAACAAAAAATAAAGCGCATGTGGCGCAATAGCTGGTAAACAAGTGACGTCATTTTGTGTGCACCAGCGCAAATTTTGATCTCAAATTACTGTTCACGGGCCCTGATCGCTAAGGGCTCGCGCTAAGGTGATCGCCGGCGAGTCATACACGAGTGCACTTCAAGTCACCGCCAGCTAATCTATTACGAACTCAAGACTAACTAGTGATGTTTAAGTTTACTACCGTTCACCTTGCCTCGGTTTCACAAGGAAAATAATTCTTCGAAACTTTATTAACCGTTCATGGCATGTTCCACCAATGAATTAAGGCAATCAACAGCGTAGCAGCGTGTACATATGATTTCCGTAGCGTGAGTTATTTGTTTCACACATACGCAGGTTCTGTGGCATGCAGAATGCTTGTGATCTTTTGTTTTAACAGGAAGAAATGACGCTTAGTCACGCCAAAATTATAATATTTCAGTTTTATTTATTGGTTACAATAACTCAAATTTATCAAAGTGCACAAAATAGTATTAAGAACAAAAAAGTCTGCATACACACCCTTCGTTATGTTTTTTTTGCATTATGCTCTGATAAATTACCGCTATTTATGCGAATAAAGATATGTGAATTGCACCATGATAGATAACTTCACAATCTGCTGACCGATAACACGAATAGTAGACTCTGAATGCTCAAGAAGAAAACCGGGCTGCAGAAATATCGATAGATCAAAGCAACCAAAACGTACCAGCTAATACATGTGATATCTGTGTAGCGTGGCTTATTTGTTTTACACATGTAGAGGTTCTTTAGCATGTACAGTGCTTGCGATATTCTGAACTGTGCATTTTGAACCATTGTCCTTGTTTCTTATCTAGAAGACATGGCTCATTGATTGATTGATATGTGGGGTTTAACATCCCAAATCCACCATATGATTATGAGAGACGTCATAGTGAAGGGCTCCGGAAATTTCGACCACCTGGGGTTCTTTAACGTGCACCTAAATCTGAGCACACGGGCCTACAACATTTCCGCCCCCATCGGAAATGCAGCCGCCGCAGCCAGGATTTGAACCCGCGACCTGCGGATCAGCAGCCGAGTACCTTAGCCACTAGACCACCAGGGCGGGGCAAGACATGGCTCACCATGCATGCGTTTGTTGCTACAGCATCCTTGCACATCACATCAATTCCGAAGCTGCCGACGAAAGCAATCGGCGTTAAATGAAACAAGAATCTGTCCGCTGCCTGTTCAAAACTGCACCGAATACGTTCTCCAATGACAAAGCCCACCTAACAATTTCGCATACAACAGAGAACGCAAGCAAGCGCAGAACACTAAAACAGGTGAGGGGGTGTGTCTTCGCAGTCGAATGTTACGAGAGGGCCAAACGGGCCTTGCCATGTATACTCATATAGAGCAAGGGCTGCACCTAATATTAATAGCTGGGCAGAGGGCACTAGAAAAAAGATTTTTCGTAATATTAAAAACCGTCATAGTTTTTTTCATTACACCTACATTATATTGAGGACACGAAATCTCAGTTGTAAAACCTAGTGATTGCCTCGAGTTTGAATCAAACTTGTTTTTTTTTCACTATTAGCGTTTGTTCACTCCACACACAGTCGCTTTTCAATTGCAGCTCTCATAACTCCCCATGCTGATGTTGCTGGCAATGGCTTCTGAACCCCTTTTCGCCTGAGGCTTCGCGAGCTATTTGAATGAACCTTGTGACGCGCGCTACTGCAGTAGACCATGGCAGGCTATCAAATGAGCTTTCCTCTTGTTTTTTTCCTGCGGCCATAGCGGCACCCCCTGTCGTCTCCGTCCTCTCCCTTCCAGTCCCTCGTTTCAAGTTTTCGCGTTATGGAAACAGCCGGCTCGTTTTTTTTTTTATTGGCGCAGTTCCTTAAACGTCGTAGTGGCATCACTGCAGAGAGGTGTGCACGCAAAGCTAGCATAGCTAATGACATTTCTGTTATATTACTGAATAAACAGTGCGCAATGTATAATCATAACAACATATACTAAAATTGGAGCGAAAAAATAAAATTTTAGTACAACATAGCACATTAGCATGCAGGTATAAAATCTGTAATGGAAATGTCACATTCCGCAACAATGGGGAAAAGCACTGTTGTCACACCAGTTTACTATACTTCTGTAAAGTAATTTGACTCGCTAATTCTTTTTAAAAGGATCTGGCAAAACTAGCGTTTCTGAATGAGTATCCTTGTGTTTTACTTGCGTGTTTCTTGAAATGATATTTCGTGCTAGGAGGTATTCCAATTTTCCATTTTTTGCTAGTATATGACACATTCTGTGCATAACTTTAAATCGAAGTTTGCGTCTTCTTGACTGTCGTTTTCGAGATTAATGTGGTCTTTATTCTGAGATACAAGCCGATGGGTTTTAATTATTGCTGACAAATCGGGATGCTAGGTAGTGTCGAGAATCAGGATGCTTGGAGCTCGGAGGTGCCGAAAGCACGCAACAGACTATCCAAACCAGCATGATCATTTTCAATTGTAGCTACTTCATTACTAACCTTTTTAAGAAATATTATGGTGAGTTATCAGCCTTCTAAAAACAATGATTAAAAATACGCGTCAAATGCTTCAGCTTTCTCCAAGTCGTTTGTTATAGTTTTTTTTAACCATAGATGTTGAGGGATACCTGTGTCATCCTTTCTGCTGTTCTTGATGTACTTCTAAAGTAATTTTGGAGGACGCTTCAGGTCTGTGTTTAGATTGTCAAAAGACATGCTTTGCCGGCTTACTTAAAGGAGCACTGACATCAAACTTCAAGATCGAGATTTGCCCATCATTTGACTGCTTGGTATGCATAGGTCTTCTTGGCCAAATTTGAACGGCATCCGTCGCGTGAAAGTTACTTTAATTTGTCGTCAAACAGCGTAGAAAAGCTAAGGAGAAAAAAACGAAAAATAGGCTGCCCTGCGACATCGACACTAGTGCTACGTGTTTGGTGTGATGCATTCCTCAAATACCATCCTGAGTTACGATGCCCTAGTAGCGATGACGTGTATGATCCGAGTGTTCTTATCGTGGGGCTGACTTGCGCCGAAGTGCAGAAACGCACTCGCTCGTCCACGGCCGGGCTAGCGCGCGCAGGTGCAGTCTAGCCCAGCCGTGGCTCGTCGCGTGTGATCTTCATCGCACCGGTTTGATTGATTTCATGAAATCGTCAAGATAAAAACTACCTTTAAAGCAATGGCGAAAGAAAAGAGCATGCTTAAACGTTTGCTTGTCGGTCAGCGTGTCGGGGAATCGTTGTGAGTGGCGGGTGAGTTGC
This sequence comes from Rhipicephalus annulatus, assembly GCA_013436015.1. Taxonomy (NCBI): domain Eukaryota; kingdom Metazoa; phylum Arthropoda; class Arachnida; order Ixodida; family Ixodidae; genus Rhipicephalus; species Rhipicephalus annulatus. The sequence continues at coordinate 246,722 of WOVY01013419.1, forward strand.
AGTCGTCTAGTTCGAAGCACGGAAAAAGATCAATGAGGGTGTCTTTTCATATCACGTATGTGTTACACATAAACACGACCACAAGCTATGAAAGGTGAAAGTGCGTGTAGTCAGATATCTTCGCTAACAAGTAACACGCAGGTATCGTTGAGTTTTAGTTCACCTGTAGACTTTGCGTCCACGTAAAGAAGATAATACCGTGTTAATCATGAGAGGCTGGATAAGTGGGCCCATCTGGAGGCGTAAAAAAGAACATGACAAGCAGGAAACTTATTCTATTTCTCCGCTGATGATCATTCGCGATAGCTATATTGCATTGACCCCTCTGCGTATATATACCTGAATGATTTGCACTCCAAAACACACCAAAATAGCTAACCGAGGCACACGAGCGAACAAGGCTGAAGCGTGCATCCTCAGGCACCTCTGCAGTGCTGCTTGAAACGGTGTTCATTTCAAAATCACTGTTCTGCAAAAGGTCGATCAAAGCGAAAATAATTCGCGAATCACGGAGATTCCAAGCTCCAGACTATCGTATTGAACCCGAGTCGACACTTTATATGGCGACGACAGCAATGCAGGTGGCAAGGCATGACTGAATGTGTCCGCGTAGCAGAAGAAGAGTTTCGGAGGAGCTGAGCCTGACGTCACTCTTTTCTGTGGAGAAATTGTCAGCTGTGGCATGATCTGGAGGTGACCGCGCTGGTGCTTCCAGTGCTAAAAATGACGAGATTGCCGGCTGTTTTTGAATAGCGCTAGATACAAGTAATATAAATCAATAAAAGAGATAGTTATGCATCCCCCAGTTGCGTTTAAGGTCGCGAATCGCGGCTACGGGGTCTATAGCTACTCGCTGACGCCAAAATCTTGGCATGAGTAAATTTGATGTCAGTGCTCCTTTAAGCTCTTTTTTTACACTTTTCAGCAATCTTTTATTTCCTGCAGTTTTGTTTTTGATGAACATTTGGCGGGCATCGGCTGCTTTTCTAACAAGCTTGCGTATCTGAGAGTTATACTGAGGTTTTGCAGCGTTATGCATCTTAGACACCTTGGAGGTACCCGCATATTCACTAGCTCTGTAACCATGTCACAGAAAACTGACTAAAGTTCAACTATGTCACATGACTCCAATATCATAAAATAGTTGGATAGGGCAATACCATCTCTTTGGAAATGACGTTGAAGTCCTCTACTTCTTACATGAAAACACTGTGATGTGCTTGCTTACACGCAGGTATTTTTTCTAGAAGCATTTATTCTGCAACAACAAAACTATGGTGACTAATTGAAATGTAATGTAACTTCTGGACATCATCTTGTGTAAACAATAAGTTTCATTATTGCGTAGTAAAATATCTAGTATAGCCTTAAGCCTTGTTGGTTCGTTCACATATTGCAGTGAGCCATAGATAGTCATTAGTTCTGGAAACACCAAACAATTTCGAAGTTCTGTGAGGCTACACCGCTAGAATCCCATTTCATCTTAGGCAGATAGAAACATTATCCCAGTATTACGCAATCAGATATTTACAATAACGTGTTAAAAAGCTGTTTTATCGATGCAGTGCTGGCCTTAAGTGTGTGGTAAATTGATCTAAAAACGTTGTTGTTACCCTAGAGAAATCGGACGCGCCACCCCACTGATTATTTTTTTATTATCGAAAATGACTTCTTTTTAGGAACGCTACTTGGAATTAAAAGAAACACGCCACTGTCATGTTTGCTTATACAAAAACGGTACAGTGTAAAACGTGGTTGAAGTAGTTCCCCATCTGAAACTGTGTCTTCAAGCCATGACTTAATAACAATAACAATTTGTGCTTCCACCGTTTCAACCAAAAATATAAATTCATCTATTTTGTTTTCTTAACTTTGGCAATTGACAATTGACACTAGTGCCAAACTTTTCATGATGGTATCTTTGTTATCCATTCTTAAGGAAGAACGTTCACGTCATTCACTCCCAGATGTCTAGGCATGTGTCCGAGCGGAACCTGGTAGGTGCATGTCAGTACCCCAGGCAAACGCTTGCCATTGGTAGTCAGCTCGTCGCAATTTAAATGCACTCTGTTTTTCTTGTGCAGCTCTTTCTTTGTTACCATACTTCGAAAGCGGCCAGCATTTTTTATATTGTATTGCTGTAATCATCTGACACTTTATAACATGCCTTTAAACTTGAATACGTTTTGCAGAACAGAATCACTTATCATCCAGCCTGAAATAGGTGGAAGACGCCTCTGCTTGAGCCGCTTTCGTAGACATCACTCGCATATTTTCACTCATACATAGAACATACAACACATGACATCCGATGTTATATAATTTGACTATAAATGAAACATGACGGGAACACCAAAGAATACGGCAGAAATGCATGCGGAGTGTCCAAAGAATTGGTATCGCAAAAAATTAATGTAGTTTTGGTAAAACATTCCATATGAGAGACCGTAAGCTGTAGCTGTGACCCCTCTAAGTAATATTTTGATCTCTATCTTCGCTCAACTATAGAAATGTACCTCTTAAAAACAACCCCAAGACGTAACTGAATATTTATGCGAAAAAAAAACAAAAATCATTTACTCCAGTCTTCAGCCAGCGCGAAGCGCATTTGGAAGCAGATACAGAGTAGGACCAGAAAGAAATGTTATGTCAGCAGCGTATATTGCGGAAAGTAATATGTACGTGACGTCTCAGATTGGCGTGATAGTGTCACTGCCCTACATTGAATGATAGTGAACAGTGGCATTAATCTATAATACTTTGCAATAAATTCAAGTGCCAAACACAATATAGTATGTTTCGGTCATGCGTAACACACGAAACTCATCATGTATTTAGATGGTAACTAGAGACAAAAGACGTTGAGTTAAAGCACAATAGTTTAAACTAACACGTATCATAATCTAAGCCCCTGTTTTGCTTCAATACAACCACTGAAACTTAGTTGATCTTCATTTCATTTTTACTGCCATTTGCTGCGAAATCTGCACGCGACAATCAAGGATTCGTTCTCTCCGCATTTATTTCGATCATTGCAAGCTATGACATACACTTCACAATTCTTTCATCAACCTTATATTTACTTTGTTACGCTGTTGTTCGCGCGTAGCTAGTCTCATGCGTTTGTTCTGTAAATGCAAACGAGCTTGCATGATGCCCACAATGGTTTGAAAATATGTGAAAGAAGCACCCACAACACTTAAAAACCATGTTAGGCTGCAGGAGTGTCGCCCCTTCCCCTATTCATCGTATTCTGTTTCGCTGCACATGCATAGGACTCGTACGTGACCATGATGGAGTACATCTCGGGCGTGGACCTGATGCGCGTGGTGACCAAGGCTACGTATCTCAATATCGACCACGTGCAAATTGTCATGGCGCAACTAATTTTGGCACTGGAGCACCTTCATTTACGAGGCTTCTTGCACCAAGACGTGAAGGTTCTAAGTAAGTCAATACACCGTAGCTGCGTGAGCCGTAGAGAAATGTCTTATTGAAAAAAATTGCAGCATGCTCATCATTCTTGGCGGCCGAGTCAAGCTGATTGACTTCGACACCAACAAGGTCTGCCTCGGCCACTGTGAGTGTTCTTGAATTACACGAAAGGTCACTGCGCAAACCTGCTTAACTATTTCTATCTTTATAGAAGGTATAGTACCTTCACAGGTTTTGCTTTGAGGTGCCAAGATAGCAGATACAATTGAGATGTTTAAAATTGTGAGATGTTTAAAATCGACGTATACTTTGTAAGAAGTCCCGTTTAAAATCTTCGTAGCATAGCTTTGTAGAAACGCATTAGGGTTCTCATATTGGTAAATGGTCGTGCACTACAAAAAAGTAGTAGTGGTAGGTCACGATGGTGAATCACTCGCTACGGGGCTCGGCTGATCTCTCGAACATGACGGGTCGATCCCGGCTGCGGTGGTTGCATTTCGGTGGATGTGAAATGGTAGACGCCCGTGTAGTGTGCGATGTCAGCTAACGTTAGGAACATCAGATGGTGAAAAAATTTTGGAGCCCTCTACAACGGCATCTTTTAATCTTGACGTGTTTTTGTGGCATGAAATCCCAGATAATATTATTTAACAGGGGTGTTCACTGCAAAAAAGGGTAACAACGCAAAGAAATGCACAAAAACAAAGGAGACAGGAAGGAACTTTGCCCAGCCTTGTAGGTTTACCATTTAGCACAACATGACCCCACTAGCCTAACATGTTTTCACAAGTGCAACAACAAAGCTCTTGAGAATGCAGATGCACAGCGTACTTATAGCCACTTGGCTTTTAACGTTCGCCTTTAGTCACATGTGGCGACATATATATGCACAGTTCCCCAGCTACTTCAAGCCACAATAAAGAATTTGTCGACACACTCAATAACGACGTGACCGAATGCATGTTGCGAACTGTTGTCTGGAGTAAGTGAGACTACGTTTTCTGTCCTAATCAATTGTTTTCAGGCCTGTTTTATTACAAACTTTTGAGGCAATGAAGCTTGGCATAAATACAAAAGATAAAGATCTATATAATGTTGCAAAATGTCCCATGAAACAGTTTTTAACTTTCTGTTAGAGTTTTCAAGTATTGATGTTCTTCTGTGAACTACGGATTCCAGCGAAGTACAAAAAAGTACCACGTGACATGCCCGCTTGTACGCTACACACACATTGGTTCTGGTGCTCCTTAACGTTTTGCTTATAAACGACATGCTTTCCTCGCACTGGTTCATGAAAGTGATAAGCAGTCTCAGTGGTTATTGCCTGGGTGGCCGCTACAAAAACGCGTTTTTCGCAGAGCCATCCCCATCGTTACTCCACTGTCAAGACAGCATAATCGAGGAAACGATACGGTCAATCGCATGCTGAACGCTAGGTATCACAAGAATTATCGCCGCTCTGGTGCGTGAGCGTTCATGTCAAATGTTTTTTTTCTTTTTTCTGTAATAAATGTTAATTTGTTGAAAGGAGAGAAACAAAAACAAGCCATATAGAAAAAGTTAGAATCTTTATAACCTGACCCTTTGTAAACATGTCTAAAATTTTGTCATTATATTTGTTTCGCGCATTTTCGTGGGTTCAAAAGTGAGTTATATGAAGCGGCATAATTAAGCAATTCATCAGAACACAATAAACAGTGCTACATACTCCAAACAACAGTGGACAACATGAATTTGGTCGTGCCGTTATTGAGTGCATCAGATTAATTTTTAGCTTGAGCTCATGACAGGTGGGACACCCTCTATGCTCGTATACTATAGCTGTACAAGTATCTAACGCTGTGGTCTATTGGACAGTTTCGAAACGACTCGTAAAGACATTCTTCGCCAGGACAGCGTTTGAATTTCATGACGGCGAATCGGTGGGAACGGCACCATGCATGGCTCCCGAGATCCTTAAACGACGGCCGTACGGTAAGTGCGCTGCACAAATACCAGCCTGCTATAACTTTGCTCACTCCTGCATGTGTTTCTTGCGTAGGTATAGCCTGCGACTGGTGGTCTTCAGGCATTGTATTTTACAAGTTGATGACTGGCAGAGTACCCTTCAGAGGAAGGACGAAGCAGCTACTGCGAGATCGCATCATTGGAGGTAACGCAAGATGTGACTTAACCACAGGGCTGCGACGTAAATCCACTGCCCTTGTTTTACAGGCAAGCTAACCACTGTTAGGACCAACCATGGTTGAGTGCGTTGAACTGAGCTCACTGCCAACCACGGTTTACCGATGTTACACAGTGCAAAAACGTCATCGGTTATGGCTGCTAACCTATTCTTATGGATGCCACAATTTCCTCGGTGAACTGACAAACCTACGATGCCAAGATCGGTTTTTTAAAGCCGCGGTTAGCAGCTTCACCGCAGTTTCGCGTATTCTGTAACATAAGCGAACCGCAGTTCCACTAACTGCGTTTACGTTAAGCGCAGTTGTGGCTGCCTTTTAACAAGGATACAAACTCTGTGTGTTGTCGGCGTACGAACTCAATGCGCACTCCGACTATGCCAGTTTTCATGAACAAGACTTAACAAGGTGATGTCATTTTACCGCAATGATACGGATAGTCCATACGCGTTTTTGTCGTTGACGTCACCTACAAGTCTCCTAGAAAGTACAAGTGAATACACAACACCACATGCGTGATAGTTTCTATGTGGTAGTGAAAGTGTACGAGGGCTGCTAATGATCACGGCTGAAGCGGAAAAGAAAGGCGGTGGTCATCTCTATCACGCGAAATGCGCATCCAGAAGGAGGGCTGCATGGCTCCTTGCAGGTGCTGCGCACTTTGACCCGCCCAGTGCGATGAAGCGCGGTTGAGCGTCCCTTATCTTAACGGAATTGTTGTACGGCTAATACCTTCGCCCATGTTGTCTTCTCATTGAAATGCTTGCATTGAAGCTATCACAGCACAGAGGTTAATTTGTTCGCCGCTGTGACCACTTTTTTTAGCGTTTTATCTTATCAGGTAGGGTCACATGCTAAAGGCGTGAGCAGTTAGCGTTACTTCGTATAACGTTCTAATTTTGTACTATCACATTCATTGCTTCGTCCTCCACGTGACAGAATTTTTTCGTTTATCTAGATGATGTGCAATCAGCAGCCTGCGATAACAAAAACCAGTACTAATGAGTATACTGCGTATATTACCGAGAACGAAGGAAGTAGCGAGTAATCTCATACATACTTTAGTGAAGTGCGGGGAAATCAACTCAACAACTTGTCATCGCGACTTTTAAGTGACACTCAAAGAAACGTTGAAATATTGTAGTTAATTTGTTACTTTCAGACAGCTTTTCTTCAATCATACGGCAGTAAAAGGGTTGTAGAAAAGATCAAAACTTCCTTGTAGAACTCAAAGCTGAAAAAAAATTTGAAGCATTACATTTTGATCGCTAATATTTTTCTAGTCATGAATTCTTTTCGCTATTGTTTGTTCTCGACTGTCGCTCGGTTTATCGTTTAGTTCCGTTACATAACAGTGTGCGTCGGATCCACCGAAGTGTACAGTCTCCGGCAAACGCCACTACGAACTGTACAACGGCGCCGCCACATGCATGCGCGTGCATGCGCGTGCATGTGCATGTATGTATGTATGTATGTATGTATGTATGTATGTATGTATGTATGTATGTATGTATGTATGTATGTATGTATGTATGTATGTGTGCACGTATGTATGCATGCATGCATGCATGCATGCATGTATGTATGTATGCATGTATGCATGTATGTATGCATGTATGTATGTATGTATGTATGTATGTATGTATGTATGTATGTATGTATGTATGTATGTATGTATGTATGCACGTATGTATGTATGTAAGTATGTATGTATGTATGTATGTATGTATGCACGTATGTATGTATGTATGTATGTGCGCGTGTGCGCGTGCGCCAGTGAATGAGTCTTATCTATAAAGCAAGCCTTTAGCTTCAACACTATGGCACTTTTGTTTTTGCAGCACCCCTGAAGTGGCCCAAAACCGAGGAACACCCGCACTCGGCAACGCCAGAAGCTAAGGACATGGTGTTTAAGCTTTTGCGGAAAAATCCCATAGAAAGGCTCGCCTCTCGGCACTACCAGGACCTTAAGGACCACCTTTTCTTTAGTGGCTTCAACTGGAAGGTGCTGAGTGCTAACAAAATTGTATGTGAAATACCAGCCATCGCAGAAGCGATGGGTGGTGCTGCCGCCTCTTTGCCCGTCTCTGAGGAGGAAGGCGGCCGCGAAGTCTCTAAGAAGCCCCGGTCGTCCAAGCCTCCTTCGAGAGGGGAGTCTCCGCCCGATAGAAAGGAGGAGCAGCAGCTTTGTGAGTGGCCACTTTATGATTGATGCATCTGCCATCCTTTGTCAAGTCTTGCAAATAAAACTTCTGAGTAATAGGCTATATTAAAGGAATTGGATGCATAACAAATTATCTGAGGCAAATTCTCTAACACAGCCACACCAAACTTTCGTTCATTCAGCAGGGCAGATTTGTTGCATCCATTATCGCAATTTCGATGACCGAGGTACTCACCATAAATCATTTGCTAGATAGAAGATGAGTGACTCAAGGTCATGCCGGTCATGAGAAATAATAAGTCTTCAAGGCTCGCTTTCAAAAGAAGCACTTACGCTAGAATTGACTGTAAGATAAAATATTAGCCAATTCTAGATATACTGATAGCAACCAGTCAATGGAAAATTCAGTTATGGGAGAATAGCTTTGTCTATTTGACTGCTGGGTGCGCATGCTCAAAAGTGGCTGGCGCTAAAAAATTTTGTAAGACGGTGGTGTAACCAGTCAAAATACGGAACATATTCCTCAAATCATGACCATAATATGTTATCTCATTCTTATTGCACGTATTTTAATTTGGAGGCGTACGTTTTCACTTTATTGTAGTGAGTGTTATTCTGAATAATAATATTAATAATAATAATATTAATAATAATAGTTGGACTACTATCTGGAGTGTGACTTACCACGCAATGACTTCCTAAAGAAATTCACTCAATAGGTACATTGAGTACAAATTGATATATACAAAGCACTTTCCGTCCTGTATACCTCTACAACAGGGATGACAGCATTACTAAACAATGTACAAAATGAGACACAAATTAGATAAGCTGGGTGATTGACTAGTAAGTGCGATTTCAAAAAAGAAGTTTTTTTTAAATGCGGCCCTTGAGCCTTGTATTTCAAGTGCTATCAAATTAAGAACCAGATTAGTCTTGTGGTCATGGTCTCCTACCTACTATATGCTTCTATTCAGGCAAGTTTGTTTATTTATATTTATGCTTTTTGTAATTTCCCAGAGCCTCTTTTCATGTGCTTGCGCTAGGTTTACTGAATAGATCTTCTAATCTGTAATTCCAAATGTGTAATCACTAAAACACGCGATCACTTCGTTGGCAAACAGTATGTCGATGCTAAAACTTTTGTAGCTTGTAATTGGGTGCGTCAAGCTGAGCTGAGCTAAGCCTCAGGTGAAAATCAACTGAGGTTACTCGTAATATTCAGGTTGGTACTAATTGGTGCACAAATCTTCCAGCACAGACCTGATATATTTCAACCTTGCAACTAGTATAAGAGCGAGCACTCATAATCGTGTTCTCAATTATCAGTTGAGATGGGTACTGCAGGGGCTGTGGGTTTTGTTAAGCCACAACACTGGCGGCCAGCATGCGATAGGGAAAGTTTAGATGCAATTCTGGTCGCCAATTCGAGCTGACCAGCAGCACTACTCATAGCTGGCTGCCCCCTGCAAGCGGTGAAAATCCTGGGACCACATTCACAACTAAGTCTTACGCCAACAATTTTTTCGTAAATATTTCAGCCAACCACAATTCCGGTCATATCATCAGCGAGGCTGGTTAACCTATGGAAAATCGAACTTCAGACAGTAATATTGTGAATCATGTCTCTGGCCTGGATGCAATAAATTGTGTTCGCAGCAAGGCATATTGATTTTTTGCATACCACTCAACTCAGAGGTAATGAAAGAATGACAGGCCGGTAAATTGATAAATACAGGGTAGCTATGAGTCGCCGAAGCAATCCCTTGACTGCGAAACACTGGCCTTCCACATGACATAAAGCATGAAAGAACCACCGATGCCTTTTCACTTACAAAGTGGCTCGAGCCCTCATGACACTAAATGCACTAACGTGACATAACTATTTGATATCACAAATGATATTGCACTAAAGAAACGTCGCTCTCACGAAGGTGTCAAAACTACCGAGATTTTGACTGGCTTAACATAGTCGTGCTACCGAGAAGACATTTTTGAACGGCCACATCCAAATACGTTTTTCTGGGTGCCAGGAGATCCGTACATGCTTTGAGCTCAAAGAACGTTAAACGCAATATGTGAAGCAAAATCATAACAAAATTGTCCTATGTGGACTTGATACAAGAGACGTCTCATTTGGATGTGTCTACCAGGCTCCCATGTGCAAAGATTGTTAGTCGAGGCAAGAAAAGAATGGTAAATTTTAGGAGCTCGTCTTTGTTAGACGCAATAATATTGAGAACTGCGAGACAATATTCCCAATATAGTTATAAATGTCAATAGATAAAATTGTAATGTAAATGTAAGGGAAAAAAAGTGGACGAAAGGACGACTAGCCGAGAGCAGTGACCTAACCTGCAACCTTTGATTAACGCATCCAATGTGCTACCAATTAAGCTACACGTGAGCCCGTCCACTTTAGAGGGTATACGCGTATATGTGCATTGAATGGTAGAGGCCCGCACACCGTGCGATGTCTGTGCACGTTGAAGAACACCAGATGATATAAATTTCCTGAGCTCTACTCTACGACGCCTTTTAAATTCATATCGTGATTTTGAGACGCGAAACTCCAGATAATATTAATAAACGTGGGACCGTCAGTTAGTGGCACCTGTTGCCATTAGAGCGAGTGTAAAACTCTATTTTCCTTTCTGTTGGCCTCACGTGCACGTGACACGTAGCTTGTGACGATCATCAGACGCACAATTAGAAGGTCGTAAGTTGGGTCTCTGCCCGCGGCAAATAATATGTCGTCCTCGTTTTTTCACATACTATAGGTATATTTAATACTGATAACCTTTATTACACTTTCCCTGGCGTTATTTTTGATTAGTTCTCATTACTTTTGCCTCCATGAACTCCGATGTAGTTAAACTTACTTGCACCAAAAAACAAAGAAGCCTAAATAGATGATTGTACACTTCTCTAGGCTTCAAGAAGTGAAGATACACTGTAATAGACTGCACAAACAGCCGAAGCCTCATCTATACCGAGTGGGAACTGATTAATACTGCCTAACTAGGGTGGCTGGTTGGGATTGTTGGTTTCGTGTGACATAGGTTGAAAGCGCTTAAGACAAAGACAGAGAAGAGACTTCACACTCACGGGTGCGGTGTCTACGTTGCTTTCATCTTATGCGCTTTCACCTTGTGTCGCTAATACTACGTTACTCGCTTCGCAGTTATTTCTGCACGCATCCATATAGTGATCCAAGTGAAGATCATAAGAAGTATTACATGGTGATTGTTTTCACAGCCGCCGGTGCGACGACGAACACAAAGAAGCGGAAGCTGCCAAAGATCGAAGACATGATCGACATGGAGCCCGACCTGCAAAAAGCACTCTACACGTACGCCTCATCCAGCTTCAAGAAGCTGGTCCTTACGGTGAGGGGAAACAATCTGACGTCTCACATGTTGTCACTCGAAGGTTCATCTAATTAGTTACGGACACGCCGTCCGGTTAGTATGTACCCTTCTGGTTTATATATCTCACAGTCTTACTTAATTATCAAAGAAGGTTGATAACTTTTCTTCTGAACTGTACGATTCATTGATCAGTCATCTAATGTAGATTTATTGCAACATTAAAGAGAATACCAATGTTCCATTCGTAACAATGGATGAGGTTAGAAATACCTGAACACATGTCTGGTGTAATGTAACTTAACAAAAAAGCACAGTAGCGGATTTGAGAAATTTTAAGATTAACTTGTAGTTTTATTTGCTTTCTTCTTTCTTTATTATTACTCGCTGTATAATTCTACCTCGTACCTGTTTACAAACATTTCCATGCTGCTGCTGTTTTTCTAATGCTGTGTGTGATGAATGTGAATAGCGGAGCGTGAGGCCAAGGCATGCGATCCACATCAGCGTCTTTCGCCTCCTGAATTACGACACCCAATCATTCTCAAATATATGAACAAGCACAAAATAAAACAAATAAATATAAATATTGTGAGAAACCTGTTTTTTCCTCCAGACTCGAGCTAAATAACACTGGTGATGATATTTACAGATGATGAAGATGTACAGGTGATGATGATATCTGAAGAGAATGAAGAGTCATTCGCTTGTCGCGCTCACACTGATTCCCCCACTCGGTGAAAGCGGTCGACTGGTCGCCTGAGAGTATTATGAAATGCGTCGCGCATAAGGTTTTACACCGGATACGTGCACTATCTCTGGCCCTCGGCAACGATGATCAGGATTAGTGCTAAGAGGAGAACGCGGTAATTGACAGGAGATGTCTGTTGGACCACTGTCTACGCCCCAATGAAGCAACTGATGAATTTGTCGCATAGGCCGGAGCGCAGTGAAGTCCCTAGAAGAACTTCGTCACCAGGCTAAAAACTCACAACACGGCGAGACGAGTCGTAGCGAGATTTTTGATTGTCTTGAGAGAGGCCAGTTTTGACGCGGGCCAGGGGATTCTTGAGATAAATTCTTGAGATAAATTCTTGAGATAAAGGAGCCGTCGAGGGTGCATGAGCCGAAAGAAATGATACGTCCGGAGCGAAACTCGGCGAGCAATCATGGAGAAAAAAAAATAGAGAAAAGCCGGTAGTGCGTTGAGCAGCCTTATCATAGGCGGATGTCACGAAGGGTAGAATCGCATCCTAGGTCGTGGGGTTGGGGTGAATGTTCTTGGCGATCATGCCCGTTAGGGTTCAATGAAAGCCTTCATTCAAACCGTTGGTCTGCGGGTGGTTGCTAGAAGTGGTCTTGTGAATATCGTTTGAGGCACGTAAAATTTGCTCGACAATAGAAGAGAGAAAGACTTTTCCATGATCGCTCAGAAGAATGCATGGAGCTCCATGGCTCAAACTTGAGATGTGGCGAAGAAAGAAATCGGTGACCTTAGTGGCAGTCCCAGATGGTATAGAAGCTGTTTCTGCTTAGCCAAAAGGTGTTCGATGGCCGTGGAAATCCAGCGACTTCCATTGGATGATATAGCAAGAGGGCCATAAAAGTCGATTTCAACGACTTCAAAAGGCGCGGCGGGACAAGGAACAGGTGGCAATAGGCCAGCCGGAGTAGTTGTCGGTTGTTTTCGCCGTTGGCAATGCACACAGGAGGCGACGTACTTAGCGACGGCTGAAGACAGGCCAGGCCAAAAAGAACGGCTTCGTATTTTGTCGTAAGTCTTGTAATAGCCTAGATGAGCGGCGGTTGGATCATCATGAAAGGCTTCCAGAACTTCACGTTGCAGAGATCGTGGGATGGCAGTTACCCACTTGTTGCCATTGATGTGGTAAATGTAACGGTATAAAGCACCACCGAAAAGCCGAAATAGTTTAGGTTGTCGACGGAGTCCGGTGTTCGGAAGAGCAGTAGAGCCAGTCAAGCGGTCGACACAAGCTATACTCCGCACACTCTACTTTTCATTGTGTCATTGTCACATAGGTTACTGTCTGGAATCGTGGGGTGTGACGTACAACAGTTATCTAAAAACTCTTGAACGACTTCAAAAGCGTACACTGAAAATCATAAGCCAAGGTGAATCAGTAAGTAATATTTTCCAATCACAACGCATTCTCTCGGTTCCTATGTTGCGTGACTACAAAATTGCTGTTTCAGTAAATAACATAATTAATAGAAATTCACCTTTGCCTGCTGATCTTTTTTCAATTCCTAAACGCAATACGCGACATGCTTCGAATGGTAATTTCAATCTGCCCAAATGTTTTAATGTTTACGGAGAAAGACTGATACAGTTTAGTGGAACAAAAATATGGAACACGGTCCCCCTAGAGATTAAAACGGCACGTAATTTCAGCATGGCATGTAAATCATTTTTTCTGTGGAGTCAAGACATGTAGGCATGTGTGTGTGCTTCGATTTTCATTGTATTTTTTTAATAAGTGCCTATGTATAGAAACTAGCTGCAAGCTAATAAGTATGCATATCTGCAAGAAAAAATGGATTACTGTGTTATCTGTATCACATGATTGTTTTTTTTATGTTGTTACCTCAGAGATGACCTGAACACTTTTTCTGTTGCACATTGTATTGGACCGTCCACTAGCCACTTTAGGCTATCGGTCCAAATAATCCCTGTAATTGCATATATCTATTTATGAAAATAAAGTTTCATTGATTGATTGATTGATTGATTGACACGTTTGGGTCAACACGTTTTTGGTAAACAAGGACGGATAGGGTGGCAGAGAATGAACATAGCGCTGCGATTGGAGAGGTGCTGTTGTTTTGGAGTATCGATAGTGAGTGACCTCCCCTGGGCAAATGACAGCGCGATAGAGCATCAGCGTCTTCATGCTTTTTCCCAGATCTGTACGCGACATTTAAACCGTACTTCTGCAATCCAAGCACGCAGTGACTGAGGCGACCCGATACGTTTTTCAGCGATGAAAGCCAGCATAGGGCGTTATGATCGGTAACGATGGTAAAATGATAGCCGTGAAGATGTGTTCGGAATCTTTGCACCGCTCGAACGACATCGAGACACGCCTACTCAGTGATAGTGTAGTTCTTTTCTGCAGCGGTAAGAACACGACTAGCGTAAGCAACGACACGTTAGCATGAGTTTTTGTCACGCTGCAAGAGTACCGCACCTAGACCAAGACTACTTGCGTCGGTGTAAACGATGGCGAGTGCGTTTGAATCGAAGTGGCATAGTACCAGATCCGACGTGAGGGCTTGCTTCAATGCCGTGAAAGCGCTTTCGCAGTCTTCGGACCAAACGAAGGTGACGTTCCTTGCGAGAATTTGATGGAGTCGACACGCAAGTTCCGCCAAGCCACGTATAAAGCGCCGGAAGTAAGAAGATAACCCAAGAAAGCTGCGCAGGTCTTTTTGACGTAGTGGACGAGAAAAATTGAGGATGCGGGCAGGCTTCTCGGGGTCCGGCCGGTTTTCTTCTTCGCTGACGAGGTGGCCGAGAACCTTGATCGTCTTGCTAGCAAAGGAACATTTCTTGGTGTTAAGCTGTGGACTGGCTTTTGCAAGGCTTGTGAGGACTTCGTCAAAACGTTCTAGATGCTGCGAAAACGTAGACGAAAACACTACTATGTCATCGAGATAGCACAGACACGTTTTTCATTTCCAACCACGCAATACACCGTCTATTATGCGTTCTAATGTGGCGAGCGCATCACAGAGTCCAAAAGGCATCACATTAAACTCGTACAACCTGCCTGGCGTTCAAAAGGCGGTTTTCTCTGTATCAGACTCCAACATTTGTATCTGCCAGCAGCCTGAACTAAAGTCGAGGCTAGAAAAATACTCGGCACCCTGTAACAAATCCAGTGCGTCGTCGATCCGAGGGAGAGGATAAACATCCTTGTGCGTTTATTTGTTTAGCACACAGTAACCTACACAGAAACGCACTGTCCCATCTTTCTTTTGAACGAGAGCAACTGTAGATGACCAGGGACTTGAGGAAGGACGGTTGAAGTTGTGTCGTAGCATGTCTTAGACGTTTTCGTCGATGATCTTGCGTTCTGCCTGAGACGAACGATATAGACACTTATGTAAAATACGAGAGCTGTCAGTTTGAATGCTGTGAGTAGCGGTGGTAGTCATGCTGAGGATGGGCGTTACATGTAAATTAGAGAACAAGGTCTAATCAACAGGGTGAGCAACTCTTCAGTTTGAGCAGCTGTTAAGTCAGTGCTTACGGTTGCCGACACAGGTGTGGAAGAGGCATTGAATGGCAGTGATTGGGACTTTGGGACATCGTTGTGGTTGTTGTTCGAAAGAGTAACAGTCGGAACAGGGGAGCAGTACACACTCGGGCGTTTATTTAAGGCGGTTAGGTAGGCAGACCCATCGAAGAAGCGAATAAGCCCTGGTGTGATCACAATGCCCCTTCGTAGGGTATGGCCATCAGGGAGAATTAGTACGTCACCATTCACAACGTTGGTGCAATTAACACTTATAATTTCTTCGATGTATGGCCGAAGTACATAATCGGACGTAGTGAGAAGGCGGATGTGTCCATCGTGTTCAAGTGGCGAAGAGTTAGTGGCATTTAAATGCAGGAGGCGCTAATGACATGATATGAAAGCAGACGCAGAAAACAAGAAATCCCACCCCAGAATGAGAGCGTGGGTGCACTCGCAAAACACCACGAAAAGGATGTGATGACGAATGCCTTCTATGCAGACACGAACGATACACTGTGCAAGTGGACGATTGAGAGCGTTGGACGCTGCAGCGGTGTTGACTTTTCAAAGGTGGAAACAGAAATCAGCATGAACAATCAAAACGGCAACGCCAGTGTCTACAAGAGCCTCAACGCCTACACCTTCTGCAAACACTACTATCAAATTTGATGGCCGCTCTGGAGGAATTGTTAACTGCCTGGTGGATGCAGTTTCCCCTCCTAAAACTGCTTCGGGGAGTTTTCAGCGTGGACATTTGTGGAATGGGAGGCGGGCCACAGAGGCAACGCTGCATGGCGACCTGGCGAAGGCGAGCTGCGGCGAGACGTACGGGAATTCGCAGGCGTGTCAAGATAGGAGACGTTGAACGGTAATAGGACGAGCAGGAGGGTGGTCATAGGTAGTTCATGGTCGGACGGAAGCTTCAATGTTCTTCAGGACCCTAGCCTCACTGCTCGTCTTGTCGGCGCCTTCGACAAATCCGAGCAATATGTCCTCGATAGCCGCAGTAGTAACAGATTGTCCGAGGAGGGCGCTGAGGTGCGTCGTAGGGCGGTGCACAAATTGGCGGTGACAACGAAGCCACAGGTGTATGGTCTGCTGGTGTGGGCACAGAAACGTTGGGTACGGCAGAGAGCGCAGCAACTTTGGCGTACGTGGGCGTCTGGCGCACGCAGAGACCGTTGGAACACGTCGCACGCGATCTCTTGTTTTATCAGGTCTCGCAAGCTATCTTTTGCAGAACGGAGAGTAATTTCCACAGCGCAGAAAGAGCAGCGCCCGTGAAGCTCTTCACGAACGATGTCGCGAACAAGTGCATGCAAGTCTAGGGGTGCAGGGAACCGAATATCGGTAGCATTGTAGCAAAAGCGAAGAGACTTAAGCTCGTCAAATCACTGCAGATGGTTATGACGTCCTGAGTGGTGGCTGGATTTTGCGTGGCGAGGGCGTTAAAGATGATGGTGTTGGTGCCTTTAATAATGTGGCGTATTTGGTCGTTATGAGACATGATGTAGTTGACACACTTGCACAGTTTAAGGACGTCCTTACATACGAGGTGTAAGATTTACCTGGCAGCTGCATGCGTTCAGTGAGCTTTTTTTCGCTGCCTCAGCGCGAACTGTAGGGGCACCGCAAATTCGACAAAGTTGCTGCTCGAAAGTGTCCCAGTCGGGAAGATCCGTGTGGTAGTTCCAGAACCAAGTTTTGGCAACATCGGACAAGTGAAATGGGACGCTGTGCAACTTCTGCGGATTGTCCCACCTGTTCAAACCACCAACGAGGTCGTAGTTCTTGATCCAGTCTTCTACATCATCACCTCCTAGACCGGAAAACACAGGTGGATCACGCAGGCGAATGTTGTTGGGCGAAGCGGGTGTCGGTGGATATAATTGAACGGCGACATTGAATTGACCAGGGTTTACTTGGGCCGCCACGGCACGGGGTAGCAAGCGACGACCCGAGCGGAGCGTAGCTCCAGCGAGAACGGGCCAGAGGTACTGGGATTGATACCCAACACCTCTACCACTTGCGAAGAACTGGTTTTCTCTGCCAGGCTTGAGCTAAATCGCACTGGTGATGATATTCATAGATGATGAAGATTGTTATGACCGCCATAGGTAGGCGCCATGCTGTCGCTGAGAAGCGTAGCCGGGCCGCGTTCCCACGCCTGGAACCCAGGTTTTCTTGGAACCAGCGTCGAGAGCTGACGGGGGAGCGGCGCTCTTTTAATCCTCAAACAAGTAGCCGACTCGCCGGATGCCTATGCACGCCAGGTTTTGTCCCTGCTAGCCGGTGGATGAGACGTCATGTCGCCACGAAGCTGTAAGCCGTTCCAGAGGGGACAACAAAGACAGCGTATTCCTTTGAAGAAACGGCGACTGTCGCCACAAATTGCCCTGCTAATTGAGCGGACAGATTGGCGGACCGTTTGATGTCTGCTGTCCGAAGTTTGGGACCCCTCGACCAGCGACATACACGACGAGCAAGAGCCTCTCTGGCGCCACCTTTAGGTGCAGTGATCTTGACTCGAAATTGGATGTTCACGTGCGCCGTGCCTGTTCGTACCTTTCACCTGTTGTGTGTGTGTGATTGGTGTTCCCCGCAAGAAGGAGGAGCCCGATAGGGCTTATAAGGACGCCGCCGAGTGCGGGACGTCGCTCTGAACCAAGTAAAGGTTCAACCACCACGTTCGTAGTTTGTGAAGGCTCTGAACTGTGTAGCGGTTCAACCACCACGTTCGTAGTTTGTGAAGGCTCTGAACTGTGTAGCGGTTCAACCACCACGTTCGTGGTTTGCGAACTCTTAACCTCATGCTGTAAATATTTGTAAATAGTGCCATAAACCCTGTTCTGTTTTTCGCATCCTCCAACGTCCTGCTTCTTCCTTCGTCAACCGGAGGTGGGATCCACGACAACTGGTGATCAGCGGTGGGATCCGAAGCGACTACAGGAGAACAGCGCGGTGGGATCCCCAGCAACACTGGTGATCAGCGGTTGGATTCGAAGCTACAAGTGACAACAACAGTCGGCCCAAGAGAAGCAGTGGCTCGAGACATGGATCACGTATGGGTGAGTGCTTGGCTTTTCCTTTGAGTGAACCAGGTTCTAAAAGAGGGTAAATTTTAGAACTGGTAGTTAACTTTGCCGAAAGACTCAGTTTCGCCGTTTCGGAAAGTTTTTTTTGGAAGTAGCGAGCACTCAGTACGATCATGGACTTACGGGAGCTGCAGAAGTCAGACTTGTTGCTGTTATGTGAGGAATTGGGGATCGATACAAAGAGTTTGGCACGAAAACCCATAATCATTCAAGCGATTAATGATTTGGGGGCTGATGATGAGGAACTAAGTGAAGAATGAGACCTCATCATCGAAAGAAAACTAAGAGCAGCTCAGATGGAAGGAAAGAGTGAACACGAAAGAGAAGGCCTCAAGCTAAAGTTTTTCAAACAAGACTATGAGTTGAGGATGAGGTTGGGACCCCAGCAAGGAGTACTTATCGAAAATGAGGCAGAGTTCAAGATGTCTAGGTACATGCAGCCATATGAGGTATCATGGGATATGGGCCTGTATCTTAGACTCTTTGAACGAAAGTGTAGTCTACTGAAGTGTGAGCGAGACACGTGGTCTCACAAGCTACTCACGGTTCTGCCCTGTGAGGCAGCGGATGTTGTTGCGCGACTCAGTGAGCAGCACGTGAACAACTATGATGTCATTAAAGCAGAGCTAATCAGGAGATTTGTAAACTCTGTTAGCAAAAAGGAAGAAAGACTCAGGCCGAAGTCTGAAAGCGAGGCGCGTCGCAAAGCGCCAGAAGTTGAGGCGCCTCATAAAGCGCGACAGAAACAGATTGCGCCAGAGAAGGGCCCGCATATTCTCGAATGCATTCATGTAAATGATGTAGAGAACGAGGCCGTGGCCGGTCTGGAGGTGGGGACGATGTCGAAAGACGCTCCTTGCGTGGATGAAGAGGGTGCCAGCAGCCCTAATGGGCCCAGTAAGAGGCTGGAAACCTTCTTCATGCCTCAAAGGGACCTTTCGACATTGTCAAATTTAGGCATGGTTAGCGCAGTGGCTGATGAGAGCAAGAGCACCACGTTTCAGCAGTGCAGCGATAATACCGAGCTAATTTGCAAACATCGCAGAAAAAGGAGGAAGCGGAGGCGTTCGTCACTGCGCAAGCCTAGGTCGGGCCCCACTCCGTCCCAACAAAGAAAGGGTAGGCCACTAATCCGTTTAAGGAAACGTCAATGGTGGCGTTCAGGAAGACCGAAGCGGCGAGCCAGATTTGGAGGGGGAAAAGAAGGTGCATCACCCCAAGAAAAGGCGCGGTTCAGTTCAACAACTTCGGGAAAGCGGCCTTGCCCGAAGGAGCAAAGACGAAAGCGCAGAGTGGCTAAAAACCGCGTTGGGACGAGCACAAAGAGACAATGTCCCCTGTCTCAACCCTGTTTCTGGCGTCACTTACAAATTCCTATGGGGAACAGGCCAAAGTGGAAAATGAGGCGTGACGGCAGGACACAGCCTAACGTTCGTGTGTTTAGTAGCCTCAGGCCTGCTGGAAAACCGCCGGGACCGCGACCCCATCGTGTGCGATTAAAAGAACCATGAAAAAAAAGGGAGCGGTCAGTATGAGTAACTTTTCCACAGGCGGGTCAAATATTGTTACTCAGTGTTGCATTGCAGAAGTAAATGTGAGTCCTTTTAATTTTGTAAGTTACGTGATGCGGAGTAAATCTTTGAAAAGGAAAATCGCCGAACTAAAGGCTGAAAATTGAAGTCCGTTAATCATTTGTACGAATATACCGAGAAGGTTAAAAAACAAAAATTGTTCTAGTTTTTTAGTGTTTCAAAGGTTTAGTTTAGTGTCGTAAGCCTTTACTGTCATGGGGATGTGGCGTGAATTGGCATTTAGGGAAGAAGATATTAACATAGACCAGATGATTTCGTAAAATGGTTAAGTTTGGCGCAACACAGTGGAGTTGTCGTTGCGCGTTATGAGAATTGAGAGCCATTGGTGCACAGTTTTAGCGAAACCCTGTGCACTATTGTGAGGTGCATTTGATGAGTATTGCACTTAGCATTATTTTTGTGTTGTACATGGTGTGTTGCAACGTAATGTAAGGATAAACGTTTAGACCGTGAAGGCCTAAGCGTTTGGTTAGTAGTGCCGTGAATTTTGCAGCGCCGTAAGAATGAGAATAATTGAAAGCGCTCAGAAGAACTCAGTGTTTTGTTTTTTAATCAAAGGTGTTGGCAAAGGCAGGTAACTAACCGAACTAACCTGCTAGAAGGCAGTGTTTGTTACTTTTTGTTGTTGTTGTCTTCTTTGAAGAATGATTGATCTAGTGATCATGAGCAGATCCTCAAGCTTTCCCTAACCGTTGAGGTAGACCGTTAGGTCACAGCTTAGGTTAAGCTTTCGGGAGGCTGGTGAGCTTTATGTCTCAGTGGTAGACAATTATGGGCGGGCCGTAAACAAAGACGGACGTTCGGACAAAATTAGCGCTCACTGAATCCGAGTTCCTGACTGATGCTCTCAGCGGGACAGAACCGATGAAAGTAGTCAGCGATGAAAAGGAGCCTGCTGTTCTATGTCAGGACGACAGTGGTAATGATCCAAGATGCTCTTTACTTGAGCTAGAAATTGAGTTCTCGTGAGATAACGTACTGCGCTTCAGGAAAGGAGTGCGCTTACCTTGTGTAGGCCATTTCTAAGTTGCAGCGTTGTCTCGGAGGTGCTAAATTTAAAGTAGATACAGACCAGTGTCTCCTTACTTGGCTGCAAACCGTGACATCAAAGAACAGTCGCCTTGTGAGGCGGAGCTTGATTCTTCAAAAATATCATTTTGACATTAGGTGAAAAAAGAAGGGCAAATTGAATGGAAACGCTGACGCGCTCAGCCGCTCTTTCTAAGCCATTCTGGGGTGCTCTTGACGTCACAAAATTGATGTTTTAGTTTTTTTCGTGCATTTTATTATGAGAATGTTTAAGGTAGCACGTTTGGTTTCTCAGCACAAGTGAGTCCTGATAGTTTTGAGTGTGAGTTTTTGTTAAGGCTAGTGAAGAAAATTGGTTTGCCACCCTCTTTTGGCTTGGTTTGTTCGAAGGGGGCCGAGTGCTTGCTTGTGCATGTGGTCGAGTTTCAGAAACAGTGTCGAAGATTCGGCAATCACCCGGACCATGCCACAAGCGAAGGCCAGTTCTTGGCATTCAACTACTGACCCTTTTGTCGTCCCTCCGAGCAGCAGTGTTGACCGCTGCCCTCCGTGACTCATCTGGCGAGGGGGAAGCTGTTATGACCGCCATCGGTAGGCGCCATGCTGTCGCTGAGAAGCATAGCCGGGCCGCGTTCCCACGCCTGGAACCCAGGTTTTCTTGGAACCAGCGTCGAGAGCTGACGGGGGAGCGGCGCTCTTTTAATCCTCAAACAAGTAGCCGACTCGCCGGATGCCTATGCCCGCCAGGTTTTGTCCCTGCTAGCCGGCGGATGAGACGTCATGTCGCCACGAAGCTGTAAGCCCTTCCAGAGGGGACAACAAAGACAGCGTATTCCTTTGAAGAAACGGCGACCGCCGCCACAAAGTGCCCTGCTAATTGAGCGGACAGATTGGCGGACCGTTTTATGTCTGCTGTCCGAAGCTTGGGACCCCTCGACCAGCGACATACACGACGAGCAAACGCCTCTCTGGCACCACCTTTAAGTGCAGTGATCTTGACTCGAAATTGGATGTTCACGTGCGCCGTGCCTGTTCGTACCTTTCACCTGTTGTGTGTGTGTGTGATTGGTGTTCCCCGCAAGAAGGAGGAGCCCGACAGGGCTTATAAGGACGCCGCCGTGTGCGGGACGTCGCTCTGAACCAAGTAAAGGTTCAACCACCACGTTCGTAGTTTGTGAAGGCCCTGAACGGTGTAGCGGTTCAACCACCACGTTCGTGGTTTGCGAACTCTTAACCTCATGCTGTAAATATTTGTAAATAGTGCCATAAACCTGTTTGTTTTTCGTATCCCCATCTTGTAAGCGGTCGTTTCCTCAACCCGAGGCTACACCACGCTACCACAAGAGACCGGGTTTTGTTTTCGTATCCTCCAGCGATCTTCCTTCCGACCCGCAACAACTGGTTGGCAGAGGTGGGATGCGACTCAGAACCCCAAGTCACAACAAGATGTACAGGTGATGGTGATATCTAAAAAGAATGAAGTGTCATTCGCTTGTCGCGCTCACTATATTGACATTTGCATCACCCGAGGCACAATGCCTTAAAATCTAAAATGTACCAATAAGCTGCAAGAACGACAACATTGTAATCACACACAAGAGGATACGTGTGAAAGACGTGAAGAACGTAAAAACCTATCGGCTTAGTGTCAGTATTATAAAAAACTTTCAGAAAAATATTTGTGAATAGGATAGGAGAAGCATTTGAATTCAATCACTCCAAAGAGCACGCTGACTTCACAAGCGAGTCAATGACAAGCAACAATGTGATCGGACAATAATATAAAAAAGTCACAGTTTTCTCGCATGGGCTGATTATTCAATGCGACAAGAACAACTTGGAATGTAACACAGAGAACGGCAAGAATATTAAAACATTCAGTGCACTGCTCACGCACAAATGATGCTCGAAAACAACACACACGAGACGAAAGTCAGCTAACAACGTTTACAGCTCGACAATTTACGTGCTGTTTAAAAAAAAACAACGCACGAAAGGTAATCACCGCTAAAGATATCAGTGCAAACTAACAAGTGTCCCCATTCTTACTTCGCTAAGCTTTAGACGCGCGCAATTTCGCAAACGAAGCCTGGCCGGCGAGCGAATTAATCATTGTGCGCCCGGCAACTAAATGCAATCGTTCCGCTGAAAGCCGAAAGCACGTGATGCTTCCCCGCCACAGGATAAGTGGGCAGATAAGGCCCCTTTTCTCCAAAGAGCAAAGCACGCATGGCAGTTGAGCGCACATCGGCGCATCGCGACGAGCTGAGCGTGCTGAACGCGCCTTCTCACTGGAGCTGTACCAAGCAGCTCATGCCCTCCTAGCAGTGCGTGGTGACGCCTCTCTTCCTAGTCTGCCACGCGCTCAACGCGTGTCAGCTCTCTCTCGCTTCACCCTCTCCACTACTCTCCATGCTCGAACCCACTCCTTACTTGGGCATCATATTAACCGCGCCCCGTTTCTCTATCTGTCGGCGAGATGAAGCCGCGAGTTGGCAGGTGCGTGCGCTTCGCGCGCTTTATGAATCCCGCGGCGCCGACAATGTGGACAGCGCACCGCTGCTTGCTGCGTGATCGCGGTGACGGGCGGGACGCCATCAAGGCATGCTTCCCGCTAGAGTCAGCGTACCTTTCCCGCCTGTTACTGGCGTTGCGAGGGTTAGCGAAGCCAATCGCGTTCGCGAATGGTGACGTCAACAATGACGAGGCGCCAGCCAGGGAAGTCGAATTCAAGCGTCGTCAGTGGAAGACCAGCGACACCGACGGGATGCGAGCCAAGAACACATATCGCGTTCGAGAATATGATGGCATGCGGGTAACACCGACAAGACACGAGCCAAGGAAGCAGAGCGCAAGCGTCTTCAACGCATCCCGCCTTCCAAGTCTTGGCCTTTTAAACAAACGTTTACTGGAAAAGACGCTACACTCGGTTTTGCTTTAAACCGTCTTTTCAGCACCCACGTTGATTCCTGTTTCACCCATATCGACGCCGTGCTCACCACTGCTGCTTCACATCCAATCGTTCGGGGAGATGATTCATGGTGTTTTTGGGAATATTTTTCTGTCTTTGTGTTTTCATTATATAGATACGTTTACATATACGGTAAGTGACTGCAACGACGACACCGGCGGAATCATTTGGAGCCGAGTGTCTTCATATAATTGCTATCACAATAAAAAGTCTGTGGATGCCGGTGAACCCTATAGCGTCGCTGTAACACATTGCGGAAAAGGTGTTCCAACTCTGCGGAGGTACAGGAAGTATTGAGATATTCAGTCATCAAGTTTGTACGACTTGAACTGGAGCTAGGCTTCTCTACTAGCCGCGCATTGAGCGGACCCCTTCAATACAAAAGTTGAACACAATAAAAAATAATATTTATTAAAGTACACAAATACACAATTCCTTTTCATATTTTTCAGCACCGAGTTCGCGCAGAGGCCCATCAATCGAATTTAAATAAATTAAACTTAAGCGGCACAAGAAGTGGATTCGATCAATTTTAAATTTATCTAAAGCACATAGTAATTTAGGGCTCAAACGGGTAGATACGGCTTGCGGAAAATGCAACGAAAGATATGTGGGCTATAGTCCTTGAACCAGTGTGAACTATTGTATGCATAGAGATAACACGGCCACAAGTGCGGCGATGTTCTAAGGAGTGCAGGGATAAAACATAAGCTTGACAATTAGGCGAGAATAGCCTGCCATAGCGACAAAATATGAATCTTATTTCTTTTCATTAACGAATTTTGACATATCTACGTCATGTTTGTGAAGAGGCGACCAAGTAACCAATCCATGGGCAACTGTGGGCTTGTCTAAATTCTTTCAGGCTGTCAGTTTGCATTCTTTTGTCGAGTAGCTCAATGTGAGTCAAAGACACCAAAGTTTCCGAAGAGCCCTGTGGCATATACTTTAGACGTGCCAATGCAAGTTCAAATTTATTATTACAGTATTTGTTCGACGCTATTCGACAAATTGTTATCATTTTCCGCCAGCTTAGCATGCCCTCAAATTGAATCAGTTCTTGAATGCAGCTACGTGAAAGAAATACGATACGGCCTCCCATTCATGAAACTAGATAGATCTGTCTCACATACTCTACATAAAATATTACAGCCTTAGATTTGTAAAAATATTGCAGCATAATTCAGCATTTGGATAAGATCAAGTAGTAATCCTGAAAAATTGCACATCTGCATCTTCCTTTTCATTGTGCGCAGCTGAAAGCTAAAAAGGCCATTGACGTGGATGACTACTTCATGAACACGTCTTGTATGAAATCTTCCGAAATCGATTACAGGAAAGTTTCTGTCGGTGACAGCATGATTGGGGCTGGAGCAATGTCCGGTGAGTTAGATACTGTTTGTCATGCTGTTCGATCAATGGAAAACAAAATAAAACCGAGTGGCATCCACTTCAAGACAGGAAACTTCATTAGGAAAAAAAGTACTATACATCACAGAACTCATTTGTTGAATATACGCAGACGGACAAAAGGAGACGCCTGTCATTAGAGGGTTGTAAAACCAGGCATTCAGCCCTAAGCTTTCAGAGGACCGTCTGAATATTTTTATCCAAAACTTAGACTAAAAGCAAAACTTAAGGATGTGGTTTTGAAATAGTTAGGCACAACAATTATTCAGCTTTACTCGTAATACTTTGGAAAGCTTTGCGCATATGGTCGCACTACACGCATAAACTCCTGAGACGTTGTTAATTTGCATGTGCATCACTATAGAGTACTAATATGAGGTCAAGAAATATGATCAGACCCCACCCGTACACCAGTTAGCGTGAAAGTCACACAACCCACTTCCACGGCCACGGCACTGTTTAATTCATAAATTTTCGACTCCACACCGTGGTGGCAACAGTGAGCGCTGCACGCAGTATCTTTTGCTTCTTCAGGTGTTTTGGCTTACTATAAGCGCAGGATGAGCTTCACATCAACACCAATACAGCCTAAATATCCGAAGATAATCATATTCGTTTTCACGCAGTGCTTGAGTTGACACGAAACCCAAAGGGATCACATGTGCATTATGGAGATATTCTGCATCATTGTGACGTAAATGCATCCAGGCTATACACGGGGCTTAAACACGGTCCCCAAAACTTTTCGCCCCTATATCAAAGTAATGATAAGTTTACCGAAATTTTGAGCACGCTAAATGTAACAATGCAGTTAGGGCTACTATCTCTGATTACTGAATTTCTGTTTTATATTTAATACGAGGCGGCGCTATCTTGTAGATCGACGTTTTGAAGCCAGGAATTCTGAGAACAAAATAAGATTCGAAGAGTGGTTAGGGAATATGAAAGAAACTAGTTGGGCAAAGAAGGTGCTCTGCTAGTTTGTATAAAAACAACCTTGTCAGGCCGTGGAGAGAGACAGATACACTGTAAGCAAAAGTTAACCGAGATGGGAGTTTCTCCAGCACATGAGCCCACAAAACTCTCCTCCCCGAATTATTTACTCCCTGGTAGGGAGTGAAGTCGGCGCTTGTCATCGTAAAACGCCCCCTTCTTAATCACAAAGTTTATGAACGACATGACCTTGTTAAACTCCCCAGGGAGTTTCAGGTCACGTGGTTACAAACTTCCTATAGGAGCTTTAAAAACCCTCTTTAGGCGTGACGTGTGTGTGTGTGTGTGTGTGTGTGGGTGTGTATACGGGCATATGTTTGCACGTCGGTGTGAAACACATGTGCTTTGTGTGGCTAACCGTGTGAACATCTGTCAACAGGCAACAAAATTATAAGTGCAGCGAAGAATAGCAACGACCTGTTGGTATTTACTGCGAACATTTCAATATATTTCGCACCGTTAAACCACGCAGCACATCGGTCCAATTCCTCAACGAAACCCCGTGAATGCACCACTTCAAGGCCGAGTAACAAAAACTTCGAAGAATAAATTAATGGTAGCAAAAGTAAGCTGTTACGATGGTCAGCTGCTGCTCCTGGAGTTTCACCGTCAAAAACTTCAAAGCGGTCTGAAGTAGGCTTCGCTCGACTATGGCAGACTGGCCGGCAACCGGTCTGAGAGTTGCGTCGGCGACGCGCTCGCCCCGTCTCCGCCGATAGTGGCTTCTCGGATTATCACCGGTATTTCACCGGCTGTAACATCTAGGTGGTAAGAAGGCCTCGCTATGGCGTTGGTATCAAGCCGGCATCGTATCAAGCTCGCACTGCGCGCCGGCCACCGCGGCCAGTGCTACGAGCTAGCACCGACCACCGGCGAGGCAAAGAATGTGTTTCATTAAAAAATGAAGGCTGCTGGGATGTATAACAGCCTTCGGCGCCTTGCGACCACAGCTCTCAATGACTAACTACAAGGCAAGCGCCGAACGAGGCGGGGTACGATCGTCGGCGATTGCACCGTAAAACTTCGAAGCGGTTCGAAGTAGGCTTCGCTCGACCACGGCAGGCGGTCAGCAACCGGTGTGAGAGTTGCGCCGGCGACGCGCTCGCCCCGTCTCCGCCGATGTTGAGTTCTCGGAGTGTCACCGGTGTTTCACCGGCTGCAACATCTAAGCGGTAGGAAGGCCTCGCTATTGCGTCGGTATGAAGCCGGCATCGTATCGAGCTCGCACTGCGCACCGGCCGCCGTGGCGAGGTCTGGCGAGCAACGGGAACAGCGACTGCGAACCGTCTCATTCGTATAGGTCTATCGCTCCGAAGCTTAAACTGCGTGGATAGCGGACACCTATTTCTGTGCGTGAGAAAAACAACGAGATATAAACTGCACATCAGCAAGCATTTTGTGATCGCCAGCTGTCATTCATTGAATCACCGTGCCGTACTCGTGAGTGAGGCCTCGTCGTCGAACGCGGAAGCGGCGGTCTACCACGGTTCATCGCTGGAGCTGCTGAATGTGCCTCGTTAATGTGTTCATTCAAGGCCGCGCACACTTTGTGTATGATTCAGTGCATTTTACGGGTCCACAAACAGTACTGCTAATGTAAATTCAGCCTGTACGACAGAGTGTCAACTGATAAAACTTTTTCGCTATAGTAAAAAATTATTGAATATTAGGCATGATTAGGATAAAAGGCATGCGTGCTGAAGTGCTTACATCAGATCACCGCAAATTCATACTTACGCCGTGCGTATGTGTTGCTTAATTATTAGAAAAAAAGGCTTTCACCAGGGCTACATGGAAGGTCAGAATGTGGTGCCTATATATACCCAGTGACTATAGGGTAGGTGTGTACTGCGTGTGGCAAGCTGTGGTGAGTTCGGGTGTTGTAATATTACGTGAACGTTGTGAGAATGTTTGTGTACTGTAATCTGTTGTAGGCACATGTGCTCAGATTTGGGTGTACATAAAGAACACCAGGTGGTCTAAATTTCCGGAGCCCTTCACTACGGCGTCTCTCATAATCATATGGTGGTTTTGGGACGTTAAACCCTACAAATCAATCAAATCAATCAATGTGTACTGTAATCATTTTTGTGCGCATTAAATGTAATGCAATTAAAGTTACGCTTGCACATGGTACGGCTGCTGACGCAATTTTTTTGCGGCGGCCAAGCAGATGTCTTGGCACACGTGCAGCGCTCGGTACCCAAGGGATGATACATTTTCTTCTGCTCAAAATAAAACAAGACCTCTATTAAGTCTAAACTTCTTTTACCTCCCAAAATCTGAGGAAAATTCTCGTCTTACTTCAACACCTTAGGTGGCCGACGTATTCTTTCGGATCCCCTTGTCGCTGCTCTTAACCCATCACCTCCTTTTTCAACCGGCTTCTCGGCAGATCTCAACGCAAGCAGTCAGATTTAACACTATTGTTTCTCTTCACTCGTTTTTCATCTTTTTCTCGAGGATTCGCTTAGCTATCTAGAAGCCTTTTTGAGTCAAATAGCTTGAGCATCCTATAGGCAAGGAATGCCTGAAAAAATCCAGTGTGGAGAACAGCATAGTTTCACGATCTCAATATTAAGCGTTATTGTTACCGCAATCTTATGTGGGAATGACATGCCAAAAAAAATGTGTTCGCGGCATCTATCGTTGTATGGCCATCGGTATCTATGAAGAGATTCGTAAACGCAGACGTACCATTTTTTATTGTACTAGAAAAAAACGTGGAAGACGCTTCAGGTTTTCGTTTAAGAGGAGAACGGGATCACGTATTCTGGGTCCTCTGGTGCATCGCTATAACATGCAGGCGTATACCTTCGCTTTTCAGTGCATACCTCAATTGTTGCGCAAGGACACGAATGACTGTGCGCATAACACTGTAGGCGCGTTCATACCAAGCGCGGGGCACGCAAAGAGGCTAGCGGATTTTCGAAGCGGTGAGACAGCAAGCGCGAGAGGCGGTTCAAACCAATCGCTCTGCCTTCTCATCTATCTATCTATCTATCTATCTATCTATCTATCTATCTATCTATCTATCTATCTATCTATCTATCTATCTATCTATCTATCTATGTATTTATTTATCTATCTATCTATCTATCTATTTATATATCTATCTATCTATTTGTCTATTTGTCATTCTATCTATTTATCTATTTGTCATTCTATTTATTTATCTATTAGTCATTCTATTTATCTATCTATTTATCTATCTAATTATCTATTTATATATCTATCCATTTGTTTATCTATTTATCTATTTGTCATTCTATTTATCTATCTATCTATTTGTCATTTTGTTTATCTATCTATCTATTTGTCATTCTATTTATCTATTTATCTATTTGTCATTCTATTTATCTATATATCTATTTGTCATTCTATTTATCTATCTATCTATTTGTCATTCTATTTATCTATCTATGTATTTGTCATTCTAATTATCTATCTATCTATTTGTCATTCTATTTATCTATCTATCTATTTGTCATTCTATTTATCTATCTATCTATTTGTCATTCTATTTATCTATCTATCTATTTGTCATTCTATTTATATATCTATCTAACTGTCATTATTTACCTGTCTCTCTATCTACCCATATATCTATCTAGGTGCTTACGTCAGGGTGCTCTCATGATCACTCCGCTTAACAAATGTGACTCGCTGTTGACGACGTTACGACTGTTACAGTCGCTTTGGGTGCGTCATCAAACTCTTCGCGCCAGACGTATGGCACACACTCGCAGATGATTATGTTGCATTATGCCGTCTCTGAAAGGAGGTGGGGGAGGCGGAGTGACTTGTAGTATTGGCTGATCCTGCTGCGGCTGCGGCTGCAGCCGCTGCCGCTGCCGCCGCCGCCACAGCCGCCCCCGCCGCCGCCGCTGCTGCTGCTGCTGCTAATCTGATTACCAGCCCCACCTGTCATGCTGCTGCATTTTGGACTTTGGCTTCACGGTAATTTTGTATAACTTAGGGCCGTTGTGCTGGTAGGCAGGCTGTTTGCTGTTGTTCTGCATGTATATACCACAGGTATGTGATATGTACCACAGGTGATTAACAGTTCAGTATCTACGTAGGAACGGTCAGAATAGACATGGCTAGTTTTCTGGCGTGAGCATAATGAAAAAAAATCATAGCATATCCCCTTAGTGATTTATGACGAGCGGGAAACGCAATATTACTGATAAATTTCTTGTTACGTTGTTAAGCATGTTTACAGGCCGCGTGTATTTGTAAAGCATGGGTCGCTTTCGTTGTATATCCAAGCAGAGGAATTTACTTTCAACGTATTCATCAGCAGACGCTTGGACGAGTGGTAGAACATCCGCTTGACACTTAAACGACGTAAGTTCAACTTCTGGTCGGACCCAAACCACGCGTGTTCGATCCAAACTCTGACCTAGAATTTTTCGTCATTTGTTCTATTTGCGTCGTTATCGCTACTTTGGTGACGATTATGATCATTTTTCGCTCACATACACCTACACGGAAGCCGAGAACACTACTAGAATTTCTGCGAAACGAGCTCTTTAACGCGATTGCGTTAAGTTGGGAGTTCTTCAATAAAACAGAATAGTGAAACATTTACAGGCGTGAGTTTATTCATTTTTTCTTTATTTAAACAACGGAAATCTAGTTATAACTTAGGACAGATCGAGGACTACGACTGTTGTTTTCGTTATTCTAGCCCCAGTGCACACCATTAAAAAAACACATTTTACATTCATAAATGTCTACGCCACGCTTTTCGGTTGTGTCATTGGATTTGGTGTCACGACATTGTCAACATATTCTTTCACACCACGGAAGAAGCGGGATGAAAACGGGCACCACGGTTGAACTGGCGAACATTATTCGCCCTTGCGATCACTCTGGAAGAACTTACACTAATACTTTTGTTTCTCTGTATCCACAACCATGACAGAATTGAAAAGATTACCTGCAGGTATAAAAGCAGCATTTCTACAAAGTATAGCCTAGTTAGAGATTATTCGTAAGAATAATGAATGTGAAGCCGGGGTGTTTCGGTTCACTGCGGTACCGGCTGCCTCGGCGAACAGGCTTTCTGCGCTTGCACCTTTCCTGCGCTGAGCGAGAGCACCAAAAAGGGTAAGTATGTTTGCGAACGTAGGACAGAAAACACATAATAACAATAATTGCAAAAACGAACGACCTACAGCGAATTCGAGTGTTAGAAAACGGTGGCAGCAATGGTTTACATGCATGTAGGCCGTTTTGAGGCGTCAGAGATGGCGTGTTGCTGTGATGTACTCGTCACCAGCCAACATTGACGTAGGCGGAGGATAGTATGTTTGCACTCCTTTCGAAATTTTCAAGCTTTGCATTTTCCGACTAGAACGACAAGCGCGACAGCTGTCAGTCAGTCAGTCGGCCAGTCAGCCAGCCAGCCAGTCAGTCAGTCAGTCAGTCAGTCAGTCAGTCAGTCAGTCAGTCAGTCAGCCAGTCAGTCAGTCAGTCAGCCAGTCAGCCAGTCCAGTCCAGTCAAATCAAGTCAAGTCAAGTCAGTCAGTCAGTCAGTCAGTCATTCAGTCAGTTCATTCACATAAAATAGAGGCGGCAAAAAAATACAGGCGGCTAAGAGATAGCTGTCGTCGATGTCGCTACCGCTACTATGTGTATATCTCATAACCTGAGTAGTATGCCTTTGTTCCCAGGCAACTGGAACCTGGGTCCCTGGAATCTACTGCGCAACGGAGATCTGGTGGATCAGGACGACGGTATAGCCAAGTCGCACGACGAAGCCTACGAACGAGCCACAAGTAACGTGGACATCTTTGTGGCTGACAAAGCATCTGCAGCTCTCTTCTTGAATGACTTTAGACACACTGGTAGCTGGCATTCTGCATTAGGTGCAGTCGGTTGGGGCACGAAAAATATTGTAGAACAATATGTTTTGGGCCACAGCCTCTATAGATTACCAGAAGATAGACAGAAACGTGCACATAACGGGCAATCAAATACAGCAGACGCAAAGCGATACGAACTTAACTCAAGCACCGGCGACACTGAAATGTCGACGCAGATGCAATCGGACGCTCCCGTCCGTCTAGGCGGAGCAGGAATTGGAGGTGACGGTGAAAATTCCACAGAACTCGTTCAGCAGATTTTGCGCGTACCTCCCGACCACGGAGTGGTCACAGTGTTCCGTTACAGCACTATACTCACCACATGTTCCTATGCAATCCTGAAGATGAATTTAGTGTTTGACACCGATAAAACATTTCCAGGAGTTTTAACTAGCCTCTCACGCTTTCCAGTGGACCGGTCGTGTCTTAACAGTCTTCATGGCACCTACCTTAACTTACCGTCTCTCACAAGAGCTGTGAGTTGCACTGTCAATGTCTACGCACCCCTTAGAAGACTGGCTCTTCGGTTGTCCGACCTGTCAACTCCGACATGCTACTTTATGGTCTTAGCTCCGTCGGATTGAGCCACTCCTTTGATACAGGCATGTGCCGCGTTAAAAAAGGTGAGACAAACAACCCGATGAAACCGCAGTCTTACACTCCATTTCAGGAGAAGGACAAGCTGCTTTGGCTACGAGCTACTGCGGCGGTCTTAAACTCACACCGGGAAACGAGGAGCAAAATGGCGACGACGAAAAGAGCATACCTGCGTGCATGGGCGTGCCCCGACACAACTTTGCCTGCGACTTTATTCACACTGACAAAGCTAGTCACCGCTTGACCAAGTTTGTCAACCAGTTTTCCTTCAAAGGCCACGTGGGCACACCCATAGTCAACTATGAGTATCAGTTTAGAGATGACGCGTGGCTAAAGATGGGTCCTACTTAGAATGCGGAGAATGAGTTGCTAACTCGAACAGACACGCACATATACAAATTAACGCACGAGCATAAGTATGTACAAATACTCTCCCACTTTCTCTCACTGAGTGGTGGAAGTCAGCCGTGACAGCGGCGCGGACCAATGTGCGTGGAACAGACGGCAATACAGCACAGGCAAGCCGACGCAGAAACGTGACAACGCGTTGATGCACGCGATCGCCATAGTAACGAAAGAGATTTCTAACATGGGCTTATTTGCTGCTGGCTTGCGTACCGTTTCTTGAATTCTCAGCGCTCGTCGATTTTCTATGCAACAAAAAGATATTGTCTCGCGTTGATAACATGCTTGTCATTTTTGAGTGAAAGTGGCGGAAGTGCGTCGATAATAAAATCTTGAAGCATGCAAGAGTTCAGGTCTATTTTGGCGATATAGGAAACAACACCCTTTAACACGATCTTGTTCAAGCAAACTGTGCTTTCTTGATCAGCATAATATTATATGGAGTTTTATGTTCCAAAACGACGGGATTAATGTGAAAGACGTCGTAGTGGACGACTCCAAAAGTTTTGACCATCTGGTATTCTTCAACGTGCGCTGACATTGCGTAGTTCACGGCCCACTACCATTTCGCCTCCATCGAAATGCGACCGCCCCGGCCGGCATCAAACCCACTACATCTGGATAAGCAGCCGAGCTCCATAACCACTGCTGCAATGCGGCGATCCCCTGAAAACGTTTTTTCATCAACAATATTAACGGATAACACTTCAGTTTCATTGCCGCAATGTCTGCTAACGACGTTCAAAGAGAAATTCCTATATAAGAGGTCAAGCTAAGGCATGACCACACGCATGTCATTTTTATTGCGGACTTAACCGGAACAGGTATACCCATGTCAGCACTGTAAAACAGAGTGAATAAAAACAACGGAAAAGAAAATTCAACGTTAACAAGCGCTTTTTGAAATAATGTTCTGCCTATAGATTTAATGATAGAAGTGTTCGCTGCTCACTAGACGGCCCTCAGCACAGTTTTCGTCAGCCCAACCCACTAAATGTTCATCAACTAAAGAACAGATCAAGCGTGCATTGCTTGTTTGCCTCAAGTTTGGAACCAACCTTCCGCTCCTCGTTAAAATCGTTAAAAAGAAAAAAAAAACAGACAAACGCTGGTGCTGCGTCGAATTCCGCCAGTGGCCTCGTATCACAATCGCACGTGGCGGCCGCTTTTTCGTCGATGTTTTCTTTTTCTTTTTTTATATCAGTACCATTCTGCCATCGTAGAACCTCCATACTAGTCACCAATAGCCTATTCGAGCGACCTTCTTTAGTGAACAGTATTTGATAATTTCTTCAACTTACATTTGAGGACACTGAACACGCAGTGCATTAGGTGGCAGTGATGTGATGTGATATTGTTTAAATTTCGTGAACTTTAAGATCAGGCTGGTGAAAATTAACTAGTGGATTTGTCTTGCCTAGTTCCAAGGACACTGTGGAGCTGAAGCCCAGTCCACTGCGTGCCAGCCCAGTACTGTGCCACTGAGCACCGCCGGTGCTTGGAACTTGTTCGCAAGCTTGCCTTAGACAGTCTTGATTTCGGGAAAGAAATCGCGTTAATATGAGTAGTAAAGCGTTTTAGAACAAAAAAACAACAACGAGGCGTTACACAATGGGATTAGCGTAACGAGTGGGTCGTGCAATGCTCAAACCTATTACAAAAGCTTGTTCTTGATACCATAATAACCCTCGAATGCAGAGATGTTACTTGGCTCACGCCTTAGACTTTAATAGACCATTTTTAAGCACACCAACGCCACCAACGGGCACGCAAGCACTCACGGGAAACGTTGATACGCCGGAGCAGCCGCCGCGACCAGTGCGCTGGCCTCACGCTTTACCTTTGCAATTGTGCTGCTCCAGGACTTTTAGAAGTCGTGAATTTGGCAAGGTGCAACATATAGCTGCATAATTCAATCACGAACTTTACTGTTTAGCTGTGATGGCCTCTCGGCTAGTTTCGTTGGTTGTTCCACTGTTGTTCCATCTGTTGAGCAGCTCGGAAACGTCACCCTTTTGTTTTCCTCTACATCAGTGCTCTACGGCAAAAAATGAAACAAAAAAGAGAACACTTGGTTGCCAATGAAGCACACCAGCGGTCTTAAATTCGCAGATGCAATCATAACCAATGTCCGCTGACATTGTTGAGGAGTAGAATTTGAGGTTCCACTTTCAGGGGTGAAGCTCCTCATAGCGGTACCCGTTCGTCCCTCGTAGCCGTTGTAGTAGTGTGTAACAAGTATGGCATTTTGACCCCCAAGGTGGGGCAGGTGAGAGATTTCTTCTCACCGTTGTTGAACTATAAAAGATAGTGGTCAATGTACACGCCAACGGCTGCTAAGGGAGAATGAGAGATAGGAGAATTCGGCTGTTAGTTAACGTGCACGCTGCGTATTTTTTATTGTTCAACAACGCACAGAAGACAAGAAAGGGCTGCTACGTTATACTCGCTGGGCGTAACCTCCTAGGTTTTAGAAAGGTTTAGCGAGCGTTGGGCCGGAGTACCATGAATACAGTGAACTTGTATATACCATGAACTCGAAGTTGTTAAAGGTGGGAAATAGACACGAAGCGCAAGCTGTAAGAAAGTGCCCGTGTGCCTCCTCTCGTTCAGTTCTTTGAATGTCCGCTGTATGGCGGTGCTTCTATATGCGGAATATATGGTGAAAAGATGTTAGATGGTGGTACTTGTAGTGTTGAATAGGTGGACAAACGGACACACAGACAGATGCATGGACGGACGCACGGATGGCTGCACGGACGGATGGACGCATGGACGGACGCAGGAGCGGATGCATGGACGAAAGCAGGGACGCACGCACAGATGAACGTGGGGACGCACGAACAGGCGCACGCACGGATGGGCGGATGAACGCACGGGCGGCCACACAGACGCATGCATGGATGGACGGAAGCAAGAACGAATGAACGGACGGATGTCTCACCGCACTATCCATCATTCACTCCGTGGATATGCTGCCATTCTTTGAAGAGTGTTGTAGAAAGTATAGTCGGCATTTAATAACATAATACCCACTCAAACAACAGTGTGCGCATTGCTAACACCATATGTGTAATGACGATAAGTGTCTACTAACCTGCATTGACACTGGCTGGAATAGTCCTTAGGACAAAAAAAAAGAAAAGCAGGACATGAAAGCCCGGAAATACACGTACCATCTAGTGCTCCCTCACAACTGAAAGTTACACGCGTGAAAAAAAAAATCTACGAAAATGGGGGTGCATGTTATAAAGATGCATAAAAAGTCAAACAACGGCCTGTTTACAGTCGAATAATACAGCTGAATTACTTGTCGTGTAACAACCGCGAAGGTCAACGTGCACACAGTGTGGCGTTTTTAGTGATATGATATGTTTCCGCGATTTCTCGATTTGTCTGATTAGGTTGATGGTAGAAAATTCATGTGGGTTTGAAGACTGAATCACATTTGCATGACTGACATAACGATGTGAGATAAGACCACCCCAATAAATGAATTGCGATGCTTGCTGGTGCGCGTGTTAACACGTCGACCAGCACAGCCAATGTGGACGAAAAAAAAAGAGAAAGAAATTTCTGTTTACCTTATACTCAACAACTGACATGACTCTGATCAAATTATTGTTGGGTTACAGCATAGTCGTAATACTAATAGTATCTGGCGGTCCAATGTCTCAAATGATAGTTGAAGGCTCCGGACCATCTGGTGCTCCTTAACGTGCACTGACAACGCATAGTACACAAGCTTCTACCATATATCGCTTCCAGGGAAATGCGACTTCCATGGCAGGGATCGAACCCGCGACCTTCGAGTCAGCAGCTGATCACCATTGCCACAGTTGCACCACAGTAGACTTCACTGCCGACCCTGGCGATCTCTTCTGCAAAAGGGAACAAATGCAACTAATCTCAATTGTGGTGGCAAACCCAACCTTCCCCCCCCCCCCCCCCACGCACACTTCATTATTCACGGGCGAAGTACGTCGATATTTATCTTTTTTTCCCGTGTGAACCGATTTTCACAAACCAATGCGACAATTTGAAGGATGCCGGCCTATTTGAAGTGATCGGCATATTTGATCGGCATATTTCAGCTGAAAACTACTACTCATCTCATGTGAACAACGTTTTTTTTTCCGATGCCATGCGTAGCATGACATCAGAATTCATCATTCAACAATGTTTGAATAATGCAGCGATGCAAGATTAAAACACTGCTTTTGGTGAACCCAAAGTGAAACATTGGAGCATGCACTAAAAACTGCAAATTATCAGAGCAATGAACTTCACAAATGAATTCTAGGCCCATTCCTTTTTGTTTAAACGTGTTTAGAATGGGCTCACTTCTTTGTAAAGCACGTGACTTGTGAAATAAAATAACAATCTTTGTACTTGAATACTGTAAAACCTCTCTGCAGTTTGGCTACACCCCTTTACGAACAATTATTGTTGAACTTAGTATTCACTGAATAATTATAAATTAAATGTTCCAGCTCCCATTGCTCACGATGGCACGTTTTGACTGTTTGACTGTATGTATCGGCACATCATCATTTATTCGCATGCCGCTTAACTGCTGCATCCTCTATACTTCTGCATGGTTATATCGACACTGACTGCATCATTCTTTTCATATTTCATGCGTAGATATACATGCAGGTGTGTTCAGACATGTATAGTATTTTGGATGGAATAATAGCCAACATGTGGGGATGCCTTGTATTTTTTTGTTTGGTGCTCTCACGGCGTCAACCAGCAGCGGGCGACGGAAAGCAGCCAGCGCGCTTGACTGGTTTTGACGTACATACTTCTCCCATAGTACTTCGCGAACCCGCAGTTGGCTCTGGGATTGCTGGAAGGTGGTCTATTGAGTAATACAGCGTGAAGCAAGAAG
Source organism: Rhipicephalus annulatus (assembly GCA_013436015.1). Taxonomy (NCBI): domain Eukaryota; kingdom Metazoa; phylum Arthropoda; class Arachnida; order Ixodida; family Ixodidae; genus Rhipicephalus; species Rhipicephalus annulatus. The sequence continues at coordinate 284,993 of WOVY01013419.1, forward strand.
CGGACTTCAAAACGCTCAAGTCCGCATTCGCGTTTCATAGATGCTCAGGCTGTCTTGCTTAGTAGAGTCAAGGACAAGCTTCAAAGAAGAAACCCCTTTTTGTCACCTGGTAACGAGGTTATTAATGAAGTATTTCGCGTAAGGCACGTGTTACAGCAAAAAATATCATACATTTCAAAAAAACTATGACAACGAAGTGTCACAAGCTTATTTTTGCCATTTTGCGGCAAGAAGTGAGACGTGGTGCCAGCCACCGCCGTGATGCGCATTGTTGCTTCTGTAAAGTGTCCGTTGCCCGCTGGTTTTAGTGGCCACACAAATGCAGCGCGTCTCTCCACGTTTGCTTGTTTGGAGGCGAAACAAGCACCGCGTGGAAATATTTTGTCGTTTTTTTTATTCGAACGCCACGCCGTGTATTTGTGTGGGCCTGGCTCGCGAGGTAACGCGATTTTCAAGGTATTCGCCTTTCTATTCGTCTATAAACATGCTTGAGTGGGTCAGGTCACGATTATATATGAAAAAGTAAAAAAAACAGATTCTGGGAACATTTGATATGTGGGGTTTAACGCCCCAAAACCATCATAAGATAATGAGAAACGCCGTATGTTGGATGGATCCAGAAGTTTCCACCACTGTTTCTCCGCAGTGGCGTGAGCAATATTCCCGTCGCTCTAGTACCTTTGGGTGGAATTTTCATTAAGCTGAATAACCCTAGGCGACACAAGAACATCTCCATGCCGTGACCCCAAACTACCAGAGCATAACCGACGTGCAGCAGTTTGGTCGCAGTGGCAATGTATGTCGGACACCAGATCAGCATTGTGTAAAGGATCCTAAGTGTTCTTCCTTTGCTTCGATCCCGGTAAGTGCGTATATACCACTACATGTCGCATGCACTAAAGACATTGCGCGTAGGGTTGACGCACAACTAAGCCCTGCGGGGACGCTCGAGAAGCTGTCGGTGGCAGGTGTGGTTGCAGTTTACAGGTGCAATAGACTCACTGACAACAAACGACATCCCACAGAGTCAGTGATTGCGACTTTTGCAGGTACGTCGTGTCCTTAAGAAATTAAAGCATGGCCATTAGTATTTTGAGTAGATCAGTTAGCGCCTGCCCATTGCAATGTAAGAACTGCTGTAAGTTTGGACATAGCTATCGTGGCTGCAAATCGGAAGTTCGGGGTCGTAGATGTAGTGAACGCCACTCAGATCAAGATTGCAAGGCCCAAGATGACTTGTGTTGCTTGTGCGGTGGACATCATGCAGCTGATTTCGCAGAGTGCCCAACGCGATGAAGAAGTACAAATACTAGAAATCCTAGACAAAAGGAGATGCTCTAGAAAGGAAGCCATTGCAGCTGTTAAGGACAGAGCCCATGGCTATGCTGTCGCTACAGCACGTCCTTCATGTCACGATACTAATATCGCGCAGGCAGTTGAGGTTGTGGTAGGAATAGCTAAAGCTACAGTTATGGATCAATTGGTATCTAGCATCTCCGAATGCGTAGCACAAGTTTTCAGAAATCAAATTACTAAACTGTTGATTCCAACTGGTTTGGGTAATCCTGAGCCCAATAAAATACAAACTACCAGTGATGCTACTTCACTATGTAATGATGAGTTGAATAACGCGGCTAACAATCAGGGCTCCTCAGAGTGCATAACAAACGTTGAACAAGATCAAGTGTTGGACCTAAGTGTGTTTACTGATGTCGAGCTTGATGCTCGGGCACCGAAACGCAGCCGGTCCCCGTTGAACCATGACGTTTCAAGTTCCCTTCCTACAAATCCCAAAAATGCTCTGACTAGTAAAATACTTGGAGAAAGTATTTTGTAGAAAGCTATCTCCGCAACCATTCTTACACTAAAATAGCGCCCCTGAGAGTTCTGCAGTGGAATTGTCGTTCTCTATTTGCTGTTCTTACTTATTTACATTTTATGTGTGAAAAACTAAATCTCGATTTATCCTTACTTCAAGAATCTTGAATTACTCCTGGTACTAATATTCATTTTAAAAATTACCGTTTGTTCAGACTAGACCGCCTTACGAGAGGTGGCAGAATAGTGACAATTATTTCGAACAAACTTTGTCACAAAGCCAAACTGATGTTAAAGTTCCCCTCTCTGGCATACGAATTATTAGTTGTAGGTTTAACTCTCCAGAGCGGGCAGGTTTTGTCAGTAGTAAATGCTTATTTTCCTTCAGGCGTACATGACACTCGGCCATTATACCTTAATAACCAAATGTGGAGGAAACGTTTTACTAGCAGGTGATTTCAACTCCCACCATGTCACATGGAGAGTAAACACTGACACGTGTGGCAGCCGGTTGTGGCTTTGGGCCCAAGATAATCATTTTTCATGTAAGAATTTGGGAAGCCCAACATACGTACTTAGTCATACTTCTTCAGTGCTAGATTTAACATTTACAAGCTCCAACCTTATTGTTTCATCTTGGTCAGTCGTTGATTGCGCAGCAAACAGCGATCACTTACCGATAAGTTTCGAAATAAAAATTCAGATCACTCTCTTCGTTGTCAGATAAAAGCTCGATGCCAAAGGATTGGAGCTTATCATCTTTATTAAAGAATTCCCGTGAAAATTTGAATTTGTGGTGTCGCCAATGAATCATAACGCAAATTCTCGTTGGTGGTATGACGACTGCTCGAGGGACTGTAGACGCAGAAATGCAGCATGAAAAAAGCTCTTGTACAATCAGTGCCCTCAAAATTGGAAAGACTACAAATTCATTGCAGGTGTTTTTAAACGTACAGTTTCTAAGTCAAAAGAAGATTACGAAAGGCGGAAATTCGAGTATATTTCTAAATCCAAGAATAAAAAAGCGTTATTAGGATTCCTACGTAGAAAGAAAATGATTCCGCGATTAATAAATGCAGACTTTATTATTTTGTTGACTGAAGAAACAAAAGCTTCAATAGAAGTGATTGGTAAGGGACTGGAGCAACGTTTTTCTAGCCAACTAGCACCACCTCCTTCACAAGCGCTAAGAGACGAGGACTTCACAGATGTTTCCAGGCATGAATTATCGCAAGTGTTAGCTAACTTGACATTAGCGGCTCCGGGCCTTGACGGTGTTACCTCGTTCATGTTGAAAATGATGCATAAAGTGTGTCAAGAATACCCATTGGATATAATCAACTATTCTTTAAGCACGGCATGGCTCCCATTGGAGTGGAAAATAGCAAAGGTAATACCAATACTGAAAGCTCCGGGTAAAAGATATGTTTTGGATAACATTAGGCCCATTTCGTTAACCTGAAACTTTTTAAAAGTAATTGAGAGAATCCTTAACGTTCGAATAACAAATTTCATCGATGAGAGAGAAATTCTGAATCCATTACAAATTGGCTTCAGATCCAGATGCTCCATATGGCAGGCCCGTATAGACGAAAGTCGCATAAAATTAGCTAAGCGGGAAGGAAATTATGCTGCGCTCGTCACTCTCGCTATAATAGGAAAAGCGTGCGACAACGGTGAGCATATATTGTTAATCAACCAGCTGCACAACCTTAACTTCCCAAACTATATAAAGTCATGGATACCAAAATCTTTGCGCAATAGAACGTTTTATTGTTACAAAAACGGCATCTCGTCTCCTAAATATGTGCAAACAAGAGGTGTCCCGAAAGGGGCCGTCCTTTCCCCGGCGTTGTTCCATATCTTGATAAGCTCTGTACCTCGGCACCAGGACGTCCACACTAATGTATATGCGGACGACATCGCATTCTTTTCAGCAGCAAATGACATTCATAGGCTATTTAAAAATTATCGGCATACCTATCGGCCATAGAAATGTGGCTGGATAGCTTACATCTGTATTTAAATGTCAAGAAATGTTCTGTTTTAGCATTTACACTCAAAGACCCTTTTCACATTTTGCTCTCCTATCACCTGGAGCATATCCTTTAGTATTGAATATGAAATATCTGGGAGTGATCTATGACCATTCAATGTCTTGGAAGACACACATTGCATACATTGCAGCAAAGGGAGGCCATTCGATGAGAATACTAGCCTAAATTAGTAATAGTCGCTTAGGTATGCGGAGAAATACTCTTATCTCCGTGTATTGTATGTATACTCGCTCGGTGCCTGAGCTTGGGTGTGTGTTATATGCGGGGGCACCTGCCTACAAGATACATCCTCTGGTAGTCATATAGAGACAAGCCTTGAGACTTCGCTTAGGTCTCCCGAAGTTTGTTCTTATCAAGATCTTGTATCTTGAAGCTAGGCTACTTTCACTTGCGACCCGTTTTAAATTGTTAGCTACACAGGCACTTCTTAGGCTCTATGAATCGCCGGTAAGGCGCTTAGAAACAGTTTTTATTGACCATCTTGACTTGTTTTTTGGACAATATTGGCCAAGATTTCGTATACCCCAAATTCTGGTTATACAGCGCTTTCTAGACAATCTAGATGTTTAAATTGATGCTGTTCCTTTACCCAGTACTATTACCAATGCTATTAAATTACAGTTTGATGATATATTTCCGAAAAATTCAAAATTCATGCCACTCAGTTTTTTTAGAAGCTATATTAAGCGATTACCTGGCACATACAACAATACAAGCAGTCATAGCAACTGATGCGTCACAAAGAGAAGAAAAATGTGGAAGTGGTATTTTTTCTCCTGACCTAGACTGGTGCTTTTCGCTTCGCCTTCCCGATTTTGTGCCCATATTTGAAGCAGATTTGTTTGCGATAATTCTAGCTCTCCTTAACATAACTGCTTCAGTAAGAACTGCAATAACTTTAGCAGATTCACTATCAGTATGTGCCTCCTTTACTGCAGATGAGAACTCGCATGCTCAGAACGCTTTCAAAGCATTAGTTCCCTCGCATCTCAATCTGATCAAACTGGTCTGGGTTCCTGGACATAAGGGCATTTATACGAATGAAAGGGCAGATGCGTTGGCCAAATCATCTTTAAATGGGCCTGTTATTGATGTATTACCGGCATCAAATTCTTGATAGGAGCTAGATTAAAAAGGAAACTACTGTTAGAGGAATTTTCTACACCTTCACTAACAGCCACACCACAATTCAAGCACTTGTTATACCATTGAAATAGGAAAATATGTCAAACGCAAGGAACGGAAGTCGCAATCACTAGACTGCGCTGTCAAATTCCACAGCTGAATTTTTATTTACACAGAGCTGGTCTGGCCGCCTCCACTTATTGTCCTGTTTCTGGAGTAAATGAGTCAACTGAACATTTTCTCGTTTAATGTAATAGATTCTCTGCTTTACGTGAACTCAGCCTCTTCATAAAAGTCCCACATAACGTTAGGAAGAGCCGCCGGCTTCAGAACACGCACCAGCATTGCGTAAAGGTGCTTTGCGATGAGTAGCTAACTTTTCCGACTGCACGGCACACTAGAGACACAAGGTGTCTTCGGTTGTTCCCACTTTCACGAAGCGGCAACATAGCCAGCAGTCGCCGCACGGCGTTCTTTGTGAATTTGTATAGAGCTTGAATTGTTCCTCATCGCACAACTCCATCGGATTTCCTCAATCTCGTAAAGTGGGTTGAGGAATCTTCGGTAGGCTGTGCACCTCACCAAATGATACGCTTATGCCGTGGCAAGCAAACTCAACAGCGGCCAACCCCCGCGCGACGTCCATTCAAAAGGTGGCCATGTTGGAATAAGGCATGAAGTCGCTTTCAAGAGAGCCCCGCAGCTGACTTCAAACTTGTCCTAACTTTGACCGAGCTAAGTCGCCTTCAAGTCATCCGCAAGTTGGAGAACGATTTATAACGAGCGCAAAAACTACTTTGAGTCAAGAACGAGTCAAATACGAGTTAGGTAAGATCTCTACATTCGGGGGCAACAGTGGCGCATACCCATTTCAGGCATGATTCCTCATCGTCGTCAGCTGCTGCATGAACAATTGGCACAAAATTCCTTGCAAGTGTTTTGTGTATACCAAGCTTCTCAGAAGAATCACGAAGGATAGCATAGCGTACGCCAGCCTACTACCCAATATTATTATTAGTGCCGTAGTGGGTACCCAGCAACTGCGCCTGCAGCAGTTACCCAATGAGTGTAAAGAAAAAGTTCCGAATGGCCGCTCTTCTAGTATCATACATTTAGCTTTCGCTGTGACTTTGAAATTCTGTGTCTGAGTGGGCAGCGTTCTTTCCCGACCATTTGTCCAAGAAACAGTAATGCCGCAAGGAGGTGTACTTAGATCCCCGCTTTTTGTTATCAAAATGAATTGTTTGCACTTGTCTATCTTTTGATACATGTTTTACTGCACATATGTCAGTGACATTCAGCTTAGTTTTTAGTCTTGTAATCTGGCCATGTGTGAGCGGCAAATTCAGCTTGGTCGGAACAAAGTCTCAAATTAGGCAGAAGAAAAAACTGGATGCACAGAAAAGCACGTGTGTCTTGTTCTCCAGGAAGAGAGGCACCCATTCCGAAACCGATATTCAACTGCATGGGCAACGTCCTTCTGTTAATACTGAACAATAACTCTTAGGCATAATCTTGGATGCCAAGCTAACCTTCATACCACAAATCAAGTATCCGAAAAGCAAGTGCATAAAAGCCATGAATGTTCTAAAACTGTTGTCACGCACTACGTGGGGAAATGACAAGAAGTCTCTGGTCAATTGTATACAAGCCTCATACGTAGTCGTCTATACTATTGGGCAATAGCATATCAGTCTGCGACACCTACTGCACTTAGAATGCCTGACCCTGTCCATCATCTAGGTGTCCACCTCTCTACAGGAGTTTTTCGCACAAGGTCAGTGGAAAGCCTGTACGTGGAATTGAACGAATGGTTGCTCCACCTACACAGATGTTACATGTCTTTAAAAAAATTTTAAAGGGAACGCAGACAAGCAACATCCTTCACATTTCACATTTATTGACCTGTCAAGCCTGGCTGTGTTTAAAAAACGGCCTTCTATGAGATAGCCCTTCTCACTCCGTGTGAGGGGCCTAGCGAAGGAAACCGGTGTGCCCCTGGAACCCCATTTGATGGCTCCCGCGGTATGGCTGCCACCGTGGCAGTGGCGGGCAACAGATTGCGACGTGTCTTTCTTGGAGGTTACGAAGCACGCAGCAATCGCCCTTCATCAGACATATAAATACAACAGAAATACACATGTCCTGAGTTCTTTACGAATGCTTCAAAGTCCGACATTTGTGTCTCGTAAGCAGCCATCGGCCCATCTTTTTCGGAAGCTGGCGTCCTGCACTCTCATACAAGCATTTTTAACCGGCGAAGCTTATGCGATACTTGCGTTTGTTAAACACAATGAACAATTAAAACTACAAAAGGCAATATTGCCACAAGGCAGTAGTGGGATTGGGGCATAAAGCGGTAGAGGGTCGCTGGCTAAAAGAGAAGACTACGAAGTGAATAGAGACTGGTTCCAGCCCGCCAGTGCGCCAGGCATTGTCATCGCGTGTAATCGTTGTAAATATCTGTAAATATACGTTTTCTTGTAAGATTATTGGTGGAGGTGCCGGGGTACGCGTTCCTGGCTTTTCCGGCAAACCAACACGGAACTTCGGAGTGGTCGCCACCTTCATTTTTCTGCAATGGCTCAACAGGCCCACCCACAAGAGCAACAGCAGCTGCAGCAGCAGCAGCAGCAGCAGCAGCAGCAGCAGCAGCAGCAGCAGCAGCAGCACCAGCACCAGCACCAGCACCAGCAGCAGCAGCTGCCTCCTCTGATTCTCCTGCCTCCACGAGACCCCGGAACCTTCTCGGGCACAGGCAACGACAAGGTGAATGTTGAAGATTGGGTCGCTTTGTACGAGCGCGTGAGCGAATACTATAGGTGGGACCCTACGTTGATGCTGGCCAACGTTGTATTTTACTTGCGGGATACGGCGCTCACCTGGTATGAGACGCATGAGTCGGAGTTGACCAGCTGGGACGTTTGCAAACTGAAGCTTCTCGAGTTATTCAGCAGGCCATTTGGGCGACAGCAGGCCGCGAGGAAAGACCTGGAATGTCGCGTGCAGACATCGACAGAATCGTATGTATCTTACATACAGGACGTATTGGGCCTCTGTCGAAAGGTGGACGAGAACATGAGCGAAACTGACAAAATCGCTCACATATTGAAGGGAATTGCCGATGACGCGTTCAATCTGTTGATCGTTAAAGATTGCGCCACCGTCGACGCGGTTGTGAAGGAGTGTCAGCGCTTCGAGCACGCCAAGAACCGTCGCATAACCCGCCAGTTTGCGCGTCTGCCTAATACTGCAGCCACTTCGACCTGTGAAGACAGCCCTAAGTTCACGCAAGCTACATCGTCCGAAAATGTCACCCGAATCGTTCGTCGCGAACTCGAAGCAATGGCTCCTGCAGCCATCGCCTCTGACGGTCCTCAAGACAACGCATCCACCGTCTCCCTCATCCAAGCCGTCGTTCGCCAAGAAATAGCAAATCTCGGCATCACACCTGTTTGCGCTGTTCGCACCACCGAGAGCTCGGCTTCTGTTAACCAGATTCCGGTGTACCCTTCACGCTACCCTTCCCGCTACCGGAACCCTGCTGAATGGAGAACGTCGGATGATAGACCAATCTGCTTTCACTGCTCTCGCGCCGGCCACATTGCACGCTACTGTCGCAATCGTTGGTCATCCAATTCATCTTGGAACACTGGGACATGGCGTCGCTTTGAAGGCAGTTCTCGCCGCTTTTCTACTCCGTACGATCCACAGCCTGCTCCTACTAACGTTCAGGGCCGAAGGTTCAGCCGGTCGCCATCACCCCAAGGCCGCCGATCTCTCTCGCCGATGATTTCTCGATCCAGGTCCCCTGCACGACCTGGGCCCTCAACCTCGGGAAACTAGACCATGCAGCTCCCGGAGGTGACGCTGCATTAACGACCCATTCTGCAAATCCTCTGTTGACGATTCCTACACGCCGCAATATTTTGGACCTTTTGGTGGATGACGTTACCGTTACAGCCCTGATAGACACTGGTGCACAAATTTCAGTCATGAGCGCTGCTCTCTGTACTAAACTGCGAAAAGTGATCACGCCTCCTATTAAGTGTGCAGTAATGCTTGCCGATGGGAGCACATCTGCCGTTCTCGGCATGTGTACCTCTCGCGTATGTATTGCTGGGCGCCAGACCGTCGTATTGTTCACCGTGCTTGAGCAGTGCCCACATGACGTGATTCTTGGCCTCGACTTTCTCTCTGCGCACTCCGCCCTTATCGACTGCTCGACAGGTCTTCTTCAGTTGGAACTGCCTTTTGACGCCGCTGTTGCCCATGACGCTCAAAGTCGCCTTTGTGCCACCGAGTTCCTGCATCTTCCGCCGCAAGCCGCGACTTACGTGCAGCTCGTGTGTGATCCGCCTGTGCGCGATGGTGAATATGTCGTTTCACCTATTACCGACGTTGTGCTAAAGCACTCCATTGCTGTCCCGCACACCGTGGTGAGAGTATGCCACAATCAGACCCATCTGTCTCTTTTGAACTTTGGTTTCTTCACGCATGTGCTGCCTGCTGGTATTAAACTAGGCGTCATGTCATCGCTGCAAGAGTGTGATATTTCTGAACTGTCGGCTCAGCAACCTACTCCGCATGTCAACTTGCTCACTGCGCCCAACCTGTCAAGCATTGACATTGCCAAAATGATAGCGCCAGATCTTTCGCCCTCCGAAGCACAAGACCTCCACCGTCTGTTGACATCCTATGCGGACATATTCGATCTTGACAACCGCCCTTTAGGCCAGACATCAGTTGTGACCCATCACATCAACACCGGCGATGCCAACCCAATTCATCGCCGCCCTTACCGCGTCTCCGCCGCCGAACGCTCTGTAATCCAGAAAGAGGTCGAGAAAATGCTCGCCAAAGGCGTCGTCGAACACTCATCTAGTCCGTGGGCATCCCCGGTAGTGCTTGTCAAGAAGAAGGACAACACATGGCGGTTTTGCGTCGACTATAGACATCTCAACAAGGTCACTAAGAAGGACGTTTACCCTTTACCAAGAATAGATGACGCCCTTGACTGCCTTCATGGCGCAAAGTTTTTCTCGTCCATTGACCTTCGATCTGGTTATTGGCAGATCGCTGTTGACCCACGGGACCGAGAAAAAACAGCCTTTGTAACCACCGATAGGTTATATCAATTTAAAGTAATGCCGTTTGGGCTTTGTAATGCGCCGGCCACCTTTGAGCGCATGATGGACTCCCTTCTGCGCGGCTTCAAATGGTCCACTTGCTTATGCTACTTGGATGATATAATTGTTTTTTCACCGACGTTCGCAAGCCATCTAGAGCGACTGTCCAGTATTCTCCAAGTATTTCGCAACGCTGGTCTCCAGCTGAACTCTTCCAAATGCCGTTTCGGCCGTCGCGAAATAACTGTACTTGGTCACCTCGTTAACGCATCTGGGGTACAGCCCGATCCGGACAAAATTCGCGCATTGACTCAATTTCCCGTGCCCTCTTCTCATAAGGATGTCCGGAGCTTCCTTGGTTTGTGCTCATATTTTCGCCGCTTCATCCGAAATTTCGCCGATATTGCGCGGCCTCTCACCGAGCTTCTTAAAAAAGACGTCCCATTTACTTGGAATTCGCCTCAGAGTGCTGCATTTTCGGCGCTCATTGCAGCCCTCACGACTACGCCAATATTAGCCCACTTCGATCAGACTGCCCCGACAGAAGTTCGTACGGACGCGAGTGGCCACGGAATTGGTGCTGTTTTAGCTCAGCGTCAGCATGGACGTGACTGTGTCATCGCCTACGCCAGCCGCCTTTTGTCCCCTGCCGAGAGGAACTATTCAATCACCGAAAGAGAGTGTCTTGCTCTTGTTTGGGCTGTCGCTAAATTTCGCCCGTACCTCTTCGGCCGCAGTTTTACTGTTGTAACTGATCACCATGCACTCTGCTGGCTTTCCTCGCTAAAGGATCCCACGGGACGTCTCGGTCGTTGGTCTCTACGCCTCCAAGAATACACCTTCTCGGTCGTGTATAAATCTGGTCACCTCCATCAAGACGCCGACTGCCTGTCCCGGTATCCAGTGGATCCACCAGACGCCACAGAGAGAGCTACGGAGGCTTGCGTCTTATCAATATCAGACTTTCTTGATATCGCTTCTGAGCAACGCCGCGACCCGGATTTACTTCCCATCATAGAAAGCCTGAGTTCCGCTACTCCACCCACTTCTCTGAACTTGTATTTCCTTCATGAAGGAGTTCTCTACCGCCACAACATGCACCCTAACGGCCCTGACCGCCTTCTCGTCGTGCCTTCCCATTTGCGTGTAGATGTTCTCCGACAGCTTCACGATGAACCTGCCGCTGGTCACCTGGGAGTCACTCGCACTTATGATCGCGTCCGGCGCCGTTTTTTCTGGCCACGCCTATATCGCTCTGTGCAAAAGTATGTTGCCAGCTGCGACCTTTGTCAACGTCGAAAACGACCAACATCGCTTCCAGCTGGCCTTCTGAACCCTATTGAGATCCCTGCTGAACCATTCTACCGCGTAGGGCTCGACCTTCTCGGGCCATTTCCCACTTCTGCATCCGGGAACAAATGGGTTGCCGTGGCGACCGACTACGCGACACGTTATGCGATCACCCGCGCTCTTCCAACCAGCTGCGCTACCGATGTCGCCGATTTTCTGCTACATGACATCATATTGCATCACGGCGCTCCTCGACAGCTCGTTACTGACCAAGGCCAATACTTTTTATCTCGCGTCGTCCAGGATATCGTACGTTCCTGTTCCACGAACCACAAGTTCACAACGGCATACCATCCACAAACTAATGGACTTACAGAGCGCCTGAATCGCACTATCACGGACATGTTGTCAATGTATGTTTCTCCAGACCACCGTGACTGGGACGCAACGTTACCCTACGTCACCTTCGCTTACAACTCCTCCAGACATGATACCGCAGGCTATTCCCCGTTCTACCTTCTTTATGGACGGGAACCCTCTCTGCCTCTTGATACACTCCTTCCCGCTGGTTCAAGCTCCCCTGTCACATACGTCCGCGATGCCATAGAGCGAGCCGACGCAGCACGACAGATTGCCCGAGAACGACTCATGCTTTCTCAAGCCTCTCAGAAAGATCGATACGATCGTCACCACCGTGAAGTTTCGTATGCACCAGGTTCTCTCGTACTCTTGTGGACCCCGTGTCGTGACATCGGCCTCTCCGAAAAACTTTTATTTCGCTATGACGGACCATACAAAGTCCTTCGCAAGATCAGCAACCTCACCTACGAGATACAGCGAGTCGTCGACGAAGCGCACTCAATGCCACCACCATCCACTGTTGTGCACGTCGTAAGACTGAAGCCTTATGTGTCACCCAACACTCCCCTTTCGTGACAAGCGCCGGGTCGGCGCTTTAACGCCGCGGGGTAGTGCCACAAGGCAGTAGTGGGATTGGGGCATAAAGCGGTAGAGGGTCGCTGGCTAAAAGAGAAGACTACGAAGTGAATAGAGACTGGTTCCAGCCCGCCAGTGCGCCAGGCATTGTCATCGCGTGTAATCGTTGTAAATATCTGTAAATATACGTTTTCTTGTAAGAATATTATATACAGATTCTCTAAGCGTAGTAAAAGCGCTGAAAGCAACTAAAAAGCACAAAAACCCTGCCCTTGTCTCGCTTTATTCACTCCTCTGCACAGAGTACTCATCCAAGATGCATGTTGTAGTCTGCTGGGTGCCAGGACACCGTGACATACAAGGCAACGTTCTGGTGGACGAGCTAGCTAGATCCGCCTACAAAATCGCTACCAATACATCAATACCAGTTCCTGCACTCGACTTGAACCCTTTTCTAAAACGAAAGCTCAGGGGTTATTGGTAGAGCACATGGGACACACACACAGGTAAAAAATTGCATGTCATCAAGCCGCAACTTGGTCATTGGCCGCCAGTATCAAAATCACGCCACACAGAAAATAATACTCAGAAGTTAAGAACAAGATATACATACACTACCCATTCATTTCATTTGTCTGGTGGCGATCAACCTTTGTGTGATAGATGTGGAGAAGCGCTCACCATATTCCACGTTCTGATTCAATGCAAAGAATTAGACACGCTAAGAAGACAACACTTTCCCCTACCCTACCGAAAACAGATACCACTTCATCTTGCAGTGTTTGTTGGTATAGGGAACCACTTTTCACGCATAACTCATTGTTAGTTTTTTATGAAAGACGTTCGTACTTTTAGTATCATATACCCGGGCATTCCGTAGCACAGTCTCTCCAGAGATGTCTCCGCTGTGGTGGCTATACCCAACAAAGCACTTGCCTCACGGCGCTTGAACGCAAGGGTGTGAACGATCGAGGCACTAGTGCTTATGCTATACTGTCCATTATTGTTTTTTATTATCACAAACTTTCGCATTCCACACGACACACTTTTCACGGCATGGTCATGATTTGATTACTTCTATGTTTTACCCGCCTTAGGGCGAGAAATTTTAAGGCGCCTATACAGCCGCTAATCACAATCATTGTTCACATCTCTTGTCCTATGAAATGACACTCTTTGGCCATCAAATGGCCCTTGGGCTACAAAACATCAAACATCATCATAGGCGTCAGTCGCTCCACTACCCTCGACACTAAAAAGGCAGACATGCGTATCGCCCGCTGACCTCTACTGGTTGGATTGCTCCACCAGTACCTCTTAGCATAGCCTACGAGATGACGGACGCGCGGTGGGCCACGCGCTTGCCATCTTGGAGGTCATGCTTTTAGTCTAACCCATAAAAGAAGGAACAACTTGCTTTTTGCGTTGTACGATCGGCGTGACGGGGTGACAGTTTGCATTTGCTTTTGGCACTGCGCCATGCTCCGTACAGGGCTACCTGTATGGAGCATGGCGCCTCCTCTTTCTTCTTCAAATTAGACTCGTGCTTCTTCTTCTAACCATCACCATCCCTTGCTTTTGCGCGGTTGCGACGATATCAGGTCGGCCGAGCTACACAGGAGACTTCAAGGGCCAAGTGATACCTTTTTGCCGAAAACTCGAGCAATTGTGCCGTGCAGCGCGAGTTTTGTGTGAATGACAAGGTAAGATAGGGGTTGGCGAAAGCTGCAGGAACGTATATTTGCGTGCAACGGACGGCACCGTGCTTTTCGCGGCCCAGCAATTGGCAGCGAGGATGACGTCGTTTGGGAAGCCGTGGACGGTTGCGATGAATCTAATGACTGCAACATTTTGCACATATGATAAGATGATGGCCCCGGCAGCGATTAGGGCGCTAAGCTATGTAAATATATATCTGTTACACGTTTCATATTTTCTGTTTCTAAATTAAACAACAAAAAGGAAACACGGGCTAACCTATTCACGGCCATATCTGGCTATGGGTGGCAGCACCGTGCCACAGAGGTATAAAAGGAAAAATCAAGTTGCACCTCAATAGCTCGGGGTCCCGTGATCCAAAGTAAACGTCACATGTGACGTCATTAGTAAACTGATCGGCTTTAAATGAAAATGCAACTGGCTACATCGTGTCAAGCAACTTTGTGATCACGTGACCAAAAAAAGATACGTTTTTTTTAATTATGCTTCGCTTGCAATATTTCAAGTAAACATTCTTGTGGCAATCATCCGTGCTGCGTAGTTCTTTAACATTGCGGCTTGATTTAAAGTTTACTTCATTGTGCCATGGTACCCCGTTTTTTTCTGCATTGCAGCAATTCACACCACGTCGAAACTCGGCCGAGGAGCAATAAGATTTGTCAGAGATTAAAATCCTAAAAGCTGATCAGATTATTAGGGACGCCGTAGTGGAGGGCTGCACTAAGTTCAAGCACCTGGGGTTTTTACTATGCAACTGAACCTCCGTACACAGGTCTGAAACATATTTGCTTGCATCGAAAACTTTCCTGCCACATATTCCATCCCGTGACCTACGGATCATCTAGTAAAGGGACCAGAGAGAGTGCTCGTCACACTAGCGAGTCATGTGTTGCCGTGCGTAACGTTGTACAGTGCAGGTCACTGGTCAGCACATTTGTCGAAAACACCGTGAAGGTGCGCTCCCGAATGCATTGGCGACGTGTTCTGAATGCCACTATTCTGATTGATTGATTGATATGTGGGGTTTAACGTCCGAAAACCACCATATGATTATGAGAGACGCCGTAGTGGAGGGCTCCGGAAATTTCGACCACCTGGGCATCTTTAACGTGCACCCAAATCTGAGCACACGGGCCTACGACATTTCCGCCTCTATCGGAAATGCAGCCACCGCAGCCGGTATTCAAACCCGCAACCTGCGGGTCAGCAGTCGAGTACCTTAGCCACTAGACCACCGCGGCGGGGCGCCACTATTCTGAAAGAGCCGAAATTCTCGCGTATGTAAATACGCTAAGGGTAAATGCTTGGGTATGGGTTGTCAACAACTATATATATCGGTTTACATGGCACCGGGAAGTACTGAGGCGTGCCATTACGTCAATATAGATAAGTTTCATGACCACTGTGGTTGTCGACTGCTCACTGGTTACTTCAAATTTAGAAGCGTCTACTATGTAACGCTACAAAATATTTGAATGGCCAACGGGAATACTCCGGGCTGTACCCCTGTAGACTTCGATAGGTTTCTTTGAACCAAAGTGTATGGCGCTAACAACCGTATCAGCAAATGCCGGCAAACATGTTTCTAAATATATTTTCCGCCCAACAACAGGGTGGCTACGTGACCGGCCGTTCATGTAGACCCCCCTTACACAACTCCTTGGCACTCCCCTCGACATCACTCATTGCTCTCATACCTACACAACGACACACAACACATCAATGAGAGCCACAGAGGAGTAAGTTTATACGTGGGCTTCCTTTTCCGGGCTCTTTAGTACGACAGGCCACGCAGCGTCGAAGCATAATGATGGCAACAAAACGCGCCTTTTTCGCTTGTTTTTGCCTGTCATGAAGGAGTCTCCCAAACCCAACGAAAAGCCCCGTTTCTTTTTTTTCGGTCACAAGTTGCTCGAAGAGGCGTACCCAGTTGAAGCCGATCGCTTTTCCAATGACGTCATATGTGACGTTTAACTTTAGATCACGTGACCACGAGCTGTTGAGGTGCAAATAGACTCTCCCTGTGTAGATAGACCGTCGGCGGTGCGTATACAAATGTTCGCAACGGCACTTCGTTGCGTGCAGTCTGAGCCGATTGTCGCCGGATGAAATGCGTTGACAAGTTTACTGTTAATATCTACGCTCTTCTCTACTAAATGGGTGCATGACGCCTATGCAGCGTTAACATTACTCACGAGTAAAGCGCATTTTGCCTTTCACTGGGATGCTCGCTTTGCAAGGGTGATTCTCTTCACACTTTCGCACTATATCGCGCCATTGCTGTGTTGTTTGAACGTGGCTAGCTTGTTTTCGCCTGATACACACTGCTGAAGCGTGACTGAACTACTTATTTACATCTTTGTCATCTGCATAGTATAAAGAAGAGATAAAGATTGTAGAAAGCCCGCATATCTGTGCAGATAGTTCAGTACCACTGTTCACACCTTATACGCATATGATTATTTCTCTCATTCTGTTCACCATAAAATGCGGGGCAGTCAATTAGTCTAGTCAGGAAAGCTTAGAGTCTGACGGTGCTTTGCACTCCACTGCGTTTACTACGTGTACGCACATGTCTTTTCACTAGTAAAAAAATAAAATTCTTATGTAACAGTTGAGCAGAAAGCTTTCATCGATGGATTACGTGCATGACGATGCTACACCAAAGGCCTGGTTAATGGGATACGGATGTGTTTCTTTTTTTTTTCGACAAAAGTTACCTCTGCCTTTCGTCGGTCACTAACAATTCCACACAAACGCTGAAAACAGTGCAAAAATGAAACTTTCAGTGAAATTATACGACATTATATCTACGGCATGCCGTCTGAAATAATTTTCAACATCTGGGATATTTAAAGCGTTCCTAAATCTAAGCACTTGGTTGCGCACGACAACTCTGTTTTAAGTACTGTGTAAGTACCGAATTCTCACCGTTTATATTTCCATGTAGTGGTACCACGGCCAGCTAAACATAACTAAGGCTCCCAGCATGACCGAAAAACTACAGTTCCGTAGTTGTACACGGCAAGTGTTGTACACAGCGTAGTTGTACACAGCACCAAATGCAAAACCAAGAGGCAGCTTTCTTTACAACCAAGATGTTTTAAAACGTTGTATTCACACACGATCTAGTAGTCCTCATGTTTGGAAGGGTGCCAAGAGTATTTTGCGATCTTCTTGAAACAAAAAGCGGCACCCAGTTTGAAATTATTCTGGTTAATGAGGTGTACAATGACAATAAACATCACTTTGGAAAGTTGCACTCGCCGATCATATTACAATGCATTAGCAGCTAAGCAAGAGCAAACGTTCTCGTACATCGTTTCAGGCACACGTAAAAACAATTACACTTGCGCTGACATGACACGGCAAACCACACTTTGAGAAGGTGCCTGAGGTACGCGCACATAGAAACACGACGTGGCTAGTAGACGACGCAAGGACCAATCCCCACATCTCTTTTCGGCCAGTTGCCGCCAAGTCACGACTCTGCTCGATCTCGCGGAAACGTCTTCATTGCTTGCTCCGTCAGTTAAGTCGTTCTCTACGTCGCACCCAAGCGTGCGTGCCATTGGAAGCGCCGTTAGTGACGTCCTTCATTCCTTCGAAGCTGTGCCACCGAGTCCACGCGCAGAAGTTTCCACAGAGTGGCTATGCAAAAGAAAGACAAAAAAGTGCAGTGCCGTCCCTTGTGAAAGTTACCTCAACAGCGCTGCGCAGGCATATGGAGTGGGAAAGAAAAGAATGTAGGTGTGAAGGGAAAGATGTAAAGTGAGGTAATTTGGCCCGCGTTGTGCACGCGCATGAGTCCCCTCAGCAAAGGAAAGTCGTAAAGCAGGACGACAGACAAAGGAGGCATGCAAACAAACAGCACGTGGCGGGCTCAGTGGCACATGATGTTTGGCATCGCAGGTAGGTTCAAATTACAACTTCCACAGGGGTAGAACGTGGATGGTACGCACGCACGAAGACAGCTTTGGGAAAACAGCGCCAACAGCTGATTCGTGAGAAAATTAATTATCGCTGGGCCGATGCAGCATTCCGGGTGCAAGAGTGAGCCCACGGGTGAACTGCAAGCAGCAGCTGCGCACCAACGATCCGTCAGCCTTTCGAGCTGAATGAAGGCGGCAACGGTGCGCCGAGGATGCGGCGTTGTAGGCAGAACAGCGTCAACGAGACAATAATGGCAGAAACGCGTATGCAAGGGCTACCGAGACCAAGGCCTGCTTTCGGCATAATTTTTTGAAGCGGCTTCAGCTGTCCCGTCTGCGACCGCGTTTGGTCTCAAGCTTCGGCTTCACTGTTTCACTAAATACGGAGTGCTTCGGCTGACTCTCGGTAATATAAATTCCTTCTATAAAAAGGTAATTGATTGATATGTGGGGTTTAACGTCTCAAAACCACTATATGATTATGAGAGACGCCGTAGTGGAGGGCTCCGGAAATTTAGACCTCCTGGCGTTCTTTAACGTGCACCCAAATCTGAGCACACGGGCCTACAACATTTCCGCCTCCATCGGAAATGCAGCCGCCGCCGCCGGGATGCGAACCCTATAAAATGGTAAACCTGTTTTCCTCGTTAACAACTGCATAAAATGGCATAGCATATTAGGACGTGTGTGCGTGCACAGAAAAGTTTTGCTATGCGTGTGTGTCTGTGTGCATGTTTCAAGGGAGGAAACCCGTGAGGAAACATGGCTCTGAGCCATGCTGTCTCATGGGCTAGAAAAATTGTGATTCGTCCTCAAGAACTCAATCTCTCACTCTTAATAAAGTAGTAATTTTAGGCTGGCTTGCTTGATCGTTCTTTCATCTCTGCGAAATACGTTCCTTGTGTGACTCAGCCCTATGATGCAAGCGAAAAAAACACTGACATATTGAGGCCTCGGGAGACACGCATATTCTCAAGCTCATAAAAGAGCACTACCGAGCACTGCGGAAAATATAATCGGGGACCAAACTATTCGAAGATAGTGAGATGACATGATCAAGATTTGAACTAATAAGTGAGCGGACCCGTCTTTATCACCATCTGGCCCTTCTCCCTTGGGTTTGAAAAAAAAAAATCAGGGAAGTGTTCGCGCCTCAAGAGGACAGGGGAGTTCATCGCAACATTTCCCGCCCCTACTACTAAGTCAATATGCGCACCACATTTGCCTCCTCTTCCTTTTAGGTGACCAAAAAAAAGCGTTCTTCTGCCGTGCGCACGCCTGATCTAAAGCGCAAAAATATTAGACACTGATAGCAGAGCTCTAGTGCACTGCCATTTCCACACCTCTTGCCAAACTACAACATCTTTGAAAGCTCTTCTTCTATTGTTGAACGAGACCAGTACGGTAGCATTGCAGTATACATGCGCGTTCGCTAACGTGCGTGACTGAGCAGGGCCGCTGGTGCGCCAACTTCTGTGCTTGTCGTAGGGCACCTATTAGTGTATTCACTAATGTCGCGCCTGCTTTACTTCCTTGCCCTTCTTTCCTGCTCCTATAATACACTTATCCATCTGAACAGATATACAGTGGTGAGCATAGGCGTGCGCACAGACGTGGGGACAGTGGGTGGGGGGCGCAAAGTGGGCCTCAAGACTGTGGGGAACTTAGGTTTCTCGAAACGCTGTCGTAACGCTGGAGCCTTACTGCTACATATTCTGTATCGTACGTCTAGCTACCGTTCTTCCCTCGGGTAGGAAACACAGCAACGATAGCGGTTGCTACCTGCGCGGTCTGCTAACCTGAAGGATATCAATTTCACTCTATAAACACAACGAATTTTCCATGTACAGTAAGCGCTGAACTGCAATATAGTGATAGACATCGAGTAGTGGGTGAGCTGGGCGGAGAGCACCATGCAATACGTGGTACGAGACAAACTTATTTGTCATGATGGAATGGCGAAGAAATGAAAAATCTAAACATATGTGTAAAAAACCAAGTATTCTTCTAAAGTGTTTTGTTGTTTCGGAGATGTCATAGAATTACGAGATGGACGGCCCTGCAAAAAACTATACAAACATACTCAGTTAATAAAGAAGATAAGAGGGGGGTGGGCGAAGCGACAAAGTACCGACAACGTCTCGACCAAACCTGAAAAGGCAGTTTCCCTTGACCGCCACTCGCTCTCGGTCTCCGAAGAGCAGCGTTATGCAACGGGACCCCAGACAAACTTCGGTTTGTGCAATAGTGAGCCAGTGAAAACGGAGCAGAGATCGTATATATCTCGTTGCATTGTGCTTGTAATTTGCCTCAGTTCTAAAACGTACACACTCGTAGCAGTCATAGTTAACTAGCATTGCAACAATTACACGCGAGAAACACCAGAGGTTCCCGCTTGCAAGCGTGTTTTATAGCTACCACAACACCACCCCGCAAACAGACACAGAAGGAGTGCCACAGTCATTTTATTTTCAGAGTGACGACTTAAAAAACTAAAATGGCACTCTGTAGCTCGAGGTCCCACGCGCATCTGAGTGACTGAAGACGAAAAGATACGGTGTCTGTCACTTGTGTTGTTTGTCCGTGTGTTCAGAAGAGATTATCTCGCAGCGTCGCACCTTCTCAGTCTGGAAGCGCACCTCGCGACTGCCCCTCCGCGACACGGGGCGCGACGGCGGCTGAGAAGACGAGTCACCCTAGTCGCGCCGCCACTCAGATGAGCCGCCAAAGCAGCTCAGTATGGAGGAGGCCAACTTGCTGTTGTTTTTCCTTGCGGCCTTTCCCTCCTTCTTCTTGCTGTTCAGGAACCGACGCGACGAGCTCTTGGACTTGCGAGCCGCCGGCGTCGGCGCCGCCTCGGTGGTGGTCACTTACTCCTCCGTCATCGCGGACGACGCAGGCGCCGATTCTCGCGTCGGCTTCCTCAAGGGCCTCGCCACGGCCGAAGACTCCGACGTGGCTTCGGTTAAGTACGCCGGCACGTTGGGAACCAAAGGCACCATAAGCGTGAAGGACACTTCAATGTCGTCATCGCCCTCTGCTCCACGGCCTTTTGACGTTGCAGCCTGGGGCGTGTTGAGTACCGGGTGGTCCTGCTGCTGACACGATGTGGTCGAGCGACGTTCCCGGCCTCGATGCGTCGTCACCATCGTGACGGGTCGCATGATTTGTTTTGTTTTGTTTCCCTAGGATGATGGCTCATACCCACTCAGGGGGATTGGCCAAGAAAGTGTAGTGCAGTTTTTCTGTGATCATTCTATTTATGTGTAATGAATTGGTATTATAATAAGAATAATGTAAAAAACAACATAAAAAGAGCCAAAAAAAGTTAGGTTGAGCAATTTTGAGATTTTAGGTGTTATGATTACCACTCAGCTGCGTTTACTTCACTCAGCCTTGGGGAGTAATAAAAAAATTTTTTTGCTTGAAGATCACAAAGGTATACGCTTGGTTGCCTGAATGTAATCGCAAACGGCATTGAAAGCATCCCTGTGGCAATGTCGCATGATAACCGTCCGAAGCTGCTCTTTTGCCTGTTCTTCGTGGTAATCCGCAGTGGCGCTTTCAAAATTATCGTCGCTGTCGTCTTCGTGTTGAAATCTGTGAAGAGGGCATGGAAAATAAAATTTATCTCTTGGAATACTCTGCAACAAAGTGGTCATTCATTCATACATTCATTCAATCATTCATTCGTTCATTCATTCAGTACTACGCCAATTTTGTGATATTAGCTTCATTTATCAAAGATAGAATGAGAGTCCAATGAGGTCATTCTTCCATTTTTACTTGCTCGTAACGCAACACAATTATATCGACACTCTCGGTGCATTTTTAGCATCGCCGTCGGTGCCTCCGTGATGTTCCGCATAAAGTACAAATCGATAACGTCGCCCAGCGAGCTGTATATTTTCTATTAGCGAATCAAAGCGCGCCAGCGCCGAGCATGACCGCTTATCAGTGGAGAGGAAGTGTGCTGGCCGTCTTTCGTCGCGCGAAAGGCCTCCGAGGCTGATGGGCGACTGCTTGGCTATTTTGTAAATTTTTATTTGTAATCTGGTTAAGACCAGTTAATCTTACCCGCTCGATACAAACGTGGGATCAACCTCAAAACGCGACTGTCTATATCATCATCATCTTCCGCACTTTGCCCATTCGGGCGCATTCGCGCGCGCTCGTCTCTATAGGTATCAGCAGACGGCTCTTTTTACCCGCTGGTCTGTCCCACCGCTATGTTTAGGATAACGTGATCGACAGCAAGAAGTTAGTATCGATTGCTGCAGTGGTCGTGTAGTATTACGTCGTAGTTTTGTAGTTACGCTACATAGTATACTACAGGACGTGGCTCACAAATGCGTATAACATTCCAGTTTGTTGGTATCACACTTGGCGGAACTGTGACTTCTTTATTTACCAATCTTGATTTATATTTAGTACCCATTTGAACAGAATGGACGCAGATGCATGGCAAGAAAGAAGAATTACCTAAATGCGCAGTGGAAGCACCTCCTGAGGAGAATTTCGAGGTCCTCGGGGCTGTCGACGAGAAGCCTTTTATAAAGACTGTCCAAGTTTTCAGCCGGGACCTACGCGAGACGACAGATGGAGAGTAAAGAAGTGGACTAGGTCAGTTTGTGCATCACGAGGTCCATGATAAATATAATAGAACATATACCGCGCGGCTATTTCGAACGTTTTTCCGTGCGCTCACCCGAAAAAGCTCCTCGTAGTTTTCGATCAGCTGGCGCACCACAAGAATTACCTCGCCGTGCTCATCAGCCCTCTCCTGGTTCTCTACGATGAACTTGTCCTTCTCAGAATTTTCGCTCAAGCGCAAAATATTCGGCCCCAACATGGTGGCTAGGTTGTGGGCGTCCATCTTGTTTCCCGGAAGCTGCGCACACAAAGGCGCGTGTCAATGCACGCGCACCAGCATCATATGGGACGACTGTAAGTAACCGCTGTCTAGTCGGCAGCCACTACCGACTGTTTCACAAATGGGTTTGAGTGCCGCCATACTGGGACAACGAAACGAACATTCTTACGACAGAACGCATACGCATGAAAACAATTGTGTGGGTGAATACGATGTTTCAAGACTTCAATTATTCACGTCGTAATAGACAAAACATACAAACATCAGCTTTACAGCCCAAGACGGCGGTGTCCTGCCGATCCCAACTACATAATTTCAGGCCTGCTCACTGTGTCTGCCTCGGCCTCTGACATCACTCTGTTGTGGCCGGCGTGTTTCGCTGAACAGATGTGCCTGTACGCTTGCTCTCGTCGCTCGACAGACAAAGATTGGCAAGCCCAACGAACGTTTTCGTGCCATGCCGCACCGCCTTTTTTTGTGTCCGTAAACTGCAGCGTGAATATGTGATATCGCCACGTTCCATTTCTCAAGTATTGTTATCACCCCAGAACACTACACGATTCTCAGCGCAAACCGCACCTGCAGTTTTCGAGAAGCTTCCGGACTTTAGCAGTTGATTGACGGCCGACGCTCCGTTCACTGCTATCTGTGCAAGACTGCTACTGTAATCGGACTTTCCGTTTACCGGGCACAGGTTCGCCCAAATAAACAGGTAAATCCCAACACAAAGTATCCTGTCTTTGGCCACGTCACGACCCCGTGACATCTGGTTGAGGTGCTGGGAAGAGCTGCGCAAGCTGTTGCCTTCGGCGCAGCCTCAAGTTGATTCAATCGCCGACATTGTGCAAGAAGTTCAGCAATCGCTTCGAATTCCCCAGACACCGTTGCCCGAGCCAGAATCTGTGAGCTACGCCGTTGCAGTGCGCCACAACGCTCCTCCCCGTCCACGGCAAAACGCCGCCCCGTCGCACTTCCGTCGACAGACACCACCGCCGCCACCACCCCCACCGACGTCCTACCAATCGCCAGCGGGCCAGCGCAGTGCGCCGAGGAAAACGGACGTTTGGTGTGCACCTGACAACCGCCCGCTCTGCTACCACTGCGGCGAGGCCGGGCACACATACCGTCGTTGCCAGTACCGACAGATCGGACTGCGTGGCTTAGCCGTCAATGCACCGCGTCCGCAGCCAGGAGAACGGCCACGTGATATCGCCGACTACCTGACAGGATACCTTGCGCTGAGAATTGTGTAGTATTTTGGTGCGATAACAATACTTGAGAAATGGAACGTGGCAATATGTTTTGTGCAGTCGATAGTGCAGTCGATATTCGCAATCTCTACGGCTGGAAATCCGAACGGTTGGGCGATGGTGCAGTGCGAATTTTCGCGGCAAAGGAACCGAGGTTACGAGTGTTCTCGTTTTCTACAGACAACACAGATCGCGCGGCTCGTTTTATAACCTCCCAATACAATTTGCGCACAAGTGTTACTACTATAAAATCATCACGGTCTCTCGCCACTCTGGGTCTTAGACAAAAAATAGCACGCCTTTGTTTATTTCAAAAACCGTATTTCAATTATTCTTACTTAAATGGCTCCCTGCTTTTCCCGCCAATTCAAGCTTCGCACCATTTCTTCGATTCATTGAGTGTCTAAAAATTGAAATGCTCAACCAACGCTTTTAACAAATCTTTCCATCCGTTAACGATTGATGATTGGAATCGGCTTCCAAATGCAATAGCCAATGAACGTAATACTCTGAAGTTTAAAACCTTACTCGAAACTCATTTTACAACTGCACCGTCGTAATTTCTGTGTAGCCAGTTGCCTTTCTCTCATTTTTATGCCACTTTGAATCATGCTATTAGTTGTATAACAAGTTCTGTTTTTATGATTGCCCTGTAATGCCAATTCTCAAATTGTAACCTACTTTATGTTCTTGGTCGGTAATCGCCTTTGTGTATCCTTGTTCAACCGCCTCCCCCAATATGTAATGCCCCTTCAGGCGCCCTTTTTTAAGGTGAATGATGATGATGAACCGAAGAAGAAAATGGGAGTGTGTCGTTCGTCAAACTGGTGTCGACATTTCTTTTCTTCGTGACTTGCAGGTACAGGTGTGATCAAAAGTGAGCAGACCATGGTTGAGATCGCGTGGCAGAATGCATCGACGCGCCAGCTAGTGACGAGACACGATGAGACAACTGCCTAAAGGGCGCATGCGCGTCCCGTCTTATCACTTGGCTTCTCATGTCACTCAGTTGGACGGGGCTGCGGCGTTCGTACCCAAAACGACTTCTGGGTGTCGCTTTCTGAGCTTCATTGAATCTGTGCGATTCCTTTGCGCAGCGGCTGCGACGGGGCCGGTTCAAGCACCGGCTCACGTTGTTATTGACACTGGCTGATTAAGATTAGTAAGCATAGCGAGCATCGCACAACCTGACGAAGCCAAACGTACAAAGTTGGATTTTCTCAGGCTAGCTTGTCTTCGTCGGGCTTATTCAAGCTGCAAATAAATTAGCTTAGTTAAGTCAAAGTTAATGTAGCCGAAGCTAACCAAACGTAGTCGAGCACTTTATGACTTATATAAGTCAGACGTAAGTAGGTTTAGTTAAGTAAGCCAGTCCAGCTTGTTGTTTTCATGTGAAGTGAAGTTAAGCTTAGATAAGCCCAGATGAGTCAAAATAAGTATAGCCAAATTTAATTAGGCAAAGTTGATCATGCTCACCTTTAAACTAGCTTTGTAAAGTTAGCCTATACAAGGCAAACCTTATCGTGGACCATTAATATAGATCGACTTCCCCATGAGCCCACAAAAGTCAAGACCAGGAAGATACCAATTACAGCTTACCGCCTCCATACTAATAGGAATTATTTAGGCCTAAAAACTGCTAAGTATTATGAATACTAATCATGACGGAATATTAGTCCTAAATCCAACTAAATTACCCTCTATACTAGAATTTCACGTAGCATAATTAGGGTAAATATGCATAACCAATCTAAATAAGCAAACACCAACATAATTATAAAAACTATGAATAAGCTTGGTTGGTCAAAGTATCATCAAACAAATTGGATTATGATTAACTTTAATTAGGCAACATCTTATTAAAACACAAACAAGTAACGTAATTGAAGTTGAATGCTCATGAGCTCAGAGAAACCAAGCTCAGAAAGATGCTGATTACTCCTTACCGAGTCGAGTCCGTGTAGTTAAATATAGGTCTAATTAGCCATAACTTTATTTGTACATATTACTAAATAATGTGCGTGACATCGACGGCAACCCAAACTACTCGAGTTCAATGCTGCAGAATTATGCAAATCACGCCTAGTTACGCCTAATTGAGATAGAGCTAAGGTCGGACTTACTATGAAACCATTAGCTTTACTGTGAATTTGCTTTGTGCCTCTGGTGCAAGCTGCCCACTTTTTTTTCGGTTATCGAGTGCCTTCGCTTACTTATTCTAGTCAACTGGTGTCAATAATAACGTGAGCCGGGGCTTGAACCAGCCCCGTCGCAGCCGCTACGTAACATAACGGTACAGATACGATGGAGCAAAGAAAGCGACACCCAGTTATCGTGTTGGGTACGAGCGCCGTAACCACGCCCAAAAGCCCCGCCGCGGTGGTCTAGTGGCGAAGGCACTCGGCTGCTGACCCGCAGGGCGCGGGTTCGAATCCCGGCTGCGGCGGCTGCATTTCCAATGGAGGCGGAAATGTTGTAGGCCCGTGTGCTCAGATTTGGGTGCACGTTAAAAAACCCCAGGTCGTCTAAATTTCCGGAGCCCTCCACTACGGCGTCTCTCATATTTATATAGTGGTTATGAGACGTTAAACCCCACGTATCAATCAACCACGCCCAACAGACCGACATGAGAAGCCAAGTGATAAGACGGGACGCGCATGCGCCCTTTCAGCAAGTGCATCATCGTGCCTCGTTGCTAGCGGGCGCGTCAATGCATTCTGCCACGCGATGCCGTGGTCTGCACACTTTTGATCGCACCTGTACGAAAAAGGTAGAATATGTATGAAGGCCTTCCAAATTCTAACCAAAGCTCACAAGGACTTCCCAATTGAATACACCCAAACTATTATCTGGGCGCCAGGGCACGAGGGCGTCACCGGGAACCAGTTTGCGGATGAGGCGGCTCGAGGCTTCACAGATTACCGAGCTTCCTTGCACACTGCAATAGAGGATCCAACGCCCCTAGACCCTAACTTTGGTGCAATTCTTCAGTATTACAGGGACAATAGAAAAGTGTATCCAGCACCGCATAAGAAACTTACAGCAATGGAATCGGTGGCATTACGCAGAATCCAAACAAACACATACACGAACTTACACAGGCTGCATGTATTCTACCCCACAGCATACAAAGATATATGTCCGTGGTGTGGGGCTACACCAACTCTGTTTCACATCACGTGGGAGTGTATGCATCACAATGAAGAACACCACAACATGAACAACACAGAGGAACAATGGGAGGCGCTGCTGTCCAGCTCGGCCATTGTTGATCAGCGCTGGCTGGTCCAACGGGTAGAGATGATGGCTAGGGCCAGCGGAGCCCTGGAATAGGGGCCCGACCATTTGGAATGCTCCGCGTTATGCGCAAATAAAGTTTTCTCTCTCTCTCTCTCTCTCTCGGTAAACATTTTGCTACTAGCGATATACGACGGACTTGCAATATATATCTGTTCACTTCGTTGATAAAAATGAAGGGAATGACTAAATGAATCGGTTTCGTGCATAACACTTGACGCTGGTATTCATAACACTTCAATGTAGTCAGCATCTTAGCAAAATATGTTTTCTTGAAGTTTAGATGCGTGTAGCCACTTACGGTGAAGCGTTTTGCTAATTGGCTTTCACGTGTGATTTCCGCTTCAAGCTAGAATAATTAAGAACCACTACCTAATTATACCAATCCTAGAACCATTGATTGATATGTGGGGTTTAACGTCCCAAAACCACCATATGCAATCCAAGAACCATCAGTGAAGTAGGAGCGTCCACGGGGGCTACACGGTTTAATAGACCCAGTACTAACATTTCTCTCAGGGCCTAAGTTATATGACCAAGTACGCACCACTGTGAGAGTGCCCCAAGCAATAGAGGGAACGCCACTTCTTGTGTCGGTCACAAGATTTTTTTGAGAAACAAAGTATTTTGTTTTTTCTTGCAATGATCCTGATCCTGGTAATAAGTTGAGTACGATACTTGTGGCAGCAGCACAAAATCTCAATAACTACGTGTCTATGAAGACAGATGTTCGAAAGAGTACAAATAAAACTGCATAAACTTTTCAAATGAGCATGAACAGTTTATCTGCCTGCTCTACATAGTGTGTGCGCGTGTGTATGTAATAAATAGTGAATCGATTTCACCTTAGTTATTTGGCACTTTATTGTCCCATCAAATCTTGCTCTTGTAGATCGACCACATGTTCGATCGCGTAGAATCTTTGACATTTTCGTGGAAGCAATGACTCACACGTGCATCTGTAAATCCTCTGAAGCGCAGTACAATACTTAAACCAGCGCCCATTTTCATCCATAAGGTAGAATAAAGCTTTTAAGCATGTAAAACTTGCCTCAAACGCTTTATATTTTAATGGGAGACGATAGTGGCAATAAATACACAGCTTCCTGTGCAAGCGCTTGCTCGGGCAAAACGAGTGACTTTACTGCGGCAGTCAGCCGGCCTGATAGTCTTGGTGGCATTGGCCCAGCTGTCTAAGTCTATATGAACAACAGATTTGCTGATTGATTGATTGATTTGTGGGGTTTAACGTCCCAAAACCACCATATGATTATGAGAGGCGCCGTAGTGGAGGACTCCGGAAATTTTGACCACCTGGGGTTCTTTAACGTGCACCCAAATCTGAGCACACGGGCCAACGACATTTCCGCCTTCATGGGAAATGCAGCCGCCGCAGCCGGGATTTGAACCCGCGACGTGCGGGTCAGAAGCCGAGTACCTTAGCCACTAGCCACAACCGATTTCAACCAAACGCGTCGAATTCATAATGGCGGCCAGTAAAGATAGCCTTTATAATGTAATGCTCAGCGCAGCAAATGTATAGCGTAGACTGTGACAGAGGCAACATCACGCTCAAACGCTATATCATAGCACGCTTTAGTCCTCGCGCATGCATGTTAGCAAGTGCAAGCGCAGAGTGCTTAAGCCAATGGCAACAGCCGCAAGGAACGGTGTAGTGAGATAGAGGTTCTGGGTCTAGTAACATTTGCACTTTGCCCGTGCCCTACTAATGCAAAACAAACAATAATTTGACTATCAATAGCATCGATAGCTTTTCTAAAACTACTGATGGTATGAAGCAACTACCAATAGTGCAATCAGTAGTACGATAGGTAGTATTACTATCAATAATACTATCGATAGAACTATGAATATTTACGCTGTTTGTTGGCCAGATAGTGCCCTAACGTTCACGATATATCTATCCTATACCATCAGGAATACTCAGCTCCTTTAATTTATGGGCACATTTTACAGCAAAGCTGGCGTGGTCCAGTTTAACCGTGTGTCGCAGATAGAAACTTATCACCGCCATGAACCGGTAATTTTGCGGAATAAATTATTTCCGCGGTGAAAAAACCGGAGTGTGTACATCAACAAAACGATATTTAACAATAACCAGTTACACCATACAATTAGTAAACTTTGTTGTTAATACTGTTATACTGAAATTACAAAGCGCAGTGCTAGTTTGAAACATCACAGCTACGCCACAAGGTGTGGCTTATTTTCCGTTACGTGCGACCAATTCGTAGTAACTATCATGTTTCGGCCAAGCATTCTTTAGAAGGCATAGATGCACGTCAGCTTCCTTGCCCTTAAGAATGCTCCTTCTGCCTAACTGTAGATCACGCACTCTTAGAAGTGGTAAGTCACTAAATCTGTGTGGCGATGGGTTCGCGTGAGGGATGTTATAATAACTACCGTACTGAGGATATCGCTATGGGTAGTTTTTTTTTATCAACGGTTTGATAGTTTAGAAGTGAATGTATGCAAGCTCGTTGGTACCGATCCATCTAGAAGAAACAGCGCCCATTCAAACGTGAACTAAGAAACATCACACGGGTGATGTCCTCGTGTGATCTGTCTTAGTTGGTGTTTGAATTAGCACTGCTATTTTCTGATGGATGTCGGTAGTGTCTCAGCTATCTATAGCCACGATAGTACCATCAATATTTCTCCATCTTATCATACCCATGTGCTACCACTACCCCTGTGGTTGAAACCGCTATCTCGAGCTCAGCTTCTTAAAGTATACGAGCCCTGCCGCGGTGGTCTAGTGGCTAAGGTACTCGGTTGCTGACCCGCACGTCGTGGGATCGACTCCCGGCTGCGGCGGCTGCATTTCTGATGGAGGCGGAAATGTTGTAGGCACGTTTGCTCAGATTTGAGTGCACGTTAAAGAACCCAGGTAGTCGAAATTTCTAGAGCCCTCCACCACGGCGTCTATCATATTCATATATTGGTTTTTGGACGTTAAACCTCACATATTAATAATCAATCTTACCGTATACGAGTTGCTGATCAGAATGGTCGCGCAAATAAAACATTCGTTCCAGCATGCGCTACTTACAGAAACCACGTTCAAGCAAACACTCACCGACTCTCCCGTAGAAGACTTCTTGTCGACTGAGTTCTCCGCTATGATGTTGTGGAACTTGAGCAGGGCCACAGGGTGTCTCTGCTGTGTGTGGGCAGCAGCCTCATCAACTGCCGTAGCATGTCCAGCTGCTTGCGTTTCTCACGAACACCTACGAGATGGGCGGTCGTGCATCATCACGAGTCCGTGTATCCCCACGTAGTAATCCACCTGGTCTGTTTGATTCATTTTAATGTCGCGACCGATTTGATTATCATCGAGGCGAAGTCCGTTTAACCTCGAACAAGTAATGGTTCTCTGTAGAGCTGGTCAAGCTACACTGGTTGCTTATTTTCACGCTTAAAGAAAAGGTATTATCCTCCCAATATTTCTGCAAGCACTTACCCCCGTATTCACAAACGCCCCTCGACTCGACTTCCCCCTTCCCTTGGCAGAGTTAAGCACTGCACCGCTGCTCGGCTGAAAATGACGCTGCGCAGCTGCAGAATCGCACCAAATTATCACTGATATACAGTGACTTGCAGTGCCTAGAGATGGTGCTTCCATCGGCTTTCTCAAGTGAAGGTGAAGCGTTGAGTGGAGGGACGTTCGATAGTACGGGGGTAAGTCTTGCTGCTGAAAAAAACAACGAGCATGATCATATGATCGCTGAAGCTACATATAACAAGTTGTCCCCTATATTGGAGCGCAAATGCGTTGTGTCACATCCGTAGCCAATATTTGCGGTGGCCTGACATCCATATTTTTTCTTTGTATTTTATTTCAAGTGACCTAAAGGCCTATGGGGAGCATTGATTAAGTGGGTCAATACACGAAATATATGTACGTATACACATAAAAGTAGAGGAAATACAGAAGGAACATTTGCAAAAGAATAGGTTAAACAGTAAGCATTCCAGTTCGACATGTATAAGAGATAGATGCATGGAAACTGTGAAGGACACGTTGGGTTTTTTCGCGCACAAGAAGTCTAGTGACCACAACGCACAATCTCTGTGTGCTTAGCTGGGATAATTCTAAGAATGAATTCATATGAAAATATGCTTGAAATTAAAATTACAGAACCTAAAGTGCTGAGTTTATAGGAGAAAGAAGGTGAGCAATCGTCACCAGTGCAAATAAAAAAATCAATGCTGAATATTTTGCCTTGGAGGAACGAGAAGTGGTGCGCAAACACCCGGTTAAATACCATGCAAATACACGTAGAACTTACGCTGTGTGTACAGAAAAGGCCGGTACAGGTCTCTGGTGAGAAGTGGCTTAGGCAAGCCACGCAGATACTCCTTGAGCAGCTGTGCCACGTCGTGCGGTCTCTCTTGGTTTAGGTTCACCTCACGGCAACTGTCAAACTCCTCGTGTAACTGCGTCAATTGGTTAATAATAACAAAGATTTATACTTACATTAGCCCTCTTAAGTTTTGGAGTTTTCCATAGAACAAAAATGAACCGAATATTTTGTCAGTTTTAACCAGTGCCAAATTAACTGTTCTCATTAACAGAGCCGTTTGTTGGACTAGCTTGCGTATATTGTTTACGAAGCATATGCACCGTGAGATCATGTCAATAGAGGAATAAAAAAAAAGAAAGGCCAGGAAAGAAGAGAACAGCAATAGCGCTCAATCTGTTCTATTCTAGACTGCCCCTCCTGTCTGTTCTTCTATAACAAATTTAACCTTGCACCAGAAAAGCTTCGTGAAATGACGTTTCAGCAGATGTAATTTCCCGGGTGACAATACTCTAGTACATTAAGACTATGGTTTTAATATATGGAACATAGCGTTAGACGTGCTATCAGTAAAAGTTATTCAAGTCAATCACCCTTCCAGTACAAAGGATGTCGCAACAATGCAAGTACTATTCAGTGACACTTCATTATTTCTGCTATCGAACCCAATCAATCAGAAATCACAGTAAAGCGGGTCTCTGTGTAAACGTGGCGCCACTGCACTGCAACTGTCACTATTTGTGTTTTGTGCTGGCATCT
The DNA here is from genome assembly GCA_013436015.1 of Rhipicephalus annulatus. Lineage (NCBI taxonomy): Eukaryota > Metazoa > Arthropoda > Arachnida > Ixodida > Ixodidae > Rhipicephalus > Rhipicephalus annulatus. The sequence goes on from WOVY01013419.1 coordinate 317,503, forward strand.
ATCCTTTTGACAACGGTGAGTTTGTTTGCTTGGACATTGGTTCCACGCTTGGCTTCTGTTGTTAACTTAATTGTATCACAGTTTCGTTATTTATATTTATTGTGATCAACAATATATAGGACGCTGCTATGGTGGCTCGCCGTGCAAGGTTGATAAAGATAGACTTGTACTGAAGCATCGTCAGTGGAAGCAGCATGATTTATATAGAAACGCATTACTCTAAATATCACTGAGTGTATAAAGCCTACATCACATATTAAGAATATTGTCACAATACTAAAAGAGTACTGCCTCATTACCTGGCGAACTCTCCGCTTTGAACCGTTGACCCTAAATATCCCCCCGGTGTTCAGACCTGCGATGTAAACATTTCACACTATTTCACACACATTTCACACATTTCACACATGGTTTCACCCAAAATGTTTCATTTCGGTCTTAGTTGCTTTGTTATTGCGTGTACGTTCCACAATTAGGTTTTCTAGCCCGAGTTGGCACTTACTGAAGAGCATGATGTTCAAAGACAAAACTCGATGGTAAAGAATGAAAAGCCAACTTACCTACTTCTTTGTGCATATTAATACTCTTTTCGACTCTAGCGCAATAGTATTTTGTCCTCCGTTATCACCAACACGGTATATTTGAAATAAAATAGGCGTAAAATGAAGATGTTGGGCGTCTATCTATTCCCTAAAGAAGAATTCAGAAATGTTATGGCATAAAACTAACTCGAACACTTCTCAAGGTCTTCAATACATACCAGGAACAAGAAAACATCGATGAAAGTTCAAAATGGTGTGCCTTTTGCCAGGAAGGACCACTCGCTCTTCAAGTGTAGTAATCGACATTACTTCCATGAATCGAAGCATGACACCAACGAAAGCACAAGTTTGATGTCAATTCTATCGTAAAGTATTGCAACACCATACAGTCGGGCCGTTTTACACTTATTTTACAAGCGAATTCACGTCCAAATGTAATGTTTCAATCTATATGAGTCAAATATAACTTTGCTCTACAATATGAACAATATTTGGCTATGTAGATTTTAGCCATAATATATATTTGTGCTATTTAGGGCAGAAGAACATAGTGGAAAAAGTTGTTTGAGCATACCCAACAGTATTATCAGAAGAAAGTGTATTTTCTGTTTCATATAAAGTTCATATGGGTCTTTTACATAAAAAACAAAAGAACCTCACATCTCGAGAATGTTCACAGCCCAATGCCTTACACCCAACAGAGGTACATACGGCATGAACGAATGGGTTTTTCTTTGTGCTTGCATCAAAAATTAAACAAAATTTTCACACTTCTGTGAAAGGACCGTGCCCCATTAAAACTGCGGAAAAAAGTGTGGCCATTTATACGGCAGCTAAAACAGAACTATATTTATTGGGAGAACCACCACTGATGCTCAGAAAAACAATACTCTCGCTGCGCGACGGCAATGGCGAGCGCGATCGTGTCGCCGGGCTATCGTCTAGAATTTGATCTCTCAATGAAACGCGTCGGTTTTTATGCGTGCGTCGTAGAACGTTATGTCTAGTATATGATGCAGCGATATGTAGAATGGACACAAGTATTCATAGCTGGAATGATTAGATAGTCGACAACGTTCGAGAATGTTGAGGTGCATTTAATTGGGCGCGGCTTGAACCGAGCGATAACACACGTAACCATATTTACCAAGTGAATACGGTGACATTAGCGAATATAAATATGTACGTAAAAAAGAGAACAATTGCGCATGTCATTACAAACGTCTAATTGAAATAAGACAGCCTATTCAACACTTTTTTTCAACACATGGCCGGGTTTTCCTTTCTATGAAATGGTTTCAATGCCATTAACTGTACCTTTTCAAAATTGGAAGGCCATTAAAATAAATGAATGGGAGAAGTCATGGGCTGCGGCTTTCCCAGGTCTACTCTTTCGATGAAAATAAATGTTCCTCGTTGCTGGAGACTTCAACGCTCCCTACCACGCATGGAGTTTCCGCTAAAATACAAAGGAAAGAAGAGTCTATGACAAGAAGTGACAGACCTAGAGTTAACACTCATCACAGACCCAGCGTTTCCGACTAGATGCGCCACATCGACATGTCGAGGAACAACTGCGGACCTCATTTTTGTGCGCAACGGCACGTAGCCCCCATGGGCAAACTTGAACCAAAACGTCGGTAGGGATCATAATATCATAAGAATTGACCTAGGAATTGGGCAACAGAAACCACGCGAGTTTCGGGTCACGGCCTGGGGCAAGTTCTATAAAATAAGAAATGAAAAAAGGATTGCAGAAAGGAACCTGGAAGAATGGTCTTCACAGCTGAGGGGGGATCTTGGCGCCGCTACTAAAGAGGTGCTCACATATCTCTCCATCGAAACAATGACAACCAACTAGCGCACCTCATGGAAGCTAAACATTCCCTTTTTAAGCGATGGAAGGGCTAGAGGTTAAACCGTAGGCTGTGATTGAAAATTGCTGAACTCAATCGAGCGATAGGAAGGCACTGCAAAACATACTCCAAGCAACAGTGGGATAAGGTTTGCAACTCTATAGATACGGAAATGAGAAAAGGAGGAACCTGGAATCTACGAAAAGACCTATAAGACGAAAACCACACAAAATCAAATCAGCGCAACACGTTAGACAAAATTCAGCACGTGGCACAGAACAATTTATCAAAGTCAGAAGTCATTGTGCATCTAGTGAATAGGTACCAATCCGTTGAGGACACACTCTAGCCACCCGTTCTCGATTAGGCTATACAGGCCCAAGCAACCCTATTTTAGATGCTGAATTCGCGTTAACAGATGTGATTGTGGCTTTTAACATGCTTAACGGAAGATCTGCCCCCAGACCCAACAGGATAAGAAACATGCTCCGCAATTCAGAAGACGATTATATAGAATATTTAAAGCAAATAAATTATGAGACGTGAAAAAAAGGTGAAGTTCTTGGCGAATAGAACACCCGTTTAATCCAAAGACCAAGCAAGCCTCATGCCCTCGAGTATCTACGACCGATTTTCCTCACATCGTGTGTGAGAAAGGTTGCTGAACATGTGATACTATATAGATTATCTAGGTACCTGGAAGAGCACAACTTTTACCCTCACAAAGATATGTTTCAGACATGGTCTTTCCACGCAAGACGCCATGCTCCTACTCAAGAACACAATAATCAGTTACAAGACCAGGGACACGCGAACAATAGTGGGATTAGACATGAAGAAAACCTTCAATAATATTCATACTACCTTCATTCGGAAAATTATTTCGAACCTTGGTTCGGGTAGTATTTTTATCAATACTTCGAAAAATTTCTCAGCGGAAGGGAGCCAACGCTCATGGCTGGGGACCTAAAATCAGATACAGTAAATCTAGGCAAGCGGGGCACACCTCAAAGAGCGGTCATCTCACCTACACTTTTCAATATCTTTATGAAGGGTCTCGCCAAAAAACTCGAAGCATTCGAAGGCACAGAATACACTATTTACGCAGATGACGTCACGATATGGTGTATGGGAGGAAGTGAAAGAGAAATAGAAAAAAATTACAATAAGTGGTAAATATAACGGATGAGCACCTCATTCTAACGGGACTCCGATGCTCACCCAAGAAATCTGAACTCCTGCTAAACAGACCTAAAAGGAGAGGCCGCACACCTAGGGGATGGATTTCAATAGAGGAGAATCAGATAACGCTCTATACAATGAGCGGATGCACCATTCCAAGGGTGAATTTTGTCCGGGTCCTGGGCTTGGTGGTAGAAGCCAATGGTTCCAATACAAGTTATTCAGCATATCACTAAGAAAGTGCACAACGCAATCAGGCTGGTCAAAAGAGTTACTAACCGCCAACAAGCGCTTGGAGAAGACAACGTTGTCAGACTAGTTCAATTGTTTTTTGTTGTGCCACTTTACCTACGTAGCAGCCATGCACGAGTGGCAGAGATCCGAAAGGGACAAACCTAGTGTTTTGCTGTGGAAGATAATCAGTGTAGCTCTTGGGCTACCCATGTACAACGAAACTTAAAACCTCATGCAGTTTGGGATGCACAACACATTAGAGGAAATCACCGAGGCGCAAGAGAGAGCCCAGTTCATTGGACACACATCAACGCAAGCAGGAAAGCACATCCTCAAGCGAATCGATACATCAAATACAGCGATAGTTGAAAAACACAAATAAATACCCAAAAAACTGAAGGACATTATTGCAGGGTAGCGAAGCGTTCCAACAGAGGGTCATCCTCTCCAGCGCCTTCTACTGGGCCGCCCTCTTCATAAGAAAAAGAGCACCTCGTGCAGCAAGTCTGTCCCCGCATTGACTGTCGCTTGACTTTATCGGAGGAAAGTGTTTTAAGCTTAGGTGCCTCAGGCTTGGGATACTGCCACAAGGATGCCTTTGATGCCATGTGTAATTTCAATATAAATATTGAACGAGTGACACTTTATTCTGGTATTTAAAATTCTTTGTCATTTCGTTAGGTGAAAACATGAGTTTTCAAAAGTATTCCTGTCAGGTTACTATGGCAGTATGAAATACAGGCTCAAAAGCATTATACTTGTAGTTAAATTGAATATTTTACGTATAATTGCCATTTCAATTTTTTATTTTTTGGTTTTAAATTTTGTACCTTACCTAAAACAACATTTAACAGTCTGTAGGTTGCATTCTTGGCCAATGCCTCAAAGTGAGTACGCGCCATGTATCTAAGATAGCACAGCAAAGCAAACAAAGCAAAGACTGTCTCTGACGTGCATCATCGCGGAGTGTCCGCCAGTAAACGTCCTAACAATTTGGCAGAGAATGCTGTGCCCTTTAAACACCTTCGGTCCGCATTTGATGTCTTTGGAGCTGCGATCCCGTACCGTGCCTTCTACCATGCACCAAGACGCCGCTAAGCAAACGCTTCGACCTGCACCGACGCCATGTCCTGGTGTCCTCCGCATCCACGACCCTCCTGTCCTCACCGGCGCGGATGGCACCAACGTCGAGGACAGGGTCGCCACATACGAACTTGTGAGCATCCCCAATCATTGAGACGAGGCAGGTAAACTCGACAACCTCGTTTTCTGCCTCGCTGGTGTGGCCGTAATGTGGCAAAACAACCACGCATTCGATTTTCCCACTTGGTCCGCTTTTACAACCACTGTCGTTGACGTGTTCAGCCATCCTGCCATTCGTAAGCTGCAAGCCGAACAGCGTTTACGTGAACGAGCACAGCAAACCGGCGAGTCCTTCACAAGTTACATCGTGGACATCCTTGACTTGTGCAGGAAAGTGGACGCGAGCATGTCAGGGGCTGAAAGAATCACACACGTTCTAAAAGCCATTGCCGACGAAGCCTTCACTATGCTCCTAGCCAAGAACCATCGCACTGTGACAGAGTTAATTACACTATGCCAAAGTTATGAGGAACTGAGGTGGCAGCACTTGATGACCCGTCGACCGTCGTCACGTGACGCCAATCTTTCGACCTTGTCAGCAGTTTCTGATCATACAACGTTGCTCGCTGAAATCAAGTCGTTTTTGCGTGAGGAAGTTGCCCGCCAGGTTTCTTTACTGATTTTTACTTCCACACAACATGCTCAACAACCGTCAACTACACTTCTGCCTCCCCTCCGCCAAACTATTGAGCAGAAAATTGCGGAGTTTGTTCCTGAATACCACCAGCTGGCTCCTTTGTCTGCGCCACTCAGCTACGCCCAAGTTTTCACCAGGCAACCCCCACCAATTCTTCTGGCTGGCCCCCTTAGTTACACCTAAACTATCGCCAGGCCCCAGGCCTTCAGAGAAACTGTGCCCCCTACATACACCGACCTCATCGACGTGCCCAGAGTGCCAAGCACCTTGCAGTCGTATCAGCAGCCGGCTCGCCCATCACGTTCTGCGAATGGGATGGGACCCGCGAACCAAAAGCGCACTTCTGACAATCGCCCCATCTGCTTTGCTTGTGGTTGCGTCGGTCACGTAGTACGCTATTGCAATCGTGTGCAGCAACCACAGGTCGCCTCCATCTTTCCCGACCAATCGAGCCACTCTTATTATGACCAACCGCCGTCTATGTCACCGTCGTCCCGCCGCGCTCCATCTACCTGCTGTTCATCATCTCTGCGAAGTCGCTCATTGTCGCCGATGCGGCCACTCGAGGGCAACCAGAAAAACTAGTCGTCGCAGTCCATGAGACATAAGCTGTGATGCGGTCGAACTGCGGAAGCCCTCCAGGAAGCCCATCGAACGTGGTAGACGTGCTTGTAAATGGTGTTCGTGCATCTGCCTTTGTGAATACTGGAGCCGCCATACCCATCAAGGACGCAAAACTTAGCCGATTACTGCGCAAGTGACCACGCCGCTTTCTGGGCTCTCCCTCCATACAGCTAGTGCCCAAAGCATTCATCCTACAGCTATGTGCACAGCCCGCCTCACGATTCAGGATGTGATGTATACCGTCGAATTCATCATAATTCCTGCATACTCTCACGATGTCATCCTATGATGGGATTTTCTCTCCCGCCATGATGCCGTCATTCATTGCGCACCAGCAGAAATACAGCTCACACCATTTTCTTTTTTGACGCCGGCCGACAGCCCATTTGCTACAAGCAAGTAACTCGTCAGAGACGACACGCAAGCGCCTGCGAATTTGTCCGCGGCGCTGTCGGTTTACTGCGCAAGTCTTCCCGGCACCACTTCACTCCTTTCATCATCTCATCATGTTTTCTTCAGGAAAAGCTTGCTGGCTCATTTCGTGACCATGCAAGTCACTCACGGTAGCACCCCTATTTTTGTTCTTAAATCATCCCCGTACAGTGTTACGTTGGTGCGAGAGGAATGTCTCGGCAGCGTAGAACCCATCGAAGACGCAGAAGTTATGGATCAAACTGATCACACGCACTGTGCAAGTTCCAGTGCGCTTAGTGCTGTTTCCACATCTGCTTCACCATGCACTAATGTATTCGGTCCCTCCATTCTCGACAACCTTACGCTGGGCTAGCGTTCCCAGCTTCTGGGCCAGTCGGAAGAATTCTGCTCTTCTTTCGATGTCGCTCAGCCTTCTCTCGCCCGCACATCAACCGTTACGCATCGCATCGACACAGGCACACAACCACCACTGTGGCACCGTCCATATCGTGTATCTCCCACAGAACGCCGTGTGATCAACGAGCAAGTCGACGACATGCTTCACCGTGATGTTATTCGGCCCTCTGTCGTTTTCGTCGTAAATAAGAACGGTATTGTGTGGTTCTGTGTTGACTATCGACGCCTCAACAAGATCACTCGTAAGGACGCGTATCCACTATCGTGGGTAGAGCACGTGATTGACAGCCTGAAAGGAGCAGAATCCTTTTCATCTCTTGATTTGCGCTCAGGGTACTGGCAAGTACCTATGGCTGAGGACGCTCTACCAAAGACCAGTTTGGTCACCCCCGACGGCTTGTACGAATTCATCGTCATGTCTTTTGGGCTGTGCAATGCGTCCACATCCTTTGAGCGCATGATGGATACCGCTCTGCGTGACTTGAAATGGCATACGTGGCTATGCAACCTTGATGACGTCGTCGTTTTCGCTCCTGACCTCTCCCCGCATCTTCAATGCCTGTGGAATGTTTTGAGGCGTCTGAGTTACGCCAGTCTGCAAGTAAACCAAAAGAAGTGCCAATTTGCAGCTCTGCAGTTGACTATACTCGGCTACGTCATGTCCAAGGACAGAATTCTCCCTGATCCAGCCAAGCTTCGAGCTGTGACAGAGTTCCTGAAGCCGACATCCATCAAGGAACTGCGCAGTTTCTTGGGACTGTGTTCCTACTTTCGGCGCTTCATTCGAAACCTCGCGACTATCATATCGCCGCTTACTAAGCTCCTCGGAAGTAACGGGCCTCTCCATTCGTGGTCATTACACTGCGACGACGCTTTCACAACGCTCCGTCACTTGCTGATGTCGCCTCCCACACTCCGCTACTACGACCCTACGGCCCCTACAGAGGTACACAAGGATGCAAGTGGTGTCGGCCTCGGCGCTGTCTTTGCGCAGCGCAAACCAGGTGTCGTGGCGTGTGCAAGCCGTACACTTACAAAAGCCGAGGGTAATTACACCGTCACTCTGAAAGAATGTCTGCAATCGTCTGGGCTCATACAAAGTTCTGGCCTTATTGGTATGATCGCCAATTTGATGTCACTAACCATCACGCACTATGCTTGTTGTCGTAATTGAAAGATCCCTCAGGCCGTCTAGCCCAGTGGGCACTTTGCCTGCAAGGCTACTGCATCCGCGGGCTTTACCGCAACGGATGGCAACATGCAGACGCCGACGCCCTGTCGTGCTCTCCTTGCCTGACGACAATGCCAACAACTCATCGTCTCACTTTGCCAATTCTTCGATTAAAATTCATGCCATTGCTACCGAACAGCGCAAAGATCAATAGATTGCCTCACTGATAGACTTGCTGATTGATCCATCCACTCCATCCACTCACGCTTCGTCAAGCCCACCATTTCGCCGTTCGCGACGATTTTCTCCACCGACGCAATTACAACGGTGACGGCCGCCAGTGGCAACTAGTCATACCCCGCAGTCTGTGCTCTGACACATGCAAATTCTTTCATTCTGATTCGCAATGTGCGCACTCCGGGGTGTAGAAGACTAACCACCGCATTCGCCAACAGTACTTTTGGTGTGGCATGTACCGCTTCGTGCTGAACTTCGTTCACTCAGAAAGCAACATGTTGACAACAACATGCTGACATCTATGCAGGAGCATAGATTGTCACCACCGCAAAACTTCAACGCACTTGTCGCCTGTAAGTCTGTAACTTCTACCTTGCCCTGCCAGGCCGTTTGGGTGAGTTGGCATCGACTTGTATGCACCACTTCCACCAACGTCGGCTGCTAACCACTGGGTAGTCACCACTGTAGACCCCCTCACGCGATACGCGGAAACTGCCGCTTTTCCCGTGGCTACAGCAAGCTACGTGGCCTCCTTCCTGCTCCAACGATTCAAGCTGCGACACGGTTCACTCCATGAACTGCTCAGTGATCGAGGCTGTGTCTTCCTGTCCGAAGTCGTCGAAGCCATTTTCAAAGAGTGCAACGTTGTTCACCGCAAAACTCCTGCTTACCATCCGCAGATGAATGGCCTCACTAAACGCTTCAATTGTATGCTCGGCGACATGCTCTTCAAGTACGTCACCACCGATCAAACAAATTGGGATGCCATTCTACCCTTCGTCACCTACGCATATAATACCGCCCCTCAGAACACTACTCGCTTTTCACCTTTTTTTTACATGGAAGGCACCCGTCGCACACTATCGACACGATTTTCTTTACAAGCCAGATCCGTCTGAGTGTGCGCCTATTTCTGCTACCGCCAAGCTTGCTGAAAAGTGCCGAGAGCTTGCAAAAACCTTTACTGCGCATGATCAACAGCAACAAAAAAGCATTCGCGTTCACGCCAGCACTACTGCACCCACGTTGCTCCCTGGGGCGCTCCTCTGGCTCTCGATTCCTACCACTGCAACTCTCCTATCTTCAAAACTATTGCCCAAATACGAAAGCCCCTACCGTGTCATTGAACGCATTTTCCCTTTAAACTACTTGATTGAACCCATCGAACCATCTTTGTACATGCGCTGTAGAGGGCGCGATGTTGTCAACGTGGAGCGCCTGTAGGCCTACCGTGACCCACTCATAGTAACAAGCTGTTAGGCCACCAAGCGGCTCCCTTTGCGTACCCGGGGTAGTTGTAGCGAAGACTTCGAACAGTGGGGCGTCCTCTACAGCACCTTCTTCTGGGTCGCCCTCTTCGTAAGAAGAAGAGAAGCTCGTGCAGAGCGTTGATCCCCGTATTGACTGTCACTCCCGTGCATCATCACCGAGTGTCCCGGTGTTACCAACAGTTATGCTTGTTCGTGTTAACAACAGCTATGCTTGTTCCGAGGAAGGTTCACCTCATTCATAATGTGAGCCGAACGCAAGCTAGCGCCGTAGCTCTGCTATAAAAAGCTAAAAGTGCTGCCGAGGATTGCTCGTTTGTCGACGTGGCTTTTATGTCCGATAAACGGACTTTCACAACAGTGCTTCTGAACGGTAACAATAACCTAGTCAACTCGGCTTCATTTACACCACAGAGCCAGAAATTTCCGAGCAACTACCCATTGCATTGGCACTTTTGGACCCAAATAGATCTAGGTTCCACAGCACTTCTAGGGCAGCCTTGCGAGCATTTATCAAATGAGTTATCTCTACGAAGGCTGTAGCAATTCTCAAGAGAAAAGTGATCAAGCCACACACAATTACTTGGTTTCCTGCTTACATGAGAGAAATCAAGAGTGCTCTAGCGAACCTCAACGGATCTGCACACAGTCCTGCATCAGGACTTATCAACCACCCAATCCCAAGGAAAGAAGATGCTGAGGTGTCAGCATGCAAGGACCACCTCATTTCGTACAATGAGCTAACGAAACATGTCTTTCTAGGACGCAGAAACTTCCCTCCTCCACGCAGTAAACTAAACAGAGCTTAGGCCCTTACACACAGGTGATTACAAACAAGAACCTCTGCGAACCGGCTGTTAACAGGATTTATCTGGAGTTGTGTGTTTCTACTACATGCGATAAATGCCACGACACCAGACCTTGCTCATATGCTCGGGCATTGCTTCGTGTTACGTTGCGACAACAAATTACTGAACAACGACGGGACGCAGCTTTGCGCAATACTAAACTAGACGGACACTTATGGGCAGTTTAACGGGCCCGCGAAGCGGCTGAAAGCCTAGGTCTCAAGATACCAGCGAGAAAGCGGCCCGCTTCAGACTAGGACACTAGCAGAACCTATTGGTCCTAAATAAAGTTTTTTTCATCCACTATTTCCATGTTTTCATGTCAGCTACGTAAGGCCTCTCATATCTATATTATTTATTTGTTTACTGTCTGTTTGATCGTTATTACTTTTAACGCTAGAAGGGTCAATACATGAATAGACGAACAATCAAGTGTTCTATCACAGGGGTTATACTACGCAGAGGTCATCCTCACGTGTTCTGACAAAAAAACTTTTCTGTGTGCTCTTGGAAATTCAATAACGCTTATATGATATTACAATCACTCTGCAAGGTAGTTGGACTAATAATAACCGTTGGGATTTACGTCCCATAACCACAATATCATCGTGAAAGATGCCGTAGGAGAGGGCACCGCAAATTTTGACCACCTCTATAAGATACGAAAATAAACTTGCCGAGGTCGTTTGACTAATATTAATCGTTGGGGTTTACATCCCATAACCACGATATGATTATGAAAGACGCCATGGGGGAGGGCTCCGATAATTTTTACCACCTCTGGTTCTTTTACGTGCGCATAAGTCTAATGACACCACCTGTATTATTTTGCCTTCATAAAAATTGGACTGCCGGGCCGGAGCCAGCAGCCGATCGTATGACCTTCGGTTCACCAGTCAAGCACCATAGTCTCTATATATCCTACCGCGACGGGTGAGGTCATTTGAACCTCAGTGGAACAGTGGCTATGGCACTGTGCTGCTGACCTCAAAGTAACGAGTTCGATCCCCGTCGCGGCGGTCGCATTTCGATGGAGGAGAAATGGTTGAGGCCCATGCACTGTGCGGTGTCAGTGCACGTTAAAGAACACCAGATGTTCTAAATTTGAGGTTGAGGAATCTTCCACTACACAAAATATCTCATAATCACATGGTGGTTATGGGATGTAAAACCCTAGTTAGAAGTATATTATTATTATTATAATTGTTATTAATATTATTATTATTAATATTATTAGTTCTTTTGAAGGCACGTGGGATAATACGGACGTTATTCATCATTACCGGGCTGGAGGAGTGCTCAAATAACCTCGGGGTGAGCACAGACACTGGAGTATAACGTTCTACTACACTCTATTTGTTAAAGTTATAGTCGCAAGTAAAGAGCGTACAAACCGCCGGCACTAGTAATGGCACAGAATGGGCGCATAGTCAGCAATGGATCACCAAATGCGTTGTTTTGTAGACTCACTCCAACGAGGATCTTCTAGACCGTTGCAAAGCCAGAAACAAACACACAAAAAACTGATAGCACATATCGGTCAATCAGGCAGTGTTCCAAGATCACTTCAGACACGCCGTAAGTGAACGTAAAGAAATGAGCTGAAGAGAAGATGGTGCAGAACGTCTGCTCAAGTTGAGATAGAACTTGGGGGGGGGGATGCTAATATAGGGAACTTCAACGGCTGCGCGTGGCACTGAGCGGGTTGCTTCGCGGAAACCGAAACGTTTACGGAGGCACTATTGTCTTGTCACACTTCGTGCACGACGACGGCAACAGAAGGTCAACGCGGCTAAATGCGTCTCGTCGGGACTACCGCGACGTCGTCGTTTTCTCGACTAGAAAGGATCTCGGAGACGCTCAGAGCAGGACAGCGAGGAAAAACTTTTTCAAGGCCCGCACAGGAAGGTAAGCTGCTTGCTGGCCGGTCTCTTTTTGCTCGGGCTCGGGGTCATTTCGCGAAGGTCACTTGGGGGTTAACGCAACGACCCACTATGAGAAGGATACAACTATCAGGAGCATAGAAAGAGTATAAAAGAGGAGCACGCAACAGGACACTCTAGCTGTAAAACTTACCGACACACGGCTTCCTCGCGAAAATATTGTAGCGCCGAATAAAACGAGAGCAGACAATACTGCCACTCGATGGAACGAATTCGCCTCAACAACACGCGGGCACGAAGAAGAGATGGCCCAACTCGTCCGTGTGCATCCTTTATTCGTCCCCTTGTGTTTGCACAAAAAACGATAAGAGGAGAGTGAGGTACACGAAAGTGCCACTAACTTCAACTGTAGAATAATAAAGATATATACGCAAAAATTTACACGCCAGAAGAGCATATACATAACCCTAGGAACTTGCCCACTGAAACAAAGAGCCAGTAAGGTATCACTTCTAGATATATTCCATTGTTTCGGGTCCGATTATCGCGAGAGCTATAGCCTCGGCTGCGTTTGTGCTGTGTATATATCTCCGCTAGTTTCTTCAATAAATAATAGCTGGAAATTAGCGCCAATTCGTGTAGCTGTCTGTCCTTGCGTCGTTTCCCGCTACATTTTTATGCTCCCGGAATTCACGAACGAACTAGCCCAAGATGAGGTTTTGCAAAGCCACCTATGACCTTCGTGATCACAAAGCGGGCCGCTTCAGAAAGAGTGCACACGTGGTATTGAACACCTGTGGACCTATACATACAATTTGAAAGTTTCGTATACTGTTACGCCGCCCCGCGGCCGCCAGCGTAATTTTTTTAAAGAGTATCGGAGTAGTGGCGGGGCCGCGGCGCTCATAGCATGGGCATGCAGTGATGTTCCGCGAAGACAATTTGTCATTTTTTGGGGAAATTTCACCTGTCATTTAGAGCCAAAGAGAATCTACGTGATATTGCAGGGAGACTCAAGAATAGTACGTTCTTTTATGACAACCGATAGTAAGTGGTCACAGTGCGCCTTCATCAGCTCCAATCGGTTTCGACACATGCACCGCGAAATCATGACCTTTGGTATTTGTTTCTGATATTTACGTGGAGCACTTTCTAGTTCACTTGTAGTGTTAGAATTGAAGTACACAATGTGCAGTGCACTAACGGTATATATATATATTAATAAAGTCATGCTTTTGTTGTGCGCCAGAGGAGGGGCTAGTCATTATTTCATAAGTCGCCAGTACGTGAGAAACTTGTATTTATATTAAGTGTGTGCGTGAAAGACGGCGGAAATCGGTACTGTTGCCGATGGAAATAAGCTGAGAATTCCGTGAAAGTTTGCTGAGAAAATTCCCCGAAATGGAGAATTCATTTGTCCCTTAATGGTAATTCTTCGGCGTAAAACGAAACATCACTGTGTGTATGTACTTCTTGGTTGTCGTCGGGCCTTCACTATAACGTTTGTGTTGTAATTACCGGGCACAAAGGGGTCACTGCGATCGTTGCACAGTGTCCGTTTGCGAAAATGGTGCACTTTTCGGACACAGCGAAGAAACAACTGACACTCTTATTCGCGTTCATCTGTACCTGTGTTTACGTTTCGTGCGTCATTTGTGCTTGAGAAAAGTGGAACATGTTTTGATTTGCTTGCCATTCGGCACGTGACCTTCCGATTTGTTGCTATCACGTTGATTGTTTCGCCTTTGCTGCAAAGCTGTGATATTTAAAAAAACATCCTTCAAAAAGATCGGCATTGCAATAACTTTGCGAAATATTACATCGGTAAATATCTGCTCAAAACTGCCCCGCCATGTTGGTCTAGTGACTAAGGTACCCGGCTGCTGACCCGCAGGTGGCGAGTTCGAATGCCGGTGGCGGCGGCTGCATTTCCAACGAAGGCTGAAATGGTGTAGGCCGGTGTGCTCAAATTTGGACGCACGTTAAAAAACCCCCGACGGGCAAAATTTCCGGAGCCCTCTACTACGGCGTCTCTCCTAATCATATAGTGGTTTGGGGACGTTAAACCCTACGTAATATCATCCACTCAAAACTAAGAACGTGAAAGTAAATACGGAATGTTTTAACACTATTTGGGGTTGTGCGTACAACAACCACCTCAGAAGAGAGCAGCGCTTCGAGATAGGTATACTTGAAGTTGTAAATAACTATGTCTACTTAGTAGAATTTTAGGTTAGCACTGGCAATCAGGCATGAATTGAAAGAAAGTCGACATTTTTTTATGACCTCTCAAAACTGCAGCTAAGTATACGATTGTTTGAAACACGAAATAAAAAACATTAAAAATAAAAACTTCGAGAACAAACTACTCCACAGATAAGTTATCCTACATAGTTCCCACCTTACTTAATAGATATGTGAAAGCTGGCATAGATTTTTTTTACACTGTACGCAGATTCAATTGCGCGATATACACATGTTTAGTTTTTAGGATTTCTTTGCAGTTGCTGTATTATTATAGTTGCTATTTTTATTTTCGGAATCTTGACTCGAGTTTTTATCTTTATTCATTTTTTATTTATTTATCTATTTGGCGTTGTTATTGTTGCTGACTTCACATTGCTGATTGTTTGCCACTGCTGTCGTGCTAAAAGGTAGCTGTGGGCCTTTGTGAAGCTGCCTCTCTTGGAGAGCAGCTTTTACCTGCAGCGGTCCTTCACCAAACTATTGAATAATAATAATAATAATAATAATAATAATAATAATAATAATAATAATAATAATAATAATAATAATAATAATAATAATAATAATTGTATTATTATTATTATTATTATTATTATTATTATTATTATTATTATTATTATTATTATTATTATTATTACTAAAACTGTGGAGCCGAACCACGAGATTGAAGTAACTAGAAGAATAGGAATGGGGTAGAGCATATTTGCCAAGCACTCTCAAATCAAGAAAGGTAGATTGGCACTATCCCACAAGAGGAAGGTATATAACAGCTGCATCTTGCCGGTACTTAGCTACGGTGCAGAAGCCTGGGGACTTACGAAGAGAGTTCAGCATAATTTAAGGACGGCGACGAAAGCAATAGAAAAAAATTGTTGGTGTAACCTTAAGATACATGAAGAGAGCAGAGTTAATTAGGGAAGAAACCGGAGTTAAGGATGATAGCTAAAAATCAAGAAGAGGAAATGAACATGGGCCGGGCATGTAGCACCTAGACAGGATAACCGCTGGTAATTAGGGGAACTAACGGGATTCCTAGAGAAGGCAAGTGGGTTAGCGGGAGACAGAAGGCTATAGATGGGCAGATGAGATTCAGAAGTTTGCAGATATATATTGGTAGGAGAAAGCGCAGGACCAAGTTGGCTGGTGGAACATTCGAAAGGCCTTTCTACTACAGTAGATGTAGTTAGTCGGATGATCTTGTGACAAACCACGTAATGATCGTGAGGCATTCCTTTAGAGGAAGGCAACGTACATGTACATTGCACGCCTCAACAAGTGATGTGTTTGGCATTGACGACGTCTTCGCTTTCAAGAAGGCATTGTAGCCGAGTTTCTGATGCGCCTAGGTGGCGCATATTATGCGAATATAAAAAGGGTAGAGCCATCGCGATGCAAGAAAAAAAAACACTGCACTGTAGGCCGCATATGTGCTCGGCGACTCCAATACTCTCTGTGGGCGCCATATTGAACCCCCCAAAGCACCCCCTATAGGCGATGCAACTTGCGAATATAGAAAACCAGTTGGTCGCGAGGACACGCATGCCCTACAGAGACTTTATTTCTCGCCCTCCAAAAGGGAACTGTTGCGAATAGGTTAGTGCAATCAAGATGAAAGATCAAAAAAAGGGGGCCTTGAGGGGATGAAAAACGGTAGAAACAAGTATTATCGCGAGATTCAGCGTTTCAGTCAGGGGACACTGAATGAAGAAGTAGAGGCAGGAGTTGAAAGCGAGGAACATCGTCCAGTTCTTCAGCGGCATTATGCAACACCTTCAAATTTTCTTTTGTTTTTTTTTCGCCTGATTCAATTCTTTCCGTGTGACACGTTCCGATTACTGTCTAGGAAAAATGACAGTGGGGGCGAAGATTCCGGCGCAGTCAACGTATGACAAAGGATAAAAATATTAAGTACATCAGAAAGAATAAAGAACGAAAAAAGCAAACAACAATCATTAGATAATACGCGGGCCCTGCCGAATGTTGCTGATGGCTTGCCGTTGTCGTAGGCAGCGTTTCAAAGTCAGCACCGTCGAGAAAGTAAACGGAGATGCCATACCTTTCTGGAGTTTTCTTTCGAGAAGTCGGCGAGCGAGGATAGAAAGCCTTCACTGGCGTTGTCCGAGCGTCGAAACAGGGTGTCCGCAGCGGCCACGCCTGGGCCGAGGTCCCAGGGTGACCTGGGAGCCGGCTGGGCCAGCGTCGAGTACGGGAATTGCTGCCGGTCACTCTGTACCACCTGCTGCAGTCCCACACCGAACACCTGTCCACACGGAATGTCTGCTGCAGTGTGGGTTAGAGACGGTGGAGTACCTAATCTCCACGCCACATAATAGCTTACGTAACCTTACTGAACCAGCCACCAACAGGACAAAGAATAGAACAATAGAAAAAAAGCCGCCCTTTTACGATGTTGAGTGATGGCCGAGAAAGTTTCCGAAAACATCAGCACTTAGTAACACCAGCATTTCTCTCATTTTTCCCTTCACCCTTTTCCCAGTGCAGGGTATTCAACGAGACTAACTAAATGCGCAAGCCAGAAACCAAACTGTCGCAAGTCAGTGAATAATGCACCTTACTTCACGATCATGTATGTTTCGATGCATTTGAGGCGGAATACTTACGCATAAAACTAATCGTGATGTGGGTAGATGGCGTGCGAGCTTATTCTGCAGTAGAAGATCTGCTAGGACCATAGCTTGCGTTTTTGACAATAACAACCCCACAACAATTGTTTATTGTAGAACATCATAGCATCGTTAGTGCTATCGTTAGTGACAAGCATATGTATCGGCAGTACTTTGTCTTGGGATTGGCGAAACCGTGTTGCATCATGCGGTCAGAAAAAGAGAGAGAGAGAGAGGGATGCGGCAAGTGCTTTTTCTGCACCCCTCTACAGGCGACGGTGACGAGCATTGCCTTGCTTATACGCAGGCCATTTTACTGTTCGCCGCGTGCCTTTTGTCTTCCTACGGCGGAAGTGCACGATCTAGTGGTGGGACTAAGATCAAGCGATCATCCTAACTAACAACTTTAAACCTTTCAGTCACCATTAATTATGCACTGCCAGAAACGCGTCAAAATCTTGAGGTATATATACAAGACGCTAAGTATTACCTTCCAAGTAAGAAACTGAAGGAAGGCGTTGTTTTTGTGAGATTTAGAAAAGTCGAGGTAATGTGTGTAACTTATTATTTAAATGTTCTGCCACCAGTCAGCTTAAGTAGGTGCATCAAAATAATTCACTATTAAGCCCTTGGTTCACGGTTGATAACGGCGAGGGAAACAGTGTTGTGATTGAGGGCGTATTCGAAGAGAATGGTAGATGTTTTGTTTGGTTCGTCAGTTTCAGTTTCACTTGCTTTATTAACCAGATTTCATCGCTCCGTGGTAATTACCAGTGGCCATCACTCGAAGATTTTGAAGTGAATATGAACTGCTGTAGGAAGGACTTGAATTTACTCATTTGGCTTCACAAATTATTTTCACGGTTTAAAAGGTCAATTGTTTTAATTTCAATCATTACTGTCGTAATTAGCGTTTGTACACATCTAAAGATGTCTTTTTCTTAGTAAAAACAACGCCACAGGTAGCACGCAGACGCCTCCTTTCTGTAATTTTTAAATATATTGGACACATGTTTTGAAACACCTTGTAAGTGAATACGTTTAGAGCTTAAAAAAAGAAGGCGAGCATTCTTACTCCTTTTTTTGCCACTTCCGAAAAAGCTCGTGGTATGGACCTGCCACGAAGTAGGGCAAGCCGTTTCCGAAGTTTCGCTGACGCCTCCATGCTGTCCTCTGCACGTAGAGAGGAGAGCACAAGTGAAAAAAATTGGCCCGAATCCACATGTTACACTAAAAATGTCGTCAAAAGACGATAGTCTTGCTTCTGGAGAGAGTGAACAAAACGTTTATTTGATGTTCTGCGTAAGAAAATCAGTGAATGCTATTCAGGAGGCGCTGCGTTAGAGTGCCTCGAGCGTATAACGGAGGGCAAACAGCCGCATCTAGGATGAATGGATGGGTTGATGTGGCTGTACCCTTTAGATCGGGTGGCCGCTAACGCCACCTAGCCGTTAGGCACGAACGCCATCTGGCAGTTATCTTCGAAAACAAAGGTGTGTGCGACCGCAGAGAAAAAGGCGTGCCAGTCACGGCGGTGATAAGGTGTAGAATGCAAAGCGACTAGCAGTAGCCACCACCGTACCGTCGTAGCAAAGCGTTGAAAACACCTTCTTCAGCATCGCGTTGAACTGTCAGCGCAGCGCGTTAAACACTGCAGTCCTTAGAGTTACTTATGTGTGCCTCTTCTAGTATAAAGACAGACAAACGAAACATAAACATGTTGTTATGGCGCCTCAGATATGCGCAATATTTGCCTTTTTTAATTGACAATCACACATGTATGAACGCTAAACCTTGAACTATTGGTGAGCGCTGTGGATGGGGTTGTGCGTTTGGTGCCGTTTGAAGTTTCGTTAGGGCGGACAAACAGACAAACGTACAGACAGACAGGCCAAACTTTTTTTTTGACGAAGGTCTCCAAGAAAGACTATCGTCTTTAAAAGCCGCCACACTAAACTCGCACGTTATGGCAACTGACGCTGGATGACATGCATGCTATCTACGTCATCACTTAATTACAATGTATCTGTGTATTACGTCGTGACAGTACAATGCCAACAGCAAAAGCTTTCAGAGCAGAGGATGAAAAACAAGGAATAAATAAGAAAACTTTTTTCTGCCAAGTTCGCCCTCGAATCGGTATGTGCAGCGAATAGCTCATTGCGCAACATTGATATAGCACTGATCAAACCAACTGCGGGGTTTTCAGTGAGATCGTGAATAAATAAAATGTTTTCATGAATTCTATGTTCTGAAAACGTTTGTGCCTATGCCCTCCGAATGGAAACGCTTTATGTTTTCTGAAGAAGCCAACCAAAACCTAGAAATTATTGGAGGTGCCGCTCGTTACAAGCCAGCAACGAACTTGTAGACTCTCGAGTGTGCTCCGGTTAGGCGCATATCACAAATCTCAAGGTTTACGAAACACAGAAACACAGACACGATCAGTCAAGCTTGATACCTGAAACCCCAACAATTATCGATCAGTCAACCAACTTGACAAACAGATACATTTTTAGATGTGAAGCAGCTCTTTGACTAGCCTGTGTAATACTGTCCTACCATCCGCACCACACTCTACTGGCCGCAGGTGTAGGGGCGGTGCCAAGTAGGCCACGCCTTCCCTTGCAGTGCACGCGCGTTGACGTCACTCTCTCTAACCGGTTGCCGCTCACCACATGTCATCTCTCTCGCTTCACCCTCTCCACCGCTCACAACGTTCTAGCGCACATCGAGTAAACAGCCTTTCTGCAATGAAACTTACAGGAAACCCAACGTGCCTTCCGTGTCTTTGCATTTCGAATAATTGTTCACTTGAGTAACAATACACCACGTTTCACTTCAGGCTGTTCTTCCAGCACCCGTGTCATCGCCCGTTTCAACCGGGTCAACGCCGTGCGCACCGCTGCTGCTTCGCATTTCATCAGGGTTCCATTCAGGGTGATCGTTCATAATTTTTTTGCGTTTCGCATTTTTCCTTCAGTTAACATGTTTGCGTGTACACTGCAACCTTTGTTATCCATGCGCTTTGTTACAAGTGGCTCACGTCTGCAGAGCAGGGTCAAAAATACCTTCCTGTGGCCTTCGTGTAGGGCACATGCGTGTGTTCATGGCTTACACGAGATAGCACTACGACATACGTAAGCGACGGTGATAGCCTTTAAATCACGAAAGAATGCGAAAAATGTAAGAATGAAAGTGAGAGCTTGCACAGAGATTAACAATGAGGCTTATTCACAACGACTTTGATACGTCAGAGCTGCTCGGCGTCGCTGACACGCGTTCACCCATCTCTTCACCTACACCATGTTTAGGCAACGGCCAGTTTTCACGAACCGGATTGGCATGTGAGAACTGTTTCTGAAGAGGGCGCTAAATTATGCTTTCTGCTATGCCTCTGTCTCATGGTGACAATCGGTCTGCAAGCGTTTGGGTTAAAAAAACTCAAAAGACATCATTGCACTCTAAACTATACCTGACTAATTACATGCAGACTGAATGGTATTAGTTAAAACAACTACAGGTAGTCGTATTTGCAGTTTTCAGGTATACGAGGAAGCAAGCAACATCATTCAGCACATCTGTCAACAGAGCACGAGAACTGAGACGTGCGTTTGACCGCGTGGAATGAGCTGCATGGTTCCAGACAACTTGCGGCTGAGAAAACTACAGAGATGCATTGAAGCACCCCTCGGCGGTGTCTCCCATCTTAGGTCCATTTCACAGTTCTACTTTCTCAACGATTCAGAATCAGCACTGCAATGCAAATTTGTTAGTTAAGATTAAGATGACGGATGTAATCGTGATAGCTCAGATGATCAAGACGACACGTTGAAGGACTGGACTGCTTGCTCACCTCTTGACAGACTTCAGTTTATTTAAACACTGACACTTATTTACAAACAAAGGCCGGGGTAGCCGCTAAACTGACCGCACAGTAAGCAATGGTCTGTATTACTATCAACGTCGGCGTTGCTTGCTGAGCCCGTCGCATACTCCACACATTGACACCAACTTCTCAATGTAGTATCATCCTTGGATCAGAGTCTGCGCTAAGTACAACCTCTTTCCGCCTCAACGTAGTATCAACCTTCGATCAGAGTCTGCACTAAGCACGGACTCTGTCCACGCTACCGATCTTGTTTTCGAGCACCGAGCTCCCCTTCTCTCCATTTCTCTTCATTAAATACCTCCCGTTTGATTTGAGACAACCTCGTGGGACGAACCCCTAATCGATGCTCCACCAATGGAGCAAACAACTGCCCTTTCCTCAGAGATGGGTCTCCGCCTCTGCATTCCCACACATTGCTATCCTCGAAACATCGGCTGAAAAGAAATTGGTCATTTCGTCGACGTACAGCTCAAAAGATACCTTCATGCGACAACAAGCCTATGCACAAGGCCGGTTGGCTGTATGGCGTTAGTAGACAGGATTCTGCCGTATATCCACACGTATTGTTACAACTTGGCCCCAAATTATCTTTTAGGGAGCCGCATCGCAACAGCGACCACTTTTTCCTCAGTCTGGCTCACCGTGAGAGTGCTACCGCAGTGCGGGTGACTCGCCAGCACAAAGTGCGGTGAAGAAAGGCTCACGGGGTTTGACGAAAAAGATGCGTTCCTAAGAGAACGGGTTAGTCCACGTCTGGGAAGCCTCTTTTCATTAACTTCCGTTTTCGTCGAGCTCCGTCTAGCGACTGGCCATCCTTCGCTAGCCCCGAACACAACTCCTTCCAACCCAAGAATTTTGTATGTACGCTTATTGTACATACACCTTCAAGAACATTATGGGGAGAGGGGGGTCACACTAGCCGCACGGTGGAAACTTTTAGTCGTGCGTAAACATCATACAAAAGTAACTAAAACAACAAAACATGTTACAAGTGATTCAGTCTAACGTCATCACATCATTACAAAGCACTACCACACACGTCTCCCTTCCAAAAATGTCTGTGGCCACCCAAACGTCAATGTCACGCAGAAGACCACGAGGAGGGGCACAAATTCTAAAATTTAAAAAATGCGGAGAAACGCACTTCAGTAGTCACACCCGCGCAAGGGTCAGATCGTAAGTGGCAGATTGGACCCTGTCCCGTACATTCCCCTGACGCATGGCGTCTGAGTGACCATTAAGAGCATGTTCATTCAGACGTCATGCTCTTGCTACCTGCCTAAATCGAACAAACTTCCATACTACTACTTCACATTGTGCTCATTCTGTAGTAGTATTCAAAAAAGGAGAAAAACAAAAACCTTCTACCCGTCTCCCTACCCTGACTCTTCTGCTCCCCGCTGTCCAATCGCGACAAGGCATCGGCGCTCTTAGTAAGAGATCCCTTTATGTGAGAAAATGAGATGTCGAACTTTTGTAATGCCAAGGCCCAGCAAGTCAGGTGAGCACTAGATGACATGGAGTGAGTCAAGTAGGTTACTTGGTTGTGATCAGTCACCACCTTTACTCTGGCGCTAAATAGCCAGGTGTCCAACCGACCTAGCGCCTACAGAACAGCGAATGCCTCTCTTTCAATCGCAGACCACTTTACCTGCTGAGGAGTGAGCTTATTACTGAGAAAGGCAATAGGATTCTGATTGTTATCTGTCTCCTGAGCCAAACAAGATCTTACACCCCTTCCAGCAGCATCAGTAGTTAGCACAAACTCCTTGTCCAGGTGGGGAGCACTCAACGAAAGCACAGCCTTCAAGGCCTGCTAATAGCATTGAAAGCGCTTTCGCTTTCTACGTTCCACGGGATGGCGTTAGGCACGCGGTGATTGGTGAGGTCAGTCAATGGGCACACTATCTCTGAGTACGCGAGGATGTATTCCCGAGAATAATTAAATACTCCTAGCGCACTCCACAGATCTTGCTTTGTGCGTGGTATTTTCAGCAGCGCTATCGCTCTACCCTTATCAGGGTTAGGAGAATGAGACCCTGAACCAACCACACGTCCCAAGTACTTAACCTTCGATTGTGCGAGCCGGCACTTTTGCTGGTTAATCGTTACACCCACCTCTGCTATAGCGTCCAACACCACATCCAAGTGACGTACATGCAATTCCTAGCTCTGCGAGTACACTGCTATGCCATCTATGTAAGCGCACAAATAGCCTCTATGCCTTTGAAGTACCTCATTATTAATCCTCTGGAAAGTCGCAGTGGAGTTTCGCAGCCCATACGGCATTACGCGCTATGCGTAATGCCGCTATGCGTAATGCTCGGACATCGGCCTCTCGCCCCTCTGGGGGAGAGGCCGATGTCCGAGCGTAAGAAGCCATAACTCTCAATTCAGGCTCAGCTGGTCGTCCCAGTCGGTGTTGCGCTGAGTTCAGGTTTCTTCACTGCATATCTACTTCCCTGCTCTGGCATCGCCTGATGACTCTTTTTTCCCCACCTTTGGCTTTTGGTGCGTGCGTGCGTGCGTGTGCGTGTGTGCGTGCGTGTGTGTGTGTGTGTGTGTGTGTCAGGAAGGCAGGATGTGTCATTCTCCTTCGGAAAGCCGCCGCGACATCCTGCTCGACTGCGCAAGATAAAATTGGGATGGTAGATGTAATCCCGATGGCTCAGATGATCTCGACAACGTTGAAGGACTTGACTGCTTGCTCACCTTCTGACAGACTTCAGTTTATTTACAAACCGACACTTATTTACAAACAAATGCCTGGGTGGCCACTAAACCGACCACACATTAAGCACTGGGCTGAATTAATATCAACGTCGGCGTTGCTTGCCGATCCCTTCTTATACTCTTCACATCGACACCAACTTCTCGATGTAGTATCAGTCTTGGATCAGAGTCTGCGCTAAGCACGACCTCTGTCCCCCTCAACGTAGTATCAACCTCGGATCAGAGTGTGCGCTAAACACGACCTCTGTCTCCTCTTCTCGATCTCTTCCTCGAGCCCCAAGTTTTATTTCTCTCTATTTCTGTTCATTAAATACCTCCTGTCTCATATGAAACAGCCTCGTGGGATGAACCCCTAATCAATGCTCCACCAATGGAGCAAACAACTGCCCTTTCCTCAGAGATGGGTCTCCGCCTCTGCGTTCCCACACGTTGTAATCCTCGGAGCATCGGCTAAGAAGAACTCCGTCATTTCGTCGACGTACAACTTAAAAGATAACTTTGTGCGACAAGCCTGTGTAGACGGCAGGTCGGCTATCTGGCGTTAGTAGACACGATTCTGTCGTATATCTACACCGCGTCACGACAGCGATCACTTATTTCTCAGTCTGGCTCACTGTGAGAGCGCTACCGCAGTGCGTGTGACTCGCCAGCACAAAGTGCGGTGAACAAAGAAACACGGGGTTTGATTTATTGATTTGTGGTGTTTAACGTCCCAAAACTACCAAATGATTATGAAAGCCGCCGTAGTGGAATGCTCCGGAAATTTCGACCACCTGAGGCTCTTGAACGTGCACCCAAATCTGA
Organism: Rhipicephalus annulatus; assembly: GCA_013436015.1. Taxonomy (NCBI): domain Eukaryota; kingdom Metazoa; phylum Arthropoda; class Arachnida; order Ixodida; family Ixodidae; genus Rhipicephalus; species Rhipicephalus annulatus. Next base: position 342,259 of record WOVY01013419.1, read on the forward strand.
GTACGTGCGCCTACATTTCCGCCTCCATCGGAAATTCAGCCGCCACAGCTGTGATTTTGATCCCGCGACCTTCGGATTAGCAGCTGAGTACCTTAACCACTAGACCGCCGTCGGGGGTGCTCACACAATTTGATGACGAAGACGCGTTTCAAGCAGAATAGTTTAGTCCTCGTCTGGGCAGCCTCTTTTCATTAACTTCCCTTTTCATCAGGCCCAGTCTACCGACTGGCCATCTTTCGCGTGCCCCAAACATAACTGCGTTTCTCGTCGTTCCGCGTTGTCCTTGTTGGATAGACTAGATGTACAATTACCGTGGCCTGCCCAGTAAGGCAGGTTTCATTCAAGCGGCTTATTCAATTGGTGGCCTGAAATTCAGATAGAGGCCGTGCACCCACCTCTGGGTACGTCTATCTTGCATCCGAAGCCGATGCTTTTGAGCCTATATACAGCCATGCAGTTCCCGGAAGCCCATGGCCTCCGTCTCGGAGAGCGCCACCAGCATCGTCGGCCGTAGTGTCAGCCTGTCTCCGGTGCGGGAACGCCAACGACAGCAGTCCTGCACGCACCAACCGAACGTATCTATCTTACAAAACCTTCGCAAATTTCAATGGATCAAACCTACAAATGACTGCAGAACACACGCTGCGTTTTTGCTTGGGTGATTTCGTGTGTAGCGGAAACGTAGCCAGAAAATGTTTTTTATATTTTATGTTCGTGCGTACGTTTGTATGTGTGTGTTCATATAAGCAAACAAAATACAAAAAGAAAAAAAAATTGGGAAAAAGAGTTTATTCTCCCACGCTACCCTCCTGGCTACGCCCCTGGGGTCTACCCTGTGATATGAAATAAGGGTTGTACAGTCGGCGTCAGATGTTTGGAGGCCACCATGTCAAAAACACGGAAGTCTCCGGTGATTCATGAGTCCATTCACTCACACGGCACTGTATATGTTTGCGCGTTTTGGAAAGAGCTGAAAGCTTAATTTTAGGGCTGCACGCCGAAGCAGCTTTATTATTATAGGATTCTCCTTATGTCTCGTGGTCTCTGAACTGCCGTTACTGATCGTGCAAAGTGGGATGGTACCTCGGGGGTCCAGCTGCAGACGCTGAGCGTGGATACCCTGGACTGGGACTTGGCCCGTAATCTTCACAATTTGGGTAGGGTTGTGGACAGCTTGCCGGACAGACGGCCCCTGTGCTGTTGCTGCTGTTGCTGAAGTCGCTGTTGTTGGTGGATTCCTGGGAAATGTTGAAGTGATGCATTTTAATTCCATGCCAGCACAACTGCACTTTAGCTTCAATTCAGTATACATACGTACATACATACATACACACATAATACATACATACATACATACATACATACATACATACATACATACATACATACATACAAGTGGCATGTACGACAGAACCACGGCGTCGTGCAGAACTTTCGGGAAAAACCAACCTCCAACCGTATCATGTTCATGTAGTTATCCGGAGTGGGAAGCCGGGATGCTTATATTGAGACAACAAATTGCCCCGACACGATCAATAAACGGATGAGAATTATGACCGCTGACAGCTAGCGTTATGCAGTCTGCGAAATGGCTAAATGTCCCCGGGGTTATAAATATATAAGAAACCTTAGACTACATCAATAAATAAAGGCCATTCCTACATCGACCTACCAATGCACCTTGTTAGGTTAGACGCATAGTCTGCCAAGAGACAGCTTCATAGCTCCTCTCCCCCGTTATCTGTTACAGGCGACATAACAAGACACCGATGTTGGCAAGTTTTCTTTGTTTAAATTTAGCGCTGGCAGCGAGTAGTATCTGAGGAAGGAGTAATAACGTAAACTCTATAGCCGCTCAAACGGAGAGAGTACAGCGGAAAAGCTTGTGGCGTTCCTCCATCACTTTCTTTAATAGTCACTAGGAGCTAATGTACTCGGCTGCTGACCCGCATGTCGCGGGATCAAATCCCGGTGGCAGTGGCTGCTTTTCCGATGGGGGCGAAAACGTTGTAGGCCCGTGTGCTCACATTTGTGAGCACGTTATAGAGCCCCAGGTGGTCGAAATTTCGGAGCCCTCCACTGCGGCGTCTCTCATGATCATGTGGTGGTTTTGGAACGTTAAACCCCGCATAGAAATCAATCAATTCTTTAACAGTCAGTGCATCCTCATTGGCATTTAGTGGTGCAGACGTTGAAATTCTTAAGCCAGACGGCCCTGCTCAGCTGCACAGGTCAACGTACACAGGCCGATGACCACCGGGGCTGACAAACTATTATAGCGTTATTGATGATGTTGATGATTGATGATGATGATGAGGAGGATGATCCATGTATCATTGGCACCTACCCACACTGGGGAATCGGCAATGAGTCGGGCGCATCATACCTACAGGATCTATGTCTAATATTTAGTAAGCGCTAAAATATATTTTGAGATAATTTTTATTGTAACGGTAACTATGAATAAATGTAATATTAAGTTGCACTTTTTTGTGTAATCTCCCAGGGACTGAAGATCTTTTGACTAGGAAGAATAAATAAAAAATTGTTAGTAATTGATACACCTACCGAATATATTCGAGTCGCATATAAAGTTTTAGACAGCTTTGAACTATTCCTCTCCGAGCGTCCGAGCGCAAAGGCCTCAAATGATAATAGAACTGCCAATGTAACCGGTAGACCACACTGCCGCAAAATAATTTCGATAATAGCCTTTCTGTGTAAAGAAAAGCGTGGGCAGCTTAACAAAAAGCTCTGGATGGTTGCGAGTTCACTGCAATAGGAGCGAAAAGCGGAGATTGCTGAACCCGTTCTGTAGTTGCAAGAATTTAGACTTGATATTCTGGAAAGCATTCTGATTATTACAACTTCCGCTCGTTTTTCTGCACACCATTTCCTGCTCAAAGAAAACTGTAGTCGCAAAAGTCCGGTGATGAATCGAGACTTTGAGCAAATACTGATAATGCATACTTTCTGAACCGTGCCACAGCAACAAACGCCGTATCAGGAAGAAGAGGGATAACTGGACCTGTCCAAGAAACTTCCGTCAGAGAGTCTGCAACTTCATTCAGTAGAATTCCTTTGTGTCCGGCAGCCAAATTAATCGCAGGAATCACACATAATAAGGAACAAGTAATCGCAGTAATCTTAGAATATCCGAATTTGATGAAGCAGTTAGTTCCAAACACAACGACAACGATTCTGTAGCTATAGCCACAAAAGTTATGGTTAAAAGAAACTAAACGAAGGGCTAATATAACAGTTAACAACTCAATCAAAAATATTCTGGCGTTATAAGGAAGCCTAACAGAAGCTACCAGTCTAGTTGTGTAAAAAAAAATCCCACCCCGGCTTCTTCTTCACACTGCGAAGCATCAGTTGCTATAACATCCATAAAATCAATTTGATTTGTGCTCGTGCAAAATACCATTCAGAAGAATACTAGGTAGTAATTTGGTATGGTTAGAGAATATACCGTCATAAAATATGGCTAATTCACTGAACCTGCAACCCATAGGCACTATATCGTTAAGACTTATCTGTAATGGGTCCAGCAGCTTCTGGGTAATGATTACCTGAGGGTTATGAAAGCGTTGCCATGTGATATAAAAACAGAGCTGGATCACCGATAAATATATATTCTTCTTGTCTTATTGGTGACCTATAGACTCTTAAGAACGTTCGAATTGTTATTCATTTGAATCTAACAGGTAAAGATGGAATTCTTAATTCATTATTTGGAACAGTTTGCTACCAATTTGAGTAACCCCAGGCCCCAGCGAAGTGCTTGGCACTCAATTAGAAGTAACGGACGTATCTTTCATGCTGGTATGCCAGAAAATAAGGCACATCTATACTCAAGTATAAGGCGTATGTACATCCGGCAAATCATTATTAAGGTGTCAGCCCTCATGCTCTATCGACTGTGACTAATCCTTCTGAGTAGGCATAACGAACGTGACGCTCTGTTCACTGTATGTTCAATACGTATCCGCCGGTGGAGCTTTCCTTTATAGGTGATACCGAGGTGCTTCAGTGTTTGCACTTGCGAAATATCTGATTGGTAGAATGAGAGTGATATATTTATATTTTTTGCAGGAAGAATGCTAGAACTGCAAATATCTGTACATTAGGATTCAGGCTGTCTAACCAAGTTTCCAAATGAGATAAGTATACTTCTAAAAGGGTACTAAGTGATCGAATGTAATCCGCAGGTGCAAAGAATGCTACGTCATCCACGTAAACATACGTGTTCACTCTTTGATGACGAAGAATGGAGCTAAGCTAGATAATAAATAGTAGTGGGGACAAAACCATTTCTTGAGGAACACCTCATGTCGGTCTGAATTTCTCTGTTGATATCCCACCCTGTACACAGTAAAACTCCCTGTCCAGCAAGAACTGTCACCCACGCAATAAAAAAAGTCAGGCAGGTCAATCTCTCTCATCCTTCGTAGTAAAATTGGATGTTGGACATTATCGTAGGCTATAGAGATATCAAGTGGAACTAATGCTGCATACTGTTTCTGTCGCCGTGCTAGCTAGATTAGATTACGCCGACAACTGCGGCAATTTAAGCTCGATAGCAATGTGCTCCATTGTTACGTTTACACTACTGATGGACACCGCTGGGTTCCAGTACTTCCGCGTTCTCTATGTGATTAAGTCCTTGAAGCCTTTCCCGACGACCCATGTGCAGAACACTTATGATTTCACAAAACACAAAGCCGTATCAGAAACCGTTTCTTCTGGCTGGGCATCTCTACCTTTGTGGCCAAGTACATTGCATCTTGCCATCTGTGTCAATGGCGGAAGCGACCAACTTCGTTTCCTGCATGCTTTCTGCAACCTATTCCGTGTCCCGAGACTCCATTTGCCATCGTTGACATAGACCTACTCGGACTTCTCCCTATTACGCCAGCAGGTAATCGTTGGATTGTGACTGCTGTCAACCACCTAATACGGTACGCAGAGACTCCTGCACTACGCACAAGTTCTGCTTCAGACGTCGCAGACTTCTTTCTCAACGCTATTGTATTGCGTCACAGTGCACCTCGCGTCCTCCTGAGTGATCGCGGCAAGACTTTTCTGTCTACCACATTCGAAACCCTGCTCACAACCTGTGGCACAGTACATAAGACGACGTAAGCCTACCATACCCAAACTAATGGGCGGACAGAGAGATTTCATCGGACACTAACAGACATGCTGTCGATGTACATCGCACCAAACCACGACAACTGGGATACGATTTTGCCTTTTGTGACGTTTGCCCATAACACCGCTGTTCAAAGAACTACTAACTACTCACCTTTCTACTTCGTGTACGGCCGTTCACTGACATTCACCATCGACGTCTCTTTCCTAAATGTGCCAACCGACGCCTCGGCAAACGTATCAGAGCAGTTCATCACAAGGCTCGAAAAATGTCGGCAACGGGCTTGCCTTAATACTGAAGCCAGTCAGCAAGATCGCAAGCAACGCTACGACAGCTCTCATCGCGACGTCTTCTACAGTCCGGGGGACGAAGTGTTGCTTTGGACGCCTATTCGTACTCCAGTGGTGCAATTACATACAAATTCTAAATCCGGATGGTGGCGGTCTGTCAGTGACGTCAAAAAGTGGGCGGTCTGCAGCGGTCGCGAGGACGAAGGGAAGTGAACAGCCAATGAGTGAAATGAAGCCTTGCGTCATGAATTTTACGTGGATTTGGGGACCGTATAGCAAAGTGAAAAGTGTTTGTAACGTGTTAAAAATGTTTAACTACTATTGATCACTATCAAAATGTGTTGGCACAAGTTTTCAAACGTTAAATAAGGAATACGGCACAATATAAACGTATTTTTCTCGTTATTGTTTTGAAATGAGGCTAAATTTAGTGGGACGGTAAGTAATGGCGCTAAATACAACCCCGTTTCAAGCAGTTACTGTTTCCATATCTCTACCACTATACGAACCTAAACGGCGCAACTTTCGAAGTTGTTGGCTCAGTCGAGCGCAATCATGGTGAAGGGCAACAGCACCAGTAGCCAACAGCAGCAGCGGCTCATCCGCGTTTCCGAAGCTCAGCACGCGCTGGTGCTCGCCTTTGTGTCGAACACCCCCAGCTAGTGGCGAAAGCCATTGAGCTGCGGCACGGCGTCACCGACCAGCGGTGGCTGTGGCAAGAGCTCAACGACGTGCTGAACCATGAAGTGCCTTCTGCGCAGGAGTGGCAAGCTTGGTGGCGCAGGCTGGGGCACGAGACTCGCCGTGACGCCGCCGCCATCAGAGAGGCACAAACGTGAGTGACCGTCAAATAGCGCGGGCGATTTGTTCTTTGACATTAGTGTATATTTTCAGTGGCACTGAAGGGGGTTGGCTGCCTGGCTTCCGGGGCCGGGTTCTAGAGTTGACTGAAATGGCACACTTCAGTGGCGTCTTTGGTCTCACCTATCTACAGGTAAGCACTCTGCCGCCACAGTATCACAGGTTCCTGAGCGGTGCCATGACAGAGTTTGATATCTGAAGGGGTGCCTTTAGCGGAACCTTGTTAAACGGGAATATAGCGCAGGAAGAAGTATTCAAAAGTGGGTAGGTTTATTAACTAAAATATCAGTTTGCAGCCCTTGAAGTACAAGGGTAATAAATTATCATAAAACACGCATTGCCAGCGGGCAAGTGCATGCACTAAAATGGTAATACATGATATCAATGACCACTGAATAGCTGCAGAACATTTCCGCAGATGTTTAGTACGTAAGGTTGCAAAATAGCCAGAGTAACGAATACCCACTTTCTGAAAGATCATGCTTACTACACTTTCCAGCAGGCGGATGTTCCCACTGCTGCGGTGGAAATGGATGAGGAGGCCACTGAAGCGGCTGAAGATGGCAGTGACACAGTAACACGCAAGCATCTGAGAACTTAGTGCTTTATTGAGTGCAGGACCGGAACCTTGAGCAGGGCGAAAAAGTGCTTAAGGTGAGTAGACCCTTTGTTTACATTTTACATAAGGGGCATAAACATTCTCCATGCTCTATTATGATGACTGAAAGCAACTTGGGCTGTAAACAAGAACCATGCATTGTATTGAAAGCATGGTATCAGGTATCTGCAATAATAAACTGCCGGGCAAAAGGTTGGTTAGCCCAGAAAGGGCTCTTTCATGGTGAGAGATGCATTTGAGGACATTAATAAAGAGTAGTTTCAACAAATGTTTCTTGGTCCGCATGAGGATGGCATAGCTTGTACACAAAGCTTCCCATTTTCAAAGGATGCCATCAGGCCAGTTGATCTTCATCTGAGGGGAAATTGTTTTGCCCGTTGCTATTCTTGGCAGCAGCAGCAGCTTCCAGCCACGAGATGGTTAGGGGTTTACCGGCAGCTCACTTAAACATTCACACCATGATGATTCATCGCAGTTGCTGTGGGAGATGAAAAATTCAACCACCCGCATCGCTTCTGCAGCACGGCGTGTGGCAGCGGCACAGGAGAATGCGGCAGCGGTGCAGGAGGGCACTGGCCATGGCTGAGGGCTTTCTGCGAGAAAAGGATACATAGTTTAGTTTAATTTTTCGTCATGTGTTCAATGTTTTTTCTTGTCGTCATTCATTATTGATTTGTCGGTTTCAATGTGTTTAGGTGCTGCTGTTCATGTTCAATTTTATACGCTTCGGGAGACATTACATTGTTTAGTTTGTTTTTCGCCATGTTTTCAACTTTTTATCATTCATAATCTGTTTAGTGTTTTTGGTATGTTTACGTGTTGCTTTTCATGTTCTATTTTATACGTTTTTTGTTTGCATTTAGCACATATTACTAGATTTAGGTTAGCATTTACATTGTACAAGGAGTGCAGCATTTTTTATGTTCAATATATGCATTTCTCAATGTATGTTCGAGCTGTTCCAGTGGCAGTGTTATTTCCCCACATTTCAAAGGTGTCTAGTCATTCACACGGAGACCACGAGTGTATAGTTGACATTTTCTGTTAATTTTTCTATGATATTTGTATTGTCCCACTGTGTTTTCTAGCTCACTGTATTTTTTATGCAGCATTACCACATAGTGTAGTAGTGTGATATCTTTTTGCATCATACTGTTTTGCAGTTCACTGTGATATTTTCGTTTCAGCACAATGAGGTTAAGATATAAAAACTACACTCTGAGTGTTTTTTGAGAGCACTAAGCTAGTAAGTGTTCATGTTGCACAGTTTCACAAATGAAAATGGTCATCATCACAGCAACATGCCAGTGATTGATTTCATGTAGTTTTCATTGTAAACGACTCGTTGCGGGAATAAATTTTGAACGTGGTATGGTTTGGGTGCGGCGAGATGGCTGAGAAAATTATTCATGCTGTATGTTATCAAAACAACTCGCCTGTTGTTTGCCGTCTTGATTTGCGTATTTTTTAGCATTGCACCATAACAGCAATCGAGAATTCAAATTAAGTGTTATTTTAACATTCACAAAATGTTTAGGACAATGAGCAAAAACCAGCACAACTTGACGAGCACAATTGCTCGTCAAGCCTGGCGTGCACAATTGAATGCTTGTAGTCAGTCACTATAAGAAGATATGGACTTATGTATCATGTGTTAATGCAACATGTTACTAATAGAATCACGATTTTCATGCGTTCTGGTGAAAGAAATTTTGAGACGTTGCTGCATTGTTCGCACAATTTTGTGATAGCAACATTTAGCACAGAGTGCCGCTCATATATGCTTGCTCCATTCTAGTCTGTTGTGACTGTGATCACTAATATGGAAAAAGGTGTTTCTGTTGCATATTTCATGTGCCATTTAAAGAAAATGCAGCATTTTGACATTGCCACCTTGCTTCATATTGAAGCACAAGTAAGTACTTTGTGTATTCAATTGTGGCAAACACAGCCCTGTCATGTCTAGATGCACTAGAATCAGTGTAAATAAATTATGTGTGGGATATGAAAACATGAAAACTCACCGTTCCTCTGCACTTCAAAAAAGGTCCAAGACAGCGCTGCGCTGCTGCCGTCTCTGAGCAGCACGTCGCCTGGTGTGAGCATATGGCTCCCGCTTGGCTTGCCATCATCATCCTCAGCTGGTGGAATTTCCACAACATACTCGTCGAAGGTCCAGTCGCCTGCATGCAACGCAATGTTGTGGAGAGCAAAGCAAGCATAGATGATTTGCGCTGCCCGATCGGGGTTGTAGAGCATCGTTTGAAAGTGCTGCAAGCAGCGGAACTTGCTCTTCAACACGGCGATACACCTTTACACAACAATGCGCATCGGTGCGTGCTCCTTGTTGTATGGGCCTTCGGAAGTGTTGCACGGTTGACTGCCAAGGAATGGAATTAGGAGCCATGGCTTGAGGGGATAGCCTGCGTCTTCTGCAATGTAAGAATAAAAGCTGAGTGCTCTGCCCAGATAGTACACAATAATACTTACCAAGCAGATATTCGCCAGGCTGCAGATGTGCAGCTAGGCGTGCACGCAGTGGGTTGTGTTTCCACACCCAGGAGTCGTGGCACGAATCTGGGAATCATGGGTCCATGACAATGATGCGCAGCCACGCTTTGCACACCTGCGATGAGGAGCGATATAAAATAGTACTGCATTTATACTCAGAATAAATGCCTCTTTTCCACTCATATGCAGGAAACAATGCGTATTAGTACAGTCATTGGAACAAGGAGCTTCACTTAGAAGGAAACAAAGGGTGTAGCACACTGAGAAGGGGGGAGGGTGGGGGCAACGACCCCACCTCTGCAGTACACATGGCTACGACTTCCACTGAATGATCGATAAGTGAAAACTTACGCGTTGCTCTTGGGAAAGAACACTCGTAAATACCAAAGCCAGCTCGTGCAATTGTGATTGTAAGCACTTTCGTGTTGGAAATACTTCCCTGTCATGTATATATTTCTGCTACGTCTGCTGCCCATATTGCCGATTACCTCTAAAATGCACAACTCAATTGCGCATGCATGCCAGTGCAAAAACGGCAACTGGCTCACGCACAAAACACTTGCCGCTTATTATTACCGAGGCCTTGCGAGCCACCATCTAGCTCGCACCCAATTCACTGCAGTTTCTTTTTGATTCGCTGCATTATTACTTTTTCCAGCTTTGGCGTCACAACTGAACAATTGCTCCGAAGGGCGAGTAATAAAGGATCCTAACGGTACTTACGATCATGATGTTCAGGACATAATAGCCCCTTCAGGACATGAAGCTCGCCGTGTCGGCAAGTCTGAATCCCTCTGGTTTGCGAATGGTGACCAACGTGCCATCGGCGCACGCCAGTACCCCTGGGATGCAACCGTGTAGCACAAACTCCACCTTTGCCTCATCCTTAGCAGTAGTTGTCAGTGGGAAGTCCGCCACCCTTTTTCTAGCAGCCACGGTAATGATCACCTCCGTCACCTCGTGGATGGTGTTGCTCACCGCCGGCAGAGACATGCCGATGTGTTCCTCGTGACCAATGCTCTTTTGGAAGCTACCGGTGGCAAAAAATCGCAGCGCGCACAACACCTTTCTTTCTGTGGAAAGGCCACTGGCTCGCGAGCATCCGATGATAGGGTCAAGTTTGTCGCACAAGCTACGCACTGTTCGTTTGGACAGACGAAAACATTGCCGGAACTCTTCTTCGCTGAACTCTTCAAATGCATCTTTTACCTCGCGTCGTCGCCTCTGCTCGGCTAAAGCTACCGCACAGGCAAGACGAAGCACCGTGTCAGTGGGAAACGCCATGTTGTCTAAGTGCCCCGTTGCCGAAAAGTCGCGAATCCCTTCCATTTCAATCCAATCCAGGCCACCTTGCAGCCACTTCAATCCATCCGGTTGTTTTCGCACGGTCTCTCCGACCGTTCCATCGCCTTTCGCCGAAAACCGGAGAAAAACAGTCACGTGACACCCCAGCCCACGTCACTCATTACGTCATAGCATTCGTCACAGCTTGTATGTGCAATCGCGTGCGACTCAATGGAACAGACCGCCTTTGTCCGGATTTGGAATTTGTATATAATTGCACCACAGGATTGTGTGACATGTTTCAGCCACGCTTCATTGGACCATATACAATCGATGAACAAACGTCCCCAGTGAACTATCGTATCACTCCCACCAACCTTTCTTCGGATCGTAGCTGTCGTGGTTCGGAGATTGTCCACGTATCGCGTCTGAAGCCATTCGTTCGACGATCCGTTTCCGTATAAGACGCGTCCGGTCTAGCCGCTTACGCGTGAGGGAAAAATTAGTGTGAGCAATATTCATACGCGTCAATCTATATGTACATACTCATCATCATCAGTCTACCCTGTGTTGTGGGGCTGAGGCTCGTCAAGTAAAAGAAGTGTTGCAGCCAAAACGTTGCGTTACATTATATATATATATATATATATATATATATATATATATATATATATATATTGAGAGAGAGATAGATAGATAGATAGATAGATACGCTCATTGTCATAGTTGCTCACAGTCACTCACCCCTATACACTCATTGTGACAAGCGTTTTGGGCACCACCGAATGGGAAAGAACTCACAAGGTATGTAAGGGGAAAAGGAGGACGCCTATACAGTTAACACGACGGATACTAACGGCATAAAGCCCTGGTTACGAGAATAGAGACAAACTTTCAACAAACCAACAGACTTTATATGGGCAGTACTGTAGCAGGTGCGTTGTTTATAAAGAATGACACAAGTCTTTTTCGAATTACTCTTTAATGTTCAATAAGATGCAAGAAATTACTAATGTTTAAAGTTTGAAGATGAGCACCTGGACAAAACTGTGGTCATTTTTTCTGAAAAAGACACGTGAATCGGCTTCCCAACCATGACACCGAAAAGCACTTAATTTTATTATTCTGCAACACCGTATAACCCGGGGCAGCTTAGATATATAAAAAGGAGAAAGCCCTCTTATGCGTCCAAAACTTTTTGTGTTGCTGAGTGTCATGTAACGTCCTACGCGTGGTGTTAGTTTCGGCGTCATTCTCGTTAAACCCTTAGCGCAAAAAGCGGCATCTACAAGGATGTAAATGTGGCACTCTTGGTAGCCAGGCTTTCATGCAGGCTCATTCTTTTAGAAAACGAAGCTGTAGGAGCCCTTTGTGTGACTCACTGCATCAAAGTTACGCCAAAAACCATGGTCTAGTGGCTGAGGCACTCTACTTTTGACTCGCAGCTCCGGAGATTGAACACCGGTCGCGACAGTTGCATTTCAGTTAGAGCCTGAAATGCGTGAAGAACAACGCACGAATACCTCCCCCCCCCCCTTCTAGTTTGATCGACATCAATAGAAAACTAAACATTTGTCCGACCAGTTCGGCAGGAAACTCCAAGAACTAGAAGGCCACATTGAAACTAAGTTGAACACCATTATCACCAACGTGAGAACAAAATTGATTGATTAATATGTGAGGTTTAACGTCCCGAAACCAGCATATGATTATGAGAGACGCCGTAGTGGAGGGTTCGGAAATTTCGACCACCTGGGGTTCTTTAACGTGCACCCAAATCTGAGTACACGGGCCAAAAACACATCCGCCTCCATCAGAAATGCAGCAGCCGCAGCCGGGATTCAATCCCGCAGCCTGCGGGCCAGCAGCCAAGTACCTTGGCCACTAGAACACTGTGGTGGGGCAAGAACAAAATTAGAGCCACGCATTGAACAATAGATGAAAGTCATTCTCCAGAGAATGGTCGGCCTTTTAGAGACACGCCTGACACAGCTGCCTTCACTTGCTGCTGCCTTTCCCCTCACAGCACCACCTTTGGTGCGGATCTCCACATCTCCAGTAACTAAAGTTTAGTACCTCTCATCCATCCTTATACGCTTCATTAGGGCATGGGACGGGGCAATAATATTTCACTACTTACGATAAAATTTAACTGCCGTAGAATTCGAGGCAAGCGCGCCCCATTGCAGCTTTTATTTCCTACGCTCTCCCCGACACCCCAGGTCCTTCTTTTCCCAGATACTGCTATACAGGTCACACTGCTTGGTTGAAAGTCCACACACTTAGGCGCCACAGACACACTGGGTGTGGCTACCCTTGCCCACCACAGTCTGTCGTATAAGACCCACTACATAACTTCACAAACACCCTGCGTGATAACCGAAACGATTCGCCGCACACATATACTCCCATCCATATTTATCGGTAACATCTACCACCCCCCGTCCCAACCAATGGCCTCATTGGATTCGCTCTTCCGGACGTTTCATCAACTGGCGGGGAAACATCCCTTGTTGATCGGTGGTGATCTCAACAGTCAGCATACACTCTAGAAAAATTTACACCTTAAAAGGTGTAAAACGTGTGTACGCATTAAAAGCACCCATATGAACACCTTGCTTTCAATCAATTTTTAAATTTGAGGTGTTCCTGAATAAGACACCCCCAGAACACTCCAATTACACCCCATTTACATCCTTATATTTGGGGCGTTATGAACAAGGCTACAAATCATTTATTGATATGTTGGGTTTAACGTCCCAAAAACACCATATGATTATGAGAGACGCTGTAGTGGAGGGCTCCAAAAATTTCGACCACGTGGCGTTCTTTATTGTGAACCCAAATGTGAGTACACGTGCCTACAAGGCTACAAATGCATGACTTTTTCGGGCAGTTTTGTTTATACTGTTAGTATACACTAACAATATTGATACTAGCAAGGCTCCTACTACTAGCTGCTTGCGGGTCTAGTAATTGATCAAAGCAAGAAGTAATGTGACCGAAACGCAGTTTTATTCGATAAAGCACGCAAACTACTATAATACGGAAGATACAATAGGAGCGCCACTTGTTCAATAAAGGGACAATCCTCCTGTATATGTTTCTTTCATCTGTGTCATTTGCGTGAATAGTCAACACTCACAAACTGCACTGATTTGTCTGAACAAGGTAATGTTGAGCACATTGGTGTAGCCATGCATAGAACACTCCCCCCTCCCCCGGCCCCCATAAGATTGAAGCTTTTAAAGCTGAAGATAAAAAGTCCGTCACCTGCAAAAAAACAATACACAATTGTTTACTCATAACCAACACGTCAGCAGACCATCAGGTCCCTTAAAAACGAACATTGACGTCATGTATTTTTAGCGGGCACATTTTCTTTAATTACTGTAGCAAATGTTCCTCTTCATGTATCCTTAAAAGTGCGTCATGGAAATTCGCGTCATGGAAATTAGGAAGAGGACACCGACCACAAAGAAAAATGCAGAATAAGGACATTTCGGTGACCTTGACGCAGCCTTGCTTACAATGACGGGAGCCTTCTTAACTAAATTGTGAACAAAGCTCTCCTCAGGCGAGCCGAAACGCATTCTCTAGTTCTCTCTCTCTCTCTCCGTTTTTTTCGTATATCGTTTTCTTTTAGTTTATGTAGCTTCCCCAGCAGGCGTGCTTCAGTCAAAGCCTCGACTTTGTAGGTAGTGAGAAAATATTTATGAAATATTTTCAGCCGCGGTCTTGTTCCAAGGACTGCAAGCTAACTACAAGTGTATTGTCGCAACGTGAAGACAAAAGTAGTAATTAACAGGTTGAGAAAGTATCAGCTGGTCAGTATTTTAATTTAGTGACGCCAGAGCGTTCCTCTTCTTTCTTGTTAATGCTTGCTGCATAAAAGCGTGCAGATGCACGTATGCGCTGTCGTCTTCGTCTTCATAGCAGTACGCCCGTGGCAATATGTTCTCATCGAGTGGTGTGACGGCCGATGCATGCAATTTCGCAATGTCTTTACCGAAATGAAAGTGACGATAAAATATCGCTTGCGTGACGCTGAATGTGCAGTCCATAAAGACCCATAGAGCTAAGCAAAAAGCATCCGCTTAGCTTTTTTACCAGTATTCACTACATTAGGTCGGTGAAGGTGCGCTAATTATTGCTCCTGAAAATTACAAATGCGCGTTCTGACTAGTGGCTCGTGCTGGCCGCACTGCACCGCCACAATGTTCACTGCGAATCAGAAGCACTGTTAAAGAACGAGTATAACGCTACAGATCACTGCCGCGAGAAAAAAAGAAAAAAAAATTGCCCGCAGCTTCCCTCGGGGGAACACTGAGGAGGATGCGGAGCATATAATTGGTTAACGGGGTGTTAAAGTGCGACTTACTTGGGTCGATGGCTAAATTGGTTCACGTGGTTGTGAAATGGGGTGTTAAATTGCGACTTACTTGGGTCAATGGCTAAATTGGTTAACGTGGTTGTAGGAGGGGGTGTTAAATGAGTGAACATGTACACACGTATGCGAAAGGACGGCGCTGGTCGAAGGGACGTCGATCATTGTGTTTGTGGATTCGTTGGAATTCATTTCACCGCGACCTTGGACGTCGACGCGCCGTACAAACCAACCGCCGAGCGGCAACTGAGCGAGCGAGCGCCGACCTTGAGTATATATACAGCGCGACGGCGCATGCACTGTCAGCTGTTGAATGTTCTCGAAGGAGAAGCGCGCGCGTGGCACAGATGGCGACGGCGCGACGGCGCATGCGCTGTCAGCTGTCGAATGTTCTCGAAGGAGAAGCGCGCGCGGCACAGATGGTGGGCGACGGCACGACGGCGCATGCGCGCGCGTCAGCTGTCGAATGTTCGAGAAGCGGTGCCGACGGCGCGGACGGCGCGGACGGCGCACTACAAGGCGCGAGTATAAGATGCTTCCGCATCTAAAAAAGCAGCGCCCGCGCTATCAGTAGAAGGCCGTAGCTAGCGTTAAACCGCATCCAGGCGGTCTGAGAGCGCACCGACACCATGAACTCTCGTCGCTCAGACAAGCTTAACTGCCCAGGATCACTGCGCGCCCGGGCGCAGAGCGCGGGAAAGGGACTGCTTCGTCTTACATGTCACAGCCTGCGCTGGCGAAAAACCCTCCCATGTGTGTGCGCGCTGTGCGCGTGGCTTCTCGATCGGTAGAGTTAATTAGTCGGTGTTTAGTTTGAAATGTGCCTGCGCTCTTTGCTCGACCTGTGTGTTCTGTCAGTGCTGATTATTGCGAAGGTGCACCATCCTGAAGACTGGATTTGTGGATTCATATTGTGGAGCACTCTAAATGAAATAGTGAGTACCGCTCTCACGTTCTTCCGTTCAGCGCTTTGTTAACTGCGTGAGCACGAGAACAACGCCTTCAAACAATTTTGTGTTCAACTAGTTGATGACAACTCAGCTTTTGTTTACTTAGCGAGAATATTTGTCCGAACTGTGTCAAGAGGATGATTGCGAAGTGTGATTGTGGGCAAGTTTTCTTGTTTGTTTTTTTAGATTGTTTGGAGTACAAAGCAGAGTGAGCGTGTGCCGCTGAGGTTCAGCGAAGAAATCGAACAGATTTTTGCAGTGCCCTTTGTTGGCAGCCGTGTTTAAAGGGGCCCGCTCGTGATGCACATCAATTTTAGTTTACTAAATAATGCATGCAAGGGCAAGGCGCCTGTTAGCTTTAAGCATCAACCATACCTAAGATGTATATGCTTGGGCATATTGGTAGTTCATTTACTCTTTTTTTATTGCACAAAACGACCGAGAACGGAAAACAAGGGCGTTGTGTCTATGTCGTTCTTTTCTGTTCTTTTTCGTTTTGTGTGGTAACACTATCATGATAACTCAGGTTGATGCATCGGATGACAAAAGAGCATAGTGCTTCACGTTAGGTGCGCCTCGCGAAGTTTGCCTACTTGCTAATACGTTCATTTTCGTTAAATTCGTCTTCACCCGTATTTTCGTTCACCCGCAACGTAGCATGACACTGCCGACAGCCGTGCTTGTGTAGCGGATCGAGCATCGTAGCTGGACTTTTGTTTGAACAGACCTTTTGCCTGTATGTTTGGTAGAATTGCCTACTTGAACAGTGCAAACGCTTGTTTGAACATTACTGGTAACGTTCAAGCACATTTTATTGAGATTGTTTCCATCATGTGTACACTTGAAGATATTCCTCATATTCAGAGTTTTATTGCCATCATCTTGCTATGGCGTTTAATTTCGCTAAGTACTTCAGATGTTGAAGGTAGTTTCACTATGTGAAGCGCATTATAAAGATTTTGTTGCACAAAAACATTTTAATATTAATCATACTGCATGGTATCTAAGCATGTGTTGCAGCCAAAATGTAAGACTAGACAGCATATTTATCTGGGAACACAACACGCACAGCCACTCAACAGCCTACGCTATATCGGGAAGGATTCATTGATTGATATGTGGAGTTTAACGTCCCAAAACCACCATATGATTATGAGAGACGCCGTAGTGGAGGGCTCTGGAAATGTAGACCACCTAGGGTTCTTTAACGTGCTCTCAAATCTGAGCACATGGGTCTACAACATTTCCGCCTCCATCGAAAATGCAGCCGCTGCAGCCGGGATTCGATCCCACGGCCTGCGGGTCAGCAGCCGAGTACCTTAGCCACTAGACCACTGCGGTGGGGCAGCATCGGGAAGGAGTTATGCTTTCTGGTACTAGCTCAGTAGTAGAGCATCGAAACGTTATTCGTAGGTCGCAGGTTTGTTTCCTGCCCACGGCAAGTTATCTTTTCACCCACTTTTCTTTCTTCACAATTACATTAAACTTTGGTGTAATAACTTCCGCTGTACTTTTCTTGGCATTATGGTCTGCTATAAAACTCATTATTATTGTGTCAAAAATACAGAAAAACAAGCCCTTACGTATACACTTCCTTTCCTTACTCATTACGAGGGTCTCGTACTGGCAGACTTGGTGCCTTTAGGTTGTATACGAGGAACTGTCGGTCAGCTGCCAGCTGGTAATTAGTTCTCATGCTACGTGACGCCACACAGGCGTATAAAGAGTGTGCCACACTCGCTGCCATGGCTACTGGAGGTGCTGACTTACACTCCCACGTTTAAATTAATATATCAAACCAATAAAGTGGCTGGGAGGATGGCCATCGTTGTAGCTCCGTCGTAGAGTATCGAACGCGTTATTCGAAGGCCACAGGTTTGTTTCTGGCCCACGGCAATTTATCTTTTCAACCACTTTTCTTTCTTCACATTTACAATACAATTGGTCTATTCCGCAATACATTCCTTGGCATTAGAGTCTGTATATTTTGTCAAAACGCGGGAAAAGAAGCTCTTAGGTATACACTTCTTTCCCTATATATATATATATATATATATATATATATATATATATATATATATATATATATATATATATATATATATATAGACAGCTGTATCCTCAGAATCCAAATATTTAAAAGCGACAAATGAGACAACAGAGAACAGAGGAGATTAGACCTTGAGATCTATAGCACAGAGGCATCAATCAGTGATGGATCATTGCTGCGTATGCGATGCCAGTCAGGATATTGTGATTTGAAACCACGCATAGCTCTGGCGCTGTACGCCGACTAAGATGGATCGCGTCTGAGTGATGACTGTATTCTGTTGCTTAGTATGCTCACTGCCTGTGATGAAAGTAGGAAGAAAATTGATGTTGCTGCCCAATGGTATGTTATAAGCTCAGTGTGGCAATTATGCCAAGAGCAAGATGTCATAAAATTCGAGTAGAATTTTGTTTTTAGCAGCGCTAAGCATGATATGGCCCAACTGTTGGCGTGCTAAGAGCAGTTTCCGATTGGACACGCCGCTATATCTCTCATATGGGGTGCTGGGACGCTGCTCGTGCGTTTCTCTTTACGTCATATTCATGAAAGTAAAGACGTGAACACAATAATTGATTGATTTGTGGGGTTTAACGTCCCAAAACCACCATTTGATTATGAGAGACGCCGTAGTGGAGGGCTCCGGAAATTTTGACCACCTGGGGTTCTTTAACGTGCACCCAAATCTGAGTACACGGGCCTACAACATTTCCGCCTCCATCGGAAATGCAGCCGCCGCAGCCGGGAATCGAACCCGCGACCTGCGGGTCAGCAGCCGAGTACCTTAGCCACTAGACCACCGCGGCGGGGCACGTGAACACAATAGACAATAGGGAGATTACAAATGCGCTTCACTCGCGAAGAGCAGTGCGTTTAAGTGATTGCAATAAACAGTGTAATGAAGATATTGTACAGCTGATGACGTGTGAGGGGTGAGACAGAGTCATTCTGTTTTGCCCTCATTGACGAAGGCGTCTGACGAAGGTGTGTCGACGTTTGTGTCCGTCATGACGGTTTCGTGCAGCCGCGTGTACGATGGCCGTCGTTTTCGCAGCGGAGAGATGGCTGCGATGGTTATTTTCACCTCGGCCTTCGTCTTGGTTAACGTCGTCTTCATCATGGCTTGCGTGAGTGACTCCACAGGTATGTCGTCCACGTGCGTCACGATGTCCCCCGGGAAGATGGTTTTGCCGGGTGAGCTCACGTTCAGGTTGTCCACTTTCTGCACCAAGTTAGGACGACAATGGCGGAAAGAGTGAGAGTTTTAATAAATAACTGAGACAGTCAGAACTGTTATTTTACCCCTGATAATAGCTTTGCATGACCCACTACTTCTTTATTACAGAGTGAATCGACCACACGCAGCGATCTTTCTGACAACACTATCAAGACACAGAATATTGCTCGCAATCAGAGTGTTTCCTGAAATCACCAGAGTAAGAGTTCAATGAATGTTCTTGCCTGCAGGGTTGCATTTCTGTCATTAAATGTTACATTTTGGTTATTGATCACTTCACTAATCTGTATGAGCCTTAAGATTACGAAATAGGCTTTTGAAAACAGCTTCATACCTTCACCCCCTGCAAACTACTTACTCAATGACTTCAGTACACTTTCCGACATTTGTGGCCAACGATATGATTGAAGGTGTACGTAGTGTATTGTCTCTATGAAACTCGTAAACATTTGTAAAAATTATTCGTGTTTGGCCAGAATCAGCAATTATGTTCACCCTAAACATCACAGCATGGTGACGTTCTGTGCAACGAAGATACTTTATGGTGATCTGTGCACTACATTTTAGCGATGTTTTTT
The DNA here is from genome assembly GCA_013436015.1 of Rhipicephalus annulatus. NCBI lineage: Eukaryota > Metazoa > Arthropoda > Arachnida > Ixodida > Ixodidae > Rhipicephalus > Rhipicephalus annulatus. The sequence continues at coordinate 362,181 of WOVY01013419.1, forward strand.
CACAACATAGCTTTTGGTCCCCGACACAATAATCAAGTTTCTGTAGAGAAAAAAAATTTAAAAATAAAAAAAAATCAGATTGCATCAATACTGTGACGTTGGTTCAGTTTGTACACCACAATTTCCTTTTTTCTCAGAGTCTCGCCATTGCCGTTTTTGTGTCGACGTGTAGGCAAGAGCCCCCTAGGGCAGTTCAGCTCGCCTGTTTGGCCCAACATAAATCTTAATAAATGAAGTGACGAATGCATGTCTTGCTGCGCTACTTGTTTTCGGTCAAACTTTTGCACGCCAATAAAGAAAAAGGAAAACTAATGCGCTGTTACCTTTGGTTCACCCTGAAGCATCCGCTTTCTATAGCGAGTGAAATTCTCCTGCCAGCGAAACGCAAAGCCGTTTGCCCGGAACGCGCCCCGCGCCTCCGAATATGCCATCTACCACGACGCGAACGTGGGCTAGATGCGCTGTCACCCGGTTGTTGTCGCGGCTCGCAAACGCCACTACTTTATTATAGTCTAAACTTCGATGAGTCTTGTACGCAGGAAGCAACAGGAAGCAACACGTAGCCGTATTGCTTACTTTGCTGGCAAATCGCTGTCTTGCAGTGCATGACGAGCAGAAAAACCTGCCAATGCCAGCGGCGTTGGTGGGTTTGTCTTGCTCTGCAAGACCGTGAAATGCTCGGTCACGCCAACGACCAGCTTGGTCACCTCTTCCATAAAACAGGGACGTGAAGTAGGCTCACAAAGGGTTAAATGCCCTTTGGTTGCAACATTCAGTCACGTTTACTGCGACATGACAACTGAGTTTGGCTTGCCCGCCAATTTTAAAATTCTCAGATAGCACTCTTGTTGGCTCACGGCGACCGATTCGGCGGCAGACGCAGCAGAAATTGGTGCGAGAGTGATTTGCACGTAGAGGTTCCTCTCGGTAGATTTCGCTGCCAGTAAACCAGATTCAGCACACTTTCAGCGGCCGGAAAGCTCAGTGTGAACGCGCCCCTTATCGAAAAGGTGAAGGCCATTTTCGCCCCTCTTATCTCAAAAGTGTGGTGAGGAGAAAGCCTTCCCCTGCTCTCACTTTTGATATCTTTCACTGTCGGTAGAACAATAAAACATTCAGACACTAAGGCGGAGATTTTGAAGTCTTTTTTAAAGACCTTCGCTGCAAAAATGTTTTGTCTGTCTGTCTGTAGAATTGGCTGTTTGTCCATTGTTAACGGCACCGGGTACTTGAAACGGCCAACCCCATCCGCAGCACCCACCAATGTTGCTCAAAATTGAGTGTTCATGCTTGCGCAATCGTCAATAAAAAGCAATTATTGCGCATGTTGGGGCACCATAACAACACGTATATATTCTGCATGTGCGTCTTTTACTAGAAACGACATACATAAGTAGTTTTAAGGACCGTAACGCTTATCACCGTGCGCTGATCATACAGCGCTTGCACGAAAAGGTGAGTGTTTCCAACGCTTTGCTAAGACGAGATGGTGATGGCACCTACCTGTCGCCTTGAGTTCTACACCTTATCACCTTTGAGACGGGTGCGCACACCCGTCTCAGAGCTACGCACTTCATTTTTCAAGAAAACTGCCATATGGCGCTCATGTCTCAACTGTGACGTGACTTGATGCGCTTGCTCACCTCCGCTGCACGCTCGAGGCACTCTAACGCAGCGCCCACAGAACACCATTCACCGATTTTGTTGCGCAGAACATCAAATAAATGTTTTGTTCACTCTCTCCACACGCAAGACTATTGTCTTTCGACGACATTTACAGGTTACCATGCAGATATGGGGCCAATGTTTTTTCCACGTTACTGTCAAATTACTGTTGATTGGTCAACTTACCGGCTTGTTGGTTTAACACATCTTAAGAAAACAGCAAAACAGTGACAGACGAGGACAGCAGAGGTAATTATGCCTGAGAGTCCAATTAGAACTTAATTGCTTCTACAAAGCACAGAAGCTGTTATCGTCTGAAGCAAGTGGCGTCAACATCGACTGCCTGGCTGAAGCAGTTGGCGTCTAAACTAGCGAGCTAGCCAGGCTGATGCAATCAACAGCATCTCTCGCGATGCACCTTACGCAATGCGGGGCAAGCCTCCTCACCCACGGGTCCGATACCACCCAGTCTGAAGCAATTTGGGGCATCTCTTGCGGTGCGTCTAACGCCACCCGCGGCAAGCCGCCCTCCCCTTCTCCCATCCCTCTCCCGCGGGTTTGATTCCAGCCAGTGACCAGCGGCGGTTCCTGCTTAGAGGCTTTGAACTGCTGGCTTATGCGAAGAATTCCCAGGGCCTATAAACCAACCAAGCGGCGCGATAAGACAGAATGAGCAAAGAAATCCCGGCTCATCGTCGCACCTCAGTGCGAGATTTTTGAGCTGTCGGCCCATGTGCCGAATATGTAACGCTTCTGTTTATACTATACATGAATGTTGCGTTAACTCACCGTAGCCTTGTCCGCTCCGCCAATCAGCTCTGCGCAAATGCAGCCGCGAACTTAGGCACGCGATACTCAACCATGGATGGCAGCAGCAGGATCAGCCAGCGTCAGCTAAACCTCCAATCGGTGACTGTCTGATATTCGACCCACAGTTCACCATACTGCTCTACGACAAGTTATTGTAGTTTCGGGAAGAGCTGTGTGAAGCATTGGAGTGAGCTTGAATTGTTTCAAACCAAGAAGGAGCGATTTGAAACCAAAGTTATTGTGGAGGGTGTAAACATGGAAGTGTTGAAAATTGCTTGCGCGTCTTGCTGGTACACAGTAAAAAACGTTACAGCCAAAAGAGTGTAAAATGGGTGCTTTTACAAAAAACACCCTTTGCAACACTTTTTAACACCCATAAATGGTCGATTGAAAAAAAGCACCCCTTTGTTTGGGTGCTTGCCTTGATAGCACCCTAAAATAGGCTCTAAGGGTGCTTTTGTGCCTGAGAAGGGTGTAGGTGACGATTCATCAGATGGAGTATGCAGCAAGATAACAACACATAGTTACAATATTTGGGATTTTACATCTCAAAAACCTCGATGTGATTATGAGGGTCGTCGTAGTGGAAAGCTCCAGAGATTTTGACCATATGGTGTTCTTTAATGAGCATTGATATCGCACAATGCACAGGCTTCTACCTTTTCGCCTCCGGCATCCTAATTCGACTGCCACGACCGGCATCGAACTCGCGACCTTCAGATTGGCGGCCGAGCAGCGTAGCTACTGAACGAATATGTGGAGCTTGCTTTAAATAACAGCCTAATTGATTTTGATTGTGGGCAGGTGCTCTTCGAATACAGCAGAATGCTAGCAGAAGCAAATCGCGTTTTATCTATAATGGCAAATAACTGAAATCCATGTTACAAAAGCTTTCCTTAGCGTTGGTTATAAGCTACATGTTTGCTATGAATTATATACAGAAACATAATGTTCGCCCGAGTATGGGTGTGTGTGCGTGAGTCTGCGCATGTGTTCGTGTGTAAGCGCGATTGTGTGTACACCCATGCATGTGTGCGTGCGCGTGTATGTGCGAGTCCGTGCTTGTGTTAAGCGTGCCTGTGCGCATGCGTACGCCCATGCATGCGTGCGTTTACGGTCACGTGTGTGTGTGGCCGTATGTGTGTACACGTGTATGTGTGTGCGCCTGTGAATAAGTATGCGTGTGTATCAGCCCGTGCGCTCTCGAATTTCATGTGTTTGTGTGCGTGGGGGAGGGGGCACTGCTTCTTAGGGTTTAAGGTCCCACACCTGTTCAGACTGGAAGTCTATATGGGAGGTGGCTTAAGGAATGAGGGTCGTCAGCGCACTGGACACGTACTATTCAGTACATGGAAAACAGCTGCACATTTTCGTACCCCATCGTTGCTTACGAACTTGCTGTGGTAGCTGATTAGGTACGTTGAGGCGCTTTCACGCTCGAAAACATGGGTTATGACCAATTCACACGGAAAGCTGTCACTGCACTCATGCACAAATATCGTTTATAATTACATTTAACAAGAACGTGCCCTGCCTTTGCTACAGGTGCTTAGCTAGCTCATTCGACAACCATATAGAATTATGTGCTGATCATGTGGTCTGCAAAAAGTTTCTTATAACAACCTCAGCACGTTTCGTGGTACGTCACAAGCCTTCTAAACATCCGCAACTGTGAATTAATTTGTTCCAGCTTCGACTACGCATTCAGTGTTTGCGGCACCATACGCAGAATCGCCAGACACAAACAATGCTAAAAGAAATTCCTCTGAAAAAAAGGTGTAGCGATGTTCTCCCGCTAATGCCACCGAGGACGAAATAATTATCGTTTCTGGCCATTCCAGGGTGCACTTTGTTTTCCGGAAGTTTTGCTTCACTTTTTTTCGCCCACTGCAGTCGAATTCCGTGAAAATACTCAAAGAATCCGAGGCTGGTAAATAACCTGCGCCCCAGTGCAGCTGGGTGGAAGGCGAGTTGCCATTTACAAGGAGTCATTCTTGAAGCGCAATTCGATTGCCTTCCGTTTCGAACCGCCACCTGCCGTATGCGCCATAGCATAGTGTTTGCCTTTCGGCGCCCTACTGGCGGGTTTCCCGCTCACCCCGCTCACCCGGACCAGCCTTGCCTCCGCAACGGTGGTGTAGATAAGCGAATAGTTGCGTCACAGAACACCTGCGTCGACAGCTGCGGCGCCGCCGCCAGTGCCTCCTCCTTCTCTCTCTCAACGTTGCTCTCTGTCTCATCCGTGTTTCAAATTCGTTGCGTTGGTCTGGGGTCTTGGTCGCTGTGTTAGTTCTAGCGAACAGACGCATCATCAATGGTGGTCACGCATGACACCGTGTTCGAAGTGACGCTCGAATTAAGGAATATTGATGGAGCAACGGACACGGACAACGTGGGCCTGTTAACGGTGAATGTACTGTTTTCGTAGGTAGTAATCATACAGCGCTAGCTGGGCGCCCGCAGCACCTTTGACGAAGTAGGCTGCCAGCCATTTACAACAGCATGCGTTCACGGGCCTGTTGCAGATGCCCGAAAAACGTGTGACTTAACGCGTTCACACTGCAATGCGCGATGTTGTGTAAGTGCCTGCATCACTCATACAGTGAGTGATGTGATCACCTAACAAGGGTGCGATTAGTTGCTTACTGCACATTGTCTCTACACCGCTCAAAGTGATTGATATTGTTTCAAGATGCGCTTAAGGCTACATCGTAATAACATTTCTATTGATACTCTAATGTGCAACGTGCTTCTGTACGTGCAAGGGTAAAAAAGAAAGAAAAAGGAAAAAATTATGTACAGAGGCGCACTTTACGAAATGGCTTTTTTTCGCTTAAAGAGTATAGTTTGAGGTGGTGATATGCCGTGATGCTCCCAACACATGTGCGTCGGTCTTTTAAAATATGGAGGACACGTGTCACCAGCAACAGGGAAAGATCTAGTAGACTTCCAAAGGCGCGTTGTTGTGGCCATCGCCGTGCGTTGTTACCCCTCATTTCTGTTTTCTGTTTTCGTGCTTGCTTTCATCTGCGATAACGTTCGGCGTTATAACAGAATCGAGAGAGTATACGTCACTGTAAGAGCTATGTGCGGTAGCTCTAGTAGCCACTGCGCTGTGCTCCCGACCGGGTTGCAGAAATTAGGTGCCTTTTCTCATGTTCTAACCGCTACCACCACCATCAGCCATGACTGATGCAACGTAGACGGCGTCCCCGCGCGGTTGTGTCGTTCGAGCGCTCCTACTTGCTTGATTGTGTTTAACTGAGTATTTAGGCACGGGTTTCGTTTGTGAATCTCGTGGTCAATATTCGCTAATAGCGTGCCCTTGAATGCCATCAGAGGATGGGCTTGGTTGTCGAAATATGCCAGACGCTTTTTCTGAAAGCAAGCTTTGAAAAATTAAAAAAAAATACTTTGATACGTGCTAGGCAGTGCCTATTGCAGGCCGGCAACTCTTTATTAACTGGACGAGCTATCACAACTTTTATCATATTACAAGGAATTAAGATTATAGAATTATAGATGACGAATTTCTGCGCTAGATTCGGTGCACAAAATACATGTTCGCAGCCATACGTCTAGAAAGCAGGCACATAGGAAGCACAGCGTCAAATTTGGATTAGATGCCATGGACGGAGCTTCTTGTGAGGGTAGAAAGAACGAGAAAATTGTTCATTTTTAATGCTTTTATAGAGGCAGTCAGAATCGCACTGATTGCTCAATTGTCACAATTCCTCAAATTGTTAGAGGCGTGAATAAAGTCAGTAAATTATAGGGATATAATATTGTCTATTTCATTTGTAGTGTCTCTGTACTTGAAGAAGTATAATAAACTGAAAGCAGTGTAATTGTACGTTTTAAAGAATTGTAAATAAAGTGAAACTTAAAAATTATAATAAACATTTGAGGTGTTGCGTGTGTAGTGTACGTATACGTGAACATGTTACACATCTGGTTAAAAGTTGTGTGGCAGAAGAAAAGTTTATAAGTTTAATTTGCCTATTAAATAAATGCAATATGCAAGGGCAGAAAGGCTTAGTTTTCCGTAACGCGCACTATGCATATACTGTGAGGTATATATAGATCCAGCTGAAGTTCATACGCGATTGTACGTGTTTAAATTTTTGCCCACACGCAATGAATGGAGCTCGACAGGTGGCGCACCATTGATAATCAGGACCACTTTCTTCAAGTAGTGTGTAATCAGTGCATGCTGATATCTATTAGTGCAGTCTAAAAGAATACTGGCACCCCTGCCATGGGCACTCAACACCCTTGTGCGCCCTTCTCGCACCCTTCTCAGGGGGTGCTAAAAAATGAAGGACATTTAAGGCACCCTTCTTTAAGGGTGTTTTTGTTACACCCTACAGTTTTTTACGTGTACACCCTATTCTAAGGGTGCATGGAAAAGCACCCTCTTTGGAAGGTGCTGATTCAACACCCTTAAGGTGTCCAAGGGACAAGCTCATTTACACCCTTCTGGGTGTGAAAATTTTTACTCTGTAGACATATAGTGGATACGTCAAATACAATATATACAGCTGGGGTAAACAGCAAGAGGCTAGTTTGAACGATGAAGGACCTAAAGTGTAGGAGCTCCTCGCACTTTGTGAGGAGCTAGGCCTTACTCTGGGCCATTGAAAACAAAAGCCAGCGATCCTTATGGTCATCAAAAAGAAAGAAGTAACGAGGGAGAAATTCCATGAGGCCTGGGTGGATATCAAAGAATGCAGCGAAGAGGCCGAAAAAAAGAGAAAAGCTCGAGAAGGCAGAAACGCGAGAACTCCGCAAGCGTGAGGAAGCCGAAAGACCAGAGTGCTCGAGTTGAAAACAATATAATTGGGGTTTCTACAGTATTTGCAAGCGCTTAGAGTAGTTTATGCGACGGTTCAGGTCCACGATCATAAAATTTGGGACCAACTGCCACCGTTCGTAATATAAGAGGACATGGTGAAGTATCTCGTCAAGTTCTAACACGTCTGTGAGCGGAATGCAATCGAGTGGTCTCTTTGGACGCAGAACCTGATAGCTCTACTTCTAACAGAAATATTCGAAGTGATACTGTGCTTGTCGAGGAAAGCGTTTAAAAGATATGACGAGGTTCTGGAAGCAATTTTGAGAAGTTATAAGCTGTCACCCGAAGGTTTCCGTAAAATGTGCCGGTATGCGAAATTTGACAATGAGTCACACGCTGACTTCGCGTTTCATCTTACAGCCGATTTGTTGAATGGCTCAACGGCGAAAAAGTCTATGACAATCGCAATAAAGTAGAATCCATTGCATTGGAGCAAGTCTACCGTTACATCGACGACAACATCAAGCTTTGCCTGCAAGGATAATCTTGGCGAGGTACAGCTAAGCAAGGCAGCTGGGTTAGCTGAGGAGTATTATACTCGCCAATATTTCCTAAGTAGGGTAGTGCGAGTTAAAAACGGTCAATGAAAAGAGGGATTTTCAAGGAAACCTGATAAACAAAACACATTCCACACCGTAAATTATGAAAGATACCGTCTCTTACTATGTATACTGTACGGGAAGGGCAAACAGAAGCTCGGAAATCAAGTGAAGTTCCTAAACACCGCACTCATACCACACGGGTGTTTGTGTCACAGAAACAGCTGATCTGCTATAACTGCAAAAAAACAAGGGCGAATTGCGCTAAATTGTAAAAAAAAGTTTGCTTTTGCAACAATCCGAGAGTTTCAAAAACACATGCGGTTGATTGAACCATATCTTCCAGAAATTAGTATAATTGGGAAAAGATGGCGAGCTCTGCGAGACTTAGCGGCAATGATGGACATTGTCCATTCTCATTTGTATCTCCGAACGAGTTTAGGGGAGAGTGCGCGTTGATCAGGCAAGTCGCTGAGGAGCAGAGTGCTTGCATACAGATCGCTATGGTGGTCACTGAAGGCTCTTTCTGTAAGCTTCGAACCGAAGCGGCTGTGTCTGCTGCGTTTCTCGATTGTTTTCCTTACATTTTTTTGAATAACTCTGAGCAGCTTCTTTAAGAGCTGGGTAAATCATTCTTTTCCAACTTGGTGTACATGGCCCTCACGTGATCATGAGAGCAGAAGCTTTCGCAGGATCTTGCTCTCGTTCATTGTAATAAATCACCACCGGCAAAGACGGCCGAGCTACGTGACCTTGGCGGCGAATTGACCGAGCCTTCGACTAAAAACACTCCAGTTGTGTTCCTCAAGCCGTCCTTAACCAAACTGGGTAGCGTCGTCTGTGTCGGCGGAGTAACCAAAGTGGCGCTGTTGGGCGAGACAGGCACAACGCTTTCGACTGTAGGTGAAAGTTGGTGTGAGCCGTCGAGAATTTATCAAGAAATGCTCATTCGAGAGCAGCGTGAAGACCTCTCAAAGCACTACGAAAAGCGTAAAATTGGGAGCAAAAAATATAATGCTTTAGAGAAACAGAAAGAAATTTTGCCCTCTACAAAGTAAAAATTTTTACACCCAGAAGGGTGTAAATGAGCTTGTCCCGTGTACAACACCCTAAGGTTGTTAATTCAGCACCTTCACAAAGGGTGCTTTACTATGCACCTTTAGAATAGGGTGTACATGTAAAAAAGCTGTAGGGTGTTACAAAAACAGCCTTAAGGAAGGGTGCCTTCGATGTCCTTCACTTTTTTAGCACCTAATGAGGAAGGTGTGAGAAGGATGCACAAGGGTGTTGAGTGCCCTTGGCAGGGGTGGCAGTATTCTTTTAGAATGCACTAATAGATATCAGCATGCACTGATTAAACACTACTTAAAGAAAGTGGTCCTGATTATTGATGGTGCGCCACCTGTCGAGCTCCATTCATTGCGTGTGGGCAAAAATATAAACGCGTACAATCGTGTATGAACTTGTGCTGGATCTATATATACTTCACAGTATATGCATAATGCGCATTACAGAAAATGAAGCCTTGCTGCTCTTGCATATTGCGTTTATTTAATAGGCAAATAAAACAAACTTTTCCTCTGCCACACAACTTTTTCACCAGATATACCTTCACGTATACGTACACTACACATGCAACACCTCAAATGTTTATTATATTTTTTCAGTTTCACTTTATTGACAATTCTTTGCAACATACAATTACACTGGTTTCAGTTTAGTATACTGCTTCAAGTACATAGAGACTACAAATGAAATACACGATAATATATCCCTATAACTATTTCAAGTATCTACAATCCTAGTGGTTTCCAGTTTAATACTCCTTCATGTACACAATCTGTTAATAGGAATGAAATACAGGCAAATATATACTTATGATTCTTTCAAATATATACAATCAATATGATTTCACTATATACACCTTCAGGTACACAATCGTTCCCAAGAAGTGATGCACACAAAAATATATATAGATAGTGTTTTCAAATGTATACAATAACAGTGGTTTAAGCTTTGTATTATTGGATGTATAACAAATGGTTATCAGAAATGATGTACACGCAAACATATACGGCTTTTCGCACTTATAACTTTAGCGAATAATTAAGAAACCAATACATCGATCAGAAACGCAATAAGCTAAAAACAAACACAAAACTGAGTCAGGACACACAAGAATCAGAAAAGTAATGCATAATTATGGCTAATGACACAGCTGGGTCACTTCATGCCAAATGTCTCAGCCATTTTGGCAACCATCTCAAATGTATTCGAAAAACTCGAACTGCATTGAAAATAGTGAACTTCTGGAATATTTAGGAGAGGAAAAATACTTGGTCACGTGGCTGCCTTCTGAACTTCCTGGAATGCCGTCTAGGTGTTGTATGTGCAAAATTTTATTTTAAAAGCACCGCTCCTTCTTTCCATACAAAACTCGGTCTACGTGTTACGTAACAAGAGCTTAATTTGGGAGAGTTGGTTCATCGTGGATGTGTGCTAGTCACAGCGCGACAACTTTAGGAAGAGACAGAAAGGACAGGAAAGAGCACCGACTGTCAACTGAAGTTAATGAATGTGCTACGAGCGCTTTTATACGGAGTACAAGAACCGTGTTCATGCGCGACGACACGTGTGAGCACTACAAAATAATCTTAACTGTGAAAAAAATACTCCCTCTCGGAAAAGATAAGTGAACGTGTAGTGATGCACTGATCATTGGTTTACCAGATAAAAAATACTTCTACAAACGTTAAATTGGCATTAAGTAAACCTATTCTCGTGACGAATGGGGCAAGATTGACTATTTATGTTGCTGTTTAGTACACACACTTTTGAAAGCTTGCAAGGGGTGGAAAACAACACGCTAATATCATATCTGCTGGCTATTTTTTAATTGTGCGACACGTGATGTGGTATAACATGCAAAGATTTTGGTAATTCTTTTTTGTTGGTCCTGTCTTCTTTAACTTTACTTTCTGCAGAAAGGTTTTACAAACGGGTGTGATGATTCTGTTGGGATACCCAGCATCTTTTAGTCTTTTAATCTGGTTTTTAAGCCTGACCTCACACTTGTGCTAACATGACTTCCGAGGGGTGGCCTGAATACATGTGGTATCAATTCCTCTTTCTACTAATTTTGAATGCCCACTATCAAAAGGCAGAACATTCTTAGCACTCCTGGGCGGATAGCACCAGCAAATACCCCAACAGCATCATCACACTTGTTTGCGAAACCCTCCTGCAGAAAGTAAAGTTAAAGGAAACAGGACCAAAAGAAAAAGAGAATGACCAATTACCTTTGCATGTCACACGGTACTACGTACATAAGGTGTCTCACAATTTTAGGAATAGAGCCAGCAGATATGAAATTGTTGTTTTCCACCCCTTGCAAGCTTTCAAAAGTGCATGTACTTACAGCAACAGGAATAGTCAATCTTGCACCATTCGTCACTAGAATAGGTTTACTGAATGCCAATCTAATGTGTATGAGATACCGCTAACACGTGGAAAAGTAAACATAGGACAAACTGGGCAATGCTTCAATGATCAAGCAAGACAGCATGCTTTAAATGTTAAGAAGGGCTATAGTAGTCTCATGGCCGGACACCATGAAGAATGTAAGTGTAGTCCTAGGTTTCATAAAACACGGTGTTTGAAAAAAAGCAAGCAGAAAAAATGAGAGATTTTAGAACTCTTTATCAGGAAGGCCAAGGATCAATGCATCAGTACACCTTCACTTATCTTTTCCGAAAAAGAGTATTCTTTTCTCGGTTAAAACTATTTTGTCATGGTCACACATGTGTTGTTGCAGATGAGCCCTGGTCTTGTGCACAGTATAAAAACGCTCGTAGCACCTTCAATAAAATTCAGTTGACAGCGCTCTTTCCTGTCCTTTTTGTGATAAGATTTTTATTACAGAAAGAATTTCATTTTCTTACAATTTAGGTATAATGATGAGTTTTCAATGTATCACAATATGAAGCAAATTGCATCTCAATACGGACAAAAATTACGATTTTGTGAAATTCGTGATATTTTCTCGTATATTTCAGCAGCTTGAGAGATCTAAAGATATTTTTTCCTCAAAATGTACCTTCTGTGGAGTAAGTATTCACTGGTCAGATACTCATACAAACTGCAATATTGCAATGAAAACGCAAACCTAACATATTTTGGCTTTATTCTTGGAAGCGAACGTGGCAAAAAACTTGCACTAATATTATTGAGCTTCAAACATCTTACACAAGCACATTTACTTAACATGTAAACCAAATTTGTTTTAGAAAAATAAGCGGTAGTTTCAAAATGAAATTTTCCACAAACAGCACACAGACGGCATTATACCACGAAGTTCAGAAGCCAGCCACTTGAACAAAACTTTTTTTCTTGCTGAAATATTTTAGCATTTCACTGTTTTCAACGCAGTATGTCAGCACATTTTTTTTCAAATACACTTCAGGTGGTCGCCAAAGTGGCTTGGACATTTGGCATGAAATGGTCCAGCTATGTTTAAGCAAAATAACTTACACAAATAACAATATTTGTTCATCCACTATGACCAAACTAGAAAAAGTTGTTCAAGCATTGTGACACTAAAATTGTAAGCGTTGTACTGCCTGAACAACTTCTTTGATTAACTCCAAACTCACGCCGAGAAAAAGTCGCTCAGTCACGGTGGTTGTTAAAGGCCTTGCGACCGTAGACAATGTTGAAAAAAAAATCAACTCATCAGTGCTGTCACTCCTTTTTCGTCATTACTGACACGGAAGATTTTTTGGTTATCTATGTGGAGGTTCAGGAGGTAGGCTTGCTCTAGGCTGGGGCCGGGGTAGACTACGCCGGACGTCAGCGGCACCCTCTCATCCTGGAAATAAGAGCAAATATAACTTCTCATAAAAGGATGTTCGTGCTGTTCTGGCAGCACCATATATAAAGAATGTGTAGTGTGTATCCTTCGAAATGGCGTGTAATTGACATTACACTGAACTAGAAGCATACAACCCATACATTCCAATAATTTCGTATGATAAAGATAAAAGTTTTCCAGCATAGAGCAAATTCACGAAATGAGGTGAAGTGTAAGACTACCGCTCAAAAATGGCACCTACGAAAGCCTGAACTCACCTAAGAATCAAATTCTTTCCAGGGTAGTGAGCCAGTGTAAGAAACAATTTTTAAAGTACAACGTTCAGAACAAGTTGCATTAATCAAAACGCACAAGAAACTTACCTCTTCATGTACAAACAGTGAAGACATCTCTGCTTTCTCTTTTACATGAGAAGAAATGATCTTGGGCGTGGCACTAGTGAAGAGGTCTGCAAAAAAAGTAAAAGATTTACTGCGTTTAATAACGCCTCTAACAATCTGAGGAATTGTTACAAGTCACCATTATTGTTACCGATCAATTCTGACTGCCTCTATAAGGGCATCAAAATTGAACAATTTTCTTGTTCTTTCTACCCGCACAAGACGCTCCGTCAATGGAATCTAATCCAAATTTGACGCTGTGCTTCCTACTTGCCTGCTTTCTAGACTTAGGGCTGCGTACATGTGTTTTGTGCACCTAATCTAGCACAAAAATTCGTCATCTATAATACAATCATCTTAATTCATTGTAATTTGATAGAAGATGTGATAGCTCGTCCAGTTTTTGAAGAGTTGCGGGCCTGCAATAGGCACTGCCTAGCACGTATGAAAGTATTATTTCAAAAAAATTTTTTCAAAGCTTGCTTTCAGAAAAAGCGTCTGGCATATTTCGACAACCAAGCCCATCCTCTGATGGCAATCAGGGGCACGCTATTAGCGATTATTGACCAAGGAATTAACAAACGTAACCCGTGCCTAAATACTCAGTTAAACACAATCAAGCAAGTAGGAGCGCTCGAACGACACCAACGCACGCGGACGTCGTTTACGTTGCAGCAGCCATGGCTTACGCTAGAGCTACCACACATAGTTCCCACAGTCACGTATGCTCTCTCGATTCTGTTATAACGCCGAACGTTATCGCAGATGAAGGCAAAGCACGAAAACAGCAAACAGAAACGAGGGAAAACAACGCACGGCGATGGCCACAACAACGCGCCTTTGGAAGTCTGCTAGATCGTTCCCTGTTGCTGGTGACACTTGTCCTAAATAGCTTAAAAGACCGAGGCGCACGTGCTGGGAGCATCGCGGCATATCAGCACCTCCAACTATACCGTCTTTAGGCAAAAAAAAGCCATTTCTTACAGTGCGCCTCTGTACATAATTTTTTTCTTTTTCTTCCCTTTTTTACGCTTACACCTATAGAAGCACGTTGCACATTTGAGTATTGATAGAAATATTATTACGATGTAGCCCAAAGCACATATTAAAACAATATCAATCACTTTGTGCAGCGTAGAGACAATGTGCGATCAGCAACTAATCCCGCCCTTGTTAAGTGATCACATCACTCACTGTATGAGTGATGGCACTTACACAACATCGCGCATAGCAGTGTGAACTCGTTAAGTCACACGTTTAATGGGGCATCTGCAACAGGCCCGCGAACGCATGCTGTTGTAAATGGCTGGCAGCCTACTTCGGCAGAGCTGCTGCAGGCGCCCAGCTAGCGCTGTATGATTACTACTTCCGAAAACAGTACACTCACCGTTAACAGGCCCACGTTGTCCGCGTCCGCTGCTCCATGAATATTCCTTAATCCGAGCGTCACTTCGAACACGGTGTCATGCGTGACCACCATTGAAGATCCGCCTGTTCGCTGGAACTCACACAGCGACCAAGACCCCAGACCAACGCAACGCATTTGGAAGACGGATCAGACAGTGTGAGAGCTATGTTGAGAGAGAGGAGGAGAAGACACTGGCGGCGGCGCCGCAGCTGTCGACGCAGGTGTTCTGTGACGCAACTATTCGCTTATCTACACCACCGTTGCGGAGGCAAGGCTGGTCCGGGTGAGCGGGGTGAGCGGGAAACCCGCCAAGATGGCGCCGAAAGGCAAACGCTATGGCGCATACGGCGGACGGCCGTTCGACGTGAAATGACTCCTTGTAAATGGCAACTCTCCTTCCAGCCAGTCGCACAGCGAGGCAGGTTATTTACCAGCCTCAGGTTCTTTGAGTATTTTGAGGGAATGCGATTGCAGTGGGCAAAACATAGTGAAGCAAAACTTGCGGAAAACAAAGGGCACCATGGAATGGCCAGAAACAATAATTATTTCGTCCTCTGTGGCATTAGCGGGAGAGCATCGCTACATCTTTTTCCAGAGGAATTTCTTTTCGCATTGTCTGTGTCTGGCCATTCCGCGTATGGTGCCGCAAACAGTGAATGCGTAGTCGAAGCTGGAACAAATAATCTACAATCGCGGAAGTTTAGAAGGCTTGTCACGCACCACGAAACGTGCCGAGGTTGTTATAAGAAACTTTTTGCTGACCACATGATCAGCACATAATTCTATATGGTTGTCGAATGAGCTAGCTAAGCACCTGTAGCAAAGGCAGGGCACGTTCTTGTTAAATGTAATTATAAACGATGGTTGTGCATAAGTGCAGTGACAGCTATCCGTGTGAATTGGTCATAACCCATGTTTTCGAGCGTAAAAGCGCCTCAGCGGACCTAATCAGCTACCACAGCAAGTTTGTAAGCAATGATGAGGTACGAAAATGTGCAGCTGTTTTCCATGTACTGAATAGTTCGTGTACAGTGCGTTGACCACCGCCATTTCTTAAGCCACCTCCCATATAGACTCCCAGACTGAACAGGTGTGGGACCATAAACACTAAGAAACAGTGCCCCCTCCGCACACACACACGAAATTTGAGGGCGCACGGGCTGATACACACGCATACATATTCACAGGCGCACACACATACATGTATACACACATACGGCAACACACACGCGACCGTAAACACACGCATGCATGGGCGTACACATGTGCACAAGCACGTTTAACACAAGCACGGACTCGCACATACACGAGCACACACACATGCACGGGTGTACACACAATCGCGCTTACACGCGAACACATGCGCAGGCTCACGCACACACATCCATACTCGGGCGAACATTATGTTCCTGGATGTAATCCACAGCAAAGATGTAGCTTATAACCAACGCTAAGGTGAGCTTTCCTAACGTGGATTGCAGTTAATTGCCATTATAGATGAAACGCGATTTGCTTCTGCTGGCATTCTGCTGTATTCGTAGAGCACCTTCACACATTCTGAGCCTAGGCCGTAAATTAACGCAAGGTCCACATATTCGTGCAGTAGCTACGCTGCTCGGCCGCCACTTCGAAGTTCGCGGGTGCGATGCAGGCCATGGCAGTCGAATTCAGATGGAGATGAAAAGGTAGAAGCCCGTGCACTGTGCGATATCAGCGCCCATTAAAGAACACCAAATGGTCAAAATCTCTGTAGCTTTCCACTACGACGACCTTCATAATCATATCGAGGTTTTTGAGACGTAAAATCCCGAATATTATAATTATGTGTTCTTCTTATGCTGCATATTCCATCTGATGAATCGTCACCTACACCCTTCTCAGGCACAAAAGCACCCTTAGAGCCTATTTTAGGGTGCTATCGGGGCAAGCACCCTAACAATTGGGTGCTTTTTTCAATCGACTATTTATGGGTGTTAAGGGGTGTTGAAAAGGGTGCTTTCTCGTAAATGCACCCTTTTACACCCTTTTGGGTGTAAAATTTTTTACTGTGGTGTAACCTATATGGGATCAGAGGTAATCTTGGAGCTCTTGAACTTAGAGCCAAGGCTAAGTGAAGTTCAGAAGGAGAACTTGAAGATGATCGTTTCCAAATGTAAAGAGGTGTTTCCGGACCATTCTGGAAAAACTAAGGTGATCAAATACAATATTGAGCTAACCTGTGGAGCTAACTGTAGCCAGCTGTCTCGATGTCCCCCTGTGCAAAAACAGATCATGAAAGGGGAGAACACTAGAATGTCTGAGTTGGCCAGAGTCATACTACCAGGTGAGAGTGAGTATACATCCCCTCTAATATTGGTTAAAGTGCTGAGAAAAGATCCTAGGCCATGCATTGATGATCAGTGTCTTAACGCTGTGACTATAGATCAGACTTATGCAGTGCCCAATCAGAGGAGACGGTAGTAACAGTGTGACAGTCTAATTACATTTCCACGTTATACCTAGTTCGTGGGTCTTTTCAAGTCTCCCTTAAGGAGCGTGCCAGCCGCTACGCCACATTTGTTTCTTCACTCAGAACGTATCGTTCACTTATGCTGAGTTTTGAACTGAAAAATGGTTTCTTGTTTTTCAGGCCTAATGAACCGCATTCTAATGACCTTTTGAGTTTGCACTGTCATATATTGACAATATCACCATCTTCTCAAACAGCTGGGAAGAACATGTGGATCATTTACGAATCGTGCTAAAGAGGTTGAAAGAAGCTGGTCTTACTGCGAAACCGGCTAAATGTTACCAAAAGTGTGGCGAGGTGTCTTACGCGGGACACGTTGTGTGGCGTGGCCGGCGTAGACCTTCCGACACTAACGTTGAGGCCGTGGTCAACGATCCATGACTATATATCCATGACCAACCACAAAATCGGACAGAAGGGCTTTCTTAGGCCTGGCTGGTTACTATCAGCATTCCGTTAAAAACTACATCACCATTGCCAGCCCTATCACACACCGATTCTAAAAGTTCGAGTGGCTTTTATTGGCGTGGTACTAAGAAAAAAAAGAGAATAATTTTTGCAAGCTGAATCAAGCCATAAGTGAAAAGCCCGTTCTCGTAGCACCCGACTTCTTTAAGGGCTTCGTCATTCAATGCGACGTGAGTGATCTTGGCATAGAAGCTATATTGTGCCAGGATGACAGCGCTAGTAACGTAAGGCCAGTTTTGTATTTAAGCCGAAAACTGAGCAGCAGGATAGAGGCGTATGGTACCTCTGAAAAAGTAGTGCCTGCCTCGTGTCGGCCGTTCAAAGGCTGGCTTGTTATGTTTCCTGTTCGAAGATTGTGGTCGAAACGGACCACTGTCGTCTAGCCTGGGTGAATAACAAGTCGCCTAAAAGTGAACAGTTACTGAAGTGGAGCATCACACTCCAACAGCACAATTTAGACGTTCGGTACATGTCATTATCATCATCATCATCATCATCATCAGCCTAACTACGTCCACTGCAGGACAAAGACCTCTCCCACGTTCCGTCAGTCAACTCGGTCCTGTGCTTGCTGCTGTCAATAAATGCCTGCAAACTTCTTAATCTCATCTGCCCAACTAACCTTCTGTCTTAACCTAACCCGCTTGCCTTCTCTCGGAACCCAGTTAATCACCCTCAATTACCAGCGGTTATCCTGTCTACGCGCTACATGCGCTGCTCATGTCCATTTCTTTTTCTTGATTTCAACTATGATAACCTCGACTCCAGTTTGTTTCCTAATCCACTCTGCTCTTTTCTCGTCTAATAAGGTTACGCCTATCATTTTCCTCTCTATCGCTCGCTGCGTCATCCTCAGTTTAAGCTGAACTCTCTCTTTAGGTCTCCAGATTTCCGCTCCATAGCAAAGTACCGGCAAGATGTAGCTGTTATATACCTTCCTCTTGACGGATAGTGGCAATCTATCTGTCATTATTGGGGAGTGCTCGCCAAATGTGCTCCACCCTATTCTTATTCTACTACATACTTAAGTCTCGTGGTTCGGCTCCTCGGTTATTACCTGTCCTAAATACACATAGTATTTTAAAACTTCAAGTGCACTATTACCTATCTCGAAGCGATGCTCCTTTCCGAGCTTGTATATTACTTTCGTTTTCTGCAGATTAATTTTAAGACCCACCTTTTTGCTCCTCTTGTCTAACTCCATAATCATGAGTTGCAATTCGTCCTTTGAGTTACTCAGCAATGCAATGTCATCGGCGAAGCACACGTTACTAAGGTACTCTTCATTACTTTTTACCCCTAACTGTTCCCATTCTAAGCTTCTGAAAACCTCCTGTAAGCATGCGGTAAATAGTTTCGGGGAGATTGTATACCCCTGCCTTACACTCGTCTTGATTGGTATTCTGTTGCTTCCTTTATGAAGCAATTCGGTAGCAGTTGATCCTCTGTATGTTTCTTCCAGGATGTTTATATATACTTTATCGACACCCTGATTCCGCAGTGTCTGCATTACTGCTGATATTTCTACTGAATCAAACGTCTTCTCGTAATTTATGAACGGTATGTACAGTGGTTGGCTATATTCTGAGCATTTCTTTATTACCTGATTGATATTATGAATGTGTTCAATTGTTGAGCAGCCGGTTCAAAATTCTGCTTTTTCTTTTGGTTGATTGAATTCTCATATTTCCTTTACTCTGTTAGCAATTAATTTTGTACACAGCTAGTATACTATGGAGAGCAAGCTGATCGGCCTGTAATTCTTCAATTGCTTGTCATCTCCTTTCTTAATTATTAAGATGATGTTAGCATTCTTCCAAGACTCCAGTACTCTTCCCGTGAGGAGGCACCTCGTAAACACGGTGGCTAGTTTTTCTAACACAATCTGTCCTCCATCTTTCAGCAGATCTCATATTACCTGGTCCTCATCAGCAGGTTTACCTCTTTTAATGCTCTACAAGGCTTTTCGGACTTCTATCATTACTAGTGGGCTGTCATCTGGGTTACTGCTAGTTCTTATAGTATTAGGATCGGGGTTGTCCCAGCTACTGTACAGGTCTGTGTAAAACCTCTGCTATTTCAACTATCCTATACATATTGGTAGTTATTTCGCCTTCTTTGTACCTTAGTGCATACATCCGATTTCTGTCTAACTCAAGTTTCATAATCACTGCTTTGACGCTTCCTCCGTTTTTCAGAGCGTGTTCAGTTCTCTAAAATGTTATACCTTCTTACATCGAGTACCTTACGCCTAATAAACAGCTTCGAATGCTTTGCCAGTTTTATTTTGTCTGTTGTACTTGTACCTTTATGCTTTGACACTTTTTAATGAGGTACTTCGTCTCCTGGGACAGCTTGGCAGTGTCCTGTCTAAGTACCGTAACTTATTCTCCCACTGCGCACTCCGTAATGATACTCGTCAGATTATCATTCTTTGTGTCGACGCTAAGGCTCGTTTCCTCAATAAGAGCCGCGTACCTGTTCTGAAGTGAGACTCTAAATTCCTCTACTTGCCCTCTCAGAGCTAGCTCATTGATTGGCTTCTTGCGTATCAGTTTCTGTCGTTCCTTCTTCAAGTTTAGGCGAATTCGAGACCGTACCATTTTATGAACACTGCATCGTACCTTGCCAAGCACTTCCACATCCTGCACGATGCCTGTGTGTGCACTCATTAAAAAGTCTATTTCGTTCTTATTTTCGCCATTGGGGCTCCTGCATGTCCACTTGCGGTTTTCTCGTTTTCGGTAGAAGGCATTCAAAATCCGTAAATTATTGCGTTCTGCGAATTCTACCAGTAGCTCTCCTCTTGCCTTTCTAGTACCGATGCCATAATCTCCTACTGCCTGGTCTCCAGCCTGCTTCTTTCCTACCTTTGCATTAAAGTCGCCCATCAGTATAGTATACTGTGTTTTTACCTTACTCATTGCCGATTCCACATTTACATAGAAGCTTTCAACTGAAGCGTCATCATGGCTGGATGTAGGTGCATAAGCCGGTACCACCTTCATCTTGTATCTCATATTGAGTTTGTTTACGATACCTACCACCTTTTCAATAATGCTATAGTATTCCTCTATGTTGCCAGCTATGTTTCCGTGAATAAGGAACCCCACTCCCAGTAATCTTGTCAGACAAGCCCCGATAGCAAAGGACGTGCCCATTTTGTAGCACCATATAGGCCTCATCTGTCCTCCTAACTTCACTGAGCCTTATTATATCGCATTTAACTCCCTAGCTCCTCGAATAGTACAGCTAGACTTGCCTCACTAGATAAGGTTCTAGTGTTAAACGTTGTCAAGTTCAGGTTCCAAAAACAATCCACGTGGCGATGGAGCTGCGTTAAGAGGCCTAGGGTGTGGCCTCACCGGTGAGCACCGCCGGTAACACACTCCCTCATTAGAGAAGGATTGGCCATCCTCGTGCAGTATCTGGCTACTACCCCCCACATGAGTAAGTCGTTACATGTAAGGAAAGCTAAATGCTAACGCAGACGCATTGAGCCATGCGCTTTAGTCAGTACCGTCTTCGGCTTTCTTTTCGGTCTTTCGCTGGTAAGTCGGGGCAAAATTTTGTCTTCACCACAGCTTCAGTTGAGCGCTTTCATGGTGAGTTATCTCAAGGAGCCAACTTTATCTTGCAATCTTCTACTTTGCGTATGTTGCACATGTAAAGTTTTGAGTTCTGATTTAAAGTTTTGCGTCTTACATGTACCTTTACATGTGGAGCAAACAAAATTTGGGGCACAAAAGAAAGAATACATTATGCTATATTGTGCCAGTTGTTCTGTCGAATGAGCGAGGGCACTTGCTTTGTCGTGTGTTGTCTGGTGTTGAACTGTCCTTGACAAGTTGCAGAACCATCAACAAGAGCTGAAACCAAAAATCGTCAGAAGAGACGAGCGACGCTAGTCGACAAATTTTAGGAACAAACCAGTGGAGCTTGGATTCTTCTTTACGAATGGAAATTGAGCCTGGAGGCACATTCTCCCCATGTCACTAGAGGCGAATCTGGAGAGACCTAGCAAACGAGCACGCCAAGCATCCCAGACACGTGTAAGTAGCTCGTCTGTCCAGCGCACTGTTGTGGCGGCGGGGTTGTTGTTATGCCTAGGAGTCCAAACCGAACTTCATTGCTTCTACAAAGTATTCATGCTCGTATCGTTTGATACGAATGGCGTCGACATCGATAGACTGGCTGATGCAACTGGTGTCGAATTTAGTGAGCGTGCCAGGCTGATGCAATCCGACATCTCTTGCGATGCGCGTCTTACGCCACGCAAGGCAAGCCCATCCCCACCCTCTCTTACGGGTCTGATTCCCGCCAGTGACCAGCGGCGGTTTCTGATTGGAGGCTTCGAACTACTGGCTGATTCTAGAGATCGCCAGGATGTCTATAATAATCAAGTGGCGCGGGAAGAGAGAGAGAGCAACCGTAGAATTACCGGCTCATCGTAGCAGCTCAGTGCGAGCTCCTTAGGCTGTCGGCTACTGTGACTCATCTGTTTGTACTGTACATGAAATGTTGCACTAACTAACCATCGCCTTGTCCGCTTCGTCTATCAGCTCTGCACAGATGCAGCTGCGAGCGCGTCTTCCTGGCACACGCGATACCCAAACAAGGCACACACACTACAGCCAAAGCGCTTACGGGCAACTGAAGTTTTTTTGCGGCGAGGGATGTAAACAAATGCATACTAAGTGATTAAAGAACTTTTATTGCGTATTCTGTGTTCTGCTGCGAACATTGTACTTCGTGCTCCACCGCATCGCATGATAGACACAGTAAATTCAAGTTCAAACGTGTTCAAACGATTATATATGCGTGATCATGGATAAACCTGTCACGTTAGAAGTGACGTGATTCGGATTTTTCCACAGCCACCACTCGCAGAACCGAAGAAAAGTCACGCTAAAAGCGAGGATTTCGGAATATCTCTCCGCGGACCCAAACTGCTACTCCTGTCTCCGTCGTTCAACGAATTGCTCCACCTGGGTAGAAGTCGGAAGGTGAGAACTCCGGAGGCATCGTAAAGTAATTCGCAATCTGCCGGCTAGGGTTTGTGGGGGTGCTGACACTCGCCTGTAAATTCGTTTGCGGCTCGTGGCGCACGTAATTCACGCATAGGCCGCATTTACAGTTAGAAGGATCGCGGCGTTGAGGTGTTGCCCTCAGTTTCTCTCACTTTTTTTAATTCTTGGAGTGCGTGACTTAGGAAAAGCGGCCGTTGTTTTAATTTAGCTGGACGTCTCGGTCACCGCCGATGTATTTGCTAGCAATACTGACCATCGTACCACGTGGGCGAGGAGTCCGAAGTTTCCTTTCCTATGCCTTGCTGCATCACTCCCTCCAGTGTTTTGAATGTACGCAGCGGGAGTGATGTATCCGGCAGCCGGTTGTCTTCTGGACATCGTCTTCGCCATTGGCCAGGAGTGTGGTCGTGAGATCCGGTGATGGACATGCCTGGGACGTGTGCAACTGCTTGCAGTCTGGTGCCCTCATGAGTGCAGGTCACATTCAATTGACATGTCGAGGCGAGTGATCGTTTCTCGCATCGACCGCAATGGTTGCTGTTGTAGGACCGGTACTGACGTGAAGTTGTCGAGCTGGATAGTTCAGCTGTGTCGTTCGGGTGGGGGGGGGAGCTGTCATGGTACATGGACATTATGTAGAAACAAGTGTTGTCATGTTTTGTTAGAGCTTGTGTAGCTGTTTTCTTTCATGCTAATTTTGGGGGGCATGTGATTTAAATTAGGATGGGGGAGGGGGGTGCTAACACCTCCCTGTAAAGTTGTTTGCGCTTCGTGGCGCACGTGTTTTGCGAAGAGGAAGCATTTATAGTTCACAACTATCGAGTGGTAGGTGGCGTTGTGCTCGCGAGCATTTGTTACCACCACCATCATCATGGTTAGTATGGTGGCGCCAGCAGTGACGCCTGGTGGAAAGTTTGAGTAGCGGCAGAAGAGCGATGAACAGGTCTCTTTTTGGCGCAAGATGGTTGCAGCGAGTGAGCTGCTCTTGCGGCAGGTCTGCGGTAGATGGCACAGCGGGTGATCTGCTGTAGGCCCTCGTAATGAGGCGAGCATTGGCGACGCCACCTTGTGTTTGTCATGCTGATGAGTGTTGTGTAATACTTTTAGGGTGTTTTAGCGTGTTGATCACAAATAATGTATATCAATTTGGCTGACAATATCGTCGATCTAAAAGTAGCATGCTGTTTTCGTCATTCTTGCGACTGGAACAATTCGGGAATAAGCATGTTGAGCTCGTGACCCATATAAGCAATTGCCGAAGGAATGATGGAAAATGCAGCCCATATTCACTCCACCCCTTCAGTTCTAAAACAGGGATAGTTGGGTACAAGCATGCGCTAAAATGCAGTCGAAACAAGTATAAATCTTGTGTGCTCCGGGTGCAGCTTCATTGTAATAATTACGCAGACTTGAGACCAAATAAGGTATTTCGAGTGGCCCTGCCACACTTTTAGAGTAATCGTCTTCAGTAAAACATCGTATTGCTTCACTAACACAGTGCCACGAGAATATTTGGAATCTGTCGAGTACGAGCGGATTTATAGAAATTGTGCTTGCTTCTCCCATTTGTACCAGTGAGCATGAAGATAGTTACGCAGTGAGGAGGAGGACAAGGGGACACGAAGATTCTCCCTGCATCATCACACTTCATGACCTTGAGCTAGTTTCAATTTTTTTCGAATGCGTGGCTTGCTTTCAGTGTCATCGCGAGCCCGTGACTCATCTCGTGGTGGCCACGCTAACAATGCAGTTCGTGGTGCTGAAATCAGCCAGCAAAGCAGCATGTGCTTTCACTTAATTAGAGCAAGTGTCTTTATTTGGAGTCACTCTTTATCCGTATAACGGCTTCCGCTAGAAAATCAAATGAGGGAAATAATATTACAATTTAAAGAGCCTAAAGAATCTTCTTGTCCGAAATTTCTAATCGTGAAATAAATAAGCACTTGCGCAATATGAACACGCTGCCGAAAAGACTTTGCGAAAAACTGCTGTAATAAAAATTTAAAGTGCTTAAACTACCCGCATGACGGAAAGCATACGTAAGTTATCATGTCACGCTTTGGAAGATCAGCGGAAAAGCTTTGGACTGAAATTTTTTCAAGCTTTATACCATTTTAAATCTGGTAATGAGCGAAAAGAGTATATTAAGTTACCCTGTACGTCTCTTCTAGATGTCACCATGCACTGAATGTTCGCGATTGCCTTTTAAGGGTAGCGTCTTCAGGCATTCCTTTTTTCCTTAAGCCATAAGAGAAGGAAATGCTCTATCGCTTGACATTGTGAACATTTTGGACAATGATGCACTTTACCGCGCTTTCTGAGTGTGTTTGCTTCCTATAATTTTTGTACGTAACCCCTTTCTGTAATTCCATAGTACAATATAAAATAATAATAAAATGGCTGATTTCGGTTTCTCAGTTGCCCTTCCGGCCTCTTTCTCGCAAAGCAGAGGGTTAGGCTAAGTCTTTAAACGCAACTACGCCCACATAACCGACGTAATGCTACGTCAGCAATACATCGTCGGTGCGCAGCCAACGACCGAGCAAGGCTTCTACCATGTGCGCAAGGGTAAGGTAGTGAAACGCTTCTTCATCTCGACGCCTTCAGTTCAGGCAGCACAGCGATTTTGGAACTGTCGTGCTCTAGAAAACGGCAGGGCAGCAAAGAAAAATGGAAAGGTGGAGTGTGGGGCCAAGGGCCAGTGCGCTGTTTTATGTAGTGCAAGGACCAATCGACAAACTCGGTGGTATGTCAAGTTGCCTGTGGGCGAAATTTACTCACAGCGTTTAATATGAGGACTGGTTAGTAGTACCAAAAAAGCGAGGAAAATATTTTTTTAAAATGGTGGGTCTTGGCGGGTCGCACTCCTGCTATATTTGCAAAATATGCTCGTGACTGTGTACCTAACGAGTCAGCAAGCTTATTTGGAGGTGTAAAAAAGAATTATCGGAGCCTCTTTTCTGGCCCTTCAAGCACAGTAGTTTAGGTCATGTGTATATAATAAATAAGATTTTATATTTATGGTCTGCTTTTATACTGCGCCTAATGTCGATTCCAACACATTTGTTTTTTAGACACTTCTTCTTAACATTCTAATGTAACTTGTTGAATTGGTGAATGCTCTGTAGATGTTTTCTTGTGAATGTCCTTCAGAACGGATCTTTTACATTGTAGTAACATCGTTAGAGCTACTTCGAGTGTATATGTATGAGCAAACATTAGTTTTACTACAGTCTCTTATTTCCGTTGAATTATTGATACGCCTTTTTTCGTGCTTTTCCTGCTGACATCCTGTAAAAAGTACTGTCGCGCTGATCTGCAGCATCTCCAATGCATAGATTCAATGTATTCCTTATTGATGAAGTGAGGCGCGCGTGTTACCTGGACGATGTGGTACCTGTTGTGGCTCTTCTGCTGCTCGTTGTACGTCTTCACTTCCATCGTCTTGAAGCCGTAACCGTTGCCGCTCCCCGTGCATCCTCCACGCACCGCACGAAGCGTAATTGTATCTCGGCGACACGAGCTCAGGATCGCCTGTATATCTCTCCTGCAGATTGACCCAAAGGTCCATTTCACTTTTTGCCCTCGTCATACAGTGCGTTTCATGTTTACAAGAGTGAACTCTGTATGTTATTGATGAGTATTACATAGAATAAGCACGACTTCAAAGTGGCCAAAATTAATCTCAGGAAAAACATCCGGACCGCGCTCTTCTCCCGCCCCACCGTGGTGGTCTAGTGGCTAAGGAACTCGGCTGCTGACCCGCAAGTCGCGGGATTAAATCCCTGCTGTGGCAGCTGCATTGCAGATGGAGGCGGAAATGCTGTAGGCACGTGTGCTCATATTTAGGTGCCGGTCAAAAAATCCTAGGTGGTCAAAATTTCCGGAAAGCTACACTACGGCGTCTCTCATAACTATATGGTCGTTTTCGGACGTTTAAACTCACATATCATCATCTCTTTTTTTCCCATTACTCGGAAAGTTTACATACAGCACCAGATGGACCGCAGCACTCTACAAGAATTCACAGAAAAAAATCTCAAAAGTGAATGTTGGCGAATAATCGAAGCTCCTGCGGATCACTCACCTCCGTATATTGCCCACTTGATCATGGTAAGACGTGAAAACACGTGTGAAAAGCATATACTAAGCTCGCGAGTGCTCTTGTGTTTCCGAGCTTGGTGAGCAGAGCCGAGAAAGATGCGTCTGCTTGTCTGACTTCGTCTTATCACACTAGCACGCAACGGAGCCGCTTCAACGAGAGCGAGATCAGGTGTGCTTCTCTCGGTCTTCCATCACACTAGGGCACGCATTGAAGTGGAGCGCCTTTAAAGCACCAATAAAGGCCCTTAATCTATAAAACTGAGGATACTCTCCTCCACGCGCGGACTTTTGCCTCGATTCTCCTCTGGCACGGTGTCATTTTTCGCCGTGGCTTCCGTGGACGCGTAGCAGAATAAAATGAAGACGCGTGATTTCGGGTGATTTGCGTACCCGAATGCTTAAAGACTGCAAAATATAACATAAGCTTGAGAACCCCTAAATGAACGTTTCTCGAGAAAAAAAAACGTTTTATTAAAAACCGTGTAACTGGGGCATGCTAACTGAAAAAAAAGCTTTATGCATGGTTTATTCACTTCTCTCGTGTTTCGGTGCTTGCGAGCTGGTTTTTTAACCCTAATACCCACTAAATACCAAATACGTCACCTCTCTGTCATTCCGAGCGAATAATTTTCTTGGATTTGAGAACATGCTCTACATTTGCATCTAATGTGATAGCATATGCGGTGTCCATTTTTTACCTGCGTGTGCCACGCATGTGAAACACAACTACTTTCAGCATCGTACCGAGTAAATACTTTGTAAACAGTACTACATAAACGTTTGTGTTTATCGTCTGAACGTAAACGTACTATCTGCATCAAAAGAAACCTGTACAGCGGCAAGTCTTTGTGATAGCAGAGTGGGCACCGTCCACTTATCACCATGGACAGGCACAGACATAGGCGCAAAGCTGCCAAATAGGATGCCCGCGCCTGTCAATCGTTATAACAGGACGGCTTGCACTATACGATTGCAAAGGTTTGCCGCTGTGTAGGTTATATTCTACTCTGACAGTACCTCTGCGAGGTGGCCTCCAAACAGAGCAAGACAGCTGGGCATGTCAGCTCAATGAAGTTGGGCCAACGACTCATCTCCAATAATACCAGAAGCCCTGGGGGAAATGTTCATCGCATGCACTAGTTACTCAAGGCTAGAACCGACAGCGGAGTGGGTGTTTGACGAAGCTCAATTATCCTAGTAATGCCAAGCTTTTGCTAAAGATGCTAGGCTGTTGCTAGTAGGAATGAGTATGGCATGACTCGGCTATTATCCGGCTCTCGCCGGTTCTCGAAACTAAGGACGTGTCGCGTAACTATCCTTTACGTCACTTGGCTGGGACATAACACGTAAATAGCTATACGTGATGTTACTTATTTGGATAACGTGACTAGTTATTATTTGGCGTTGCGCAAATCATAAGCTTTTATTCGCGTGACGAGAAGCTACTTTATTTTTTGGTTGGACCTTGTCACGGGATTAGCCATTACATGCCGGTTACGCAATTTTGGTCACGTGATATGCTGTTACGTAGTTTACAACAGGAACATGTGATTTGACTAGCTGTTGTGTGATGTCACGCCCTTCAATCACGTGTTTAACAATGATGTGATACGTGTTAAGTATTTTACCCCCGTATTCACGAACGCTCCTCGACT
The DNA here is from genome assembly GCA_013436015.1 of Rhipicephalus annulatus. Taxonomy (NCBI): domain Eukaryota; kingdom Metazoa; phylum Arthropoda; class Arachnida; order Ixodida; family Ixodidae; genus Rhipicephalus; species Rhipicephalus annulatus. Next base: position 390,474 of record WOVY01013419.1, read on the forward strand.
CGACTTTCACTCTTCACTTAACAGATTTGAGCACTGCGCCGCCGCTCGGCTGAAAATGACGCTGCGTTCCTCAAGAATTGCAGCAGATTATCGCCGATATGCAGGGACTTGCCCTGTCTCGAGATGGCGCTCCCATCGGCTTTCTCAAGTGAAGTTGGACCGTTGAGTAAAGGGGCGTTCTAGAATACGGGGGTTAGTCACGTGACTAGGTGGTACATGGTTTTCGCAGAAACAGGTCACGTAGCTCGCAGTTACATCGCTTTTGCGAGCACACGTACCGCGATGAGCTATTATGGGATGTTAGGAGGTTTCAGTCGCATGACTAGTTGTTAAGTGGTTTATGGTGGGAAGTTGTGACGGCAGTGGCTGTTAGGTTACGTGTGGTTTTAGTCCCGTGATTACAAGCTTTGTTATTTTGTGTGCGTGATTTTAGATGCATAATTTATACTGATGTGACAATTGCCGTTAATTCCTTGATTTGAGCCATGTGACTAATTGTCACGTGTTTTAGTCACATCATTAGTTGTCACATGCAATTACCTGCCTTTTAGTCGCGTAACAATCTCACGCAACATAGTTATATTGTAACATGGCATCGGTAACGAGAGAGCATCAGGTAGACGACTAAGACGATAAATGCGATTGCGCTCGTGTTGTTGTTGTTGTTGTTGTTTCTCCATCATGGCTGCAGCTGTATCCGACTGTCCCTGTATATTTTGTAAATATATATATTTCATTCATTCTCTCACCCCCGTGACATTTGGTGGTAGTGCGGGGTACAACTCGTTATAAGAAAGCTCCGCAGTGTCTGATGTTCGGATTTTTCCACCCTGGCAAACCAGGGACCCACTCCCACCGGGGCGACTACAACCACAACTGTTGTCCTTCCGCAGCTAAAAGGTCCTGGCATGTTATGTGGCCTTGCTGTCGGCATTAAAGAATAGTTGCTGTTGTACGATCGTACAAGTAAGAACTACCAATGAGATCAAACTCTTATGTTGGCCAACATCTTGTTCTACTTGAAAGGAGCAGCAAATGTGTGTTTCGAAAACCACAAAGAAATTTCGAAAGCTGGGATGCGTGCAAGGAAAAGATGCACACCTTTTTCGGCAAGTCTGTGGGTAGAAAGGCAGCGGCTAAGAAGGAGTCGGCATTTTGAGCACAAACGTCAGCAGAGTCCAACGTGACTTACATATAGGACTTGCTCGCTCTTTGCCAAAAAGCAGACAATGGCATGGAAGATCCCGAGAAAGTAGCACACATATTGAAAGGCATTGCAGATGATGCGATCAACATTCTCATATGCAAGGACAGCAACACGGTCGATGCCATCATCAAGGAGGGCCAGCGTTTTGAGGCCGCAATAAGTCGACGCATCGCCCACCATTTTACTCGACTACCAAACACAGCAGCAACCTCGTCGCGCAAAGAAGGGCCTGCACTACAGACGCTGTTAACTGTAGAGTACGTGACCAAGATCATCAGACATGAACTTGAAGCTCTGACTCCTGCATCCACGTGCTCCCATGCTTGTGACCCTAGCCCTGAAACGGTGCCACTGGTACATGCCATTGTGCGACAAGAGCTTTCCCACGCTGAACTGGCCTCAGAGTGCGCTACAGCTCCCTCTCAGCCGATCGACTTTCGTCGACCCCCTGTTTTGTATGCCCAAAGGCAAAGCCCTCTGATACGCCCTCGCAATCCAGCCGAGTGGAGGAGGACTGCTGACGATCGTCCAATTTGTTTCAACTGCCGCTGTATCAGGCACGAGGCCCGCCATTGTAACACGCAGTGGTATTGGCATCAGGCATCCTATGGGTAGGGTACACCCATCACTGAGAGAGGAATGATGGACGCATTCAACCTTATTGGAAATCACCTCAGGCAACCAGTGAAGATGTTCCTTCTATGCCGCACTATCGTCGTCGTTCTCCATCTCCGCATGCTCACCAGTCCTGGTCACCACTCTCCCGTCACCCGTCGTCTCGCTCGCCCCAATTTTGCTGACCACCTTCGCCAACTCACCACCAGCCACGGGAAAACTAGATGATGCAGCTCCCGCAGGTAATGCTGCATCGACCACTTGCCTGCCAAATCCTCTGACCATGCTGCCGACTCGAAGCAACTTTATTGACCTTGAAGGCGACGACAAACACGTTGTTGCACTTGTGGACACGCGCTCATATATCCATGGTGAATTCAGAACTTAGTTTTCGCCTTAGGTACGTTTTAACGCCACCCACAGTAACACTCATCTAGGTCGCCGACGGTTGCACGTTTTCCGTGCTTGGAATGTGCTCCACGCGTATAAGTGTTGCTGATCTCTCCACGACAGTGCTATTTACTGTGCTCGAAAAATGTTCTCCAGGACTTATACTCGGCATAGACTTTTTATACGCCCATGCTGCCCTTATAGATTGTGGAACCGGCATGCTTCAACTTGATTTATCGCGTTATCATGACGACCCAACATCACCTCAACCAAGCCTGTGTTCTGTAGATCACGTTCGTCTAGCGCCTCTAGCCATTACCTACGTGAACCTGAGGTCTGTCCGTCCTGTTCCCGAGGGTGAGTACATGTTGACTTTGACTATTGCTGACGTTCTGCCAGCCAAAAATTTTGCCGTGCCTCACACACTCCTGACAGTCACGTGAAATACAAAATCTTTTCCGATTATAAACTTCAGCTGGTGCGCTCAAGTTATCCCAGATGGTATGACTTTGACAAAAGTTTTTTTTCTATCGACGCTGTCATTGGCAGTGATTTTGGCGTTTGTTGCCGAATCTTCTTCGTCTTCGGCTCTATTGTCCTCCTCGCAAAGCGCAGTGGATGCCACCCTGGAGAAGATGATCGACCCAGACCTTCTTCCAGCACAGACAGCTGATATCCGGCACTGTGACATCTTTGATTTTGATGACAACACTTTGGGTCAGACGTCTTTCGTAACTGACACAACCAACAATGGAGACGCCAGCCCCATCCGACGACGTCCTTATCGAGCGACAAGTTATACAGTATGAAGTTGAAAAATTCTAACAAAAGACGTCATCGAACCATCCTGCAGTCCATGGGCATCGCCAGTCGTGCTAGTCCAGAATAAGGATGCCAGCTGGTGCTTCTGCATAAAATACCGCCACTTAAATATATAACACGTAAAAACGTGTATTCACTGTTACGGATTGACGATGCTCTCGGCTGACTATATGGGTCTGCCTACTCTTCATCTATGGACTTACGATCAGGATACTGCTATATTTCTTTTGTTCATCGAGACCATGATAAAACCGCATTCATTACACCGGATGAGCTTTCCCAGTTCAAGGTTATGCCATTCGGACTGTGCAATGCCCCAGCTACATTTGAAAGGATGATGGACTCTCTCCTGCGTGGATACAATGGTCCATATATCTAGACATAGGACCAAGTGGTCCATATGTCTGTGCTATCTCATGATGTCATCGTATTTTCACCTACATTTGAAAGCCCCCTTAGCCGTCTATTTGCTGTTCTTAGGGTTTTTCGGACAGCAGGAATTCAGCTCAACTCTTCCAAGTGTCGCTTTGGCCATTGGGAAATCATTGTGTTGGGCTAACTTGTCCATGCTCGAGGCGTGCAACCTGATACTGACAAAATTCGAGATGTAAAAGATTTTTCAGTACCACATTCCACAAAAAGTTTACGGAGTTTTATCGGCCTGTGTTCTTACTTTCAACTTTTTTGAAGAATTTCACTGACATTTCCTGACCACTTACGAAACTACTGAAGAAGGTCATCCCTTTTTATTGGGGCTCTGACAGAGCAAATGCCTGCAGCAACCTAACAACATTACTTACTTACCCACCCATCTTAGCACATTTTGACCCGTCAGTCCATACTGAAGTTTGTACACATGCCAGCGGACATGGAATCAGTGCTGTTCTCGCCTAGCGGCATCGAGAACAGGATCGTGTCATATCGCTTATTCCAGTCGCCTCCTTTCTTCATCGGAGGGCAAGTTTTCCATAACAGAGCGTGAGTGCCTCGCACTAGTCTGGGCAGTGGGAAAGTTTCAACCATACTTGTTTGACAGAATTTTTTCGGCAATCACCAATTACCATGCCCTGTGCTGGCAGTCGTCCCTTTAGGACTCAACTGGACGACTTGGCCGTTGGGCCTTAAAACTCCAAAAATACAGCTTTGACACGGCATACAAATCTGGCCCAATGCACCAGGAGGCCGACTGTCTATACCGTCACCCCGTGGACCCACCCCTTCTTTCAGCACATGATTCTGACCCTTATGTTTTCGCCATGTATGCTTTCACCGACATAGGCAAGGTATAGCTCTGCAATTTCCACTTGTGGTCTATCATGCGCAGTCTACGTTTGCCCCACGTAGACGCGTCACTAGACTTGTTCGCTCTACGCAATGGCATTCTTCACCGGCGCAACACCAGTGCCGAGGGACCATAGCTACTACTCCTAGTTCCCGCAACACCCCGTTCCGCTGTTCTTGAACAGCTTCGCGACGCCCCAACATCTGAACATTTCGCGGTCACGCGCACTTACGATCGCGTGCGGCTTAGATTCTTCTGGCCAGGCCTTTTCCATTCTGTGCTCAGATACATTTCTGGTTGTGAATCCTGCCAGCACTTCAAACATTCCACCTTGCCACCACCTGGTCCACTCCAACCAACAGACATACCCATCGTCCCCTTCTACCGTGTCGGTCTCATTCTCGTTGGATAATTTGCTACTTCTCTGACTGGAAACGAGTAGGTAGCCGTAGCCGCTGACTACGCCACAGGATAAGCTATCACGCAAGCGCTGCCGACAAGCTGTGCCACTGACGTCGCGGACATTTTGCTTCATGACGTTACTCTTCACCATGGCACTCTTGAACAGCTGCTGACCGATCGTGGTCGCTGATTTCTTTCAGAAGTCGTAAGCGACATCCTTTGCTCGTGTTCGACGCGTCACAAGCTCACTACGGCCTACCACCCGCAAACAAATGGTCTTACCGAGCGCCTAAATCTAACCTTGGCAACAATGCTCTTCATGTACATTTCTAAAAATCACCTTGATTGGGATAGTACTTTGCCTTATGTGACATTCGCATACATTTCGGCAGGCCATGACACCGCTGGCTTCTCCTTTTTGCACTTATTGTTCAGCCGCCATTCAGCGTTACCCTTAGAGACTATTCTCCCACAAACTATGCAAACGGTTACTGAGTACACCCAGGATTCCACTGTTCAGGCTCAAATGGCCCACCAAATCGCACAGGAACGTCTTCTTAGCTCGCAGCTCTCTCAGAAGGCCCGCTACGATAGCTATCACAAGAGTAGTTTTCTACTTTACAGGTTCATTGGTCTTCCTCTGGACACTATGTTGCCATGTTTGGCCTCTCTTCGAAGTTTCTATCTCGCTACTCGGGGCCTTACAAGGTTTTACGCCATCTTATTGAGGTCACATATGAGATCGCTCCGTTCAACAGTCACTCATCGTCAACCGCACCCGCCACTGACGTCATCCACGTGTCCCTTCTGAAACCATGCTACATCTCCACATATCATCCTACTTTCTTTTAGGCGCACCCCGCCATGGTGGTCTAGTGGCTAGGGGCCTTTCCACGCGCTTCCCGCACAGCCGTGACACGCGTGCCGGGACCCTTACCGCACGCAACTGGGGGACCAATAAGCCAATTTGCGATGCTTCGGAGGGTGAATAAGCGTCGCCAATTGGCTTATTTGTCCCCCCCCCCCGCTTGCGTGCAGTAGGGGTCCCGGCACGTGCGTTGCGGCTGTGCGGGAAGCTCGTGGAATGGCCCTAAGGTTCTCGGCTGCTAACCCGCAGGTCGCGGGATTGAATCCCGGCTACGGCGGCTGCATTTCCAGTGGAGGCGAAAATGTTGTAGGCCCGTGTGCTCAGATTTGGGTGCAGGTTAAAGAACCCCAGGTGGTGGAAATTTCCGGAGCCCTCTACCATGGCGTTTGTGTGCACGTTAAAGAACCCTAGGTGGTCGAAATTTCCGGAGCCCTCTACCATGGCGTCTCTCACAATTATAAGGTGGTATTGGGGGCGTTGAACCGTCGCATATGAATCAATCAATAAAATCAACCTCCTTTGGGCGTCAAGATGGCGCTACCAGTGGCGCGGGGTTATATGTTACATGATATCGGCGATGAGAGAGCATCAGGTAGACGACGAAGACAATGAATGCGATCACACTCATCTTGTTGCTGTTGTTCCTACATCTTGGCTCTGAGTCTCCCTGTATATTTTGTAAATATATTTATTTCATTCAATCTCGCACCCCCATGACAAAATTATTACATGCTAGAAAAATTGTCGTACGTGTAGTGAAAGCAACACATAAGTTCAAGAGGACGAAGCAAGTGCGAAAGGGTTTACGATGATGGCAATATTTGTTTGCACTGTCCGACGTAACAAACAGCTTGAATAACTTCACTCTTAAAAACACCGTTTGAAAATCAGCCCCCGTAACAGCCACTATTAGCCTAGTGCTTTGTTTTCTCCATCAAACATTGACGTTAAACGAATACTAACAGTCACAACACACGCGATGTTGAAGCATTTAAGAACAGCGCTTTTGCCGTGTGAGAACAGTCATTTAAGCTGAAGTTCTGCAGCAGTTGCTTTTAGCGCAATTCGTCGCGCATACATTGGGGAGCCATAAACAGTGTATGACCATCGTGAAGTACTTGCCCAAACACACAAAAGCACAGAAGACACATTCAAACTGTTGTTGTGTCTCCTCTGTGTCTCTGGGGGCCTGCACAAAATTTTCAACATAGATATGCTTTAATTCAGCTGAATCGCAATTTCACTTCAGTCTATAGCCATTTTCAGTCTTGTTGTTACAATTGTTAACGCAGCAGCATGGGACAGCGCCAGTAAACATTGAAGGAAACAAAGCACGCAATGTTAGCAACACGAAGCCGATGCGAGAGGTGGCGTGAGCGAAAAGAAATTTCAAGCACGCCGCAAGATTCACTCGTCTCTAAGGGCAACCGCACAGATAACGAATCATCATGAGGAAAAAATTGCAGAGAGTGGAAGGATGAAAAGAAGACGAGGAGGGAGAGAGGTGGTTGAGTGTGTAGCGGCGAGTATATTGAATGCAGTACTTTCGCAAGATCAGGAGGCTATAGGCGCCATCGCATTGGAGCGATCTCTACTGAACGTTTTGAGTACTAGCCATGGCTAAAACATTAAAGCTGGACTAGCAAACACACTTTAAAGAGCTTCGTGCTAAAAAAATCAAGCATTGATTGTATGCCTCAGTGCTTCCATCACGAATGTTGTCTGCGTAAAATCGTGAACCATGGTTGTGCTACAACATGATCAGTAGTAAAGGTTCCCTGCTCAACCATGTCAGCTCTTTTACGTTATACGCCATAGCAGAGGGTGGTGGTATTGCACCGTACTCATATTGTACTCTGAATGATTAAGGGCTGTTTTTGGTAGCTAGTGTCAATATCCGGTGCACCAGACACCGTGAATGCATGGGATTTCCTACTGAAGAGCCGCATCCTAATTAAAGAGTTCATTCAGTGCAAACTTATCTTTGTATTAGTAATTCCGACATTCCAAAATAAATAAAAAACTAGGAAAACGTGCCCAGATGTTTTTTCTTGTTACCTTTATTTTTATACTCTTAGAAGAATCTGTTGCTGGGCCTTTTGGTATATACTTAAAAGGGGCCCTAAACACTTTTTCAAGTAACAATGGAATGAACTTTCTGCAAGAACATATTGCCTCACGAATGAAACGGTGCAAAAATTTTGAAAATCCGCCCAGTGCGAGTGGAGCTACAAAGATTTCTTGCATGCTGTGATTGCATTTTCTCTTCTCGCGTCCTGACGAAAAGGCTTGAAGCTAAACGGGGAGGAATGGCAAGAGCAAAAGAAAACGTCATGCGAGCCTCGTGACCTTGAGCACTTTTTTCTTCGAATGCGCAGCTTTTTCAGTGTGATCGTGTGCGCACGCGTGGACAAGTCGCAGCCTCCAGTGGCGATTTCTGTAATGACCAAGCGCGCCTTGATCAAATCAGCCAACAGCTGATAGATGAGCATACTACGTGTAATTTTTAAGCTTATTCCGTGATTTGTCGGAAGAAGAGAAAGCAATTTATAGCTGACTTTGGTAATTTAACATGAATTCAAGGCCGCGTGCTGCGCTACAGTACTTAGGTCACGTGTTGTCGGGAGCCTCTATAGACTATCGATGGGCAGTGCTCTCTGACCATGATGAAAAAATGTTGCAGCGCCCATTGAAGAAACGGAGAATCCAGCTTAGGGACCCGTATACAAAAAGTGAAGACGACAAACACACGCTGAAACTTGCAACAGGTGTAATAAAATATTCACATATAAAGTTTTCAGGAAAAGCAATTGCGCATGCGTCGTACAAAAAACACGTGATACACTTGAAAAGAGAATGAAATTAGTACCCACAAGTTTTCAAATACGCAATCGCTTTCTTTGATAGTGATATCGAAGGTACACTAATGCATTTTCTTGCATTTGCCTGCTCGATATACTAATGCATTCAATATATTTGCCAGCTCATTACCGGGTGTGCGGCTGTTCTCATGACCTGAAAGGTACGCAAATAATAGGTAAAAGAACCAGCAATACGAATGTGAATTGTTTGAAGCATATGATATTGGCAGCATGGCTAAAAACGTACGAGCGTACGTTCACTATCTCTATTAAAGAAAGAGATCCCTTATTTACAAAATTGTGGGTACTAATGTTATTCTATAGTGCATCACGTGTTTTTCCGTATGGTGCATGTGCGATTGATTTTCATGGGAACTTTATATGTGATTGTTTTATCAAACCTGTTGCAAGTTACGGCCTGTGTGTGTCGTCTTCTCTTCTTGTGTACACGTCTCTTAGCAGCTTTCTCAGTTTATTATACTCTCACAATCTATAAAATTCATTTTGTGGCTTGAATGGAAATAATATTATCCAATAAATGTTTTTATGCATAGCATTCATTACTATTTCTTTTTTGCTCGGCAACGCTAACAGTAATTAGGTACACTTAAACTATCGCGTTACTGACGCGAAATTATAACAGGAACGCAGCTATGATCCCTGAAAAACTATAGTAGATAAAACGCACGTGTATGTCACGAAGGAGCGTCGCAATTTTCTATTCGGAAACGCTGACCAAAACGCGTTGTTTGATTTCCGTGATCTTCATTACAGTACGTAAGATGGTTGTGTGACTTTCTGAACTGTCACTATACTGTGGTGTTGACGGCTTCTTTCCGACTGAACCTTTATCAGCTTTGCATTGGATTGGCAAGGAGTGCCTTCTATGTGCTTTACTAGTGAAATGATGTCTTTCATGGAGAATCCAAGCATAACTACCGCTAAGGTGTCTACACAAATAACCAGTCTTGAGCGCAGATGTTCGCATGTTACGAGTAAATCATTTTCTTCATCTTGCGCCACTGATGATGCCTCCACAAAACAAAAAAATTGTAGATCTCACGTACAGTTAGAATCGATTATATGCGAAGCCCGAATGAGGAATTTCGAATTGCCACATTCAAATCAGCACAACGTTACGACGCGGACCTCAATGGTACCGTAAATAACTTCTATGCCTAATTATCATCTTTGCTTCTGGCATAGGTGCACATCATTCATTCGCATCGCGTGATATCCAAATTGCTATATATGAAGCTAGCGAAACGACCACGAGCGCATCAAGAGCGCGCCATGTAGTTTTTTTCTTACATGACACGCAAGTCATGATTATCATGTTGCCCCCCCCCCATGGTGGTCTAGTGGCTAAGGTACTCGGCTGCCTCCGGCCGGTCACGTGATTGAATCTCGGCTGCGGCGGCTGCATTTTCCATGGAGGCGAAAAGGCTGTAGGTTTATGTGCTCAGCTTTGGGTGCACGTTAGAAAACCCTAGGTGGTCAAAATTTCTGGAGCCCTCCACTACAATGTCTCTCAGAATCATATGGTGGTTTTGGGGCATTAAGTCCCACGTATCAATCATTCAATGATTATTATGTTTGCACCAGTCTTACACCTTAATCATCCATTCACGTCACGTAATGCTAAGTTTGGTGTAATTGAAGCTTGTGAAACGAGCCTGAGTGAAAATGAGCGTGGCATGTAGTCATGTTCTTACATGACACGCATATCACGATTATCTTGTTTGCAGCAGTCATACACCTTTGCCATCCTTTGACTTCATGTCACACTAAAATTGGTATATGTGCAGCTAGCGAATTGATCGCGAGCGCATTATGAGCGTGGCATGCAGTCATGTTCTTACATTACACAACACGTAGCCTAACACAAAAGTTTGTATATGTGAAGCTAGCGAAACGACCGCGAGTGCATGATTAGCGTAACATGTAGTCTTGTTCTTACATGACACGCATGTAATTATTTTCATGTTTGCAGCAGTCCTACACCTTCGTCATCCTTTCACGTCACGTAACACCAAATTTGGTGTATTTGAAGGCAGTAACATGACCGCGAGCGAATAATGAGCGTGGCTGTATCCATGTTTTTACATGACACACATGTCGTGATTTTGAATTTTGCAGCAGTCCTACAATTTCGCCATTCATTCCCTTCACGTAACACATAATTTAGTATATATGTTAGCAAAACGACCACGGGTGAATCTTGAGCATGGCATTAACACAAGTTCTTAGACGACATGGATGTCATGATTATCATGTTTGCACAAGTCATATATCTTTATCATTCATTCACCTCACGTAGCTCCAAATTTAGCGTATGTGAAGCTAAAGAGACTACCGCGAACGCATCATGAGTGTGGCATGTAGTCATGTTCTTACATGACATGCATGTCTTGTTTATTAGCACCAGTGATATATCATTGTAATTTATTCACGTCACGTAATACAAAATATCGTATATGTGCATCTAGCGAAACTACCACGAGCGCACCATGAACATGGCGTGTAGTCATGACTTACATGACATGCTTGTGATGATTTCTACGCGAGGGCCTGTCACTTATGTTCGCCATGCAGTCTTGTCAAAGCAGAGTAGTTTTGCGATATGTCATGTGAATGAAACCACCGCAGGAGTAGCAAGACCATGACATGTAAATCATGACATTCAGGACACAAAAGTCATGATTTTCTTGTTATGACTAGTCACTTCTGTTTGTCAGACATTCATGTTATGCCATACCAGTTTCGGTATAGATATCCCATTATCCAAGCGGCCTGAGGAACTAAATGTCCTAAGCGGATATTTAGATAGATAAATAGATAGATAGATGGATAGATAGATAGATAGATAGATAGATACGGTCAAACTCGCCGAAGATCGCTAAGAAATGCTTCGCGTTTAAAAATGCCAGATGCCTGGTGAAACTTTGTAAAAGCGATTGGTGCCAAATATTTCAACTAATTCAATTTAGTTTGAATTTTAACGCATAAGGACTCGTGAAGTCAAACGTTGCGTAGAAAAAGTTCGATATATGAGTGGGCATTAGATAAATGTGTTGCCACCACCACCAATAATCAGGGCAGGCCGTCACCCTGACGAATGGGTGAACGCAAAGAGCATTAACGGAGACATGAGCGTCGGATGTGGTCTCAGACAGCGTCGATGCAAAGTACGAGTCTAAAATCTCCACGCAGTCAGCCTCGCATAGAGTAGATACTGCGAAATACCTTGACTTCAAGAGTCTTCAACCTACGTCATGGCCTTATTATTCAAAAACAAACAAAAATACCACCAAGCCAGTATTTCCACCATTGTCTCGTAGATGGCGAATCGTATCTACAAAATAAGTGACGGGCCCTTACAGTGGTTTCAGTGGCTTGTGCTTGCGTTAGGATGCAATAAAGTCGAGAGTATCAATCTAAATTCTGATAAGGCTTCAAGTTTTTGCGTTCTTTTCAATTCTACTAGCAGCCTTTTCTTTGACACCCAGTATAGAAAGATAGCAAGCGTTTGAAATCCCAGCATGCTTAGGGGCACAAGAATTATTTTTTTATTGATAGCGCTTTTGCGTGTGCACACACACTCACACGCGTGAACACACACACACACACACACACATACACACACACACACACACACACACACACATACACACTGCCTCCTCCATGAACCTAGCCTTGTTATTCGAAACATTTTTCATTCTGACATATAATAGCACTTAATCTAACACATTACCTCTTTGCCGTATCAAGGCGATAATCTGATGACATTCGGCACGCGCTATTTCTTCGTACTATGGAATCTTGTTGTGCGGAAGGGACAAAGGTACTTGCACGTATATAGTGCCGAATGTAGTGCAGTGCTAAGTGTACCGTAAAACAGTCACATAAAGTATACACAAAAACATAGTTGGACATGCGCAGATAAGTTATTTTGTGTTTCTTTTTTTGAGGAGCGAAGCTCACTAAGGCGTGAGTCAGTCGTCACCGGTATGCATTTATGTATGTAGTGAACACCTCGTAACATATCTACGGGGTGATTGATGATGAGTGGGGAAAAGCTCCGGACGGTTTTATCGGCAAGCCGTGAATCATCCGCTCGTTGCGTCTGTCTGTTTGTCTGTCTGTCTGTTTGTTGCAGGGATGGACGGATGGACGCGCAGACGAAATAACGGAAGCACGGACGTACGGCTGGACAGATGTATGCGTGAACGAACGCAAAGACGTATGAATAGACAGATGAATGGATGCAAGGGTGGATGCAGGAACTGATGTACGGATGAATGGACGCACGGATGGACAGATGGGCGCACGAATGAACGCGCGGATAGACGGAAGCAAGAAAACACTGACGGACGTTGTGCCCCACTCAGCATTATTCACTCCGTGAATATGCTGCGATTTATTTTCATTGTTGTGCGCCTTTTCAGTGGACCATCACCATTTGCGTGTCTTCTTTTCTGCGGTTGTGTCTGTGTATGCAAAGATCACCTTCTTGAATGATGACATTGTGTGGCATAGGCAATCTACTATGTTATTTGACGTGTATATAATACAGAAATTAAGATGGATAGCAAGGCACCAGAAAGGGCCGCTTCTTTTTTTTGTTTGTTTGCTTATAATGGCATGCAGATGAGTGAGATATTTGGGCAGCAGTGTGTTATCACCATCGGTAAGCTACTTCAATTCTTCACAAATAGTAGCCTCATGAAATCAAGTAGAGAACAAGCATTTCTTTGATATCTCCTCTCCTGACGTATCAGTTTGAACACAACACATTTAGGGTGTTCCAAGCAGCGGTCGTTGAAGAAAGTCACAGCTTTGCCGCAAAGGCAAAGTAATAAATGCGATAGCAACAAATTGGAAGCTCACGTGCAGAATGGAAAGCAGATGAAAATATGTCCCGCGTTTTTCATACACAAATGACGCACGAAACGTACTCATGGTTACAGATGTGCGCGAATAATCGTCTCAGTTGTTACTTCGCTGTGTGCGAAAAGCACGCGTTTTTCGAAAACGGGGACTGCAATGATAGCAGTGATCTTTGTGTGCCCGGTACCTACAACAGAATTGTTAAAGGTAAAGCCCGAGGCCAGCCAAGACGTACGATCCTGCCCTCCTCCCCACCGCGAGATAAAGACGCGCCAGGGAGCGTCGCTCTCTTTCTCTAAACGGGGCAAAGTACGCGTGGGAGATTAGAGCGCGCGCCGCCGTGCGATGGGGTGGCGCTAAAGCCGCTTGATCTAGGGAAAGTAACGACACTCTCCTCCACGCGCACGTTTTGTCCTCGATTCTCCTCACCCGCTTGCCCAACGCGTGGCGTGCGACGCAATTTTTTGCCGACGCTCCCGCGGGCGCACCACAGAATTCAATGAAGGCGGGTTGTTTGCAGCATCTTGTGCTCCATAGAAGTGCTGAATTTTTTTTAAAAGTGATAATAAAGCTAAAAAAACTGAAGCAGCCATTGAATAAAATATTAACTTGTTTCAAATGTCGCATAAGTGGGGCATGCTAACTAAATAAAAAGTTTTATGATGAGTGCTACGATGCGGATGTTTTTTGCCGCATAATAACATGCTGTAAGCTTGCATGTGATATAGGTCCGCTTATGGCATGTGCGCCTGTGTTCAGATTGTTTTGCGCTTGTGCGCCAGTATACGACACAGGTACTTACAGCGTCACATATTACAATGACTTCGTGGATGGTGGATCGTTTAGCCATGTGTTGATCTGTTCGGTGTGAAAGTAACATTGCGCAGTGGTCTCCAAATTCAAGAAGTGCTTTGAGCAATGTCAATACGACTAAGTATCACCATTAGTGACTCATCTCCCACAATAAAAGAAGAACAAGGAAGGGAATAATTGGAACTGTGTTTTGACGTTTTTGTCTGAGAAACTAGTGATCGGGTTACCTGTGAGAGGAGAAACTGTGCATCAGGAAGGTCATCAAAATTTGTGCGTCAATAGCGGCCGAAAATTTCTATCCTGATTGACTGATCCCGGTTAGAAGTACACATGTGACACTGGTATAAAAAATATAGTTTTTATTGGTGAATAGACAACATGCAGGCGTGACCAAAATGATTGTGGCCACGGTCTCCTAGAAAATGACTCACTTTCGCTATCACTGTGCTACAGTGCTTTTTTTTGTTGCACTTCTGTGTTTCTTTCCTTCTATCCATGAACCGCATCTCTTACAGGATTTTTATTGTTGTGTAATAATACCCCTAAAACAAAATAAATGCTCTAATAGAATCGAGCGCCAATTAGCGTCATCTCTTTTCATCGATTCAATTTTTTTCTCAAACAAACGTTCTCGTAAACGAATCCGAACAGTCACAAAAACGTGATCGAGAAGCTGTGTCATCCCACGTAAATGTTAACAGCGAAAGCAGACTACAGTTGCGCATTTTCAACAATTGCCGAGGTTTATGCAAGATGAAGAAGTATGAGCTCGATATTTTGTTTATTTTATTTATTTATTTTGTCATACTGCAGACCAGCATTTTGGCCTAGGCATGAGGTGCATAAGAAACTATAAGTGATTCATAACAGCAAAAAAACAAACATGTATCTATATGCTCTCAAAAATCACTTGTCTATGAAACAGTAACAAAATATATAACACAATTGCACACTAGTCTTCAAGTAGATAACTTTTCAGCGTTATAGCAAAATCGTCAGCCAAAAAAAAAATCTCACGAGGCAGTGAATTCTATTTATCAACTGTTCGGGGAAAATAAGTGTATTGGTAAGTACTACTAGTTCGTGCAAATGTGAGTGCCAAGGATAGATCACGTTTACGGCGTGTATTCCTAGCAGTGGCTGGCTGAACGCAACAAGGTGCATTTAAGGCAACTTTCCCGGACATAATTTTGTATAAAACGGTAAATGATTCATCTTTCTTCTTGGTTCTAACAAAGGAATGCCGCATATTGATGACAACTCCAGTTTGAAGCTATGCACTAATAACTGAGAAAAAATTACAGCATTTCAACGAGGTGAATGATGACAAGTGGGGTGAAACGTGCGGATGGACGGACGGAGGCACGGACGAATTGACAGACTGATGGACGCTTCGTCCCCCTCATTATCTTTCACTCCGTGTAAGTGTTGTGACACCATTGTTATTAACATCCAAAGCAATAAAACTGGCTACTACGACGACACGGGACATACGACCCGTGGCGTTAAAGCTTCGCCCCTAAAAAACACGTATCTTGATAAGCAGGCCGGAACAATATGCCTTGATATGGGCAACAAAGAGTTCCCTTACCTAGCAAAGAACACTGTTCATTGTAGGAAGTTTTTTGGCCGATTTTGTGCGGCCACAGCTGCTCGCGCAAGTCATCGTTTTCACCTTGGGGTATCATAAAAACTGCGTAAACATTTTCACTCTGGTTGTTGCAGTCATAGGTGCCACAGCATTGCATAGCACGCGCACAAAGCACAGAAAACAAAGCGCGCAATACGTTTGTTATGTGGATCGTCGGCAAAAAATGGGGCGAGTGAAAAAGAAAAACCCTAGCAAAGCGCAAGATCCACGCGTCAATAAGGGTAACCGCGAAGGAGAAAAATCATTGTGCAGAAAGAGTGTCGGAGACCGGGATGACACGAAGGGATGCGATGAAGGAGAGAGAAGGTTGAGCATGCGGCGGCGAGTACAGTGGATGGTAGTACTTTCCCAAGATCACGGGGCTTTAGGCGACGCGCCGTCTTTACGCCATCTTGCTGGCAATGCTGAAAACACATCCCCCCCCCCCTGAGATGCCCGTCAGCAACGGTAAGTGGTAGATATAAATAGCTTGCTGTTTGAACGTTGAAAGACGTGTTTTCGGTAGTGCAGTGGTTAATGTCTCGTATTCATGATTCAGACGACCGAAGTTTGATTCCGTGCGCCGGAGTGTTTTTCTGTTTTTTCCTTGCATTTTCATACGCATAGATACCTATACATATACGGTGAGTGATTGCGACGTCGACGCTGACACCGGCGGCAAAATCCAGCAGAGTGTGTCCATTTATTTGATGTTGCAATACAACATGCCTCAAACAGTAGACTGGTCTCGCAGGGTCGCGCAATGCAATCACGCCCTAAAGAGAGGGCCTCCACCCACAAGGCCTGCTAAATATGCATCCGCTGATAAATGTTTATTTTTTCTCTCTAGATAAGTACAGACCTTCACTCAGTTCAGCTATCACAGGCGTTAGGCTGTTATCTTCACGCGTGTTTATTTACCATTGTGCTATCATTGCTACATGAAAAAACGTTTCTCTGGCTTTTATAAAGGGTGCTTACCAGCGCAAACGACAGGGCAGGAGGGGACAGGAGAAGAGACGAGACACAGCGCTGAACTGCCAACAATTTATTTCTTGTGAAGGTATTCGCTTTTATACAGTTACCAGTCGCACTAGTCATGCGCGAAACACAATGACAATGCATAAGTACATCACTATAACAAGAAAAGGAACAACTTTTCCTTATCGGTGAGCACAACAGAAGGGGTGCTAACACAAGCATCTTTCGATGAGCAAATCTTTTCTGCTTCTATGATCTCGCGTGTGGTACGATCCCTGCATCTAGCAACAATAGAACACTCTGAAAATATTGGCCGGCAGCCATACGTGCTGCAGTGATTTTATACGACAGCTGGGACCCCGAATATAGGACAGCTAGCTGGGACCCGGAATATACGACAGTTGGGACCCTGAGAAAATTACGCCGCGTCCAATTCTACTTAGAAGACGCCGCGAAGATGTGGTATGAAAAGCACGAATCCACACTACGAACATGGGAACTCTTTCTGACGACGCTCCTGCGCACGTTCACGAGCGTCGTCCGCAAGGAAAGGCCTGCCACATTGCTGGAAACCAGAGTGCAACTTCCTAATAAACGCGTAACCCTCTTCGTCGAAAAGATTACGCGTTTCTTTCAACACGCCGAATCCAACATGGCTGAGAAAAAGAAGCTCCGGTTCCTCATGCGCGGAGTTCAGCAGGAGCTGTTTGCGTAACTTGTCCGTAACCCGCCTAAGACTGTCAGCGAATTTCTTGCCGAGGCCACAACTATAGAAAAGGCGCTTCAGATGCGCACAACGCAATACAACCACCGCGCCTCATTGAACTGCACTGATGCTTTCAGTACTGATGACCTGCGCGAGACAATTCGAGCGATCGTACGGGAGGAGCTCCGGGAGCTGTTGCCTTCAACGCTGCCTCAAGGAAATTCGATTGCTGACATTGTCCGCGAAGAAGTTCGGCAGTCGCTTGGAATCGCAGAAGCACTGCAGCCTGAACCGGACGCAATAAGCTACGACAATGCAGCCCACCGCCACGCCCCTCCTCTACGCGCACGCCAAAACGCCACCCCTTCACACTTCCGTCACCAGACGCCACCACCACCACCACCCTCACCGACGTCCTACCGTTCGCCAGCGGGCCAGTGCAGTGTACCGAGGAAAACCGACGTTTGCCGTGCACCTGGCAACCGGCACCTCTGCTACCACTGCGGCGAGGCTGGGCACACTTACCGCCGTTGCCAGTACCGACAGAGGAGACTGCCTGGCTTCGGCGTCAACGCACCACGTCCGCAGCCAGAGGAACAGCCACTTGACATCGCCGACTACCTGACAGGATCTCAGTGGATACTACGAAGTCCTTTCCGTTCGCCGTCGCCCAGCCGCCGCATGTCACCGCACCATTAGCAGTACACTGGCCCAACGCAGGGTTGGTCTCCTAGCCCGTATCCGGGAAACTAAGGGCAGCAACCGATGGAGGTGCGATTGCTGTGCTACGAACTACCGAAGATCCTCCGACAACGATGACGCTGCGACGGAGCTTTCCGAACACGACGCCAACCAGGCAAAGTCCTGACGGCGATACCTCATTTACCGAGGGTGACCTGACGACGCAACAAGGAAGCAGCGGAACAAGCCGACGCAGCCGCGGCCTGACGCCACGCCCTAACTGTAACGCGAGACGGCGAACTAGCGACCTTGACGTTCTTAACAACGGCCACAGTGTGACCGCTTTCGTCGATACTGGAGCCGACTATTCCGTCATCAGTGGGCCGTTCACCACGAAGTTGAAGAAAGTTAGGACCGCTTGAGAAGGCCCCGAAATCCACACAGCCGGAGGTCGTCTTGTAACGCCTGCAGGAATCTGCACAGCGAAAGTCACCATTAACGGCCGTATTTATCCGGCAGACTTCGTAGTCCTACAGCGTTGCTCGAGAGACGTCATCCTTGGCATGGACTTCTAATGGCTCCATGGTGCTGTCATCAACCTAAGAACAAAGTGGATAACGTCATCCACAGAAGAAGCACTACCACCACGCACGCCATCAGGAAACCATTCCTTGAATGTGCTGGAAGAACAAGTCATCATTCCGCCTCACTCCAGCGACATTATTTCAGTTGGCGCTCCTAAATCACCTTACTTCGAAGGTGTCGTTGAAGGAAGTCAGCATTTGTGTTCACTCGCATTATTTGCGTCGCAACAGGAATTGCAGAGCTGCGGGAAGGCAAAGCAACGGTTATGCTCACGAAATTCAGCAATGAGTACAAACACGTCAAGAAAGGAACGACGGTCGCATACATCGAAGAAATTGTGAAAGCCACCAGAGCTTTCGCCTTCGCGGATTCTGTGGAGCCTGCTAAGAGAAACCAATCCCCTCCATCAGCTTTCAATGTCAATCCCAGCCTTCCGAACCATTAGCAAGAACAGCTCAAGACACTCCTCCTGCAATACTGAGATTGCGTTTCGTCATCGTGAAAAATTCCGCAGACACCAATCACTAAACATTGCTTCGTAAACGAGAAAAATGCCAGACCACTATGTCAGTGTCCGTACAGGGTTTCGGTGCAAGAACGCGAGGCCGTAATGACACAAGTTGATGAAATGCTACAGGACATCTTTCAGTCGTCAAGGAGTCCATGAGCGTTCCCCGTGGTGTTAGTGAAGAAAAATGATTGAACCCTACGTTTCTGCATCGATTATCACCACCTGAACAAAACACAAAAAACGACGTGTATTCTCTCCCATAAATAGACGACGCAGTAGATCGGCTTCATAACGCCAAGTACTTTTCGTCAACGGACCTCAAAACTGGCTATTAGCAAATCGAAGTTGTAAAAACAGATCAAGAGAAGACGGCATTTATAACACTGGACGGCCACTTCGAGTCTAAGGAGATGCCCTTCAGTTTTTGCTCAGCGCCTGCGACTTTTCAACGCGTTATGGATACAGTACTGACAGTATTGAAGTGGAATACTAGCCTTGTGTACTTGGACGACGTCGTCGTGTTTTCCTCGAGTTTCAACGAGCATCTTCTGTGCCTTGAAGTTGTACGTCAAGCCATCAAGATGTCCGGACTCACACTGAAGCCAGAAAAGTGCAGATTTGCGTAAGAGGAGCTCTTGTTCTTTGGGCACGTGATTAGCAAGTGTGGAGTTCGTCGCGATCCACGGAAAACAGCCGCCAACTTCCCACCGCCCACTGACAAGAAGGCGGTGCACCGATTTCTGGGCCTGTGCACCTATTATAGACAGTTTGTGAAAAACTTCGCCCGCATCGCCGATCCACTCACTAACCTTACCAAGGCTGACGTGGAGTTCAAGTGGGAAACGCCGCAGGAACACGCTTTCCAGAAGCTTAAACATCTCCTCCAGACGCCTCCGTTACTTGCCCATTTCGACGAATTTGCCGAGACAGAAATACACACTCACGCAGGCAGCGTAGGTCTCGGCGCCGTTCTTATGCAGACGGCTGACAGACTTGAAAGGGTTATTCGTTACGCCAGCCGATCGCTATCCAAAGCCGAAGGCAATTACTCCACAACAGAAAAGGAGTGCCTCGACATCATCTGGGCTACGTCGAAATTTCGCCCCTACCTTTACAACAGGCCCTTTAAAGTTGTGAGCGACCACCACGCCTTGTGTTGGCTAGCTACCATGAAGGACCCTTCAGGTCGCCTCACATCATGGAGCCTGAGACTTCAAGAATATGACATTACCGTCGTTTACAAGTCCGGCGAGAAACACTCCGACGCCGACTGTCTCTCTCGTGCGTCTGTCGACCAACCACCGCCCGACGACGTGAATAACGACTACTTTTTAGGAACGATAAATGCCGACGACTTCGCTGAGCGGCAGTGGGCCAACCCGGAACTTAAGGCCCTAATAGAGTACCTCGAAGGCAGGACCGCCGAAGTCGCGAAGGTATTCAAGCGCGCACTCGCGTCGTTCTTCCTGCGAAACGGTCTTCTCAAAAAGAAAAAAAACTTTTCACCGCTTCGAGCCAAGTATCTCCTTGTGGTGCCTCCAGCTCTGCGACCTGAACTCCTGCAGGCCCTGCACAACGATCCGACGGCAGGGCACCTTGGTGTTTGCCGCACGCTTGCGAGGATACAAGAAAGGTACTACTGGCCACGTCTTACCACTGACGTCACTCGTTATTTGAGGACATGCCGGGACTGTCAGCGCCGCAAGACACCGCCGACAAGGCGAGCGGGACTTCTGCAGCTAATTGATCTACCTCGCTGACCATTCCAGCAGATTGGTATGGACCCACTGGGGCCGTTGCCGACCTCGGCTTTCGGAAGCAAGTGGATCGTGGTAGCTACTGACTACCTAACCCGCTACGCCGAGACGAAAGCCCTGCCCAAAGGCAGTGCATCCAAGGTAGCTAAGTTCTTCGTCGAAAATATCATCCTACGTCACGGCGCCCCGGAGGTCCTCATCACGGACAGACGAACGGCATTTACTGCTCACCTAACTCAAGCGATCTTGGCATACAGCCAGACAAACCACCACCGGACGCCAGCGTACGAACCACAGGGCAACGGCCTCACCAAGTGGCTAGACAAGACGATCACCGACATGCTGGAAATGTACGTCGATGTCGAACACAAGACATGGGACGCCATTCTTTCGTACGTGACCTTCGCATACAACGTGGTAGTACAAGAGACGACGCAGATATCTCCATACAAATAGGTCTACGGAAAGAGCCCAGCAACGACGCTCAATGCCATGCTACCCAACGTCACCAAAGAAGAAAACCTCGATATGAGCGAGTACCTTCAACGCGCCAAAGAAGCCCGACAACTCGCGTACCTCCGTATCAAAAATCAACAGACAACCGACAGCCGCCATTACAATCTTCGACGACGCTCTGTGGAATACCAGCCCGGTGAACGTGTTTGGGTGTGGACGCCGATACGCCGACGTGGACTTCTGCTACGCCGACGTGAGCTTCTGCGATGGTACTTTTGACCATACAGGGTGGTTCGACGTCTCGGCTCATTTGATTACCAGGTTGTTCCGACGGCATCACGAACTCTCAACGACGCCGATCATGACCTGAAGTCGTCCATGTCGTGCGCCTCAAGCCGTTTCCTGCGCATTAACAACCTGAAACAGTGTTTTTTGTATTATTTCTGTATCGTAATTTATTGCATTATTGTTGTACTTTTATCTTCCGTTAAAGCATCAGGACGAAGCCATTTTCTGAGGGAGGCAACGCCAAGTTCTTGTTCTCAAGTATTGTTATCGCCCCAATACACTACGTATTTCTCAGCACAAACCATGCCTGCAGTCTTCGAGAAGCTTCGGGACTGTAGTAGATAATTTCGATAGGATCACGCCCACTCCGCGAACTAAACAAGTTATTCTGGAACCTATGTCGCCACTGGTTCTTGCGCTGGAACATTCGACGGCAAGTGTATAAATACCGACGCGCTTCGCCACTCGTCAGTTTTTTATCGACGGCCGACGCTCCGTTCGCAGCTATCCGTGCAAGCCTGCTACTGTGATCCGACTTTTTGTTGACCGAGCACAGATTCGCCCAAATGAACAGATTATTCTTCAACGTACTTTCTGCTTCTTCGTCGAGGTCACGACCCTGTGACAATAAGATTATGAGTGACGCCGTAGTGAAGGGCTCCAGAGATTTTGACAACCTGGGGTTCTTTAACGTGCACCCAAATCTAAGCACACGGGCCTACAGTGTTTCCGTCTCCATCTGAAAAGCAGCAGCCGCAGCCGGGATTTGATCCCGCGACCTGCGGGTCAGCAGCCGAGTACCTTAGCCACTAGACCACCACGGCAGGGCGAGACCGACAACGAATTCGAAAAAGATGCGACGGCTTTCCTTTTTATACACTTCAGCTGTCTGTGTTATACAGTATTGTGGAGTTACAACTCCGCAATTGGAATGACTCCGTACTTATTCCCGATTCTCGTGACCCTAGAATGGAATGATAATTGAGTGTGGAGAACGCTTGGAGGGATGGAAATTGGATGGAGTCAAGCGCTTCCTGAACGAAATGAAACAAAAGTTGCATTACAATGTTTTGGAAATAAAGTACCTTTTTCTCTCCGCGCTGCTCTTCAAACTTCAATAATTACGTAGCCATAGCCTCAAACTGAAGTATAAAGCAGTTTTAAAATTAGTTGCCTGGTTATAACCACGCTAAGTTTATAAATCACGTGAGTACTACAATTCTGTCGTTATATAGCCTCATATATTGAAGTTTGTTTCTATTCTTTTCATAGCCGCTGCACTATGCCTTTGGTATCCGTCCTGCGAACTCGGCCGCGGCATACCCCCTCCTTCCCCGCCATGTAGGACCCCCCTCCCCAAGTGTGCATGTGAGGCCCACACGCAAAAAAAAACGATTCGCTTGATCGTCATTTTAGCAATAACAAATTTCGGCTAAATATTATTAAACACTCACCATTTGTTCAAACATGATGACCGTGCAAATACTATAAGTAGCGGTAGAGCTGCCCCTCTGAGAAGCAGTAGGGAGGTTGTAGTGCACGATATATGACACCAAGCTTCTATACTCCAACCTCGTTAACGCGTTTTGCTTACTTTTTCAGTTTTAATTACATCCTATGGCAAAACTGCTTGCCGGTGTAGTGAGAATGAATTCATAGAAATAGTTCACGCGGCACAAATAGGGACAAAAAACAGAGACACGCGGACAAGCGCAATATAACAATTATTAGATTGCGCTTGCGCGTGTATTTCTTTTCTTTGTCTGTCTTTGTTCTGCGCAAAGTGCTACTACGCATCTGATGACATCATCTTTATAGGGCGTTTATTCTTCACTCGATAATACCATCAAGATGTATTTTTTATGTTGAGGATTGACAGGAATGGAATGGAATCAACTGGTCATTCCCGGAGTGGGAATAAGCAAAGTTTTCATATTCTGAGAATTGAAAGGAATGGAATTGTGGCAAGTTCCTATTCCTCGGAATCTAATCGAATTACATGAATTGGAGGCACCCATGTCGGAACACTGGTGTACTACGCTATTGTAAACCCGTGTTCCTCGCACTGCGTCTGTCCGTCTGAAGTGCACAAGCCGGTGCTGTTTTGTTGCCCACAGTCTACAGGTCAGCAAGCAAACTCACTCATGAGACGACTCACGCATACTCACTCAGACGAAGGTTGAGACATAAGTAAGCATGAGTGAGTCTGCGTGAGGAACTTTTCGGGACTGTGGAGAAACATATTACTGAGTCCGGTGGAGAAACATATTACTGTGTTTCTGTCGGAGTGAGTCCGGTTGACGTACACTCCGCGTGAGACCCTAAGGCCGAGGTAGATCATGTTAGGAGTGAATCTGAGTGAGCTCCACATTGTTTCCCCAACCTCTCTTTCTATCTACTGAGCTTCAGCATTACTCTAAACCCTATGTCGACTCACGTTTACATAATTCCGTCTGCTCACACATCAAGGTAGCAGCCTGTATTGGCCAGCTGATTGTTATTTGAACAGTGCGTCAGTTACGGAAGGGGTGAGGTGGCTTGACACTCTCCCACAGTTTTTTTCCAAAGGAAGGTGTTCAAAATTTTCGTGTGAGCCATCACTTTTCATAACAATGTCCTTAGTGGATTGCATCCACTTATTACTTGTATTTGAAAGTACGAGGTTGAGACCCCAGGTATAATCCAGATTATGTCATATGTTGATGTTACAAAGCACTAACACATGGCACGATGCAGCCGATTGTACCCCTGCGGACTCATGAGTCGATTCACTCTGATTCTCACAGAATCGGGTGGAGCTTTGAGTCTGAGTACGAGTGAGTCCTAATGAGCAATATATTGGTTGAGCCTCAGGGAATCAGATGCAGGATAATGTTAGTGAGTCTGATTCCGAGTGAGTACGCTTGATGAAAACATTGAGGAGTGTGAGTTCGAATGAGTGTAATGACCTAGTGTATTTCATGAGCGAGTCTGAGGGAGCCCTAAATCTTGCTAAGCTATAGTGAATACCGGTCGACCCACTCGCTTACCTCGTGTTGAGAATGCGGTATGCACTCGAGGAGAGCACAGTAATGATGACTTGATCGCCAGACGCGTTGAGCAGCTTCTTGACCTGTGGCAAGGGCATCTTGCCGATGGACGTCCCATTGACGGCCACCACCACGTCCCCCTGGAGCAGCTGTGACCGCTGGGCTGGGCTTCCCCGCTTCACGCTCTGCGCTTACCCGGGAAGCGAGAAAAAAGTCCATCATCTCGGGAGCTGACCTACACCACTGTCCACATCGCAGCACTTTGTGAGGAACGACGGGGCATTCTCTTAGTACCAAGATTGAATGAGTACAGTTTTTGTTGTAGAGTACAAAGGCACGTGAAACAAAAACGCAACAAAAAGTATGAAGAAATATTTTACTAAATCTTGGTCTAAAAGCAAAAATATTAAAACGAGCCCTTACGATGATAACCACGTGACAGGAATAGGGTTGCTACTACTCCACATTTTTTTTATTTTGGCTTTTAGTAATTAACATTCGTTGATACCGACAATCATGGATTGGTTTGGCATTGACCGTCAATGCATGAACGCTGTCGAGTCATAAGTCACCAGATGACAATCTAGAGTCACCATATATTTCGTAATAAATGATTAGTGAAATGAAGGAAGGTTACAGGTGCCTTTTTTAAACCTGAAGCGTTTTTCAGTGAACTAAAAGCAATTTGAACTTGCGTTTTCATTCTGGTATCACCCAATCAGTGCATAACTGTGATGTTCTCTTTTCTGCCTTCATGCTCTTCACTCTTGGTAATTTCCCAATCTAGCTTGTGTAACTACGTTCTATGCTAAAAGTTTGCTGAAAATGGTTCCTTACCTCGACCATGTAGTAGAATTTGTCCCCTTCGCCCTTGACTCTTTCGAGGTTAACACCAAAGCTCCAGAACTTTCCTAGGCTCCTTCTCCGAAAAAGAATCACGTCCAGCTTCTCTGATGATCGCGCTGTTTGTGATTCACTCATACCTATACAGATGAAAAATTGCTACTGTTACGGAAAGTAACAAAAACTGTGCGCTAAGACCCTTGCAACATATTGAGTGCATGGATGCTCAATTCAAAAACTAACGTTGAGTAGCAGGAGGTATGTATGAATGGCTTAACAGATGCTATACACGTCCCCTCGTAACGGGGTGGTGATTTGTACCACCAGGCTCGACACAATAATTCGTTTCTTCAAGTTAGCTAAGATCTCTTTCAAAAATATATATCTTCAATAGACCCGCCGTGATGGTCTAGTAAATAAGGTTGTCGACAGATAACCTGAAAGCCGCGGACACAAGTCCCAACCAGGATGGCTTCACTTTCTGATGGAAATGAAAAGGTATAAGCTGGTGTACTTAGATTTATGTGCACGTTTAATACCACAGGTGGTCAAAACTTTCACAGCCCTGCACATCAGCGTGTTTTATAATCGTATCATAGTTTTGAAAATTTCGCCACCATCAGTTATTATTATATTATCTCTACTACAAAAGAAGAAAATCAGAGTCCACTGCCCGGCTTTTTTGGCAGACGGTTCATAGTTCTCTCACCATTTATTTCAGCCGCTTTTCATTATTTTTCTGCTGCGAATACTATAGCCATCTTTAACGTATATTTATTGCGGGCATGTTCAGCCTTTCATAGTTCTCCCAAAAACACAAGGCTTCATGTAGGCTCCTTCCCTGCCCACAAATACACTTGAAACAATACACCTGGTACACAAGGTACTGGCGTTCAGTACAATACAATAACATGCGGCGAGTAGGCGACCTCAGACCAAGTTCAGCGTCCATTCTGCGATGCTCTCCTTGTACTCGCATTGCTTTACGCTACTCAGCTCTCACCGTTAAAAACAGTTACCACAAGCATCCATGACCACAAGGGTTTGCGCATTCATTGATCGCAGACGTCAGTCGTCGGAATAGAGATGTATCACCGAGTTTCAGCATGGGTGCATTCACGTTAAACAATGCTATACCTGTCAAGAGACATTGTTAAAAGGTATAGATAGGCACATGTATACTTATATTTAGGTGCGTGTTTATTACCTCAGATTGTCGAATATTGGTTGATACTATAGCTGATTAGGAGACATTGTTAAAGCTAGCTTTCTTATATCAATGTGCAGTAAACATTCAAATTGTTTTGTACCAATTTGTTTCTCTTGTGACAGCTACCCTTATCATAGAAGCATAACCATGTTGTTGTTGTTTTTTCTCTTCATCGCTGCCATCAAGTTAAATTCTCAACGCCTCTCAGCAGAGAAGCGAATGGCTTTTCATTTACCGCTCTTGCTGAAATTTCGCTTTTACCAGTATAACTATTGGTGGGCCTTCTAGCTGTCCCTCTCCACGGCTTGACAAGGCAGTTTCTATACAAACAAGCAGAACACTTTCTTTGCCCAACTAGTTTCTTTCATATTCCGTAGCCTCTTCTCGAATCTTATTCTGTTCTCAGATTTCCTGGCTTCAAAACATCGATCTACATGATAGCGCCACCTCGTATGAAATTTAAAACAAAAATTCTTTATTCAGAGATAGTAGCCCTAACTGGTTTCATTGTTACTTTTAGCATGCTCAAAATATTCGTATACTTAATATTATTTTGCTATATGGACGAAAAGTTTCGGGGACCATGTTTTAGCCGCATGTTTAGCCTGGATGCATTTACGTCACAATGATGCAAAATACCTACATAATTAATATGTTATCACTTTTGGTTCCGTGCCAACTCAAGCATTGCGTGAGAACAAATATAATTATCTCCCAATATTTAGTCTCTATTGGTGTTGATGTGAAGCTCATCCTGCGCTAATAGTAAGCCAAAATACCTGAAGGAGCAAAAGACACTGCGTGCAGTGCTCGCTGTTGCCAGCACGGTTTGGAGTCGAAAATTTATGAATTAACCACTGCCGTGGCCGTGGAATCGCGTTATGTGGCTTTCACGCTAAGTAGTGTGCGCGGGGTTCTGATAATAATTCGTGACTTGATATTTATATTCTACCCTCAGAGTCAGGTGCCAGATAACAAACGGCACATAGGCGGTGCACTCCTGCATACTGACAGCAATAAAAAATACCCGTGACATTCGCGCGGCACGGAAGTCACGCATACAGCTAGTAAGAGCAGGCGCAAGAGGGAAAAAAAGGAGGGTGCGCCGCCATCTCCGTCGCGCCAGCCTAGCACCAGGAGCCGTCATCAACTTACGCAGAACCGTTCAGTCACAAGTGTGTGCGCAGAAAAAAATTGCCCGCAGCTTCCCTCGGGGGAACACTGAGGAGGATGCGGAAGCGGTTCCGCCAACAGTTTGGCCGGCGCTGGTCGAAGGGACGTCGATCATTCTATTTGTGGATTCGTGAGCATTCATTTCACGGCGACTTCGGACGTCGACGCGCCGTACAAACCAACGGACGAGCGGCAACTGAGCGAGCGAGCGCCGACCTTGAGTATATATACAGCGCGACGGCACATGCGCTGTCAGCTGTCGAATGTTCTCGAAGGAGAAGCGCGCGCGCGGCACAGATGGCGACGGCGCGACGGCGTATGCGCTGTCAGCTGTCGAATGTTCTCGAAGGAGAAGCGCGCGCGGCACAGATGGTGGGCGACGGCGCGACGGCGCATGCGCGCGCGTCAGCTGTCGAATGTTCGAGAAGCGGTGCGGACGGCGCGGACGGCGCACTACAAGGCGCGAGTATAAGATGCTTCCGCATCTAAAAAAAGAAAGACACGCCCCCTTCCCCCTTTGCCGTGGCCACGGCAGCTGGGCACCCAGCACCGCCATGACGTTCGCCATCGCCTGCATGACGTGGCATTTGTGCGTCGCCGTTTCGTCCCGCTGTCTTGTGATGGTCGTTTTTCTACAAGAAGGTCTGAGACGGAAACATTTTCTGATACTATATGGCACACTTCATTCAAGATATCATACATCTCTCTGCATTTGGGCATACACTATAATGTGCTGTCCCATTGTTACTCTTTCGACTTCAATAAAAGAGTACAGAAAATCTTCCGTTTATCAGTTGCCGAGGTATGACGCTGTGTCATGCACTAAATAAAAGAGTACTAGTGCATGCGTGACAGCTTTCTGAAACACTGGCCTATGTATGTTGATGCTCATGTTCTACCAAACAAGTTGAACTGATGATTTTAGTAAAGCATGGCAAAAAAGAAACAAACCGAAGGCCGCTAGACAGAACAAGATCAAAATTGAAAATCTATTGGTCGATCGTTGATTAATGGTTGTCTAATTTGATGATGAACATCAAGTACAGAAATCAGAAGTCAGGGGCAGAAGTCCGCATAAGAGCCCGGCCGTGGTAGTCTAGTGGTTAAGGTACTAGGTTGCTGACCCGCAGGTCGCGGGTTGGAATCCCGGCTGCGGCGGCTGCATTTCTGATGAAGGCGGAAATGTTGTAGGTCCGTGTGCTCAGATATGGGTGCACGTTAAAGAAGGGAAGGTGGTCAAAGTTTTCGGAGCCCTGCACTACGGCGTCTCTTATAATCATATGGTGTTTTTAGGACGTTAAACCACACATGTCAATCAATCAATCAATCGAAGTCAGCATGAGAGCATATTTAACCAGTATTTGCTTACTGTTTTCAATATTAAGTACAGTTCTCATATACCAGCATAAATTTGTAACAGTGAACCACGAGCAAGACAACCAGTTTACTGCTGTGGAGGTAATGTACCAGCTATAAAAATCCCCATTTTCTAAAAAGCAACTGCTAGCAGTAAGAATAAATATTTTAAGGTTCGTTCTGCACCATTTCTTGACCCTAACTGCATGCTGACGTTCAAAAAAGAGATGCGCAGAAGCATTACTTATTTGGAGGGAGACCAACCTGTCCGTCGCTAATTTGTGTACGTCATACTTGACCTTGGCGCACGTTTTAGCATTCACTTGAAGAGCGATGTGATGCTGAATAAAGGTACGAGTAGCCACTCCCCATAAATAAGATCAGTTAAAGACTGAAAGTGAGTAAAAAGCACTCTATACAGCAAAATAATGCGCATAAATTTAAATTGCAGAAATAAGTAATCGTTGAAATGCTAAAAAGGTCCTGCTGCCCCAGCGTGCAGCCCGCGGCAGTTCGCGCGTACTAAGTGCAAATGTTAGAGCAGGCACGCTAAAATACCCATGCAACGTTTACGTGCGAAAGCGCATTGTCTTCAAACAGCTGAGAATAGGCTGCTGTCTCTGACACGCGTGTACCTCCCGAAACAAATCAGCGAAATTTTTCACAGCACACGCACGTGCGAGAAATATACGCAGGTTGCGACAGCTGAACACAGCCTCATCTCCAAATTTCGGTGAGCGTAACACCCGCAGTTCACGGGAAAGCACTAAAACGACGCAGAAACACGCGTTAATCGTTCTTGCAGAACGGCGCACCATAAACCTAAGTCAGAGCCGAAAGCGCTCATCGTGGTTGTCACGAATTCATGAAGCCGTACAAACTATTCGCTGTTCAAATGCATGCGCATGGCACAAAAACAGTTCAAGGTTTCGAAGACGGTTTTCAAAAACTCACTTGGTAGATATATACCCCAAAAAAGACTCCCCCGTCATGCGGTGGCGTTGTGGTGCAATGGGAAAGACATGAGGTCGCGAGTTCGATTCCAGGGATGTGCTTTGCATGCTAATCTCGTAAGTATAGGTAATTGTGATAACTATGGTTTTCTGATTACCTGTAGTCGTAATATGCGCCGAATTCTCGGCGAGAAACCGCTCTGAAAAGCGTAAAATAGTACTTTCTTTCCGTAACCGCATCAAGGCCGGGCCGCCTACAGAGAGTCACTTTTAACCGCAGGCCGTATATTGCGAGGAAAAATTTGACCTAAAATTCCGGCTACTCTGAAGGCCACTTCAAATCGGGCTGGTTTCTCTGCAACACGGCTACGGAACCGTCTAGAAGCGGTGATAATTTGACCTGATTTCCTGCCTGCGGGCGTACAGTCTAGCCAGGATTCGACTTAGAGTGTACAGTGATTGCACATGCGAATGAACAACGTCTCAGGAGTTTATGCGTGGAGTGCGACCATATGCGCAAAGATTTCCAAAGTAGTATGAGTAAAGCTGAATAATTTTTGTGTCTAACTATTTTAGAACTGCATCTTTAAGTTTTGCTTTTAGTCTAACGCTTGGATAATAATCTTCACACGGTTCTTCGAAAGCTTAGGGCTGAATGCCTGGTTTCACAACGCTCTATTGACCGACGTCTCCTTTTGTCCGTCTGCGTGTATGCATCGAATGATTTCAGTGATGTATGGTACTTTTTTATTTTAATGAATTTTCCTGTATTGAAGTGGATTCTACTTGGTTTCATTTTGTTTTCCATTGATCGAACAGTGTGAAAAACAGTATCTTACTCACCGGACATCGCTCCAGCTCCAATCATGCTGTCACCGACAGAAACTTTCCTGTAATCGATTTCGGAAGATTCTATACCAGACGTGTTCATGAAGTGGTCATCCACGTCGATGGCCTTTTTGGCTTTCAGCTGCATACAATGAAAAGGAAGATGCAGATGTGCAACTTTTCATGAGCACTACTGGATGTTATCCAAATGCTGAAGTATGCTGCAATGTTTTCACAAATATAAGGCTCTATTATCTTATATAGAATATGTGAGACTGATATATATAGTTTCATGAATGGGAGCCTGTATCGTAATTCTTTCACATAGCTGCATTCAAGAACTGATTCCTTCTGAGGGCATGCCAGAGCATAACCACCTAACAAGTTGTAAGCTAAGCTCGCGGTAAATGATCACAATTCGTCGAACAGCGTCAAAAGAATACTCTAACCGTAAAATTGAACTGGCATTGGTACGTCTACAGTATATGCAACAGGGCTCTTCAGAAACTTTGGTGTCTTTGACTCACGTTGAGATACTCGACAAAACAATGCAAACTGGCAACCTGAAAGAATTTAAACGAGCCCACAGTTGCACATGGATTGGTTACTTGGTCGCCTCTTCACCAACATGATGTTGATATGCCAAAATCGGTTAATGAGAAGGAATAAGGGTCATATTTTTTCGCTAAGATAGGCTACTCACACCTAAATGTCAAGCTTGTGTTTTATCGCCCCACTCCTTGGAACATCGTCGCACTTGTCACCGTGTCATCCTTATGCATACAATAGTTCACACTGTTTCCAGGGCTATAGCACACATATCTTTCAATGCATTTTCCGCAAGCCGTATTTACTCGTTTGAGCCCTAAATTACTATGTGCTTTAGATAAACTTAAAATTGATCGAATCTACTTCTTTTTCCGCATAAGGTTGATTTATTTTCATTCGATTGATGGGCGTCTGCACGAACTTGGTGCTGAGAAATATGACAAGTAATTATGTACTTGTGTATTTTAATAAATATTATTTTTCATTGTGTTCAACATTTGTATTGTTGGCGTCTGCCCAACGCACGGCTAGTAGAAAAGCCTAGCTCTAGCTCCAGTCATACAAACCTGATGACTGAATATCTCAATACTGCCTGTACCTCTGCAGAGTTGGAATACCTTTTCCGTATTGTGTGACAACCATGCTAAAGGGTTCACCGGCATCCACAGATTTTTTTTTATTGCGAAAGCAATTATATAGAGACTCTCGGCTCCATATGATTCTGCCGGTGTCGTCGTTGCAGTCATTCACCGTATATGTGTACGTATCTATATATATGAAAATGCGAGACAGAAAAATAATCCTAATACGCCATGTACCATCTCCCCGAAAGATGGGATGCGAAGCAGCAGTGTTGTGCACGGCGCCGACACGGGTGAAACGGGAGTTGACGTGGGTGATGGAAAAACGGTTGGAAGCGAAACTCGGTGTAGCGTCTACTCGAGTAAACGTTTGTATAAAACGCGAAGACTTGGGAGGCAGGGTGCGTTGATGACGCTTGCGCTCTGCTTCCTTGGCTCTTCTCTCGTCGGTGCTACCCGCATGCCATCTGTATTCTCGAACGTCATCAGTGTTCTTGGCTCGCACCCCGTCGGTGTCGCTAGTATTGCACTGCCGACGCTTGGATTCGACTTCTCTGGCTGGCACCTCGTCGGTGTTGACGTCCCATTTGCGAACGCGATTGGCTTCGCTAACCCTCGCAAAGCCAGTAACAGGAGGGAAAGGAACGCTGACTCTAGCGGGAAGCATACTGCGACGGTGTCCCACCCGTCCCCACGATCATGCAGCAAGCAGCGGTGCGCTGTACACATTGATGGTGCCGCGAGATTCAGGAAGCACCCGCAGCGCACGCACCTGCCAACTCGCGGCTTCTTCTCGCCGACAGATGGAGAAACGTGGTGTGTTTTATATTATGCCCACGTAAAGAGTGGGTTCGAGCGTGGCAAGTAGTGAAGAGGTTGAAGCGAGAGATAGCGGACACGCGTTGAGCGCGCGGTAGACTAGGAAGAAAGACGTCACCGCAAACTTCTAGGGGGGCTTGAGCTACTTGGTACCGCTCCAACACCTGCGATGAAGGGAGCGTGCCGACGGAGGGACAGCGTTACACAGGCTAGTCAAAAAGCTGCTTCGCAGCTAAAAAACTCCGGAGTGGAGTAAAACGTCTGACCTTTCGTTAGAGAGCACGCGGCGTTAACCACTGAGTTACGAAGCAGCACCTCTCTGAACGTTCAAACGACAAGCTATTTATAAGGACCATGGGGGAAATAGCATGTTTTCAATATTACAAGTGAGAAGGCGCGTTGCGCACGCGCAGCTCGTCGCGATGCGCCGATGCGCGCTCAACTACCATGCGTGCTTTGCTCTATGGAGAAAAGGGGCCTCATCTGCCCACTTATCCTGTGGTGGGGAAGAATCGCGTGCTTTTGGCTTTCATCGGAACGATTGCGTTTAGTTGCCTGGAGCACAAAGATCAATTCGCTCGCCAGCCAGGCTACGTTTGCGAAAAGCGCGCGTGTTTAGAACACATCGAAGTAAGAATGGGGACACTTGTTAGTTTGCACTTATATCTTTAGCTGTGATTACGTCTCGTGCGTTGTTTTTCTCTAAAGAGCACGTTAAGTGTCGAGCTGTGAACGTTGTTAGCTGACTCTCATCTCGTGTGTGTTGTTTTTGTGCCTCCTTTGTGCGTGAGCAGTGCGCGGCACGTTTTAATATTCTTGCTGTTCTCAGCGTTACACTCCAAGTTGTTGTTCTCGCATTGATTGCTTCGCCCGCGTGGAAAACCGTGACTTTTTTTTACATGCATGGCCGATGCCTGGCCGGAAAACTGACTTTTTTTACATGCATCTTTTTCAGCGGTTTGAACAGGTGGGACAATCCACAGAAGTTGCACAGCGTCCCATTTTATACGGTTGTCACACGGCCACTTTTAACCGCGATCAGTGCCGTTCCGGGTTAAGCACGATCGAGATTAGATGCTGCTACACGTTCACTTTTAATCACGATCAGGCGTGATCGGGATCAAGACTATTGTCACAAAACGAGCGCTCAAAAAGGGCGCGCTGCCAAATTCTCGCGACAAAGCGCCGGAGGGATGCCTCGAGGTCAACAAAAAAAACAAACATTCAAAGACTCCCCGGGCGCGCGTCTCTCTCCCTCGGAAGCGCACGTTCGCCAATCAACCTCCTCATATCGGCATCCGAGCAAGCCCTGGAAAGTTCTCGATGGAAAGGGGCGTGGTGATGCAGGGTTGCGTCATCTGTCGCGGACGGCCCTCGAACCGTCTCGCGCTTTCCCTAGCCTTCCTTCGCGGCGTAGCGCGCCGACGAAATGATGAGAACTTTCTGGAATCTCGCGCGGAAGGTAATTAACAGAGCAGCAGAGGTGGAAGATCAGGAGAAGAAGGAAGTTAGCGCCAGTGTGCGTGATGGTCATTCCGCCACGTCTGTCGGTGAAGGTTTTGTCCTTAGTGACAAAGCAGGAGAAGAAGAATGTATGCGCCAGAGTGCGTAGGGTGTTCCGCCGTGTCGTCGGCGAAGGTTTTGTCCTCAGTGACAAAGCAGGAGGAGAAGTATTATTGCGCCAGAGTGCGTAGGATGTTCCGCCTTGTCGGCGAAGCCTTTTGCCCCCAGTGACAAAAGAGGAGAAGAAGAGGATTTCCACCAGAGGGGTGAAGACTCGAGCTACAGGCAAGAGTGTGTGCCTGCCACCAGTGAGCGAAGACGCGTGGCAACAGCTGCGTGTGGGAAGCCGACGTGTTGCCGGCGAAGAAGTTTGGAGGTTGGAGAGCAGCCGATTGAAGACGCGAGGTTTCCTGGAAAAGAAACTTCAGGGGCAGCGGAACGACAACAACGCTGGACTTTGAGTAAGTGATTCTCAGAAGAGTATCATTCAGACTTTTGTTCCAAGAACCTTGGACTGAATAAGTTTTCTAACTCTTTAGTCTTTAAGTGTCTTGGTCGTTCGATGCATGCGACTGCATTGTAGTGCGTATTGTTGTCTGTGTCCGTCGTTTCGAGTGTGGCTGATTGTACTGTGTAGTACGTTGCTTGATTGGTGACATATTGTAATCAACTACTGTGGAGTGTGCATACTTGTGTGTTGTTTTGATCTGCGATAATTGAGAATATTATTTCGTTTTGTTTATTAACTCTCGGTTCTGACTTGTTCTTTGGGCCACAGCCGGCGTCCGCTGGCGCGCAAAATAGCACCACTTCTAAATTGTCCACGCTTTCGTAGTGCGGTTTGGGAAGCCGATATTTTTGCCCTTGGAATTAGCCCGGCGATTGCCTACCTAATTAACGGGACCCATGACAATTATTCTGGCGTCCGCGACAGGACCTTTTGGTGCACAGTGTGTCCAAAGTAGTGAGAAAGAGCCTCGAGTTGTTGATACCGCTATCGGAACGATTTTGTGTGCTGCTCAGTGTTCTCGTTGACGAGTGCAGGGGAGTGTTCCGATATACTGATTTAGGCAGATATTGTTTTGCACGTGGCAAGACTTTAATTGTGAGACACCAAGGAACTCGAAAAGTTAGTAGCTCTTGTTGAGAAGATGGGTCTTTCTGGAAGTGGGTAAGCCGAACTACGGAAGTGGGTAAGCCAGAAGGAGAAGGAGGCGGTGGAGAGAGAAAAGTTGACAGCCGAAAGGGCGAGAGAAGAAAGAGAGCAGCAATTGAAGTTAGAACTGGAGAGAGAAAGACTGGCAGCTGAGAGGGCGAAAGAAGAAAGAGAGGAAAGGGAACGGCAGCGACAGCATGAGATGGAACTTGAGCGGCTCCGTTTGCAACAGTGAAGTGAAACTGCGGTCCAAGCTAGAGTTCAAATCAGCGAACGGGTGGACCACGGCTTAGGCTTGAACCAAAGCAAGCTGCTCGTAGCGTTTGATGAAAAGAAGGACGACCTTACGCCTACCTTCACCGATTTGAGATGATTGCGAGGAGCCAGAATTCGCCGGAACATCAATGGGCAACTGCTTTGAGTTCTTGCTTGAGTGGTGAAGCGCTCAGTGCGTACGGTAGGCTGACACCTACCGATGCAGCCAACTATGCAAAGGCTAAAGCCGCTTTGCTGAAGCGATTTAGATTTACTTTGGAAGCATTCCGGGACAGATTTCGGACAGGAAAGCCAGCTGATGGTGAGAAGGCTACGCAGTATGCCACCTGACTTTGCCATTATTTCTACAGATGAATTGAACTTTCAGGGACAGCGCAGGAGTACGATGAGCTTAGAGAGCTCCTTTTTAGAGGTCAATTTCTCACCAGTTGCCACCCAAGCCTGTTACTGTACTTGAAAGAGAGGAGAGCTAAGTCACTTGAAGACATGTTTGAATTAGCTGATCGATTCTTGGAAGCGCAAGGTAGAACTAATTTGGCCAAGGTTAAGAAGGAGTGTCCCAAAGATTTGAAAAATTCGGCACCCGAACAAAAGAAGCGTGCACCGGAGAGTGTTCCGCGATGTTTTCTATGTAACCGAGTGGGTCATCGCGCGAACAGCTGTCGAACCATCTTCATGAACCCTACGGTCGTAAAATATTTCAAGTGCTGTCAGACTGGGTACAAAACAGACGCATGTCGTAACGGAGCGAGTCAAACTCACCAGGTATCCTGTGTGCTAGCAGCACCGAAATCCGATGGTGATGCCGTCACCGACGGATTCGTAGAGTTGAAAAATGGGGAAAAACTTCCTATTGTGGGTGCTGTAATGACAAAACAGCTAACTGGTGTTACGAAGGGAATGCCAATGCTGCCTAGAAAAGTTGTGGGCAAGAAGATTACGGTGTTAAGAGACAGCAGTAGCTCCTCGGTTATCGTGCGGAGAAATTCGGTACGGGAAAGTGAGTTAAGAGGCAAAACGAAACCAGTTTCCTAATTGACAGTATGGTTCGGATGCTTCCGAAGCAGAAATTGAGGTTGTAACCCCCAACTTCAGCGGGAAGGTTACTGCTCTATGCAGAACGGCCCCCGTGTATGACCTCGTCATCGGAAACATCGACGGAGCGCGAGGGCCGAATGGTCCAGAACGTTTGGGGGAAGACCCGAAGATGGAGCCCCTGCCGACACAAGGACCGCGAGATACAGTGGAGAAAAATCCCGTGAAGGACTTCACTCGAGCCCAAGGTGAAACTTGGGTGCAAGAGACAGTAAAAGAGGAGATGATCGTGTTGAATGAGTTCCATTGCTGAGCAGCTGGACTTACGACGGCACGACCTCAACCGACCGACAATGAAAAGTTCACGGAGAGGGCCAGCCAGGCCCAATGTCGTTACATGAACAAGCGGAGAATATCCGAACAGGGTCGGTTGAGCGTTATGACCCGTTAACAATGTCGGAAGTGACAACGATGGCTGAGACGCCGCCTCAGATACCGTCGTTGGAAAGAGCTCGCCGAAGAAGAACGAGAAAAAACAAGAAGAGATCGAGCGAGCACCGCAAGAAAGGGCGCAAGCGCCGCTCAAAGTACGCAGGATAGATGTTGACTGCGAATCGGAATGTGACAGTGCTGAGTGCAATATGTTGTGTTAATGTTGTTGCTATCTTGTGTCACAATTGTACGTCAAGCGAGTCAAAGTGTTTGTTGCAGTGATGTAATGTATAGGATTCTACAATTGTTGTAGAGACTGACTTCTGTACATTTGTATTGCTGGAAGTATGTGAAGGAGTGTTGTATTCATGTACCTGTGGCGACATTCTATGTGTTGAGAGAATGAATTTCAATGTACAATTGTATTGAGTGATCTATTGTGAATGTGACGTGTCATGAGCGACGAACTATGTTACAGTCTTTGAGAGTATGGTGACTGTTCGCACTCGTTTGTGTGGTTTTGATTATTATGAGATAATATTTTTGAAGTGGAGGGCAGTGTCACAAAACGAGCGCTCAGAAAGGGCGCGCCGCCACATTCTCGCGAGGAAGCAGCGGAGAGACGCCTCGAGGTCAACGATAAAAAAAAGAAGCATCTAAAGACTCCCCTGGCGCGCACCTCTCTTCTTCGGAAGCGTAGGTTCACCAACGAACCTCCTCACATTGGCGGCCGAGCAAGCCCTGGAAAGTTCTCGATGGAAAAGGGTGTGGTGATGCAGGGTTGCGTCATCTGTCGCAGACGGCCCTCGAACCGTCTCGCGCTTTCCCTGGCCTTCGCTGCGTATCGCGCCGTCGAAATGATAACTTACTGGAATCTCGCGCGGAATGTATTCAACCGAGCAGCAGAGATGGGAAATCAGGAGAAGAAGGAAGTTAGCGTCAGTGTGCGTGAGGGTCCTTCCGCCACGTCTGTCGGTGAAGGTTTTGTCTTTAGTGACAAAGCAGGAGAAGAAGAATGTATGCGCCAGATTGCGTAGGGTGTTCCGTCGTGTCGTCGGCGAAGGTTTTGTCCTCAGTGACAAAGCAGGAGGAGAAGTAATATTGCGCCAGAGTGCGTAGGGTGTTCCGCCTTGTCGGTGAAGCCTTTTGTCCTCAGTGACAAAAGAGGAGAAGAAGAGGAATTCCACCTGAGGGGTGAAGACTCGAGCTACAGGCAAGAGTGTGTGTCTGCCGCCAGAGAGCGAAGACGCGTGGCAACAGCTGCGTGTGGGAAGCCGACGTATTACCGGCGAAGAAGTTTGGAGCTTGGAGAGCGGCCGATTAAAGACGCAAGGTTTCCTGGAAAAGAAACTTCGGGGGCAGCAGAACGACAACAACGCTGGACTTTGAGTGAGTGATTCTCAGAAGAGTATCATTCAGACTTTTGTTCCAAGAACTTTGGACTGAATAATTTTCTAACTCTTTAGTCTTTAAGTGTCTTGGTCGTTTGATGCATGCGACTGCATTGTAGTGCTTATTGTTGTCTGTGTCCGTTGTTTCGTGTGTGACTGATTGTACTGTGTAGGACATTGGTTGATTGGTGACATTGTATTCAACTATTGTGGAGTGTGCATTCTTGTGTATTGTTTTGATCTGCCATAATTGAGAATTTAATTTTGTTTTGTTTATCAACTCTCGGCTCTGACTTGTTCTTTCGGCCACTGCCGGCGTCTACTGGCGCGCCAAATAGGACCACTTCTAAATTGTCCACACTTTCATGGGGCGTTTTGGTGGGCCGATACTTCGGCCCTTGGAATTAGCCCGGCGATCGCCTCCCTAATTAACGGGACCCGTGACAACTATCGCCATTCGTGCATCGCGATCTGCCTGAGAGATCGCGATTTCGCTGCCGTCTGCACCCCTATCCGAGCTTGTTGAAAGCACAGTAAACAAGAAAATTGATGAAAGTTGAATCAAAACGCTTTAAAACAATTAGATGCTCATAAAATTAATTACAAATTGTTTAAATTGCCACAATATCTTAAGTATTGCATAATTTAGGATTCAAATCGACCGCATGTATAGTTACGGGAGAAGCAGACGACAAGCAGACGACCAGCAGTCGACTGTTGCCTTCGGCGCTTATTTCTGGCCCCGTCCGAGCTGTTGAAGCACCTTGAAGCAAACTGATTATGAGTGTCGTAAGGCTTTCGACTACGTCGCAACGTACGCGCACTTCGTAGTCGCATGAAAAGACCTTTACAGTGATTGACCACTGGTAGGAGCGACTGTAACAGACTCGAAAAGCCAGAAGTGAAACACTGGAGCGTACACTGAGATTGACGCTTCGCTGCGACTACACGGCTACGAGTGGAGGCCATCAGAAATAAAAACAAAGGTTAAGAAACTCACACAGCAATACAATTAGGTGCTAGGAAATTTTTATCGAATGATACATTTATGAAAGAACTATTGTAGTGGCATGCGAAGTTTTTGACGTTCGAGTGGTTCTTGCACAAATAACACTGCTGATAAAGGGCTCTATAGATATACCCCACGCAAATTTTTGTCAGTGGCATGTTTTCCAGCACGAAAATGCCACCTGGGGCATGAAATCTGACCTAAGCTCGAACAGGATTAGCTTGGGCCGCGTAGCAGTGGTCATAGACTTTATTTCGATCAAGAAAACTCATCCTGATCTCCCTGACCGTGATCAAAAGTACCCTTGTGACACTAGTATTACTTGTCCGATGTTGCTAAAACTTGGCTCAGGCACGACGACACAAATCTTCCCGACTGGGACACTTTCGAGAAGCAACTTTGTCAAACATGCGGTGCCCCTACAGTTCGCGCTGAGGCAGCAATGAAGAAGCTCTCCGAAAGCATGCAGCTGCCAGGTCAATCTTACACCTCATATATAAGGATGTCCTTACACTGTGCAAGCGTGTCAACTCCATGATGTCTCAGAACGACCAAATACGCCACATTAATAAAGGCAAAAACACCGTCGCCTCTAACGCCCTTGCCACACAAAATCCTGCCACCACCCAGTACGTGATAACCATCTACAGCGACTTCACGAGCTTCAGTCTCTTCGCCTTTGCTAAGATGCCACCGACATTTACTTGCCTGCACCCCTCGACTTGCGTACGCTTATACGCGACATCGTTTGTGAAGAGCTTCACGGGCGCTTCTCATCCTGCGCTGCGGAAATTACTCTCCCTTCTACAAAAGATAGCTTGCGAGACCTGATTGAACAAGAGATCGCGTCCAACGTGTTCCAACGGTCTCTGCGTGCGCCAGATGCCCACGTACGCCAAAGTTGCTGCACTCTCTGCCGCACCCAACGTTTCTGTGCCCACACCCGCAGACCATACACCTGTGGCTTCGTTGTCACCGCCAAATTGTGCACCACCTTACTACGCACCTCAGCGCCCTCCTCGGCCAATCTGTTACTACTGCGGCTATCGAGGACATATCGCTCGGTTCTGTCGAAGGCGCCAACGAGACGAGCAGTGAGGCTAGGGTCCTGAAGAACCATGAACTACCTACGACCACCCTCCCGCTCGTCCTATTACCGTTCACCGTCTACCTACCATAATGCATGCCTGAGAATTCCCGTACGTCTCGCTGCAGGTCGCCTTCGCCAGCTCGCCGTTTAGTGTCGCCTCTGCGGCCCACCCCCCATTTCACGAACGCTCACGCGGAAAACTCCCCGATGCCGCTTTAGGAGGGGAAACTGCATCCACAGGACAGATAACAATTTCTCTAGAGCGGCTATCAATTTAGATAGTAGTGTTTGTAGAAGGTGTATGCGTTGAGGGTCTTGTAGATACTGGCGCTGCCGTTTTATTGTTCATGCTGTTTTTTGTTCCCGCCTTCGCAAGGTCACCACGCCTAATGGCGGTCCACCTGTCCGGGCAGCGACCAATGCTCGCATTCATCTACGTGCACAGTGTACCGTTCGTGTCTGCATAGAAGGCATTCCTCATCACATCCTTTTTGCGGTGTTTCGCGAGTGCACCCATGCTCTCATTCTGGGAAGCGATTTCTTGTCTTCTGCGTCTGCTTTCATATCATGTCATCAGTGCCTCCTGTATCCAAATGCCTCTAACTCATCGCCGCTTGAACACGATGGACGCATCCGCCTTCTCACCACGTCAGATTATGTACTTAGGCCACACATCGAACAAATTATAAGTGTTATTTGCACCAACATTGTGAATGTTGACGTACTAATTCTCCCTTACGGGCATACCCTACGTAGGGAATTTGTGATCACACCAGGGCTTGTTCGCTTCTTCGATGGGTCTACCTACCTAACCACCCTAAACAAACGCCGGAGTGTGTACTGCTCCCCTGTGACTCAACAACAATCGCCACAGGCTCACTGTCGACCGCGCTTTTGCATGGTCGACAGCCAGCCTGTTGCGATTGTTGCTCTTCCGAACAACCACAACGATGTCCCAAAGTCACAATCACTGCCATTTAATGCCTCTTCCACACCTGTGTAGGCAACCATAAGCACTGATTTAACACCTGCTGAAACTGAAGATTTGCTCACCCCTGAATAGACACCAATCTCTATTTGACGTGAACTCGCCCGTCCTCAGCATGACTACCACCGCTACTCAAAGCATCCATACTGATGGCTCTCGTATTGTACACCAGCGTCCATATCGCGTGTCTCCGACATAACGCAAACTCATCGACGAAAACGTCTCAAATATGCTATGAGGCAACTTAATACGTCCTTCCTCGAGTCCCTGGTCATCCCCAGTTGTTCTAGTTCAAGAGATAGATGGGACAGAGTGTTTTGTGTCGATTACTGGAGCTAAACAAAAAACTTGCAAGGATGTTTATCCTCTCCTTCGGATTGACGACGCACTAGATTCAATACAGGGCGCCGAGCATTTTCCTAGCCTCGACCTTAAGTCAGGGTACAAGCAGATGCCAATGTCGGAGTCTGATAAAGAGAAGACCGCCTTTTCAATGCCAGATAGGTTGTACGAGTTTATTGTGATGCCTTTTGGACTCTGTAATGTGCTAGCCACCTTCGAACGCATAAGAGACGGCAAAGTGCATGGTTTGAAATGGAAAAACGCGTCAGTGCTGTCTCGATGACATAGTAGTGTTTCCATCTACGCTCTCGAAGCATCTACAGCGTCTTGACGAAGTCTTCAAATGCCTTGCAAAAGCCGGTCTGCAGCTTAACACCAAGAAATGTTCCTTTGCTAGCAAGACGATCAAGGCTCTCGGCCACCTCGTTAGCAAAGAAGGAATTCGGTTGGGTCCCGAGAAACGTGCCGCCATCTTCGATTTTTCTCGTCCACTACGTCAAAAGGACGAGTACAGCTTTCTTGGGTCATCTTCTCACTTCCGGCGCTTCATACGTGGCTTCACGGGTTTAGCGTCTACACTCCGTCAACTCCTCGCAAGGAGCGTCACCTTCATTTGCTCCGAACTGCAAAAACACTTTCACGGCATTGAAGCAAGCCCTCATGTCGGATCCGGTACTGTGCAACTTTGATTCAACCGCATTCACTATCTTTTACACCAACGCAAGTAGTCATGGTCTAGGTGCGGTACTCTTGCAGTGCGACAAAACCTCATTCGAACGTGTCGTTTCTTACGCCAGCCATGTTCTTACCGCTACAGAAAAAAACTGCACTATCACCGAGCAGGAGTGCCTAGCTGTTGTTCGGGCAGTGCAAAGATTCCGACCATATCTTCACGGCCGTCGTTTTACCATCGTTACCGACCATATAATGCCCTATGCTGGCTTTCATGGCTGAGAACCTTATCGGGTCGCCTCGGTCGCTGGGTGCTTCGCTTGCA
This sequence comes from Rhipicephalus annulatus, assembly GCA_013436015.1. Classification (NCBI taxonomy): domain Eukaryota; kingdom Metazoa; phylum Arthropoda; class Arachnida; order Ixodida; family Ixodidae; genus Rhipicephalus; species Rhipicephalus annulatus. The sequence continues at coordinate 433,779 of WOVY01013419.1, forward strand.
GAAGTACGATTTAGATGTCGCCTACAGATCTGGGAAGAAGCATCAAAATGCTGATGCTCTATTGCGCTGTCATTTGCCCAGTGGAGGCCACTCACCATCGATACTCCAAAACGACCGCATTTCTTCAATCGCAGCGCTAAGTTCATCACCTGCGACCCTATCCGTCCTTGTTTCACAACAACATGTCGACCCATACTGCCGCACTATTGGTGACCGCTTGACCAGCTCTACTACTCTACCAAACGCCGGCCTCTGTCGACAACCTAAACAATTTCAGCTGGTCGGTGGTGGTTAATACCGCTACATTTACCACATCGATGGCAGTAAGTGCGTACCCGTCACCCCACGTTCCCTGCAACGTGAAGTTCTGGAAGCCTTTCATGATGATCCGACCGCCGCTCATCTAGGCTATCACAAGACTTACGACAAAATACGAAGTCGTTCTTTTTGGCCTGGCCTCTCTTCAACCGTCGCTAAGTACGTCGCCTGTGTGTATTGCCAACGGCGAAAACGACCGACAACTACTCCGGCTGGCCTATTGCAGCCTGTTCCTTATGCCGCCTTGCTTTTTGAAGTCATTGGAATCGACTTTATGGCTCTCTTCTTATATCATCCAATGGGATCGCTGGATTGTCACGGCCGTCGACTTCCTTACCCGCTACGCAGAAACAGCTTCTACACCATCTTGGACTGCCACTGAGGTCGCTGATTTCTTTCTTCGCCACATCTCAAGTTTGCTCCATGGAGCTCCACGCATTCTCCTGTGCGAACGTGACCTAGTCTTTCTCTCTTCTATTATCGAGCAAGTTTTGCGTGCCTCGAGCACTGATGATGTTGGATGTTTTATGGCGCAAGGGCCGTTTCACGGCCAAAGAGCGCCAGTTCATCTTATTAAAAATATGGTCAATGATTGTGATAAGCGGCTGCATAAGGGCCATAAAATTCCTCGTCGTAAGGCGGGTAAAAACATACAAGTGTAAAGAGGTTTATTGGGCGAACCAAACGGGCAGGTGGGAGATTGAAGATAGCGACAGGACGAGGAAGATGGAGGAGCTCGAGCGCCGATCTCGTGGTGCCTTACTCTGCGATGATGCTTGCTGTTCCCTTTTGTTGTCATCATTCGTTCATTATAATTGCCCCCGTCGAGAAAGATCAAGCCATCCTGGCGATCTAACATGTGGGAACGAGCGGGTCGAAGTACGGCTTCAAGCGGTCCACGTGAACAATATCGTGTCCACGCCGACGACGGTCACCGGGTGGCGTAAGCGATTCAATGGCGTAATTGGCGGGCGATGTGCGCTCTACCACGCGGTATGGGCCATGGTAATTTGAAATTAGCTTGGTAGACAAACCAGGTGCACAGGGTGGTACATACAGCCATACAAGGGTTCCAGGGGCGAACTTGGCGGCAGAAGGGTGGTCTTCATCGCGGGCCTTTTTCTGGCGTTGCTGGTCAGCCGTAGTAAACTGCTTCGCTAATTGGCGGCATTCTTCGGCGTGACGGGCGGCTGCAGACAGGGTCGTGCATTCAGATACATCTGGTGCGTATGGCAACAAAGTGGATATTGTGTGCGATAATTGACGTCCGTATAGAAGGTAGAATGGAGAAATGCCAGTGGTGACTTGGGTAGTGGTGTTGTACGCGTAGGTCGCAAACGGAAGAACCAGGTCCCAGTTCGTTTGGTCAGATGCCACATGCGTCGCGAGCATGTCACCGAGGGTCCGATTAAACCGCCCAGTCAGGCCATTCGTCTGAGGGTGGTAAGCAGTACTCATCCGGTGTACAATATGGCACTGACGGAGAAGTGCTTGGAATACGTCGGATAGAAATACACGGCCCCGGTCACTGAGGAGCTTGCGAGGAGGGCCGTGACGCAACACAAACCGATGGAGGATGAAAGATGCGACTGCCTGAGTGGTCGCCGTTGGAAGAGCAGCGGTTTCGGCGTAGCGTGTCACGTGATCTACAGCAACGATACCCCACCGGTTACCTGCTGTAGTCAATGGCAGTGGTCCATAAAGGTCGATTCCGACGCGATCGAATGGGCGGTCAGGGCACGCAAGCGGCTGTAGTGGAGCTGCTCCTGCATTCGGTGGCTGTTTTTGTCGCTGACACTCTTGGCAGCCGCGAATAAACTGTCGAACAAAAGTAAACATCCCACGCCAGTAGTACCGCTTCCTTAAACGCTCGTAGGTCTTGAAGACACCGGCGTGAGCGCATTGCGGGTCGGGGTGAAATGATGCTCAGATTGTAGAGTGCAGCTTTCGGGGAATAACGAGCAGCCACTTCCTGCCGTCTGGTGAGGAATTGCGCCGGTACAAGAGGTCACCTCGTATGGTGAAGTGCGAAGCCTGGCGTCGCATTGCTCGAGTGATGGGAAGTGTCGGTACCCCAGATAAGACGTCCAGAAGCGAAGTTATCCACGCATCATCGCGCTGTGCAGAGGTCATTGTGTCGATGTCAAGAGCGGGCAGTGCGTGTTCCATAGAAGATATAGGGGCAGCCTCAGTCGACAGTGGCGATCGCGAGAGCGCATCAGCATCGGCATGTTGGCGGCCGGAACGGTACACGGCGCGGATGTCATACTCTTGAAGTCGCAGAGCCCAACGAGCAAGGCGACCTGATGGATCCTTCAGTGACGACAACCAACATAAGGCATGATTGTCTGTAACTACAGCAAAGGTGCGGCCATATAAGTATGGGCGAAATTTCACAATTGCCTAAAGTATGGCTAAGCACTCTTTTTCGGTAACACTGTAGTGTACCTTAGCCTTGTTGAGCGTTCTGCTGGCGTAAGCGACGACATACTCAGGGGATCCAGGCTTGCGTTGAGCGAGAACTGCACCGAGACCGACACCGCTGGCGTCTGTATGGATTTCAGTTGCAGCCGTGGGGTCATAGTGGCGCAATATATGCGGTGATGTCAGGAGACGGCCAAGAATGGTAAATGCGTGATCACATTCGGAAGACCATGATGAGATGTCGTCGGCACTGCTTAAAACTTGGGTCAAAGGGGCAATTATGGAGGCAAAGTTGCGCACAAACCGACGAAAGTAGGAGCACAATCCTACGAAGCTGCGTAACTGTTTTACAGTCGTTGGTTTGGGGAACTCAGCAACAGCGCGTAGTTTAGTCGGGTCGGGAAGAACACCATCCTTTGATACGACGTGACCAAGAATGGTGAGCGTCCGAGCTGCGAAGTGGCATTTCTTGAGATTCAAATGGAGCTGCGCATTCTTCAGACACGTGAGGACATGTTTCAGGCATACAAGGTGTGTTGTGAAATCGGGTGCAAAGACGACGATATCGTCGAGGTAGCAGAGGCATATGTTCCATTTCAAACCCTGCAGAACCGAGTCCATCATGCGCTCGAATGTGGCCGGCGCATTGCAGAGGTCGAAGGGCATGACATTGAACTCATATAGCACTTCCAGTGTCACGAATGCTGTTTTTGGACGATCACTATCTGCTAAGGGCACCTGCCAATACCCCGAACGCAAATCTAACGACGAAAAAAACTCGGCACCTTGTAAGCAATCAAGGGCGTCATCAATCCTGGGCAAAGGGTATACGTCTTTGCGAGTGATCTTATTTAAGCGCCTGTAATCAACGCAGAAGCGAATTGTACCATCCTTCTTCTTAACAAGAACGACAGAGGATGCCCATGGACTTTGGAAAGGTCGGATAACGTCGCGCTTGAGCATATCGTCAACGTGTTTGGTGATAACCTGACGTTCCGTGGCGGAAACACGGTATGGTCGCTGTCGTACTGGCGCGTTGAAACCTGTGTTGATGCAGTGGAAAAAACTGGGATTTCGGCCAAGGGTAGGTTGAGCAACGTCAAAGGATTCACGAAACTGGTAGAGCAGTTGAAGGAGCTCAGAGCGTTCAGATGGCGATAGTCCGTCGGCAATCGATGAATCGAAAAGCTCGCAAGGTGGTATATTGGAAGGGTTGAGGGCACTGATGGCATCGTAGTCACCGAAACAATCGGGCGGCATGGTAAAAATTTGTTTTTTATCAATGGCATGCACGTGTCCAAGAGATTCACCTTGAAACAGTTCGACGGGATACGGAAGGGGATTGATGAGGCAAAGAACACTGTTTCTTTCAGAAACAGAGAGGGTTGAATAAGGCAGAAGAAGTGATCTTCGACTAAGGAAAAGACTTGATAGCTCAAAGAATGCAGCTTCGTTCCTAATGCCGTCGCAGAACACGGGGAGCGACACAGCTGCTTTCGGAGGAATTTCAGTGCCTTCTTTAACGACGAGTTTGTGTACGGCGGGCTGAATGCGGCTGGTTGGTTGGTCGTAAAACGGGAAAAGTTCAAGCTCCGATCTTGCACAATCAATAACGGCATGGTTACGCGATAAAAAATCCCATCCAAGTATGATGTCGTGTGAGCATGACGAAAGGACAATAAACTCAACAGTGTAGTGGTCCTTCGCGATCATCAGTCGGAATGTACAGGCAGCTACAGGCTGAACCGGGTCCTCGTTCGCTGTTTGCAAGGACATCATATTAAGAGGCGTCGTCACTTTTCGGAGCTTGCGGCAAAGTTTAGCGTCTATCACGGAAACGGCAGCACCAGTATTTACTAGAGCATATGCTCGAGTACCTTCTACAAAAACTTTGACAATATTCGATGACATTGTCCGAGGACTTGAGCATTTCGACAGCGCAGTTCTTGCCTCCTGAACTGCGACGGTTAGTTTCCCTCGTGTTCAGGAGCTGGCCGACGACGAATGGGTGACAGGGAGCGACGACGGGGTGAAGGTGAGCGACCAGACATAGTACGCGGACATTCCCGTGAAGACGAGCTTGACTGAGGGTCAGAATTTTCTAGACGGGATGGAGAAAGGTCCATGAAGCTGTTTTGTGTCCGGGCGTCTGTGTGTCCCGGCACGCGACGACGGCAGTAATGGGCGATATGGCCAGGGCCGCCGCACGCAAAAGAGATGGGCGGGTATGGCGCGTTCTCCAAGTATTGGGGACGAGGGGACCAGTCCATGCGGCAGACGGGTGAGTCGAAGCTGTGGGGGCAATGGGAGGAACCGAGGCGGTGGACGGCTGAGTCGGGGCTGAGGTATACGGCAGTCCCTGGAACGACGGGGGGTGGTGTCGCTGCTGCCGCTTTAGTGCCTCAGCGTAAGTAAGAGGCGCGGTGACGGGGGGCTGCTGCAAGGGCACCGGCATAGCCTCGGAAATCTGCTCCTGGACCACATGTCGGAGCATGGGAGCCAATGGTGGTGGGTATCACAGTGGCTGTTGGTGCGAGTGCTCCTGGCGTTGAGCGAAAGGCGGCAGAGAAAGCTGCCGAGCCACTTCCTCTCGCACGAAGTCTTTCATTTGTGCGAGAAGGTTTGTCTGGTCTATCATAGCGTCCAGTGCGGTCACTAGTTGAATTGTCTAGAATGAGCGTCGCGTCTGAGCTCGTTGCCTCCACAATTCATCATAGCTTTGGCACAATGTCACTACTTCTGCCACAGTGCTAGGAGACTTCGCGAGAAGCATCTGGAAAACGTCATCATCGACGCCCTTCATAATGTGCTGTATCTTTGCACTCTCACTCATGGAAGCATTGACGCGCCGGCCGAGATCGATCGCATCTTCTATATAAGATGTGAAAGTTTCACCTGGCTCCTGTGCCCGTGTGCGCAGACGTTGTTCGGCGCGTAGCTTCCGTAAGGCAGGACAACCAAAAACGGCACTTATTGCCTCCTTGAAGGCGGACCAATTCGCGAACTCGGTTTCGTGGTTCGTATACCACAGCTTGGCCACGTCGCTGAGATAAAAATTGACAGTGCATAACTTAGCAGCGTCATCCCACCTGTTGGGTCCACTGACTTTCTCGTATGACGACAGCCAGTCCTCGACGTCCTGGTCTTCGGTGCCGGCAAAGATCAGGGGGTCTCGCTGATGAACCGGGCCGGGGCAAGTAGCGGCCGCGAGAGGTATTGTTTGTTGGGCAGCGTCAACTTGCATGGCCGACGGCAGGGCGCGGGATCGGAGTTCCAGGTTGTAGGCGATGCGGTTACCCAGCACCATTCACCAATTGTAAAGAGGTTTATTGGGCGAACCAAACGGGCAGGTGGGAGATTGGAGATAGCGACAGGACGAGGAGATGGAGGAGCTCAAGCGCCGATCTCGTGGTGCCTTACTCTGCGATGATGCTTGCTGTTCCTTTTTTGTCATCATTCCTTCATTATACAAGTAATAAAATTATCACCATGCCCTGAAAGGTGTGTGTGGCGTGAATAGGTGACAAAAGTTGGTGATAATGAAAAACGATGGTGGACATGTATGGAATTAGGACAAGTGCCTCCCTCGTTCATACCCTTGCGTCCAAGGACCGTGAGGCAAGTGCTTTCTTGTGTAGCCACCGCAGCGATATCTCTCTGGAGAGGTCGTGCTACAGAATGCCCTGGTATATGATATGAAAACTAATAAGTTCTTTTTAAAACGCTAACAATGATTTATGACTTAAAAGCGGTTCCCTACCGACGAACATTGCGGGGTGTAGAGGTATATGTTGTCGGTAAGGTAATGGAAAGTGTTGTTTTCTTAGAGTTTCTGAATGTTTGCTCTGGATTAACATTTGAAGGGCTGTTAATGCTTCACAGCATCTGCCATACAATGGTGGATAGCCACAGGAGAAAAGATATGTGTGTGTCGTGTATGTGTGTCCTATCCTGAGTCTCGTTAGTATTACCTCTGTATGATGCGATTTAGATACTGGCAGCCAATGACCACACTCATCATCATCATCATCATCAGCCTGACTACGTTCACTGCAGGACAAAGGCATCTCCCATGTTCCGCCAGTTAACCCGGTCCTGTGCTTGCTGCTGCCAATATATACCCGCAAACTTCTTAATCTCCTCTGCCCACCTAACCTTCTGTCTCCCCCTAACCCGCTTCCCTTCTCTGGGAATCCAGTTAGTTACCCTTAATGACCAGCGGTTATCCTGTCTACGCGCTACATGCCCGGCCCATGTCCATTTCCTCTCCTTTATTTCAACTATGATATCCTTAACTCTCGTTTGTCCCCTAATTCACTCTGCTCTCTTCTTGTCCCTTAAGGTTACGCCTACCATTTTTCTTTCCATTGCTCGCTGCGTCGTCCTCAATTTAAGCTGAACCCTCTTTGTAAGTCTCCAGGTTTCTGCTCCGTAGCTAAGTACGGGCAAGATACAGCTGTTATATACCTTCTTCTTGAGGGATAGTGGCAATCTACATGTCATAATTTGAGAGTGCTTGCCGAATGTGCTCCACCCCATTCCTATTCTTCTAGTTACTTCAATCTCGTGGTTCGGCTCTGCGGTTATTACCTGCCCTAAGTAGACATAGTCTTTTACAACTTCAAGTGCACTATTACCTATCTCCAAGCGCTGCTCCTTTCCGAGGTTGTTGTACATTACTTTCGTTTTCTGCAGAATAATTTTAGGACCAACCTTTCTGCTCTCCTTGACTAACTCCGTAATCATGAGTTGCAATTCGTCCCCTGAGTTACTCAGCAATGCAATGTTATCGGCGAAGCGCAGGTTACTAAGGTATTCTCCATTAACTCTTATCCCTAACTGTTCCCATTCTAGGCTTCTGAAAACCTTCTGTAAGCACGCGGTAAATAGCATTGGGGAGATTGTGTCCCCCTGCCTTACACCCTTCTTGATTGGTACTCTGTTGCTTTCTTTATGAAGCACTATGGTAGCAGTTGATCCCCTGTAGATTTCTTCCAGAATTTTTATATATACTTCATCTACGCCCTGATTCCACAGTGTCTGCATGACGGCTGATATTTCTACTGAATCAAACGCCTTCTCGTAATCTATGAAGGCTATGTATAGTGGTTGGTTATACTCTGAGCATTTCTCTATTACCTGATTAAAAGTATGAATGTGGTCAATTGTTGAGTATCCTGTTCAAAATCCTGCTTGTTCCTTCGGTTGATTGAATTGTAATGTTTTCGTTACTCTGTTAGCAATTACCTTTGTAAATAGCTTGTATACTACAAAGAGCAAGCTGATCGACCTGTAATTCTTCGAGTCCTTGTCATCTTCTTTCTTATGTATTAAGGTTATGTTAGTGTTTTTCCAAGACTTGTACTCTTCCCGTCAGGAGACACCTCGTAAACAGGGTGGCTAGTTTTTCTAACACAATCTGTCCTCCATCTTTCGGCAGATCTGATGTTACCTGATCCTCACCAGCAGCTTTGCCTCTTTGCTTGCCCTCCAAAGCTTTTCTGACTTCTTCTATCATTACTGGTGGGTTGTCATCTTGGTTACTGCTAGTTCTTATAGTATTAAGGAACTCCTCCGCTATTTTAACTATCCTATCAATATTGGTATGTATTTTGCCTTCTTTGTTCCTTAGGGCATACATCCGACTTTTGCCTATCCCATGTTTCCTCTTCACTTCTTTGACCCTTCGTCCGTTTTTCAGAGCGTGTTCAATTCTCTCCATGTTATACCTTCTTACATCGCATACCTTACGTCTATTAATCAACTTCGTAAGCTCTGCCAGTTCTATTCTGTCTGTTGTACTTGACACTTTCATGATTTGACGCTTCTTAATGAGATTCTTCGTTTCCTGGGAAAACTTGCCAGTGTCCTGTCTAGCTACCCTGCCTGCAACTTCCACTGCACACTCCGTAATGATACACGTCAGAGTATCATTCATTGTATCGATGCTAAGGTTGCTTTCCTCACTAAGAGCCGAGTACCTGTTCTGCAGCGACACTCTGAATTCCTGTACTTTCCCTCTTAGTGCTAGCTCATTGATTGGCTTCTTGCGTATCAGTTTCTGTCGTTTCTTCTTCAAGTCTAGGCGAATTCGAGACCGTACCATTCTATGGTCACTGCATCGTACCTTGCCAACCACTTCCACATCCTGCACGATTCCTGGGTGTGCAGTCATTATAAAGTCTGTTTCGTTCTTATTTTCGCCATTAGGGCCCCTCCATGTCCACTTGCGGTTTTCTCGTTTTCGGTAGAAGGTATTCAAAATCCGTAAATTATTGCGTTCCGCGAATTCTACTAGTAGCTTTCCTCTGGCGTTTCTAGTGCCGATGCCATAATCTCCTACTGCCTGGTCTCCAGCCTGCTTCTTCCCTACCTTTGCACTAAAGTTCCCCATCACTATAGTATACTGTGTTTTTACCTTACTCATTGCCGATTCCACGTCTTCCGTCGTCGGCGCCTTTCAGTGGCCAGGAAAGAGCGGCAGCTATGGGACCGGTTGTGAATTTTTTCTGCTTCATCGTGCAGGTTGGTAACCGCCCGTCTTTGTACTCAAAGCGCTCCAGTGATACATGTCTGCTGCTCTTCCCTGGCCCAAGTGTTATATATGACAATGTCTCTGAGTGCTTTCATGTCCTCAAGTTACTTTTGTGCGGGTATATTGAATCAAACCCAGGACCGGACGATAAGGTGCTGACAGCTATTGCTAGCCTTTCAGCTAAAGTAGACTCGCGTCATGCGGAACTTCTTGCCGTACTTAACCAAGTTCAAACCAATCAATCTTTATTAGAACAGAAAGTAACCGACCTTTCTAGCAGGCTAGCGACAGTTGAGACGATGGTAGAATCATATGACTCGGGTCACCATATTCCTGATCTTCCGCAAGCAGTTAATACAGTCATAAGAAACGAAACGACTGCTCTTCATTCCCGACTTGACGAGTTAAAAGATCGCTCTCGTAGAGATAATTTGATATTTTTTGGCATTGCTGACAATGTTTCTGAAGGTTGGGCGCAGAGTGAAAAAATAATCACTGACCTTATATCTCAAAAACTTGACCTCAACCTATCAAATGAAGCAATACAGCGTGCGCATAGGCTTGGTGCCTATGTTCCCAATAAGTGCTGGCCTATTATTGTTAAATTTCAGTCGTCAAAAATAAAGGATAACGTTTTTATCAGAGGAAGAAGTTTCAACCCTCTAAGGTGTCAGTTAGTGAAGATTTCTCGAGGGCAACACGACAATGCCGAAAAAAGTTACATGAATTTGGTAAAAACTCTGGACAGCCGTACTCGCTACGAGTAAACAAATTGTATATTAACAAGACTGTCTATGTGTATTGCCATGTTACCGACCGTGTGTGCGAACTTGAGACACGCGAGGAGCGCAACAACAGTAACATTGGTAATGCTTCCCCCGTCACTCTTCCAGCTGCTGCCAGTTTACCCGCCCCAGCAACATAGCTAGCACGAACACAATCAGCCAGTCATGTGTCCCTGCTGTATTCCAATGTGCGTAGTGTGTGTAACAAGCACGACGACTTATCTTCCGTTATCGACACGTGTTCTGCGGATGTGGTACTGCTCACAGAAACTTGGCTCTCTTCCGCTATTCATGACTTTGAAATATTGCACTGCGAAGCGGGCTACAAAATTTATCGTTCGGATCGTACTGGTAGTCGAGGCGGTGGTGTGTTGATAGCTGTCCGGGATACTTTCATCTCTAGTGCGATTATGGTCGACACCAACTTAGAATTTGTTAGCGCATGTGTATTTACAGGGCATAGAAAGTTCATTTTCAGTGTGTGCTATAAACCGCCACAGTCTTCAACAGCATTTTGTCAAGAATTACATGATGTCCTAAATAAGTTGACTGTGCGGTTTCCCAAATGTCCTTTATTTCTTTTTGGAGATTTTAACTTGCCTTCTATAATCTGGTCTACTGACCCGCCAAGTCTTGTGGAAAATTCAATAGAATGTTCGTCATTTTTGAATGTTTGTTTAGATTTTAACCTTAAGCAACTGGTACTTCAGCCTACTCGTTGCTCACCTCATTCTGCCAATGTACTAGATTTGCTGCTTACGACCACTCCAGAACTCGTCTCACCCCTAGTATTTATGCCCGGTCTAAGTGATCACAGTTTTATTCACTGTAGTATTCATGCCCATTTACCTTGCACGAAGCAAGTTAAATTTATTAAAGATTATAAAAACGCCAATTTTGCTGCAATAAATAATGAACTTGCTAATTTCATCACAGACTATATGCCTGGTTTTTACACACGCACCATTCAAGAAAATTGGTTTATGTTTAAAGAAAAGGTCGCTTTTTTGATTGACCGCTACATTCCTAAAAAACAGATCCTTTCTTCTTCTAAAGCCCCTTGGTTTAACGCCCATTTGAAGCGCTTACTAAACAAGAAGAAAAGGATTTTCCGCCAAGCAAAAGTGGTGATGACGCCTGAGCGTTGGCACGCGTACTTCGTCGCTGAACAAGAGTACAAAAACGCCATTGCGCAGGCTAAAGATGTATTCCACAACATTACCCTACCCACCCTACTGAAAGATAATCCCCGGCAATTTTGTAATATAGTTCGTGGCAGCAGATCTACAACGTTTCACCTACTAGATAGCAATGGTGATGCTGTTTCCAATCGTGACTGCTGCAATGTGATGAATGATGTATTTGTTTCTTGTTTTTCTGGGGCAACACCCTTTTCTATGCCTTCTGTCGAAGACCTTTCTTTTTTTTCCTATGGATTTCATATCTGTTGATTCATCTGGAGTGTGCCGTATAATAGAAAAAATGAATTTGTCTAGCTCTGCAGGCAACGACGGCATCAATTCAAAGTTCTTAAAAAACACAAAACTTTATTCTTCCATTATACTCGCTGAACTTTTTTCGCAGTCTTTGCAGTCTTCCACTTTGCCAGATGATTGGAAGGTGGGTAAGGTGGTTCCACTTCACAAATCCGGTAACACCCACTCTCCCCTCAATTACAGGCCAATATCTTTAACCAGTGTACCCTGCAAACTTCTCGAGCACATCATCTATTCAAACTTAGTATCTTTTCTCGAATCCAACTCATTTTTTCCCCTTGGCAACACGGTTTCAGGAAGCACTTCTCTTGTGAAACGCAGTTACTTTCTTTTACTAACGATCTTTTTCGTGCTTTCGACAATAATTTCATTATCGACTGCATCTTTTTAGATTACGCTAAAGCCTTCGACACTGTTTCGCATACTCTCCTTCTTCTCAAAATGAGCAAGATAAGTATAGATCCTAACATCCTTGACTGGATTCACTGTTTTCTAACAAACCGTCTGCAGTATGTTCATGCTAATAATTATAACTCTCCTACCGTTGCTGTAACATCAGGCGTACCACAGGGTTCGGTTTTAGGTCCATTGTTTTTTCTTATTTATATTAATGATTTGCCTGTCGGAATTAATTCTACCATTAGGCTTTTTGCTGATGATTGCGTACTGTATCGTGTCATTCATAATCAACATGACGTTTCTACATTGCAGTCCGACATTGACGCTGTTTCTAACTGGTGCGACAAGTGGCTCATGAAATTAAACATCAGTAAGTGTAAAGTTATGAGAGTAATGCACCACAATAAAGTCAATGACCATTTTTCCTATACCCTCGAAAACTCCTCTTTCAACCCCGTTACTAGTTACCGTTACCTTGGCGTGCATATAACCCACAACCTCTCTTGGAATATGCATGTTGAACATGTAATTAATAACGCTGATCGCATGCTTGGATTTCTCCGCCGTCATTTTTCATCCGTTCCTTCAGATTTAAAACTTAAATTGTACACAACACTCGTTAGATCGAAATTGGAATACGCTTGTTCTATTTGGGATCCATTTAGCTCCGTATTAACTACAGCCCTTGAATCCGTTCAGAACCGTGCAGCTCGTTTTGTGCTCTCTAACTACAACCGCTACGCCAGTGTTTCTTCAATGAAAGCTACCCTAGGATTACCAACACTTAAGTCACGCCGTAAGTACTTCCGTCTCAACCTATTTCACAAAATCTTTTACACGAATCCAACACTTAAAAATGATCTTTTCCTTCCCCCAGATTATGTATCACCACGGTTAGACCATCATCTTAAAGTTAAAGTTCCCATATGCCGCACTAACACTTGCCATGCTTCTTTTTTGCCTCAAACAAGCAGTGACTGGAACCACCTTCCTGCCTCCATTGCTGCAATCGAAGAATCTGCCGCCTTCAAAATTGCAGTTATTGATATATTGTTGTCAGACCACTCCTCTCTGTAATGCCCTCGGGCCCTGAGAGTATGAAATAAATAAATAAATAAATAAATATGTACAATAAAACATATTGCGAGGGATGGACAAGTGCGAGAAATTTATTTTGATGAGAAAAAGTGTGCAGCTAAGTACACCACCTTGTGGCACGCCTGTTTTCTGGACAAATGTTTGGGAAAGAACCGCGCCCACTCGGAACGGAATGTCCGGTTTGACAGGTAACTTTCGATTATGTAAAACATTCTTCCGCGCAAGCCAAGGTGGGACAGGTCTCTTAGAACTCCAAAACGCCATGTTGTAACATAAGCCTTTTCGATATCGAAGAACACAGAGAGAAAATATTGTTTATGGACGAAGGCGTCTCTGATCTGTGCCTCAATACGAACAAGGTCGTCTGTGGTGGATCTACTCTCTCGAAACCCGCACTGAAATGGGTCGAGCAAATTTTTTTTTCAAGGAAATGTACAAGTCGGCAGTTTATCATTTTTCCGAAGACTTTGCACAAGCAGCTTGTAAGTGCATAGGCCTATAACTCGAAGCTAAAGAAGGGTCCTTGCCCTCTTTTAAAATGGGAATATTAAGAGACTCTGTCCAGGAGGTAGGGTTAGTGCCAGAAAACCAGATACCATTGTACAAACAAAGTAAGGTTTTTGTGTTTCGGCTGGTAGGTTTTTAACATTTCATACACCACACGGTCCGAACCTGGGGCAGAAGTGCTGCAGGAGTTTGGAGATGTTCGGAGCTCAGCTAGACTGAAAGCTTGGTTATATGCCTCGTATCTAGTGCATTTGTATTCGAGTTCCTGCATTTCTATTCTTGTTCTGTATTTTTGGAAAGTGTCAGTATAGTGGAACTAGCTGGATACCCGTTCAAAGTGGGCACCGGGGAAGTTGGCCTGATCTTCCAAGGTATCACCCTGAGTGGTTACGAGTGGAAGCGTGTGTACTTGTTTTCCTGCTATTCTACGGACCATGTTCCAGACTTTGGGCTCCTGTGTGTATGAATTGATTCCTGACAAAAACTTCTGCCAGCTTTCTTTTCTAGCCTGCCGACGCGTTCTCCTGCCTTGACACTTTATTTTCTTGAAGGTGCCAGATTTTCTGCTGTTGGTGAGTTCCGAAGCAACCTCCATGCCCTGTTCTGTTCCTTTCGCGCATTATGACACTATGTGTTCCACCATGAGACGAGTCGTTTGCCGGGCATTCCAGATGTTTGCGGTATGCACTTGGCTGCTGCGTCAGTTAGAAAAGATGTGAAGTACTGCACAGCTTCATCTAATTTTAACCTACATTAGTCTGCCCAACTTAAACGTGTAGTGTTATGGAACTGTTTCCAGTCGGTTTGTGTATAAGCCATTTGGAAACTCGTGGAGGACATTCATATGTTGTTTGTGAACTCAACACTACAGGAAAATGGTCACTTCCGTATGAATTATTTAAGATTTTCCATTGCAGTAGGGGTAGGAGTGAAGGTGATACGATGCTGAGGTCTATAGACGAGTAAATTTTGTTGGCAACGTTATAGTATGTTGGCTCTTTCCTATTCAACAAACAGGCACCCAAAAAGAAGAGAAATGGTTCAATGAGACGACTTCGTGCATCACAGCGAGAATCGCCCCACAGTCCACTATGTGCATTTAGGTCCCCAAGAAGCAAATAAGGTTCAGGCAGTTCGTCTAATAAAGACTGGAATTCACGTCTTTCAAGACGGTGGTGGGGATTTAAGTACAAAGAGCAGATGGTGACGAGTTTGTTTAAAAGTACCGCTCGAACAGCCACTGCCTCAAGGGATGTCTGGAGTGGTAAATGTGTACACGCTACTCCTTGGTTAAAGATAATGGCTACGCCACCGGATGACGCCACAGCATCATCTCGGTCCTTTTGGTATTTGACGTAAGCACGTAAAAATTTGAATTGGAGGATTTTAGGTGTGTTTCCTGTACACACAGCACTTGAGGTGAGTGTTTGTATAAAAGCTCTTGGATGTCGTCGAGGTTTGTAAGCAGTCCTCTGACGTTCCAATGTATAATTTGTGTTTGCATATTGGAAGTAAAATAGTGCTGTGTGTACGTTAAGGGAGTGACTTGTTTAAGCTGAAATGTCTAGCTCAAGTAACAGGGCTATTATCAGGCCCTGTTATGAGCTTTTTATTTCTCTTGGCGCGCTCCAGAGAGCCGCGCCGCTCTTTGGCATCCGGAGTGCCGCCGTATCCATTGCCTCCTTGGAGGCACTGGATGCCCGCTCATGCGAGCTGGTTTTTCGAAGCTTGGGCCACGCCTGGCGAGGTGAGGCCTTGAGACCCGAGAACCCTGGAAACTCTGGTCTCTGTTCAATAGTAGGCGGAGTAGACTCAACTACTGCCGCCTTGGGGGCAGGCGCCACAGCCAATGGCTCGCTCTGCGCCGGCCGAAGGAGTGGCGAGAGCTGGTGCGACGCTTCCCCCTGGCGTGCCGCAGTAGCATATGTGGGGCCATAAAATGACGAGACTTTCCTTCTTGCTTCTTTAAATGTAATGTTTTCTTTGATCTTTAAAGTGATGATCTCTTTTTCTTTTTTCTAGAAAGAACAGGAACGTGAGTACGCGGCATGATTACCGCCACAGTTCACACAGTGTTCAGGTGCTTCGCAGTTGTCGGACGCATGGCCCTTGACTTCACACAGAGCAAAAGTTTTCCGGCCACCACAGCTTTGCGAGACATGGTCATATCTCTGACAATGGAAGCAAAGGCGGGGGTTGGGCATATATGGCCTCACATATGTCTTTGTATACCCAGTCTGAATGGTTTCCGGCAAATCGCTCGAAGCAAAGGTCTGTACTAAGTGTTTGGTAGTATTTACTTTTGATCTCTTCTTATCCTAATACGCTGTACGTTGGTCACGTTCTGGCTCTTGCATCCTTCCAGAAGTTCAGCTTCGGTCACGTCAAGCAAATCTGCGTCTGATACCACCCCGCGGGTTGAGTTCATGGACCTGTGTGGCGTAATACTGATGGGTGTGTCTCCAAACGTTGTGAGGGTGTTCAGTTTATCGAATTGGTCTTTGTCACGTATCTCAAGGAGTAGATCTCTGCTGGCCATTTTGGTAACCTTGTACCCAACACCGAGTGTTTCGGTTAAGCACCTAGCCACTACGATGGGGGATACAGTTCTGGCTTGCTTGTTAGTTTTCTCGCAGTGTTATAACGTGGAAATGAGGAAAGATTTGTTTTGGCCAGGTGAAAAAATTGATATCTTCGGTGCATACCCGCTTTGAGGAGGCACTATCACTAAATAAAGGGAATGCTTTATGCATGCTAATTGTATGTTGTTCAGCAGCGTTGGCGGCCACCCACCACGGAGCCCAACGAGGGGACGCTGCAAGTTTGCGGATAATGAAAGCTTGCAGACGTCAGCCGTACAACTCTGCTATAACCCAATGCGCCTAGACCAAGGTAGGCTATTTGCACAGGGTTAACCCTTGCCGCCGAGAAAATTGGAAGTAAGCAGAACAGAGAAGTAGACAGGAAAGCTTAAAAAGTAAGAAAGACGAAGATGTAGGGAGAGAGAGATAGGAAAAGGCGACTGCGAATTTCTCCTGGGTGGGTCAGCCCAGGGGTGCCGTCTACGTGAAGCCGGTGCCAAAGGGGTGTGTTGCCTCTGCCGGGGGGCCTTAATGGTCCAATCACCAGCGTCGGCTCAACCCCCAGGATCCCCTTTTCCTCGGACACGGCAAAGCCACGCATGGCTAGGCGTGGGAGGGAGTAGAAACTCCCCCGTTAGCTCGGGTCCGTGGTGTCGCTACACACCAAACGCCTACTTGCGCAGGTGCCCCTGCGGAGGTGCCTCGAACAATGTTCACAAGACCACTTCTAGCTACCACTCGCAGACCCATGAATTCACTGAACGCTTTCATCGGACCCTATCAGACATGATTGCCATGTACATTCACCCCAACCACACGACCTTGGATGCAATTCTACCCTTCGTGACATCCGCTTATTTATTTATTTTATTTATTTATTTATTCATACTGCAATCCTATTACAGAGATTTTAGCAGGGTGGTTACAGATATAATTTTGACAATGTTGGCACTCAAGATTGCATAAACCAAACAAACAAACAAAAATAGAACAGCATGATGTGAACAATCAGGTCAAATTTGCTGCAAACAACTCTAAGGACGGCTCCATCACTTGGTTATTAGTTAATCCATTCCACTGAGTTACTGTACGAGGAAAAAAGGAATATTACGGCTGCTCAACGCAGTACCGGCTTTTCTCCATTTTTTCTCACCCATGGGCACTCGCTGAGATTTACTCTGGACGTCTCTTTCCTTTCGGCCCATGCGCCCTCGACGGCTCCTTCTTCTGAAAAATTTTAATCGCTTCTCGCACACTGCCGTCACCTGGCCCGCGTCAACACCGGCCTCTTTCAAGACTTTCGAAAATCTCGCTACGACTCGTCTCGCCGTGTTGTGAGTTTTTCTCCTGGTGACGAAGTTCTTCTATGGACTCCACTGCGCGTCCTCGGCATATGCGACAAATTCATCAGTCGCTTCATTGGGCCGTACACGGTGGTAGAACAGACATCTCCTGTCAATTACCGCATTTCTCCTCTTAGCAATAATCCTGATCATCCTTGCCAAGGGACAGAAATAGTGCACGTATCTCGTTTGAAGCCTTATGCACTACGCATTTCATAATACTCTCAGGCGACCAGGCGGCCGCTTTCACCGCACGGGGGAATCAGTGTGAGCGTGACGAGTGAATGACTTTTAACTCTCTTTAGTTATCATCATCACCTGTACATTATAATCATCTGTAAATATCATCACCTCTGTGATTTAGTTTGAGCTTGGCTGAAAAAACCAGTTTCTCAAAATTTTTATGTTTATTCCTTTGTTTAATATTGTTTTTATTTTGTGCTTGTACATATGTTTGATAATGATTGAGTGTCCATGATTCAGGAGGCGAAAGGCGCTGATTCGGATCGCTTGCCTCGGCCTCAAACTGCGCTATTCACATTAATCACACACAGCATTAGAAAAAAAGAGCCGCAGCACGGAAATGTTTGTAAACAGGTACGAGGTAAAATTATTCAGCAAGTAATAACAAAGAAAGAAGAGAGCAAATAAAACTACAAGTTAATCTTGAAATTTCACAAATCCTGTACTGTGCTTTTTTGTTAAGTTCTATTACACCAGGCATGTGTTCAGGTATTTCTAACCTAATCCACAGTTACAGATGGAACATCGGTATTCTCTTCAATGTTGCAATAAATCTACATTAGGTGGCTGATTAATGAACTGTACAGTTCAGAAGAGAAGTTATCAACCTCTTTTGATAATTAAGCAAAACTGTGAGATATATAAACCAGAATGGTACATACTAACCGGACGGCGTGTCCGTAACTAATTAGATGAACTGTCGAGTGGCAACATGTGACACGTCAGATTGTTTCAGCTCACCGTTAGGACCAGCTTCTTGAAGCTGGATGAGGAGTACGTGTAGAGCGCTTTTTGCAGGTCGGGCTCCATGTCGATCATGTCTTCGATCTTTTGCAGCTTCCGCTTCTTTGTGTTCGTCGTGGCACCGGCGGCTGTGAGAACAATAATCAAGTAATACTTCTTTGATCTTCACTTGGATCACTATATAGATGCTGGCAGAAATAACTACGAAGCGAGTAACGTAGTATTAACGACACAAGGTGAAAGCGCATAAGATGAAAGCAACGAAGACATAGGCACCCTTGAGTGTGAAATCTCTTCTCTGTCTTCTTCTTAGGCGCTTTCAACCTATATAACACGAAACCAACAAGCTCAACCAGCCATCCCTAGTTAGACATTATTAATTAGTTCCCGCTCGGTATAGATGAGACATCGGCTGTTTGTGCAGTCTATTACAATGTATCTTCTCTTCTTGGAGCCTAAAGCAGTGTACATTCATCTATTTAAGCTTTTTTTGTTTTTTGGTGAAAGTAAGTTTATCTGCATCGGAGTTCATGGACAAAATAGTATGAGAACTAATCAAAAATAACGCCACGGAAAGTGTAATAAAGGTTATCAGTAATAAATATACTGTATAGCATGTGAAGAAAAGAGGACAACATGTCATTTGCCGTGGGCAGAGACCCAACCTGCGACCTTCTATTTGTGCGTCTGATGATCGTCACAATCTACGTGTAACGTGCACGTGAGGCCAACAGACAGAAAAATCGAGTTTCGCACTCGCTCTAATGGCAACAGGTGGCACTGACTGAGGGTGCGATGTTTATTAATATTATCTGGAGTTTCGCGTCTCAAAATCGCGATATGAATATGAAAGGTGCCGTAGAGTAGAGCTCAGGAAATTTATATTATCTGGTGTTCTTCAACGTGCACAGACATCACACGGTGTGCGGGCCTCTACCATTCAATGCACATATACGCGTATACCCCATAAAGTGGACGTGCTCGCGTGTAGCTTAATTGGTAGCACATTGGAAGCGTTAATCGAAGGTTGCAGGTTAGGTCACTGCTCTCGGCTAGTCGTCATTTCGTCCACTTTTCTTTCCTTACATTTACATTACAATTTTATCCATTGACATCTATATATAATTTGGTATTATTGTCTCTCAGTTCTCAATAATATGGCGTCTAACAAAGACGAGCTCCTAAAATTTACCATACTTTTCTTGCCTCGACCATACAATCTTTGCAAATGCGAGCCTGGTGGACACATCCAAAGGAGACGTCTCTTGTATCAAGTCCACATAGGACAAATGTGTTATGATTTTGCTTCACATATTGTGTTCATTGTTCTTTGAGCTCATAGCATGTACGAATCTCCTGGAACCCCGAAAAAAGTATTTGGGTGTGGCCGTTCAAAAATGTCTTTCGGCAGCACGACTATGCTAAGCTAGTCGAAATCTCGGTACTTTTGACACCTTCCTGAGAGCGACGTTTCTGTAGTGCAATATCATTTTTGATATCGAATAGTTATGTCACGTTACTGCATTTAGTGTCATGAGGGCTCGAGCCACTTTGTAAGTGAAAAGGCATCGGCGGTTATTTCATGCTTTATTTCATGTGGAAGGCCAGTGTTTCGCGGTCAAGGGATTGCTTCGGCGGCTGATAGCTACCCTGTATTTATCACTCTACCAGCCTATCGTTCTTTCATCACCTCATCTGAGTTGAGTGGTGTGCAAAAAGATTCAATATGCCTTGCTGCGAACACGATTTATTGTATCCAGGCCAGAGACATGATTCACAATATTACTGTCTGAAGTTCAATTTCCCATAGGTTAACCAGCCTCACTGATATGTCCGGCATTGTGGTTGGCTGAAATATTTACTAAAAAAATTGTTGGCATAAGACTTAGTTGTGAATGCGGTCCCAGAATTTTCACCGCTAGCAGAGGGCAGCCACATATGAATAGTGCTACTGGTCAGCTCAAATTGGCGGCCAGAATTGCATCTAAACTTTCCCTATCGCATGCTGGCTGCCAGTGTTGTGGCTTAACAAAACCCACAGCCTCCGCACTACCCATCACAACTGATAATTAAGGACATGATTATGAGTGCTCGCTCTTAGACTAGTTGCAAGGTTGAAATATATCAGGTGTGTGCTGGAAGATTTGTGCATCAATTAGTACCACCTTGAATCCTACGAGTAACCTCAGTTGATTTTTGCCTGAGGCTTAGGTCAGCTCAGCTGGACTCACCCAATTATAAGCTACAAAAGTTTTGGCATCGACATACTCTTCGCCAACGAAGTGAGCGCGTGTTTAAGTGACTACACATTTGGAAAACAGATTAGAAGATCTATACAGTAAACCTACTGCAAGCACCTGAAAGGAGGCTCTGGGTGATTGCACAAAGCATAAATATAAATAAATGAAATTGCCTGAATAGAAGCATATAATAGGTAGCAGACCGCAACAGCAAGCCTAAACTGGTTCTTAAGTTGATAGCACTTGAAATACAAGGTTGAAGGTCCACATTTAAAAATCTTTTTTGAAATCGCACCTCCAAGTCAATCACCCAGCTCATCTAATTTTTGTCTCATTTCGTTCATTTTTTAATAATATTGTCATCCCTATTGTAGAGGTATTACAGGATGGGAAAGTGCTTTGTATATATTAACATGCACTCAATATACCCATTAAGGGAATTTTTTTGAGGAAATCGTTGCGCGGTAAGTCACAGTCCAGATAATAGTCCTATCATAATATTATTAATATTATTATTATTATTATTATTGCTGTTGTTGTTGTTGTTGTTGTTGTTGTTGTTGTTGTTGTTGTTCGAATTTACAGTCACTAGGATAAAGTGAAAAGGTACGCCTCCAAATTAAAATACGCGCAAGAAGAATGAAATAACATATTATGGTCAAGATTTGAGGAATATGTTCCGTATTGTGACTGGCTACACCACCATCTTACAAAAATAATTAGCGCATGTCATTTTTGAGTATGCGCGCCAAGCAGTCAATTAGAGAAAGCTATTCTCCCATAACTGAATTTTCCATTGACTGGTTGCTTTGAGTATATCTAGGATTGGCTAATATTTTATCTTAAAGTCAATTCTACCGTAAGTGCTTCTTTTGAAAGCGAGCCCTAACGACTTTATATTTCCCATGACCGGCATGACCTTGAGTCGCTCATCATCTATCTATCGAGTGATTTATGGTGAGTACCTCGGTCACCGAAATTGCGATAATAGATACAACAAATCTGCCGTGTGATTTTACGAAAGTTTGCTGTGGCTGCGTTAGAGAATTTGCCTAAGATAATTTGTTATACATCCAATTCCTTTGAAATAGCTTATTACTCAGAGGTTTTGTTTGCAGGACTTGACAAAGGATGGCAGATGCATCAATTCTAGAGTGGCCACTCACAAAGCTGCTGCTCCTCCTTTCTATCGGGTGGAGACTCCCCTCTCGAAGGAGGCTTGGACGACCGGGGCTTCTTAGAGACCTCGCGGCCGCCTCCCTCGTCAGCGACGGGCAAAGAGGCGGCAGCGCCACCCATCGCTTCTGCGATGGCTGGTATTTCACATACAATTTTGTTAGCACTCAGCACCTTCCAGTTGAAGCCGCTAAAGAAAGGGTGGTTCTTGAGGTCCTGGTAATGACGAGAGGCGAGCCTTTCTATGGGATTTTTCCGCAAAAGCTTAAACACCATGTCCTTAGCTTCTGGCGTTGCCGAGTGCGGGTGCTCCTCGGTCTTGGGCCACTTCAGGGGTGCTGCAAAAACAAAAGTCCGAGAGTGTTGCAGCTAAAGGCATGTTTTAGAGATAAGACACATTCACTAGCGCGCGCACAACGCGCACATACATACATACATACATACATACATACATACATACATACATACATACATACATACATACATACATACATACATACATACATACATACATACATACATACATACATACATACATACATGCACATGCACGCGCATGCATGTGGCGGCCCTGTTGTACAGTTCGTAGTGGCGTTTGCTGGAGACTGTACTCTTCGGTGAATCCGACGCACTGTTATGTAACGGAACTAAAGGATAAACCGAGCGACAGTCGGGAACATTTGCAAAAACAAAAGTGAAAAAATCCATGACTAGAAAAAAAAGCAATCACAATGTAATGCTTCGAAGTTTTTTTCCAGCTTTGAATTCCACAAGGAGATTTTGATCATTTCTACAAATCTTTTACTGCCATATGAATGAGGAAAAGCTGTCTAAAAGTAACAAATTAACAACAATATTTCAACGTTTTTTTCAGTGTCTAATAAAAGTTGCGATGACAAGTTGTTGAGTTTATTCCCCCGCACTTTGCCAAAGTATGTATAAGATTATTCGCTACTTCTTTCGTTCTCGGTAATATATGCAGCATACCTATAAGTACTGGTTTTTGCTATCGCAGACTGCTGATTGCACGTCATCTAGATAAGCCAAAAAAATTCAGTCACGTCAAGAACGAAGCAATCAATGTGATAGTACAAAATTAGGACGCTATACGAAGCAACGCTAGCTGCTAGCCCCTTTAGCATGTGACTCTACATGATAAGATAAAACGCTAAAAAAGTAGTCACAGCGGTGAACAAATCAATCTCCGTGCTGTGATAGCTTTAACGCAAGCATTCCAATGAGAACATAACATGGGCGAAGGTATTAGTCGTACAATAATCCCGTTAAGATAAGGAACGCTCGACCGCGCTTGATCGCACCCGGTGGGTCAAAGTGCGCAGCACCTGCAAGGAGCCACGAAGCCCTCCTTCTGGATGCGCAGTTTGCGTGACAGAGATGACCGCCGCCTTTCTCCTCCGCTTCTGCCTTGATTATTAACAGCCCTTGTACGCTTTCACTCCCACATAGAAAATATCACTCCCGTGGTGATGTGTATTCACTTGTACTTGATAGGAGACTTCAAGGTGACGTCAACGACAAAAACGCGTATGGACTATCCGTGTCATTGCGGTAAAATAACATCACCTTGTTAAGTTCTTGTTCAGGAAAACTGGCATCGTCGGAGTGCGCACTGAGTTCGTACGCCGACAACACACAGAGTTTGTACCCTTAATGAAAGGCAGCCACAACTGCGCATAAAGTAAACGCAGTTATGTGTAATTGCGGTTCGCTTATGTTACACAATACGTGAAACCACGGTGAAGCCGCTGATTGATTTGTGGGGTTTAACGTCCCAAAACCACCATATGAATATGAGAGACGCCGTAGTGGAGGGCTCCGGAAATTTTGACCACCTGGGGTTCTTTAACGTGCACG
This sequence comes from Rhipicephalus annulatus, assembly GCA_013436015.1. NCBI lineage: Eukaryota > Metazoa > Arthropoda > Arachnida > Ixodida > Ixodidae > Rhipicephalus > Rhipicephalus annulatus. The sequence goes on from WOVY01013419.1 coordinate 457,544, forward strand.
GTGAAGCCGCTAACCACGGTTTTAAAAAAACCGATCTTGGTATCGTTGGTATTGCAGTTCACCAAGGAAATCGTGGCATCCATAAGCATGGGTTAGCAGCCATAACCAAGTACGTTTCTGCACTGTGTAACATTGGTAAACCTTGGTTGGCAGTGAGCTCGGTTCAACGCACTCAACAGTGGTTGGTCCTAACAGCGGTTAGCTTGCCTGTGAAACAAGGGCAGTACATTTGCATCGCAGCCCCATGGTTAAGCCACATCTTGCGTTACCTCCAATGATGCGATCTCGCAGTAGCTGCTTCGTCCTTCCTCTGAAGGGTACTCTGCCAGTCATCAACTTGTAAAATACAATGCCTGAAGACCACCAGTCGCAGGCTCTACCTACGCAAGAAACACATGCAGGAGTGAGCAAAGTTATAGCAGGCTGGTATTTGTGCAGCGCACTTACCGTACGGCCGTCGTTTAAGGATCTCGGGAGCCATGTATGGTATCGTTCCCGCCGATTCGCCGTCATGAAATTCAAACGCTGTCCTGGCGAAGAATGCCTTTACGAGTCGTTTCGAAACTGTCCAATAGACCACAGCATTAGATACTTGTACAGCTATAGTATACGAGCATAGAGGGTGTCCCAGCTGTCATGAGCTCGAGCTAAAAATTATTCCGATGCACTCAATAACGGCACGACCGAGTTCATGTTGTCCACTGTTGTCTGGAGTATGTAGCACTGTTTATTGTGTTCTGATGAATTACGTAGTTATGCCGCTTCATATAACTATCTTTTGAACCCACGAAGATGCGCCAAACAAATATAATGACAAAATTTTAGATATGTTTGAAAAGCGTCTGATTATAAAGATGCTAACTTTTTCTATATGGCTTGCTTTTGTTTCTTTCCTTTCAACAAAGTAACACTTATTACAGAAAAAAGAAAAAAAAATATTTCACATGAACGCTCACGCACCAGAGCGGCGATGATTCTTGTGATACCTAGCGTTCCGCATGCGAATGACCGTATCGTTTGCTCGATTATGCTGTCTCGACAGTGCAGTGACGACGGGGGTGCCTCTGCGAGAAACACAATTTTGTAGCGGCCACCCAGGAAAGAACCACTGACAGTGTTTATCACTTTTGTGAATCAGTGTGAGGGAAGCATATCGTTTATACGCGGAAAGTTAATGAGCACTAGAACCAATGTGCATTTAGCGTGCAAGCGGGCATGTCACGTGGTACTTTTTGTACTTCGCTCAAATCCATAGTCCAGAGAAGAACATTAATCTTAAAAACACTAACAGAAAGTTAAAAACTGTTTCATGGGACATTTTGCAATATGATATAGATATTTATTGTTTGTATTTTTGCCAAGCTTCATTGCCTCGAAAGTTAGTACAATTGATTAGGACAGAAAACGTAGTCTGACTTACTCCAAACAACAGTCGGCAACATCTATTTGGTCGCGTCGTTATTGAGTGTGTCGACAAATTCTTTAACTGTAGCTTGAAGTAGCTAGGTAACCCTGCATATATATGTCGCCACATGTGCCTAAAGGCGAACATTAAAAACCAAGTGGCTGTAAGTACGCTGTGCATGTTCCTTCTCAAGAGCTTTGTTGTTGCACTTGTGAAAACATGTTAGGCTAGTGTGCTCATATTGTGCTAAATGGTAAACCTACAAGGCTGGGCAAAGTTCCTTCCTGTCCACTTTGTTTTTGCGCATTTCTTTGCATTGTTACTCTACGGCTGTTAAATATTATTATCTGGGGTGTTACGCCACAAACCCACGTCATGTTAGAAGATGCCATTGTAGAGGGCTCCGAAAATTTTTACCATCTGATGTTTTTTAACGTTAGCTAACATCGCACAGTACGATAGCGTCTACAATTTCACCTCCACCAATTGGCAACCATCACAGCTGGGATCGACCCGTCATGTTCGAGAGATCAGCCGAGCACCGTAGCCAATGATCTACCATTGTGACCTACCACCACTACGTTTTTGTAACGCACGACCGTTTACCAATATGAGAATCTTAATGCGCTTGTACAAAGCTTAGCTACGAAGATTTTAAACCGGAATTCTTACAAAGTATACGTCAATACTTGTCGCACATGTTTAAGCATCTCAATTGTATCTGCTATCTCGGCACCTCAAAGCAAAAACTGCGAAGGTACTATACTTTCTATAAAGATAGAAATAGTTAAGCAGGTTTGCGCAGTGACCTCTCGTGTAATTCAAGAACACTCACAGTGGCCGAGGCAGACCTTGTTGGTGTCGAAGTCAATCAGCTTGACTCGGCCGCCAGGAATGATCAGCATGCTGCAATTTTTTTCATTAAGACGTTTCTATATGGCTCGCGCAGCTACGGTGTATTGACTTACTTGGACACCTTCACGTCTCGGTGCAAGAAGCCTCGTAAATGAAGGTGCTCCAGTGCCAAAATTAGTTGCGCCATGACAATTTGCACGTGGTCGATATTGAGGTACGTAGCCTTGGTCACCACGCGCATCAGGTCCACGCCGGAGATGTACTCCATCATGGTCACGTACGAGTCCTATGCATGTGCAGCGAAACAGAATACGATGAATAGGAGAAGGGGCGACACTCCTGCAGCCTAACATGATTTTTAAGTGTTGTGGGTGCTTCTTTCACATATTTTCAAGCCATTGTCTGCGTCATGCAAGCTCGTTTGCATTTATAGAACAAACGCATGAGACTAGCTACGCGCGAACAACAGCGTAACAAAATATGAGGTTGATGAAAGAATTGTGAAGTCCCCATGCGGCGCCTCGACATTCAGGGTCGAATGACTTAGTATCCTTGAAATGAGCCTCAAAACAAACAACACTGCACAGCCACGCTTCGTTTTATAAATATAACTATTAAATCGCATTCGTGAACGACAAGCACGTCGTAACCACGGCAACAGCTGATTATTCACGACTCTGACAGGTAAGCTTAGCATCGCGGGAGCCTGCCGTCGCCTATGCCATTCGCACGTGAGCTCGTCATCGAGCGCTTGTTTTTGACAACACTATTAAGCATTGCACTCGTATGTAATGTGTTAGCATAGAATATTACTTTATTGATGCTATCAATGTGAAGAGCAAAGCTCGAAGCGAAGTGAGCCAGCGCACAGACGCGTAGCCATGTTTACCTGCGAAATGACCTTGCATCGCTTCTCACGATCTCCGATCTCGCTAGCTGTTTCAAAACGGGCGTTGTCGTGCAGAAATGGCACACTTCAAATATTGCTTTATTCAATCCGGAGTAATATCACCTCACCAGGGAAACGTACTCAATATTTGTCACGCTACCGCAGTCGGCGATGTCAGCAAATCCACGCTCGCACCACTCCATCGACTCGCTTAAACTGGCCTGGATCACGGGTGATGGGAGCGGCAACAGGAAGATGGCCCCACTAGCAGTGTGACGTCACTTGTCTGTTCGTATTCTGATTGGCTGCTGCAATGCGGTGGTGCGATACGACGACGAAAATATCTGGCCGGTTTGATGCCCGCCGCACCGGCTTTGCGGTGGTGCGATGCGATAAAACGTCACGAAACGTCGCCACTCCGGCAGTGTCATCGTCGCACCGCACGCCGAATGGGAGAGAAAATCGCACGTCTGTCTCGCGCTTTAGTGTTCTGCGCTTGCTTCCGTTCTCTGTTGTGTGCGAAATTGTTAGGTGAGCTTTATCGTTAGCGACCGTATTCGGTGCAGTTTCCAACGGGCAGCGGAACAATTCTAGTTACATTTAACACCGATTGCTTTCGTCGGCAGCTGCGGAAATGATGTGCTGTGCAAGGATGCTGTAGCAACAAACGTATACTCTTTGACCCATGTCTTCTAGATAAGAAACAAGGACAATGGTTCACAATGCACAGCTCAGAATTTCACAAGCATTGTACATGCTAAAGAACCTCTGTATGTGCGAAACAAGCAAGCCACGCTTCACAGATATCACATGTATAAGCTGTTACGTGTTGGTTGCCTTGATCTATCGGTATTCCTGCAGCCCGGTTTCCTCCTTGAGCATTAGGTGTCTACTATTCGTGTTATCGGTAAGCAGATAGCCAAGTTATCTATCATGGTACAATTCCCATATCTTCATTCGCATATATAGCGGTAATTTATCAGAGCATAATGAAAAAAACAAAAGCATAACGAAGGGTGTGTCCGAAGACTTGTTGTTAATACCATTTTGTGCTGTTTATTAAGTTTGGGAACCATAAAATAAAATTAAAATTTTATAATTTTGGCGCGACTAGGCATCATTTCTGCTTGTTATAGCAGAAGATCACAAGCATTCTGCTCGCTACAAAACCTGCGTATGTGTGAAACAAATAACTCACGCTACAGGTATCACATGTACACGCTTCTACACTGTTGGTTGCCTTATTCCATCGGTGAAACATGCCCCGAACGGTGAACAAAATTTCGAAGAATAAGTTTCCTTGTTAAACTGCGGCAAGGTGAATGGTAGTAAACTTCTACATCACTAGTTAGTCTTGAGTTCGAGATAGATTAGCTGGCGTTGACTTCAAGTGCACTCGTGTATGACTCGCCGGCAATCGCCTTAGCGTGGGCACTTAGCGATCAGGGCCCATGAACAGTAATTTGAGATCAAAATTTGCGCTGGTGCACACAAATTGACATCACTTGTTTACCAGCTATTTCGCCACATCCGCTTTATTTTTTGTTCCGGAAGTGCTCCCTCGTCACCGAGATGGCGCAAAGCCCCATAAGTAGCTGATCAGCCGCCATTTTCTGAACGTATGAGTTTGTTTTTATAGAGCCTTCGCTACCAGTCTTCGCTCCTTGTGCGTAGTATATTCACAGGAGATAGAACAATGGCGCGTACCTTCGTATACGTGTTCTCGTTGCAAACTTTCCGCTGACGCCAAATACAGCACGAAGGTCACCTCACTCGCGGTGGTGGCTGCGTGTGCTTGCACAAGGAAAAGGGACGATGACCTAACTTTCAATACAGCAAGATTGGGAAGGATTGGCCCTCTTAACTGGGCAGCATTCAGCGCTTGCTTTTAGTGATACGAGGTATCATGCCGAGTGACTTGCTAGCTTTATCGCAAGCGAAATTCAAAGGTGTTTCTGTTGCACTCATTGCAGCAACCTTGCGACAAAACTGTGACTTACTGAAAATTAAGTATCATTCTCCTTCTAACCAACATGCTTCAAATTCTTGCTATTGTTACAGTGTAGCACTCGAAATGGCTAATATTTTGGTACAACAGTTATTTGCGCAGCATGCTTCGATTAGTGTGAATTTTGTCCTTTTTGGAGGTCTATTCGCCCAACATAATTGAACTGCTCTAGTGTCATTCTAAATACCAATATCCACCAAGATAGAGGCATTGTGCTTCGATCATAAAGTTGCACGCATTATCTCAGTTTCATTGGAGTTGTTTCAATAATGGTGGCTTACAGGAACTTCAAATTCTGTTGCGTGTTAGGGTGTAGATTTTATAGTCTTGAGTGGGCCAAATTGATCTGAAATCCCTGTAATTCACGTATCTGAAAATTAGCAGTCGATACACGTAGCGTCAGCTACGTACGAACGAATCACGGACGTACGGACGCACAGATGAATGATTGACAATCAAAACATGGATCGACGGATGGACGAACCACAGATGCAAGGACGGACAGACAGACTAGCAAGCAAGTGTTCTCACGGGAGTCAAGCGCCAGTCCAAAAGTGGCGCGCCAGCCTTGGGCAATGTGACGTCACTGCTCATCGCATACAACCAACTGCGCATAGAACTAACATAGAACTAACAGCTCTGCGTTAGCCACGTGAAACTCCTTAATCTCCACCAATGTAGCTTACGCTACAAAATTTGAATGGTGGCTTTGCTGTATTATTTGGTTAATTTCGCTTTCAATGCTTTTACAGCAGTTGTCTCAAACATCCTCAAATTTACTCTTAAACTGAGTGATAAATACACTGACAGTTTTTTGTGACCGCCGCATTTTTCCTATATATTCAACACTTCATGCTTATCATAGATGGCATTTTTTGTATGCCCTCCCATACTCGATGTGATTTGTGGGGTTTAACGTCCCAAAACCATCTTTTGAATATGAGAGACGCCGTAGTCCAAGGCTCCGGAAATTTCGACCACCTGGAGTTCTTTAACGTGCACCCAAATCTGAACACATGGGCCTACAACTTTCTCACCTCCTTCGGAAATGCAGCTGCCGCTGCCGGGTTTTGATCCCACGCCCTGCGGGTCAGCAGCCGAGTACCTTAGCCACTAGACCACCGCGGCGGGGCCACACTTTATGTGGCCGACTGAGAGCCACAGAAGCTTATTTTGCACGCCCCCTCTCCCTTTTTTTTGCGAAAGCTTTTCGTGACAGGCTAATTACTGATTTTATAACAGTTGGGTCTTTTAGCTGTGCTAACGTACCGTATGGTAAGAACGAAAATACCTTTTCTTTATAGCTTTTTTTTAGCTCGGAAGAGTTCCACTAGCCCCATTGATCAACTCAAGGCATTACCGCACGCAGTGACCCGCACACGTGTCTTGAACGTTTTTAAAAAGCGGGGTGCCGCGCATGACAGTATAAGGTGTTTTCATACTTACCGTATGATAAACTGCACTGCTAGAACACCCTAGTATTCATAGGTTCGATGTAAAACTAAACGCACATGAAATGCGAGATGTGCTTGCCTTGGCGCAGAAGCAGCAGTAGTATTTAACCAGGAATGGGCTTCGTATGACGGACGCAACCACCTTGTCTATGCAGGCCTGCTTATGACGCGTGAATCGATCCATGGCAACCAACTTGACGGTGCAGACGTAGTTGGCCGGCGTGTACACTGCTTTGTACACCGCCCTGCAGTAAAAGCGTGTTCGCAATCAGAACTGTACACATTTGCAACTTGTAAGTAAGATGCAAGTCCCATATTGCTTCTTCTACTTTCGTTTTGTCACTAAAACAGAGCATGTTGATGCCATGGTAGTTACAAAAATCAGAATCTCTGGAGGATACACTAAGAATTTTATCTATACTAGTGGACGCACCTCCTGTAGGAGCACCCTTAAAATAATTAGTAGTCATACTTATATAGATAGGCCGATTCTCTTCATGCATGTATCTCTTTATAATTTTATTATGCAGTGGAAGGAGCTGACAATTGAGACTCTCCACTTCTGCCCACTCCCAAGGGAATGGCACAGTTATGTTGAATTGGAATGTTTCGATTTCAATCGAAGTAACTCACTGTAACCTTATTAAAATCAGTGCAAATAACACCGTAAAACTGAAATTGCATTATTTTCATGCTCTAATGATTTGGTTACGACATTATTTACTAAGTTATGAAAATGTCACTTTAATACTTCGAACACCTGCAAGTAAATGACTAAGTGTGTATCTGCAGTAGGGCTGATTTTTATCAATAAGAACAAACTTGTTTTCGATCCATGCGTTCACTGCAAAACGTTCAAGTTATCTCTCACACTGCACTTCAATACTGCTACTTTTCGCGGACATATGTGACATTCAAATAACTTTGTCACAGTTTCTTGATATTTCAACATTCAAGATGGGCGCGCGAAATCGAAGGCACAAATGGAATAAGACTAGCTCACACTTTTGACTGTGTTAAAAGTCTTTTTTGCTCAAGGTTTATTATGTGATCAAGAGATTGCGGTTTTACGGGACGCTGCGAAAAACCCAAACAAAGCCGTACACGCGCGTGCATGCGTGCGTAAGTGTGTGTGTGTTTGTGTGTGTGTGTGTGGGTGTGCTTGTGCGTGTGTGCGCGTGTGTGTGTGTGTTTAAATGTTTATAGTTTCTTTGAAATGTCGACTTGTTTGCTGTCAAACGTGCTGACTCATTTCCGGCAAATCACACTTCCGAAGCTCGGAATATTTTCCCCTCCAAAGCAGGAATGTGAGAATCTACGACCAGCTGGCTGTCCTATCAGATATTTTCGAAATATAGCTATTAATATAATATTATTATTATTAATATTATTATTATTGTTGTTGTTGTTGTTGTTGTTGTCGTCGTCGTCCTCGTCATCGTCGTCGTCGTCGTCGTCGGGATTCAACGTCTCAAAACCACTGTATGTAATGAGAGACGCCGTAGTGAAAGGCTCCGGAAATTTTCACCACCTGGGGTTCTAACTGCACCTGAATCCAAGCATACGGGCCTCAAGCATTTTCGTGTCCATCGAAAATGCGCCTGGAAAATTTGTTATTGTTGTTGTCACTGCTCCCAGCGTGTAGCAAAGTTTTGCTTGCATTGCTTAGATGCTCTGACTGTACTTTTCTTAGTGCTATACGGCTCCCATACTGGTCATTATTTACACGAACTCTTCCAGAATAACCTTTTTTTTGCGCAAACTTTACCAAGGAAAGAAACTGAAGACAATGACAGAAGACCTACAAGACATCAGTGAAAACTAAAGACTGTTCGATAGATAAGAATGTTGTATATACATTGACCACACGCTTGCGCATTGCTGCGCTTGTTACCGATGCCACGCAGCTTCGGTATTCAGCTCTATTTGCAGCATGTGTGTTTGAAGGAAGCTCAAATTGTGCACATGTCAAGTAAACAGATGGAAAAAGAGGGGAGTCAAGCCTACGCTATAAAAATCGTCGAAAGGGGGCGAGTAAGTGAGTGCTCCGTAGTTAGTATTCGGCCAAGTGTAAATTGAGCTAGTAAACGAGGCTAGGTGGCATCGGTAACTAGGTCAGCTCGGCGCATGCGTGTGGTCAGTGTGTATATAACATGTTCATACATGTACTGAACAGCTGCTAGTTAGTGCTAATGTGTTTTGTTCTCTTTTCGTCCCTGTATTCAGCGTTTTTTGTAAAGCTTGCGCGAAATTCGTTAATCACGTTGAACGTTTTCCTTAGGCTCATCTGACTAAAATTACGCGGTGAAGGCTTTGCAAAATTCGGTATCCACATTTTGACTGCCCAAGCAGCTTCAGCTCAAATGTTCTACAGATATACGTAATTTCACTACGCAGTTTAGTTTGCCTGCACAGAATAAAGAGCCTGTATGGGACTATCTATTCGTTGTACTGCTCATCAATTTCAAGTTTATTCGTTGTTACTGCACGTACAAAAGATGAGCTTACGTGATAAACTGACCATCAGGAGGTCTCAAAATCAAAGACTGTAAGGGGGACCTCCAATCATTAGTAGGGTACGTGAAAGATAAGTAGCTGCAACAGCAAAAGCTCAAAGTGCGAACAAGAAAATCAAAAAAATGCCTTTATTACAGAGAAATGTATAGAGAAACCAAAATTTATTTATTTACCATACCAGTCTTATACAATAGTAGACAACACACATAAGATTTAAAAAGAATGCAGTGATGATATAAATACACTGCAAATGAACTAAACGTTGGTTTAACAGCATCTTTTTCATGTAATATTTAAAAGATTGCAAAAATGAGATGAATTAACTAAAAGAAGTATGTAATTTCAAAGACAAGCACCATGAAAACTAGCTGTGAATCTCCCGTAGTTCAATCTATTTTAGGCAAAACATAATTTTGAACTGAAAACCTGCTACAATTGTTGTTGATCAGGATATAGCTAAGAGAATATCATCTCATGATAGTAATTAATGAATGAGGCGGTATGCGATGATTGGCGCTCTATAATGAAAGAACTTCTGATTGAGTAGGATGCCAAAATTTTGATAAATATTTAGATATTGGGAACGGAATGGGCTAAAATTAACATCTGGGGCGTAGCAGATTGCTAGTTTTGGGCAATAACTGTTCTGTAACAATGCGTAGTTTGAGTCATTGAATACTTCGTTTCCTATCCCTTCTACTGTATCTATACAAAGTGTGATGGCAAGCCCGAGACGCGCCCTTCATCGACGCATATTGGCAAGCCAATAAAGGAAGTTCACACAACATATATTTAAACAATATTGAGGTTTACGGGCATTCTTTCATGCTGTTAACAATTTCATTGCGCAAAAGACTTCCGTTAGGTCTGCTATTTAACCGATACCCCTCAATAAGAGACGAGTGGCACTACATCAGACTGTACTTGAAACTTGTAAACATGGTAAGGCTAAATCAGACTATATCGGGACACCCTTTTATGCTGAACTGGCCACATATACACTAAATGATATTATTTTCCGGCCGCCATGGAATCGGGGATTATCGCGCCCGAATCCAAGTGTCAGAGTCCAGTGTCAGGGTGAGTTTACTTTTTTTCATCATTCAGGAAGCTGTTCTTGTGAACACAAATGCCTGTCGAAGTGCCTCGTTTCCCAGAACACTGCAGAAGTACAGGTAGGTTTAGGTAGATGTACTTGTGATAAATATACAAACGCTAAAGTATGTCTTGTCATTTTATGCGAGCCATTTGCACATATGTAAAGCTTAAAAAATGGAGTCACGAATGCTGACTTTTAGGAGCAGCATTGCTGCCTATGGCTGCGGAAACACAACAGTGATGGGATGTGACAAGCAGCAGGTGTCTTAAAGCTTCGTGAGCCATCACCGTCATACTTTGCTATGGAAAATTCCCGAAAGATTGTTTCCAGTGTTCTATAGCTTCTGAGAGTTAAGGACACCTTAAGTCAACATTTATTTGGATGCGCGTTCCATATGCGCTTTCTCAGGGCAGCTTCAAGTGATTTCAAGCATTTTTGCGACTCGACTTTTAATCTACTAAGATGACTTTTTAAGAACTACGCGGGATTTATTCTTCTACTTCGTCCAAAGACGATACGATGGCTATTAATTAAAACACCATCAGTATTATTCACACACACACACATATATATATATATATATATATATATATATAACACGAGAAACAGGATTGAAAAGAAAAATCAATGATTTCATTACCCAAATCCACCAGCACCAAGAAGCTTGAGGGGCCTGAATTCCTTCATCTTCGGTATGAAAGTGGTGAAAGGCGGAATGGCCTGCACATTAAGCTGAAAAGGGGGAAAAAGAGTATGTACCATTACTTCTTCCTGGTTAAAGTTCATTTTTAAACATGAGTCATAACTTTTTGCGTATTACAAGCGATATATTTTCTTTTAAACGCTCACTCTAGCGCCGTAATTGATTAACTTTATATTAATTTGATTGATTGATTTGTGGGGCTTAACGTCCTGAAACCACCATAAGATTATGAGAGACGGCGTAGTGGAGAGATTCGGAAATTTTGTACTTTATATCAAGCACACAAGAAAAACAAACGTAATCATTCTATCTGGTTTTCACAAACCATAACCACGATAAGATTACGAGAGACGTCATAATGTATGACTAGAGAAGCTTTAGAGCAAATGTTGTTCTTTTACTTGAACTGACACCGCACATTACACGGGGATCTAACATTTCACTTCCATCGAAACGCGAGTGCCGCGGCCGGAATCAAACTGGTGGCCTTCGCGTCAGCAGCCGAGCACCGTAATTGTTACACCACTGTAGAGGACACTGGAAAGTAGTCGAACATGTAAATAATGTTTCGAGCAAGCTCGTCAGGAATGCGAAATAACCTTCTATTTGATGCGTTACTAATCTACCCTCAAGAAGGAGGGATTATCAGCACTTCATTTGGAGAAAACTGACGCGTATTTTGCCAATATGTCACATCGGTCAGGTGTAGATGCGGCAACATGAAAATTCAACGCCAGTGAGATACTCATGACGTCATCATTGTAAGCATACATAGAGCATGATAACACAAACTGTATCTTGAAGGCGCCCTCAGCACCCCTAGCACAAAGATGACAATGTGGTCACTTTTTTGCCTTCACTACACTTCTTAAACAGGTGGTATCTCCTCCTCGCCACCTATTTCTTAAAACACGTGTACAATTCCAGCACTCAGGAGCCTATTGATATTCCTCGTTTGTCGGCTGCAAGCTGTTATATCCGCTCGCGCAGTCGAAAACACACAAAATAAAATTAAATCAGTTGACCGCTCATGATAGTCATGCGAGACAAAAAGAACGGGTGGGCAACGGCCAGGCATGGAAGTGTATAAGGCAATTTATAACTGATATTTTGTTCATATTGACAAATCAGAAGCTTGTACTTTATTTACATCATATGAATGAATGTTCATGCGTCACGAAGTGCATCAGAAAGTCTAGAAATGCAGGGAGGAATGATGTGCTCGATTTTTGTATTTTCAGAGGCTGGTAGGGGCCTTTCAAAAACTGAAAATTCTACGAGTCGTCTTCCCAGGAGCCGACAACAGTTCCCCTTATGAAGATAATATCTGCAGATTTTGAACTTTATTTTTTCGATATATGTTATGTCAAATTTAACGTCTTGAAACCACCGTATGATCATGAGAGCTGCCGTAGTGCACGGCTCCTGAAATTTTGACCACCTGGGGTTTTATAACGTGCACTCAAATATGAGCACACGTGCCTACAGCGTTTTCGCGGGTCAGCAGCCGAATACCTTTGACACTAGACCGCTGCGGTGGGGTGGTTTTATTCTCCACCGGGACATTTCAGCCATCAATAACAGTGGCGGCTCGAGCATCACATTTTTTTTTTATGCGAGCTCTGTCTTAAGTCAAGGTTGATATAGACTTTGAACCACCAGGGGTGCCTACCCGTAAACTAAGGCAGCCACATATCGATATGTAGCACGCGTGACTGATGGAAAGGGTTCTATGCTGTACTTCATAAACAAGTCACGTTATTCTTGTCATGACCTCTTAATCATGTTCGTTTGTATACACTGATGCCCTCTTATGCCACTTTTGGCATATATCAACCCAAAAACATGACCATGAGAGCATCCAGACTAAGGCAGATGGGTGGGTGGATGGGTGAGTGAGTTAGTGGACGGAGGACGAATGTATGGATGGATGGATGGATAAATAGATGGATGGATGGATGGACGGATGGATGGATGGATGGATGGATGGATGGATGGATGGATGGATGGATGGATGGATGGATGGATGGATGGATGGATGGATGGATGGATGGATGGATGGATGGATGGATGGATGGATGGATGGATGAATGGATTGATTGACGGATGGATGGACGGACGGACCGACGGATGGACGGATGGACGGACGGACGGATGAGTGGATAAATAAGTGCTTCGAATTTTAGATAAGAGCAAACTATTTTTGTATAACTGAGGGGAAACAGTCTGTTTCACTGAATATGAACGCATTTCCGAAATTTCTTCAAATTTGAGAATATGCTAGGTTGCCGAAGGTAAGTAGCGTTATAGAAATCGCGGTACTTTCTAATACCATTTAAGTTCCTAAATTTGGAAATAACCAGACTTGTAGAAAAATGGGCACCTAAAGTGCCTCACACTGCCAGAACGGTATATTGAAAATAAAAAAAATATCATTAGGACAAGGTACAGTATCACGCATCATTTCGTTCATACCTTAGACACTTTCGAACGACACACCTGGTTTACTATTCAAATACCCGTGTGAAAGTATTCACATGCGCACCTTTTCTGTTTTGCTGACCACGCTGTCACCGATCGCCATCCAGTCTGTCACGCTCACTTCGCAGATCTTTTCAAGAGAAGTCGCCAGCTCGCCAATGATAATGGTCAGCTTGCGTATTGTGGTTCCCAGCTCTTTCGCCGTCTCCGGAGCCCGTTTCATGCACTGCAAGAGAGGGTAGCTGTACAGCCACGTACGACAGCCAGCAAGTCCGCACGTACTATGTCAGCAGAGGTTCGTTAGCCACGCTAATACTGCTATGTCAAATAGTCAAGTGGCCTACAGTCCACAACCACAGTGACACTCAAACAACGTAGAGGCACGCGGTCACAGCATACTACATTTGGGATTCACAAGTAAAGCTTTTTGGTCCGTTTGAAACCAGGTTCAAGCTGCATTGTCGTAGTCATGGTTTATCCACTATAGTATTGCTCTCATGAAACTCGTTTCGCACGGAGAATCAGTGTGGCAATGCTTGCACTATCTCAGTGTGCTGGGTAATGACTAAATTGTGGTCTCAAACAACAACGCGGTTAAACTGTATAATCGTTAAATTTACCATCAAGGTCTTCTGCGATATGTAGACCTAACAATACTTTTTAACCAATATTAGCGCACTCTGCTATGTGGAGACTTTGATATCTCAGTATTTGTCTTTTAATATTAACGCTACGTCTTGCGTAAGCATCCAAGTGCTTCAGAAAATCACTTAGAGAAATGCGTCTCCTTCACCATCTTCAATTCAGCTGTTCTGTCTCGTTTCGCGGCCTCCACATAGGTATATGTGAAAGCTGTGACACGAGACAGCACAGTTTATAAGGGCTGAGTTAGTATTTACCCTGATATCGGTTATCTCATGTTGCAGTCGATCTGTTTTTCAACGTTTTTACAACATGGTGCATGTGGAGATTTCATATTGTGCTTAAACGAAAAAAAATAATGTCATGTATCTTTTCAGTTATTTCGTACTGATAGCCGAAATCAATCACATTGCTTCTTAAAGTAAACGCACTTTTCCTGTAAGCCTGGATGTCTCCACAACTGAACGCTTTGGTATGCAGTCATGGGTGTGTAACTGAACTTAGTCCTCGGCCTTATTGTCACCGATGTTCTCTAATAATGGTATCGCCGCGTCACAAGATTGAGCTCACATAAAATTTATAGATCTACAAACTACTTATCAGAGCCAACTTCGCGATAAAAATATCTTGAATATACTTCCAAGAGACTATTTCTACCAAATAGACGTGGGGAAGCATTTTATAGGGCCCTATACTTTGTACCACCATTTTGGTTAAGCACTACCAAAGCAACAGAGCGTGAGAAAGCCACACGATTGCATAGCGAAACGTAGTCCCCCATACAAGTGCCTTGAAATTGACAGGGTTGGCTAGAACTGGCGTTTATTTGGTGTTCTAAGCCACGTCTATACATGAAATCTTTATTCTTCTTTCTATTTATTTCTTACGCTTTTGAATATTTGTGTCGATTATCGCCGTTCACTGTGTTTACAAATCAACATGGCAGCTGCTATCCAGAAGAGACCTCCCGCTTCGATCTGGACTCCCTCTTGCTACACGCCCACTGCGCTGACAGCAGTAAACAAATGGTGAAATCAGCCATCGGTTTGTTTCATCTCACTCTGAGCGTAAAGCATCAGGTACGTTTTGTCGGTATTAGCGAGATATGTTTCTTGCTTAGCCGCACCAGCTACGCCTCACGCACCAAAACTGTGTTCAGATTGCGTCGTCAGACCAAGAATGCTGCATCTCCAAATATCAGACCAGCAACCTCACACATCGACCGTGCGCGTCGGATCTTTTTTCAGTGGAAACAAAGAAGGAAGAAAAGAAGCATTGCAACGGGACACGCGAAGGAACGCGTCGACGGAGAAACGGACATACGAGAGCCACGAATAACGCCAGAAAAAAACAGCCACATTGGGAAGTTATTCGCCAGAATGAGCATCTATCTGCAGCAGAGTAAAAAATTCACGGTTCTTGAAGTTCTCGGTGTAGTTGCTTGTTTTATGGCGTTACTGCATTTTAAAGGTAATAAACTAGCTATAATGCCTACAATTCGGTGAGCAGACGGCGTTTATACGGTGAGTAGAGCACACGTCCCTAATGAATACATGTAGAAGGGCTAAGTGTCCTTGCTGTTAGCAAAGGGGCCTGTAGCCTCCACAGTGCTGAAAGGAACTTCTGAAGCAGAGTATAGATTGCTTTAGAGGAAGCGTCTCAGAACGTGATTCCGATAAACAGGGTGTCCTTCTTTGGAAGTTTTTATGCACACGTGTTGAGCGAGTGATATTGACCCCCCCCCCCCCAAACTCTCGGTTTCTCTAACAACCATATTCGAAAGACACATTATTTGCTTGACCTTGATGATTTTACTTGCTCATAGGAGGTCATTGTGACAAAAAAAGACACTTTGAGGCATTTAAAATATTAATATCTCGCATTAACATTGCAATACACCACCTGATGTCAACTCATCTTCGATATATCTCTTTCAGCCAGAAGAAAAGCAAAAAATAGTGCAACGACGTGTGTGCTATTAATGCATGTTACTAATACAAGCGGCATGGATTCTTTCCCCTAGGTCTTCGATCTCACACTACATTTTTATGAAATGGTTTCTTGGGACTGCGTTTTCTTTCCATTTACTTCCTACAATATATAGGCAAATATTTTTGGAATCATGTGGCAATGCACGCACCAAACTGTGCAGGCCGATGAGGTTCTCGACCATGTCACGAATGTCCTGGAAGGTGATCACTTGCCGGTTCAGCTTTTGTAAGCAGTCTTGGGCCGCCAGAACCACTTGCTCCTGGCAGAAGTGTGACAGAGGGTCGCGGAAGAGGGAAACTTTGCTTTCTCGTTTCACGAAGAACTCAAGCAGCACAGTTGTTACTTTTGGAATCTGCACAGTAGGATTCAATAGGCACGCTTTCAGCACAACTTTAAAATATTTGCAGCCAATAGCATACGTCATTTTTCCTATAGTGTCCACAGTAGACATTGTAGACACCACAAGTGTGATTGATTATAGGTTTTGCGTATCAAACATAGGAAGCCACAAATCTCTGGGTTTGAAAAAGTGCCCACAAACCAGCATACAAGGCAGCGCAAGCAGAACGTCGAGCTTTGGAAAAGTAAGGGTCATTTCGCATTACCCTAAGACGGAAACTCTAATACTGTCTTCTCACTTGCCTTCGCCTTTGCTCATTCTGAATCATAGGAGCTAAATCACCATTAAGTAAACAGAGCAAACAGCCATGATTACGAAATGGCAAGCACGAGTCAATATAGGCGGAAGTGGCTCAAGAATCCGAGAAATTCTTTTAGTTCGAGTGTGAGACCTTTAGTCTGGGGTATTTTAGGCCAGCCGGCTAATGAGGAGGTCACATGGCAGCCTTCTATATATAGCACAGGGGCAAAGCACATAGCTTAATCAAGAAACGAAGCTGCCCCGACATTGCTCTCGAAGCTCATGAAAGAATAGGGTCATTACGAATATGTATGCAGTTTTACAAACAACAATATTGTTTTCAATGGGCGTATAGTAAATATTTCGCGAGGCTACTACAAGATTCAGTACTCATTCTACCATGTTAGATGTTTGGACTGTTGCAGAGCACGTGTCAGTGAATGGTGAGCCTGAACACAGCAGTTAATGACCACCTAAGTTGCGGGCCCGTTGCGTGGGGCTATGGTGGTGCTCTCCAATTTTCCGAGATCGCGAAACAATTTATTTGTCGTTACTCCCCTTTGACATGATAACGAAGCCTCATACTACTTAGAGTGCCGAGGGCTCGTTTGACGCCAATTTCTACGCTGTGAAAGATACGTTCTAAATGAAGGCATAAGCACGATGGTAGTAACAGCGGGAACATTGTGGTTCAGGGCGAGGCAAAAAACACAGACGATGACCGGTTTTTCTTGTCTTTTGCTAATATGTCCGCACTGTTCAAACCATCATGAATTACCAGCTTCCCCAGGTTCAAGCAGTATAAACTAGCCAATGAAGAGAAACACCGTGTTTGTAAGCAACATGTATTAGTGAATGCAAATATATATATATATATATATATATATATATATATATATCTTGATCGTACAGCTGGTAACAAATGCTGCGCTAACAATAAACGCACAACAGACAACAAGCAAACGTACTACCATGCACCAATTCAGAAAATTGTAGCTCGCTCTCTTGTATTTCGTCATGTCCCACAAGAAAGAGGCTTTGTCATTGCTCTGCGCTAGTGATTATGCTCTCATGCAGCGGCTAGATACTGTTTCAGACGTGGTTGGACCCACATAAGCATCAGTTTACTTCGGTGGATAACTATAATCTATTTGTGCTTTACCTAACGAATTGACACGCTTTTTTTTCAAATATTTGTGAGCTTCTCACATGGAGAACACTTTATCTGTTTTAAACTTGACGTACGCACAAAGTAAGATATGATACACGTGCTAATGCTGTGAGCTCGTGGTGGCTGACAGAATTGAAAACACTTTAGAAGAGTGTGAAATGAGTTTATAATAATTTCTTCACTGACGTGCTGCCCAGAGATAAAAAAATAAGAGATGGAGAAAAAGTGGATAGGACAGGATGTAGAAATTTCGCTAGAGTTAATCAGATTCGTTATCAAAAAGATTCTATTATTCACCCACTCAATCACTCATTCTAGTGTATGTTTTCGCTAGCTAGGCAGATGTTAGTCAGATTACGTTCCTGCTGTCGTATAACGAGGCTCCTCCCAAACTGAAATTAGTTCCAATGTCAGATGAAGTTAATATTAAGCTCTATGTATACTTATATTACTTGTATCCTTGTAAGAATGCCATCCTCAGCTGCAGCTTGTCATCGCTCATGATTTACTACAACACTTCAGAATGATGGCGTTTGTAGAGAGCTCACCCTTGGGAAGAGTGTCGTGAGAACCTTCGATGAAGACTTCTTCTTCTGTTCTGCAAGACAGAGTGAACGCTGTTGTGAACGTGTTCACATTAGAAGAAGAAGAAAGTGAACTTACTTTCTTGGCTCCCTTTGTTGTTCGTTGTATGACGTGATGATGGAAGGCACGGGAATATAGTGAGAAAGGAAAGCTTCCGTTATGTTTCAACAGCTCATAATTTGCACAATTAGAACTCAATTACCTGACATAACGTTAAACAGCACCTCGCGGGTATTCTCGAATTCCCTTCAAAACAACCATATTGTATATCATTTGCTCATAACTTACGCAAATTTGTTTAAAGACAGCATGAGTTGCCTATGACGATTTAGTCAAGACAACTAATTGTTCCTTCACACATACCAGAAAAATTTTTTAAACACAAATATTCATGCAAAAGCTGGTCATTGAGCAACAAATTATTCATTCTTCGGCGTTATATTGTCCATTCAAGCGTAATGCATACACAACACAAAGCTAAAGTTATTCAAAATATACGTAATACAATACTAATTCGTCTATACGTCGACACGATGAAATAAAAATTCGGCGCATGGTCGTTTTGTTTTCGGTAAGAGAGGAATATTTCAAAGAATCAAACTGTAAGCTTTTACTGCCAGAACTACTATGCGTTGGCTGCGTTAGGCTGTAACCACAATTATTTCCGTGCAGAGCATGAAAAAGCTATCAGTGAGTTAGTTGTTTTGCCGTTGCTGCTATATAGCTATATTGGACATTTCATCGCAAGTACTAACGCAGAAGCATGCAGAAAACAAATACACAACACGCGTACTTCGTCTGCTGCTGCGCTTAGTGTTATTAGAGTAACATGAGTGATGTCATAGAGTAACGAGATTTTTACTGTAGCGTAGCCACACCATTCGCGCAAAAAAAAGTGGTCGGATCCTTGCTCCGCACACATTTCATAACACTGATCACACTTGTTTTGTAAGTGACGTTACACAACTATAAAAACGTGCCTATCAAAATAGGATCAGCGGCAGCTACCCGTCGGCATTATGACTTAACTATATTGTAGGCAAATATGCTTACCGGGCGAGATGTCTCCCATACTTGAAAATCCGTTTATCGATCAAACTAATTCAATGCAACACAGAAACACTCGAACCACTTCAAAGTGTCAACGAACGTAAAACGTATTTCTTCTTCCATGCTAACGCGCCTTTTTCTCGTGATATCTTCACGCGCTGCAGTTTAAAAATTCTTCTTCGTTTTCTTGCCTGCACAACGACGAGGAACTGTTTTTTTTCGCCAGTATTTAATATATCAATTCGTTTTTTTTGGTAAGCTACCCGATTCTTGGCCCATCCCCCAGAGTGGGTGTGAGCCATGAGTTTAGGATATACATCTACATCTACAGCTTTTTGCTGTGTCACACTCGGGTTTGTTTGTTTGTTTGTTTTCTGTTTGTTAATTGCCTAAAAAATTTTGGCTCATACCCACAAAGGTGATTGGCCAGATATGCAGCCACCGCGTTTCGACATGTTCAACACTCTGTGACAGAGATGACGCTCAGCACTGAATTCTCCTCTCTCGTATTTCACGTCGTGTTTCTGATTGGTCACTCTAATACCATCTTAGCAGCGAAAACTATTGGATTTGCTTTACCAAATTTAGACATATTTGTCGTCAGCGTGCTGTTCAGTACAGTCAACCACAAAATATTGCGGACCACGTGAGCGCGTGCCAAAGGGCCTGTCCGCACCACCTAGGGGTGCGCCATCTACCGCCGAGTGGATTGCCATGCCAGAAACGGCTTTTCGTGCACAGGCTACTCAGTTTTCTGCCGCTGAGCAGCACACATTGTCAGCTACAGTTTTCACGCGAAGTGCTTATCCGCAGTAAGGCTGTCACGTTTCTGTTTGCAGGATCAACGCTATCACGACATGCCTTGAACGGCGTCCCGTTGGCTAGGTATATTTTGAGATTAAGGTGCCAGCTGAAGCACGTAGGACCAGATGCCAAAAAGCGTGTCGCGTTAAAAGTGAAAGGTGAAAATTGTTTGCACCCATCAACACAACAGTCAGGTCATATATAAAGGGAGGCATTAGTCTAGGGCACTGTGGTGCAGTCGATCACCGCTGATGTAACGGAAGTATTGCGAAGAGTATTTAGGCCTGGCGCTAGCGTAGTGCGTAAACTTTTGTGATCGACTGTATCTATAGTTTTATGTGAGCGTCAATCAGTTATTTGAGGCCAAAATTAGCCATTTATTCCCACTTATTTTCTAATATTGAAGTTTTCCCATTAGCCTTTGTTGAGAGGCAAGGACAAAGTCAACCAGAATAATCGGCTGTCAGCCATTAAGAAGCCTGAAGCCGGGGCCCAACTTTGGGCCATCTAAAAGGCCCCTGATGCAGTGGTAGGGCTTGGTTTGACTGTACGAACACGGAAGCGGCCCGCTGCGCCCTGAGTCATGCACCTCAGGACTGTCAATAAGGTTTTGCATCCATCCATTCAGTTAAGCGCCACACACACATGTGGGCGCGGGCACAGAGAAAAAAAAAGGTGGGAGCGTGAAAATGGCACCGACAAAAAAAAAGATAGAAGAGAATGACTCGACACTGCATTCAGTGCATCATTTCTAAAAGCAAGTAGTGAAAGTGTGTTATCTGAAAAGCGTACAACGGAAACCATCTTCGAGGAGTTTCGATGCAGATGGAAAGCCATACGTTTCATAAGGATATTTCACTGCATTAAATGGATCGTTACTGGTATGAAGTTTGTGTTAGGAAAAATACCTTTAGAGAGTCACTAACCAACTCAAAAAAACAGGCAGCCTGTGCGCTTCAAATGCATGTAAAATACGTGGCATCATCATCAGCCTAACTACGCCCAATGAAGGGCAAAGGCATCTCCATGTTCCGCCAATCAACCCAGTCGTGTGCTTTCCGCTACTACGTTATAGCTGCAAGCCTTCAGGACCGAAGCGCCTTGCGTCCTGGGTCATACCTCCCGTGTCCATAGAGTAGCATTTAAAGTTGAGAGAGGACACTCACATAGGTACCTGCGGCTGATTTATGTTCGCAGCACTGCAAGCGGTCATTGGGAACCTTCGCAGTCTCAGTGATCAAAGACCATAAAAACGTTTGTTTATAAGGCCATTTGGTAGTGACTAGAAATATTATACAGCCTTCGAGGCCACTTCTACGTGTGTGCTCGTCTCGGAGGCCATACTTTGTTTTTTTTTAACGCATCTTTGGCATGCACTGATGAGCTTCGTGTAAGCTGCACCGCAAGAGCGGCAAGCACACAAAGCCAATGTGTGTCTATGCACACACTTGAAAGAAAACATGACAATCGTTGAAGAAGCGAAAACGTTTTATTTTTAAGTTATATTCTTGGTACACACATGCCCACTTTGTTATAATGTCATAAACGCAGGCACAGAAAGGGCTTTATTGCACTGCAAGACGCGGAAGTACCGCTGCTATATGATTACATAATACACACAAGAAATAAACATATAGGCAACAATATAAGGAAACCGCCAAAAGAGCAAAACTGCATTAAACGCACACAACTATGCATTCAGTGCACAACGCGTCACGGTAGAAGTTGCCTCAGCACTTGACTCCGGCAAGTGCTGAGGCAAGAAAAGACAAATGTTGGCTATGTTGTCTTTCCCACCTTCGCACCAATATTCTCGTATGCACGATTACATCATCCTTTCGCAAAAAAACAGTCCCAAGCAGTTGCCGAAGAAAAAACAAAGCAATTTCAGGTGTAATGCAAGCCGTTAGCAAAGCTCAAAGATGTTTACTCAAAGATTTCGTGCTAGCTTTAGCTAACAAAAACTTTTCAAGATTCACCACTTCTATCTTATTGTGCTCGTTAGAGCTTCAGACAATTTGTGAACAGCACAGATAACGACACTGAGCATAGCTGCACTTCTCACAAAATCTCACTGTTGTAGTGAATTCGGATACATCTATAGTGGCTCAAAGAAAACCTAACAACGCGAGTGGCATCTTGATTTCTTGAGCCAAGAAACAATTTTCTCGCAAACTTGCTGCGAAGCATTCCAAACAGTTTTCTTTCTTGTGAAGCAATACAAGAAAACAGTAGGTGGAGTGAAGAGCACATAAAACATTTTTGCGCCGAACAGCACAATGCCCGAAATGTTAGGTCAGGGCTTCAATGACACATGAAGTACGCACTTAACAAAGTATTCAAGGCGTTCGTAGCTAGAGGAAGCCAAGCTGACAGGCAGACGAAACAATAAAAAACCACGATGCCCGCCGGGCACGCTATCGCAAATCTTTTATTGCATTGATTGATATATTTGTGGGCTTTCATGTCCCAAAACCACCATACGATTATGAAAGACGCCGTAGTGGAGGGCTCCGGAAATTTCGACTACCTGGGGTTCTTGAACGCGCACCCAAATCTGATTACACGGGCCTACAACATTTCCGCCTCCATCGAAAATGCAGCCGCCAAAGCCGGGATTTGATCCCACGACGTTCAGGTCAGCAGCCGAGTACATTAGCCACTCGACCACCGTGGCGGGGTCATCTTTTATGGCATATCCCTGCTGCTGCCCGTACTTCTTCATTGACCTAATGCTCATGAACACGGAGTGCGACAACGTTGCCATCACGTCGACGCCACGTGCACTTCTCTCGCATCCGATTTATGCCTGATCTCAGCCCGAAGATATCGCACCGTACAATCCCAGATGATATTGACGGATTCAGACCACTATCAAGGTCAATCTAAATAGGTCGCGAAAGTCGGAATGAAAAGTGGTTTGCAAGCTATTGCGACAGACATCAAGAACCGCATGACGATTGAAGCGCACCTAGGTGAGGGGGGCGAAGCAAGTAGCGAAAACAAAAAAACAATTTTAAACGTTTAATGTTCTGTACTTTTAGGTTTATTTGTTACAAAAATTCGTAAATTACTTTAATAAAACTTTGGTATGTGGATGAGTTCCCATTTTTTTTTTCGTTCAGTTTCAAAAGAGCGGGCACATGCGGGCTGTCTTGTAACGTGGACCAACGGATTTGGGGGCGCATCCAGGAAATATGCTGCCAGAGCTTGTGTTTAGTAAGCGCGTTCTTTGGTGCAGCGCATTACCAGGTCAATGAGCCAACGCTTACTCTTCCGTGGTGGTTTCGTGCGTACCTTCAGAAGTTTACCTATTATTATGTGCATTTCATAGATAAACAAGCTGACAAAATGCGTAGATAGCCGTTCATGTGACTGCCGACTGCTTTCGCTGGCGCACGGCCGGCTTGCCCTCACCTTTGGTGACTGTGAATAAGACGGGCTAAGCAACAAGACGCTCTACTGTACGGCTGAATAAGCTGTGTTTTCAAAGCTGATGTATCGCTGCACTGGTTTTCGACGGATTGGCTTCATGATTTTTTGAACTATTACGTTTTTGTGATCGTGAACAGTTGTCTCAGAATTGCCTTTGCTAAATTTTTTGTGCACATTGCAAGCCCTTCATTCGGCTAATAAAACAACTTTGCATCCTCAATCTGCTATTTTCGTATCTTTTCTATTAGATGCAATTAGTGAGACACAATTAAGGCGTCATATTAAAGGCACGTAGCAGATAATCAATTAAGAAAAAAATTTAATTTCCTGCCAAGTATGGCATATGCGCGACGTTGCTACCACTTTCAATTATGAAGTAATTTATTACTTTTTTGCTTTTAGTTGTCTTTTCCTCACGTAGGCGGCGACGGTGGCAACTAGCCGACGACTACTAGATCCCTGGGCTTCTATGGAAGTTACGCTACCAGTTTACATATACCTTGCCGCTATCACAGTGGCGAAAACAAGTAGACGTATAATGCACTAGAAAAGGTACTGGGGTAAATAACTAGTACGCATGTTTCTCAAAGCAGTGAGTGACGTGTTGCCATTCTACGGCTGGCGTGAAGCTACGTATCTCTGCCGCTTTTGGTTCAAGTGACCATTCTTGTAGTTTTTATGTTACTCTATGCCATGTCGTCATACTGGACACCTCTCATTTAGTCCTTAGAAATTCTGATGGATGGCGGTACCTGTATATGATGAATATATGATGAGAAGTTGCGAGATGAAAGTACTTGGAGTGTTTACTAGATAAGCGGACGGACAATCAGGCAGACAAATCGGCGTACGGACGGACGCACAGACGCAAGAACGGACGCAAGGGTGGAAGTACAGACGGATGCCGAGACGGATGGACGTACGGATGCTTCGACCAACTCATCATCATTCACTCTATGTATATGATCTGATTTCATTAACCTCATTGGCCCACCCAACTTCCTGTCTCCCATTCGTGCGTTCGCGTTCTCTGGGCCTCAAGTCAGTTACCCTTAATGACCAGCGGTTATCCTGCCTACGTGCTGTGTGGTCGGTCCATGTCCATTATTTCTTCTTGACTTCAACTATAAAATCCTTAACCCCGGTTTGTTTCCTGACGCACTCTGCTCTCTTCCAGTCACTTACGGTAACAGCTACCATTTTCTTTTCATCGCTCACTGCATCGTCCTCAATTTGATTGATTGATTGATTGATTGATATGTGGGGTTTAACGTCCCAAAACCACCATATGATTATGAGAGACGCCGTAGTGGAGGGCTCCGGAAATTTCGACCTATGGGGTTTTTTAATATGCGCCCAAATGTGAGCACACGGGCCTACAACGTCCTCAATTTAAGCTGAACCCCCTTTGTAAGCCTCCAGGCTTACAAAGGGGGTTCTTGTTTCTTTATGCATATATCCGATGCTTGCCTATGCACTAGTTTGCCTTCGCAGCTTTTGGGCTTCTGCCACTTTTTACAGCCTGTTCAATTTTCTTCATGTTATACCTTCTGACGTCGGCTACCTTACGTGTATTCGTCCCCTTCGAAAGATCCATTAGCTCTATTTTGTCGGTTGCATTTGAGGCTTTCTTGTTCTTCGTCTTCTCAGACAGTTTTTCAGTGTCCTGTCCACCTCACTGTACCTCCGACTCTTATTGCACACCCTTTAATGATACTAGTAAGATTATTGTTGATTATGTCAGCGCTAACGTTGGTTACCTCGTTTAAGTCGTATCTATTGTGAAGCGAAACTCTGAATTCCTGTTCTTTCACTCTAAGCGCTAGTTAATTATTTGGCTTCTTGCGTATTAGTTTTTTAGTTGCATTTTTACTTGTAGGTGAACACGAGCTCCTACCATTCTATGGTCAGTGCAACGGATCCTGCCAACTACTTTTACATCCTGTACAATGCCTGGGTGTGTGCACACAATGAAATCTATTTCATTTTTAGCTTCGCCATGTGGACTTCGCCATGTTCACCTACGATTAGCCAATTTTCTGAAGAAAGTATCCAAGATCCATAGATTTATACGTGTTGCGATGTCTACGAATAACTTCCCTCTGGAATTCCTAGAGCCGATGCCGTATTTCCCTACTGCATGGTCTCAGGCCTGTTTCTTGCCTACTTTGGCTTAAATTCGCCCATCTGAATAGTAAACTGTGCCTTTACTTTATTATTGACTGACTGTGCGTCTTCATAGAAGTGCTAAAAAATGATCATGGTGACTTGATGTAGACGTGTTAACCTATTGTAGTGTATGAGTGCGGTGCCGAGAGCCGTCGGGTCTATAATTCAAGCTAATTCATTGTGGTGTGTTACACAAACAAGTCGTCGCTTCCGTACGCACTTTCTTGCCTTTCGCCACTTTCTAGAACTAGAACTAATTCGCTCTTCACCTTTCATTCAGTATTTTACGTTATTAGGCTAATCTTGGGTATAATTCTTAGTACCTATAGCTGACTCCCGACTGATGGCCACTGCCTACTTGTTTATCTATTTACCAATAGTTAATTACTACTCCAAAACGCCAAAAATTGGGATGCAGCCCTAAAGGCAGCGCCAGGCTAGTCTTCAGCAGTTAGAAACTTTTCGCGTTTGATTTTCATGCACTCCAACCACCCGCGACGTATACGCTATAAGTAACATTCAAATAGGAGTAGCTGGTTAGTTCGGAGAACAGGCACGCGCAACTCATCCATTGGCAGGAAACGACAAAGTAGGAGTGTGGCCGCTGGAAATCAGCCAAAATTCCACATTGAGGAAACTTTGGAGACAATTATGTGAACTTTTAGCGAGAAAGAAATGAGTTAGGGAAGAATAAACGCATGAGGAGAAGGGTCACCAAGGCGCTAAGCTGGTCTAATCTTGCATGGTGAGATGTTCGAAACCACGGCCGTATTTTTTTATTTTTAATGGAGAACTGGAATTTCAAACAGTTAGGAAAAGGCCAGGTGCGCTTTGAGTCATGTGAAGTTGATAGTATATAGGCAATCAGGTGGTATTCTACAGTGCTAAGAAAGTTCAACAGAACCCCCTACTTAGCGATATCGCAGCAGCCTAGCATGTAATGACAAAATTTGGTTCGAATACAGACGCCGTACTATGCTCAACTGTAAGTTTACCTAAAAAGTGTGATAAACTAACCGTTTAAAAAAATGTCTGGGGTGCGGCCTTACTGGTGACCACCTGCCACTAATGCACTTCCTCACCAGAGCAGAGTCGGCCACACTGGTGCAGTACTTGGCCACTACCACCAGCGACTACAGCAACTAACCGTTGGCCTTCAGTCCTCAGTGGCTCTGAAGCAACTGTCGAAGGCGGTAGTAAGACCTGTGGCGCAGCGTATAGTGCTCAGAATTTCTGGGTCTGAACAGGTTGCCATTGGATTATGAACTTGCATGGTTATCGTCAACGCTAGAACGCTATCTAGTAAGGCTAGTCCAGCTGCCCTATTCACTGAAGTAGAGGTTACTCAACGGGATGTAATAGGGCTCAGCGAAGTTAGGAGTACACGTGAGGCTGATACAGTGCAGAAGAATGTATACGTCTTACGCTACCAGGGCTTAGTTGAGAGAAAAAAGTGCGGGTAAGGTTTCTCATACACAAAACTATCACTGCCAACATAAAGAAATACTATAGCATCAGTGAGAGGGTGCAAGTATCATAATTATTTTAACAAAGGAATAATTTTAGCAAGAGGTACAAGATGAAACTGGTACAGGCCTACACACTTACATCAAGCAAAAACTTGGCGTAATCGGTATCACACGAAAGTGAATCTTGTCTTCACAGAGGTAGTTGTGTGAAGGAATGCATGCTACAGAAACAAACTGAAACATCACGAGAAAAATGGCGAGCAGCTCCAAACTTGTAGTGCGCACCTTATTCGGAAAGCACGTACGAAATAAGCATAGACATTTCGAGCAAGGACTAACTGTCACCACTCGACAATTCAAACGTGCTGTTCAAATAAAAAGGAGGCACGAAATAAATTGTGGTGGTGGTGGCAGTGATTGCTAAAGAGAGGAAAAAACGTGCCGAATGTCTCTCTGCCATAAGGTGACACGGCGCAGTGCACTAGTATATATACATTACTTGTGTGCTGTCACAACTCTTCATCGTGTGCGAGCAGTGCACTTCTTTCACAAACGCGGCCGTGCAACGAGCGGAGTTATCTTCGTGATTTTCTTAACCACTGCAACTTCAAAGCGAACTTGCCTGCGGTAGAACCACAGGAGGTAGGAAGCTGCTCATTCAGGAGCTAAGCGCGCGCGTCCAAACAACGTCCTGTCCATGGAGATGCGCTCATTGAAACGCAAAGGGCAAACACCTTTACAGTGCACCCAAGGCGTGCCCTTCTCGTTATCTCGCTACTGATGACAAAAACGCACTAATGTTGTTGATCTCTGAGGACCACCAATGACGTATGGTGTATACAAATGGCTCATATCTAGCTTTCAGGGACATTGAATGATCAGCGCTCATAGAGGCCAATTCTGGAAGCTCTGCTGTGGTTTTATTGAGACAGGTTGATTTTTCAATAATAAAAGTCGTACAGGCGCGTATTTCGAAACTTCTGAAAGAGGACCCGTTCTATAAGCTCTACTGCACTTCGCAAGTACCACATCGTTAACATCTGGCCTTTTAATTTTGTTTCCACGAAGACTAGTGTTTGAACAATGAGATCTTAAGGAAGGTATACTGAAATCACACCTTGATTTCAGGACAAAAACAGGCCGCCTAAAAAATTTGGACAGAAACCTGCAAATTTCTAGTAAAAAGACTCCCGTTAGCAAGACTTCGTGGCATAGTGGCTAAAGCGCCGCACTCTGCGAAGTGAGAGCTCCAAAACTCGACGCCTGTCTAAACGAAATTTTCTCTCGTTTTTTTGTTCTTTGCAATCTCACAGTAAATACATTAAAACGTCATAAGGGGGACAAAATGCGTCGGTAGAGCCATGATTGACCTCGGCATAAAACGTTTTCGTGTTAAAAAAAAGGTTAGGTGTCGAATGTGTTCCTAAACAATGCGCTTTCTTGGCCTTAAAATTGAAGCAGCCAATATCCTGGTCACCATCACAAGTGAAATACTCAAGTTGCCTTTGTAGAAAGGTCTCCTGCGATGGCATACCACCAGAGCAAAACTTCAGTGAATTTTAGTGAATGTTCTGCTTGGCGTCGCATAAGTATAGTTTGTTTGTCAGAGATGGTGGTAGGCCTGTGTGCCTGGGAGCCCAGTCACCTACATCATGCCGCCTTGGCGCTCTCACTATTTGATAGCATCGCTCTAACACAACCAAAGCTGACCAAAACGCTCTGCTCTACGAATTACGCCATAAGTGACGCTTATACGCAGTTTAAGTGTCTCTCCCGCCGATGACGATAACACTTTTACCATGGGTCTCTTTAGGACAGGCAAATGCGCAGCGAACATAGGGCACGCAGGAGAGCTATGTAGAAAGGGAACGCGTGGATAAAAGGCCAACAGGCACGCGTCAGCACAAACGTGTGCGCACGAGCAGTACAAGGGTTCGCCTCCCCCCCTTCAATGTTCAGAGAAGGGGCCAACGTTTCCACAAACATTTACTCGGACGAACGTGTCTCTTCATTGTTTAAAGTGAAATCAAGTCTAAGACAGCCGTTTTTAGGAAGCATGTAAGCACTTGGTTTTCATTGTTGCGTTCACTGTAAAGCTCGTTCTCTTTCGAACGTTTCCACTGAGTGAGAGAAAGGGGAGGAACTGTGAATAGGAAACCCTGCACACTCATATGCATTGAATGCTCCTTTCAGTGTACCTCAGGGGGAAGGAGAGGGAAGCTTCCCGACGCCTCGTGGCGTGAGCCATCAAACAACCGCTCTGCTATGTTCCGTATGCAAAATAAAAAAAAACGCCGTGTTCTCATCGCAGAACACGGCTTTTGACCATTCAACTTCGGCCAAGTTTTATTTTTCTGACGCCATTCAAGACATAAGGGAAGCCTGCTGAGCTTAATGATGATATTTTGTTCAGAAAGAGAATCTATATGAAGTATGCGGCGGAAAAAAAATGCTGGTAAATTTGTTTATATTTTTCTCTCACAGCTTTCAATAAAGTGAATACGCGTGACCTTATGACCTTAAACACAATACCGGGTTAATTGTCGGAACATGGGAGAGGCCTTGGTCTTGCAGTTGGGCGTAGTAGGCCGACCACGATAATGATGATGACCTTAACAACTCCTCCATGACACTCTTTTATTGCTTGAAATTCGACCAAATATTGCCTTACAATTTTCATTTTTAGTACAGTAATAAAAGATGCAACGCTTCCCAGAAAAGCTGACCTGCACCGTTTGTTACCTGAAGTGGCGCCAAGGAGTGTACGTAGGTATATAGCGCACAACTTCTCAATAGGTTTTTCTTCGGCTTTGACTGTTTTAGAGCGAATGTAGTTGTAGTAGTAATATATAGCCACCTCTAGTTTAGCTCTTGCAGTGTTCACTAGATAGTGGTGCCTGTAGTTGATGAAAAGATTTGAGATGTTATAAAACTAGATGGCGGCATTTGGAGTTGGTGATAAAAGATGCGAAATGTTATCATATGAATGATGTCACATACGGCGCATGTCATTGGTGGAAGGCAATCGCTCGATTCAGTGCGGCGACGTACGCCAGGGGGTAGCGTTGTAATAAAATTCATTCGCTGCTGCCACGTACTCAGAGTCACCAAATGGACAAGACTGCAGAGCGGCGAATGCGCAAGGCGACGACAGCGCGCGCTCTCAGCATCCCAATGTGCGAACCTGTGAGGCCGAAGCGCGCCGTGAAGCTGAGCTATGACGCCGCGAAAATCCTGCCGTAAGAGAGCGGGAGGCACAAGCGGCACGGCATACACACACAGCGTTTCTCACGTCTTTAGGTGATGATCGACTGGGCGAATTACACGGAAAATTCACGGTTTGCTGATGATTGCCTCCGGTGCTTTGCCCACTCATCATCATTCACCACGTGGATATGCTGTAATTTTTCAAGTTTCTGTAGCTGGGCTAACTTGTTCAATCTTAATTAAAAATCATCTGAACATCATCTTCTGATAGCTTACTTCGTGAAAGGACTCACAGACCCCGCAAAATTCAACAGTTCTGTTGAGTGCAAATCCACCTCTTGGGCCAGCTTCTTCCTCACTGGCAAGCGTTCTTGAAAGCGCTTTTTTAACCAGGATAGTGTTTTATTCCAGGGTCCACCATGGCTTTGCTGGCGTACTTCAGTCACGGAAGTGACGAAGTAAAATAATACAAAGAATGAAGAAAAACATTTGGCCCCATATGTGCATAATACGCTGCAAATGCCTTTGAAAGAGGGTAGTCTTGCGTCTGGAGAGAGTGAACAAAACGTTTATTTGATGTTCTGCGCGAGAAAATCGGTAAATGGTAGTCTGGAGGCAGTGCGTTAGAGTGCCTCAAGCGTGCAGCGGAGGCGAACGATCACACCAAGCCACGTCACACGTGAGACATGAGTGCTATCTGGCAGTTATCTTAGAAAACTAAACGCGCGCAGCCGGCGCGCCCGTCTCAGAGGGGATAAGGTGTAGAACGCAAGGTGACGGGTAAGTGCCACCACCGTGTCGTCTTAGCAAAGCGTTGAAAACATGCCTTTTCATGCAAGCCTTGCATGGTCAGCGCAACGTGATAAACGCGACGGTCTTTGGGATTACTTATGTATGCCTTTTCTAGTAAGAGACACACAAAATATTGACGTGTTGCTATGGTGTCTCAGATATGCGCAATATTTGCTTTTTAATTGACCATCACACAAGTATGAACGCTGAATCTTGAGCAATATTGGTGGGTTCTGCGGATGGCGTTGGCGGTTTAGAGTATTGTTTGGACAATTTGGTGCCGTTTAGAGTACCATTAAAGGTGGAGAAGCAGACAAATGAAGAAGCATATAGACAGACAGACAGACCAAAATTTTTGCGTCGAAGGCCCCCAAGAAAGACTATCGTCTTAAAAAAAACAGAAGTGAGCACTAGTCGCACAGAATCAAAGCAGCAAACTCTGGAACCCCAGCGTGCGGCGCAAACTGCGCAACGAAGCGTGCGTTGGCGGAAATGCTAAAAGCAAACCATTTACACACACCATACGCCGTTTCACATCCCCTCGTGCTTCGAAACATTAGGGCATTTTCGTTATCAGTTTGGAGATGGCGCCACGTGCTCGCGCTGGGTGCGGTCTAAAGGTCGTGGCTTCCACCAAGCGCCATCTACACGGTGCGTGGTCTCTTCTGCGCGTGCGCTTATCATATTCCTAATTCAGAAGAGGACGAAGGTCACTTTTCAAGCTACCGTGGGTAATTTTATGAAAGGATTGGGCTGCTGACATGAGACGCAGGAAAAAATGTGAGAGATGCTCGTGCTTGTCGTGTGTATACTTGAGCACTCGCTTCGTGCATCTTTTTGTTGGATCAGCGTGCTTTAAGTGTCGAACTGGGACCATTGTTAATGTACGCTCGTAATCTACGCTAATTTCGAACATGCTTTCTGCTTTAGTTGTGCGCTGTTAGTTTCGCGCTGCTTACTGTTCCTAACGTGACTTTGCAATTTGTTTCTGCTGATGAAACAATCCGCAATAAACGCTTAACTACCTCTGTAAAGACACGTTTCACTTTCGTTTTATGCCAATTTTTATATAGAGGGATCAGCCACATTTTTTTGTTCTCTTTTTTGGAGCCTTGCACAAAGACTTGTATCAAAACATATTTTGAGCAGCCATTCCACTCTGTGAAGGTCAATGTACAGTGCAGCTATTTAGCGCGTGCATGACACCAAGGTGACACGGAAATTCAAACAATACCATTCACACGTCATGAAATTGTGACTAATTCAAAAATGGCTGTTCGCAAAGTTTTGTGGAACTCACGCTGAGTCTTGCAAGGCTACCACACAGCGGAGCTAGTTTGCTTTCGGCTGGTCTTGGCTTGACTATGCACACGTCGCTTTCATTACCAATTCCATGATCCCATCGTGAAACATGGGTACCGGCTAGATATCGAGCGGGTTAGATTGTGTATGGCTTGACAATCTCTGCACCAACTCACTTAATAATTAAATCACTTATAAAGGCGATAGTTTATATTGGCACACTTCCACGCAAAAATTTTCGTCTGTCTCTCTGTATTTATGTGTGTTTGTCTGTTAGTCAAGTGAACTGGAACAAGCCGACCACATCCAAAGCACCAACCAATAGTGCTCAGTTTTTACACTTGTGCGATTGTGGATTAAAAAGCAAATATTGAGCATATCTGAGGCCCAATTGCGAACACATCACTATTCTTTGGTGTGTTTCTTTGTACAAGAAAAGGTATACATAAGGAATTCCAAGAACTGCCGCATTTATCACGCTGCGCTGATATTGTGACGTCCTGCAATAAAGGTGATTTTTTTATGCTTTGCTAAGATGGTACGGTGCCAGCACCTACCTTAGAATCTACAAAAAACAGCCTTCAAGATTGTGCGCGTTTGCTATAACCGATGCAACTCTTTAGTTTTTATGGTTACCGCCAGGTGGCGCTGATGTCTCCCGCAGCGCCGATTCAGTAAGGAAAAATCAGCAGTCAAGATTTTCAATGACAACGAAGGTAGTGAGCTTCGAATACAGGAGGTCACGCTAGAGATAACAGATAAATACAAATATCTGGGCGTATGGATAAGCAATGGGACCGAGTATCTGAGGGAACACGAAATATACGTGACGACTAAAGGTAACAGGAATGCAGCAGTCATGAAAAATAGGGCACTGTGGAATTACAATAGGTATGATGTTGTGAGAGGAATACGGAAAGGGGTCATGGTTCCTGGGCTGACGTTCGGCAATGCGGTCTTGTGCATGAGATCAGAAGTTCAAGCAAGATTAGAAATTAAGCAACGTAGAATAGGTAGGCTTGCTTTAGGAGCTCATGGGAATACACGAAATCAGGGAGTACAAGGTGATATGGGATGGACATCTTTTGAGGGCAGGGAAGCTAGCAGCAAGATAAAATTTGAGAAGCGATTGAGAGAAATGGGGGAAGAGCGTTGGGCTAGGAAGGTTTTCAGCTACTTGTACATGAAGAATGTCGATACAAAATGAAGGATGCGAACCAGGAAGTTGACTGGTAAATACTTAGAAAACAGCAGGTGGCCAAACCAAAAAGAACTATCGGTTAAGAAGAAAGTGAAGGAAACGGAGACTGACATGTGGAGAATGGGCATGATTAAGATGTCCGCACTAGAGATCTATCAAATTTTTAAGCAGGAAATTGCCAAGGAAAGGATCTATGATAATACTCGGGGTAGTTCTCTACTGTTTGAGGCCAGGACGGGAGTACTGCGAACCAAGACATATCGGGCCAAATACGAAGGGGTAGACACAGTATGCAGTGCGTGTGAAGAGGAAGAAGAAACTGCCGAACACTTGATAATGTTCTGTAAAGGGCTTCACCCTATAGTTCAGGATGATGGCGAGGAGGTTTTCAAAGCACTGGGGTTTAGGGACCGGGAGGGTGTAATAAACTTTAAGCGGGTAGACTTAACTAGAAGGAGGGTATCTGATTGGTGGACAAAGTCAAGGCACGAGTGAAAATTAAACTCTTCACTGCAAAGTACGAATCTTCAAACTCACTTTTTAAGAGAAAAAATAAATATAGATTTTGGTTCATTAGGTATTACGGCTTGGTGGCGCTAGCCACCGCCCGATCTGAAGGGTACAGCCATATCCATTCATCCATCCATCCAGCCTCCAGAATCCCATTCACAGGTTTTCTCACGCAAAATATCTAATACGTATTTTATTCTTTTCACTCTCTCCAGACGGAAGTCTTTTGACGACATTTGCAGTTGAAGATACAGATACGAGACTATTTCACGTCTTTCAATTGTTCTTTCTATTTCGGCTTTATTCCTTTCTTCTCCTTCTTCACCTCTTCTCATGGCTCATACCCAATGCAGGGGATTGACAGATTGTTAGTTGAATTTTTTGAATTGTTTCTTCGCAATATTTTTTGTGTAAGCTAGAATTATTCATTAACACAAACTCACTTGTGAAGCATTAGCATTGAAATGTCTAAAACGATAAAGAATTTAGCTCATTATTTTTTTTAGTCTGACTGATAAATTCTTCTATGGCATAGTAAACATTCCTGTGACTGTAGCCTATAGTTGAGGCTCCAAAATAAAGAACAAATGATTCGGATATTTCCAAGCGCAAGTTTTGAAGAGGTGGTGCTGTGAATATTCTCATCAATTACGTGTACCGGTGACGGGATACAAATGGATGACTGGTTCTTTCCTCCTCCCCATTCTCTCACACATCTCCGTTATTACACCGCACAACAGATGAATCAGAGCAGCATCAGCGCACGCACCGCGCGCACGTGTTCGGGGTGCCAAGTAGAAGATTACCGAGAGAACAACCCAGCGTGATGATCGCTTTTTTTTTGTCTGTAAACGTGCACGCTGAATTTAGCAAAAGTTTTCGTTTGAGCAGTACGCGTCTTTTTACCTGACTCTTCGTTGGCGCGACATGCTTTTTCTTGTCTAGGTGTGCGCATAGTGTTTCATAGACAATATTTATTTATACATTTATATATTTATTCGTCTGAAAATACATGATTTCAATTGTGCCGAAGTAGGAGCTTCACCTGACTAGGCCTTTGCATCACACCGTACATTCTTCGCACAGAGCGACTGAATCGGCAAAAAAAGAAGGGCGAGAACGCAATCAATTTTTTTTAGAAGTTTGAAGTTTGAAGTTAATGAGTAAGTAACAATATGGCCATACATAAAATGAAATACGTTTTACAGACTAGGGTCCTATAGTCCGAACACTGGGGGTGACGCACAATAAAAAAGCATAAAAATACAAGGGCAAATGGCAAGACACTTTAGTAGTAACAGAACATTGTTATAAAACAAGTATCGAAAAATAACGAAGATATAATAGAGTAATAAACACAACTACGACAATACAATCACGAAATCACAATTCAAAAAAAGTTATGGGGATAGAATATATAATTTCAAAGCTTTTTTGAATGTGTACAGGTTACCTAAAGACTTTATATTTTGTAGAATAGAGTTTCCCACTAAAATGGCTGTGAATGAAAATCACTTTATGCCGTACTTAGTGCAAACTCTGGGTAGTAGTAAATGTTATTTTAATGTGAATCGAGTGCGGTTAGTGTTTATTAGTAAGCCACAGTTTATGAGGTTGAAGAGTAGCTGCATGACGGTTAATAATAATGAAAATAAACAAGTACACGGAAAACCAACTTTCTAATACAAGGAATAGGATCCTGTCTGAGTAATGAAATGGTGTTGGAACGACGATGGCTGAAAGTGATAATGTGGGTTGCTTGGTTCTGTACCTGTTGTAGAGATGAGATGTATCAGTGATAGATGTGTGAGCAGGTAGTTACGCCATAGTTAAAATTACTATGGATAAATGAGAAGTAGAGTGATTGTAATGCATTAGCAGAGAAATACGGCCTAGCTTTAATTAATGCGCGAATACGCAAAGCAGTATTTGTTATGTCTAATAAGTGTAGAACAAAACAAATAGTTTTGTCTAAGCCTACTAGGAAAAAAGGAACAGAATCACAAGCATACATAATATTCGTGTCCAAGGTTATAACAACAGTAGATAACAAATGTTTTGGAAAGAGCGAAAAATTATGAACTGAGTTTTAGAGGTGTTCGTAGGTAGAACATTATTGTTACATCATAAAACTACATCGCTGAGTAGAGATTTTAGAATTGATAATAAACACGGAACTCTCTTGGCCTTAATTGATAGTGTTGCGTCGTCAGCATACAAAAAAAATGTGCAGAAGATTTGACATCAGGTAGATCATTTATATAAATAATGAATAGTACGGCTCCTTTAGGTACACCTTGATTAGTAATCTTATTGTTAGAATAAGAGCCACCTGCAGAGACCACATTTTTCACTTAAACAGGTATCTTTTCAGAAAGTTCAAAGGAGGTCCCGTGATACCGTAAGAATGTAACTTATTAAAAATAATGGCGGAAAATAGGCTAAAGTATATACACGTATCATTTCAAAGCAAGTAAACAAAAGTGATAAACAGAGCAATATTGGCGCAGAGACCACAGTTTCATATGACAGCATAAACACAGGCTTTTGCACATGAACAGTCAGTCTCAAGAGCAGGCACACATAAAACACTCATGCATACAAATATGAGAAAATTGCTTAACTAAGTGCACTCAAGGCTTCAATAAGTACATGTGCTCTAAGAAGTACATCTTTGACTTCTTTCTGAAAGATGATATGGAAGGCGATGGTTTATCAAAGTTAGTACTTGGGGATGACTGGTTAGTACATTAGGTACTTATTATTTTAAGTTTCTGACCATACGTAGTTTTAGCTCTTGGTTTCGAAGATGTGAGATGCCGAAAGGGTTAGTTTTGAGTGTTGTTACTGTAGTTAGTGAGAAATTGTTGAGCGTACGTCCTATATGAGCTCAGAGAAACGGTGGTCATATGTCTCACGAATGCGAAGAATGTTCTCTGATGAAAAAATGCGGGGTATGATTGGTTATGAAAGAAACGAAGAGCTCTTTTTTGCATGAGATACAAGTTGTTCAGATTAGTAATTCCCCAAATAAAAACACAATAGTGCAAGCAGGAATGAATTAAAGAAAATAATAATTAGCGCAGTAGCGAGTTAGCTAACCAAATCCGATATCTGTGGCGCAATTATGTACAAGTTCCAAATCCGGACAAAGGCGGTCTCTTCCATTGAGTCGCACGCGATTGGCCCATACAAGCTATGACGAATGCTGTGACATTATGAGTGACGTGGGCTGGGGTGTCACGTGACTTTTTTTGCGGTTTTCGGAGAAAGGCGAAGGAACAGTCGGAGAGACCGTCCGAAAGTAACCGGATGGATTGAAATGGCTGCAAGGTGGCCTGGATTGGATTGAAATGGAAAGAATGCGCGACTTTTCGTCACCGGGGCACTTAGACAACATGGCGTTTCCCACTGACATGGTACTTCGTCTTGCCTGTGCGGTAGCTTCAACCGAGCAGAGGCGACGACGCGAGGTAAAAGATGCATTTGAAGAGTTCAGCGAAGAAGAGTTCCGGCAATGTTTTCGTCTGTCCAAACGAACAGTGCGTAGCTTGTGCGACGAACTTGACCCTATCATCGGATGCCAGCGAGCCAGTGGCCTTTCCACAGAGAGAAAGGTGTTGTGCGCGCTGCGATTTTTCGCCACTGGTAGCTTCGAGCTGAGCATTGGTCGCGAGGAACACATCGGTATGTCTCAGCCGGCGGTGAGCAACACCATCCACGAAGTGACGGAGGCGATCATTTCCGTGGCTGCTAGAAAAAGGGTGGTGGACTTCCCACTGACCACAGTTGCCAAGGATGAGGCGAAGGCGGAGTTTGCACGACGTGGTTGCATCCCAGGCGTGCTGGCGTGTGTCGACGGCACGTTGGTCGCTATTCGCAAGCCAGAAGGATACAGCCTGGCCGACACGGCGAGTTTCATGTCCAGAAAGGGCTATTATGCCCTGAACGTCATGATCGTAAGTACCGTTCGGATCCTTTCTTACTCGCCCATCGGAGTAGCTGTTCAGTTTTGACGTCGGAGCTGGGAAAAGTACCAATTCAAAGAATAAGGGAGAACATGCGGAGAAATGGGTGCGTGCTAGTTGGTGGCTCGCATGGCCTCGGTTATCATAAGTGGCAAGTGTTTGAGTAAGTGAGCCAGTTGTCGTATTTTGTGTCTTCGTTCTGGCATGCATACGCAATGAAGTTGAGCATTTTGAAGGCAGAATATGGGCTGTAGTCGTAGCAGAATTATACACACGATATGGAAGTATTTCAAACACTAAAGTACTTATAACCACAATTGCATGGGCTAGCTGTGGTATTTACGAGTGTTCTTTCCCAATAGCATGGCGTGGGTTTTCATTTATCGATCATTCAGTGGTAGTCGTAGCCATGTGTACAGGGGAATGGTCATTGCCCCCTTCCCTCCTCAGTTGCTACACCCTGTCCCTGTGTTCCCCTCTAGGTGAAACTGCCTGTACCAATGACTGCACTAGTATGCATTGTTTCCGGCTTATGTGTAGAAAGTTTGGAGCATAGATGCAGTACTATTTTGAATCACTCATTGCAGGTGTGCAACGCGCGGCTGCGCATCCTTGTCGTGGACTCACGATTCCCAGGTTCGTGCCACGACTCCTGGGTTTGGGAACACAACCCTTTGCGTTCACGCCTAGCTGCACAGCTGCAGCCCGGCGAATATCTGCTTGGTAAGTATTAATGTGAACTAACTGGGGTAGAGCACTCAGCCGCCATTTTTCTATTGCAGGAGACGCAGGGTATCCCCTCGAGCCATGGCTCCTCGTTCCAGTCCCTGGCAGTCACCCCGGCAACACTTCCGAAGGCCGATTCAACAAGGAGCACGCATCCATGCGCAATGTTGTGGAAAGATGTATCGGAGTGTTGAAGAGCAGGTTCCGCTGCTTGCAGCACTTTCGAACGATGCTCTACAACCCCGATCGAGCAGGGCGAATTATTTATGCTTGCGCTGCTCTCCACAACATTGCATTGGACGCGGGGGACTGGACCTTGGATGAGTATGTTGGGGACATGCCACCAGCTGAGGATGACGATGGGGAGCCAGGAGAGAGCCATGTGCTCACACCCTGCAACGTGCTGCTCAGAGGACAGCAGCAGCGCAGCGCTGTCGTGGGCCTTTTTTGAAGTGCACAGGAACGCGGTAAGCTTTCATATCACACACATAATTTATTCATACTAATTCCAGTGCACCCAGACAAGACAGGGCCGCGTTTGCCGCAACACAAAGTACTTACTCGTGCTTCAACATGATTCGTGGAGGCAATGGGAAAATGTTGCAATTTCTTTAAATGTCACATGAAATTGGCAACGGAAACACCCTTTTCTGTATCAGTGATCACAGTCACAACAGACTAGATTGGAGCAAGCGCATATGAGGGGCACCCTGTGCTGACTGTTGCCATCAAGAGATTGTAGGAACAATGCAGCAACGTCACACAACTTCTTTCACGAAAACGCATAAAAATTGCCGTTACATTAGAAACATGTTGCAAGAACGCATGATACGTATGTCCGTGTCTTCTCATAGTCATTGACTGCAAGCATTCAATTGTACACATTTAGGCTTGCCGAGCACAATGCCGTGCCGGCTTTTTGTTCATTGTCCTCAACATTGTATAAATATTTAAATAATATTTCATTTGATTTGAATTCCCGACTACAGTTATACTGCAATGCTACAAAATACGTAAATCAAAGCAGCAAATAACATGTGGGTTCTTTTGATGACATATGGCATGAATATTTGGCCCACCAATCTCGCTGCTCCCAAAGCATACCACGTTCAAAATTAATTCCTGCAATGAGTAATTTACAATGAAAACAGTCGCTGGCATGTTGCTGTGATGATGACCCTTTTCATTAGTGAAACTGTGCGACATACCCACTTGCTAGTTTAGTGATCTCAAAAAAGACTTGGTTGTAGTTGTACCTTAGCCTCATTGCGCTGAAATGACAATATCACAGTGTAAGCAATTTTCGGCAGGTAAACATGCTTCATAAAGAATGCAGCGAGCAGCGAAACAGTGTGAGGCTAAAAGATATCACAGTCCAACACTATGTGATAATGCTGCATAAAAAGCGCAGTGAGCTAGAAAACAGTGAGGCAACACAAATATCACAGTGCTAAAAACATTCACAAAAAAATGTCAACTATACGCTCTTGGTCTTTGTGTGGATGACGACACCTTTAAGATGGTGGGGGGAGAGGGGAGACGCTGCCTCACGAATAGGTCGAACATAAATTGAAAAACGCGTATATAGAACATCAAAATATATGAAAGACATGTGAAGAAAAAAATGCTGTACTCCTTGTACAAAGTAAATGCTAACTTAAAGGTAGTAAGATGTATTAAATGTAAAAAAACAACCTATGAAATGGTACGCTGACTGCAACACGTAAACATATAAAAACTAATAAACCAATAATGCATGATAAACATTTAAAACATTAAATACATGATGTAAAACCTAAAATAACTATGTATCTCTTTCCCGCAGAGGGCCCTCAGCCATGGCCCGCTCCAAGGATAGGACCGCCTGCAGGATGCTCTCCTGTGCTCCTGCCGCCCGCTCCTGTTCTGCGGCCGCCCGCTCTTGTGCTGCTGCCATACGCCGCGCCAGAGAAGTTATGTGGAAGGCTGACCTTCTGATCCCCCGCACCGCCTGCAGTGAATCATCATGGTGGAAATGTTTGCATGAGCTGCTGAAGAACTCTCGACCATCTCGTGGCTCAAAGCTGCTGCTGCGGAGAATTGCAACGTGAACAACAATTTCCCCTCAGTTGAAAATTCATTGGCCTGGTGGCATCCTTTGAAAGTGTGAAGCTTCGTGTACAAGCTATGCCCTCTTCGTTTGGATCAACAAACAATTGCTGGAACTACTCTTCATTCATCTCCTCAAATGTATCTCTTACCATCAAACAGCCCTTTTCAGGGCTAACCAACCTTTTGCCCGGCAGTTTATCATTGCAGATGTCAGATACCGTGCCCTCAATACAATGCATGTTTCTTATGTACAGCCCAAGTTGGTTTCAGTCATCATAACAGAGCATCAAAAATGTTCACACCCTTTACGTAAAATTTAAACAAACGGTCTACTCACATCAAGCAACTTCTCAGTCAGCTCGAGGCTCTGGTCGCACTGAGAAGACACCCGCAACAAGGTGTCGGTGCGCCGGGGCCTCTGTCGACGGCGAGGCCGCACAGGAGGCTGAGGCACTGAAAACATGCAGCATTTTCGTCACCGCATGCTGTGGTAGGCTTTAAGTCTATGGCCATGTTGTGGATAATTGGGCGATTCGAATAACATACGAGAGGTTATTTTCTCAAAACACTTTGATGATCAATAACTTACCCGGTGCAGCGGGGCCGCTTTCCAGCTAACTTGGGGGGCCTTCTGTGGAGTAAAGAATAAAAGTTCACAAACTGGGGGCACATACGTCCTATAATCAATAAAACACTAAGTTCTCAGATGCTAACGTGTCGCTGTGTCACCGTCACCTGCTGCAGCCGCTTCAGTCGCTTCCACCTCGACCTCCATTGCAGGAGCGGGAACATCCGCCTGCTGGAAAGTGTCGTGGGCATAATCTTTCAGAAAAAGGATATTTGTTACTCTGGCTATTTTACAACCTTACCTGCTGAACATCTGCGGAAATGTTCTGCAGCTATTCAGTGGTCATTGATATCACGTATTACCTTTTTAGTGCATGCACTTGCCCGCAGGCATTTCGTGTCTGTTTGATAAATCAATACGCCTTTTACTGCAAGGGCTGCAAAGTGAGATTTCAGTTGACAAACCTACCTGTTTTTGAATTCTTTTTCCTGCACTATCTTACTGTTCAACAAGGTTCCCCTAAAGGCACCCCTTACAAAATGGGCAAACTCTGTCATGGCACCGCTCAGGAACCCGTGATACTGCGGCGGCAGAGTGCTTACCTGTTGATATTCGAGGGAAGTGAGACGCCACCGAAGCGTGCCAGCCCGGTGAGTTGCAACACGCGGCCACGGAAGCCTGGCAGACGACCCCCTCCAGTGCCCCTGGAAATATACACCAATGTCAAAGAACAAATCGCCCGCACATTCAACGGTCACTCAAGTTTGTGCCTCCTTGATGGCGGCGGCGTCACGGTGGGCC
Organism: Rhipicephalus annulatus; assembly: GCA_013436015.1. Classification (NCBI taxonomy): domain Eukaryota; kingdom Metazoa; phylum Arthropoda; class Arachnida; order Ixodida; family Ixodidae; genus Rhipicephalus; species Rhipicephalus annulatus. Next base: position 500,078 of record WOVY01013419.1, read on the forward strand.
TCGTGCACCTGCCTGCGCCACCAAGCCTGCCACTCATCCACGATTTTCTGCGCAGGGCCTTCAAGGTTCAGCGCGTCACTGAGCTCTTGCCACAGCCGCCACCGGTCGGCGACCGTGACGCCATGCTGCAGCTCAATGGCTTTCGCCGCGAGCTGCGGATGTTCAGTCATGAAGGCGAGCACCAGCGCGCGCTGACCCTCGGAAACGCGGATAAGCCGCTGCTGCTGGTGGCTAGCGGTGCCGTTGCCCTCCGCCATGACTGCGCTCGACTGAGCCAACGGCTTCGAAAGTTGCGCCGTTTAGTAGTGGAGTTTTGAAAACAGTAACTGCTTGAAACAAAGTTTTACCTAGCGCCACCACAAATCGTCCCGCTAAATTTAGCGTTGTTTAGAACAATAACAGAAAAAATACGTTTGGATTGTATTGTATTCCTTATTAACAATTGAAAACTAGTGCCAACACATTTTAATAGTGCGCAATAATAGTCAAACACTTCTGAACATGTTACAAACACTTTTTACTTTGCTATACGGCCCCCAAGTCAACGTCAAAATGATGACGCAAGCCTCCATTTCCTTCATTGGCTGTTCACTTCCTCTCGTCCTCGCGACCTTTGCGAACCGCCCACTTTTTGACGTCACCGACAGACCGCCTCCGTCCGGATTTGGAATTTTTATATAATTGCACCACTGTTTAGCACACCTGCCGATTGGCTATGTTGCTTACAAGAAATGCTACGTGTGATGTTCACCATAAGTTTTCGTAGACTTTCACACCAAGATATTTATATTAGCAGACTCATTACAGTACTTGCGTCTTAAGTATTAGCAGAGGGGATGAAAGAACTGCCTTATTATTACCATGGAATATAATGAATTAAGTTTTGCTGACATTTAAGTTTAACTGAATTTCACTTGACATACCTGCTAAATGTTGGAGCCATATGTTTGCCGAATCCATGAGACGAGGTAACATAGAAGAAAAAAAACACTCACATCAATTGCATAGAGGACTATTTCAGGAATATGAGGAATTTAAACAATATTGATACACAACAGCCGGCATAGCCTTGCTGCAAGAAAGAGAAAGACGACGTTGGTGGCTTGTTGTTGATGAACTGTCGGCATCATGTTCGCCAAGCACGGTTCATCGTATTTAATTTAATAAATGAGTTACCCGTAACAGTATTGGTGGAGGTGGACGACTCCCGTACTTCGAAAGAGACGCGCAGCGGTCGCAACACCGGGGACACTTCGGCTACTTCACCTGCCAGTGCCTCATCACCACCTGCTCCTCGATCCGAGTCGACAACCTACGTCCCTCTGCCACCCCTGCGGGATCCTGGAACTTTCTCCGCTGACGGTACCATCGACGTTGACTCCTGACTGCACCGGTACGAGCGGGTCAGTGCTACCCACCACTGGGATCTCACGCTCATGCTCACCAATGTTGAGTTCTACCTCAACGGCGCGCGCGGACATGATTCGAAACCAATGAAGCCGAAATCACAAGCTGAGATCTTTTCAGCTCGAAGATACGTGACCTTTTCGGCGATTCATCTGGTCGTCAGCTCGCTGCCAAGAACACTCTCGCCACTCACCCCCAGGCGTCTACTGAATCGTACGTCTTTTACAATCTTGACGTCTTGGCGCTTTGTAGCAAGGTCGACCAGCGCATGTCAGAAGACGAAAAGGTTAATCACGCCCTCAAAGGGATTGCTGACGATGACTTCAACCTGCTGGTTTTTATTAATGTCGCGAGCGTCGACACGATGCTGACAGAATGCCGCCGTCTAGAACAGGCTAAAGCCCGCCGCGTCACCCACGGCATCACTCGCCTGCCGAACACAGCTGCTACTTCCTCTTGTGATGACGCCGTCCGCCCAGTTCCCCGATGTGACAACCTCACCCGCATCATTCGTCGCGAGGCCGAGGCAACTCAACCAGTAGCTACTCCATTTCCAACGTCTGATCCTTCACCGACCACTATCTCACTGATACCAGCCGTCGTTCGTCAAAAATTATCGAACGTTGGCCTACACCTCATTCAACCAGTCTACTCTGCCGAGCCTTTATACCGCGTTGACTCCGCTCCTCTCTTTGGTTCTCACTACTCTCAACAGCGCAATTTGTCCGAATGGCGTACACTGGACGACAAGCCTCTATGCTTCAACTGCTGACGTGTCGGTCATATTGCTTGCCACTGCCGCAATCACTGGGCTCCGTCGGCACACTATGGGCCTTCTACCCAGGCCACTTCTGTCCACCAGTCATCCTCAGCACTTGATTTTGATTCCCCTATGCCAACCACACCCTCTGATTCTGCCGCACCTCTGACGAGACCTCGCTACGCCCGCTCACCATGCCCTGCTCGCCGTCAATCTCGTTCGGCCTCCACCGCCGTTCTGCCTTTACGACCTATTCGCAGCGCCGCCGACTGGGAAACTGGGCAGTGCAGCTTCTGGAGGTGAACTGCACTGACGACGACCTCTGCAAGAAATCCCCGTGTAATATTACCGACCACCCAGAATCTGTTGAACGTTGCTTTAGACAATGTACCTGTACGCGCGTTGATCGATACCGGCGCGCATGTGTTCATAATAAGTGCTGCTCTTCATCGCCGCCTAAAGAAAGTGATCACACCCGCCTTGAACCAAGCCGTTTGAGTCACTGACGGGGGAACTGCCTGCCGCCATTATTGGCATGTGCTCTGCCCGTGTGAGTATCGCCGATAAAAGCACTGCTGTTCTTTTCACCGTTATAGAAAATTGCCCTCATGAAGTATTTCTAGACATGAATTTTATAACCACTCACTAGGCCCTTATAGATTGTTCAGCCGGCTGTCTTGACTTTAAAATGCCTCTACTTTCTGATCTGACCAACCCATGCCGAAGCCGCCTTTGCTGCATTGATTTCGAACGCCTTCCAGCTAACTGTGTCATACATATCGACTTCTTCTCTACGCCTCCTGTACCTGACGGCGATTACATGGTGGCACCAATTCATGCCGTGATGCTTACGCATGGCGTCGCTGTTCCACACACCATTTTGACAATCGTTGAAAACTGCACATGCCGTCCTATTGTCCATTTTGCCCTCACTGCCCAAATTCTTCTACAAGGTATCTCCCTGGCCGATATTACTGCCCTACAAGACCATTCGATTGAACCCCTTCGAGTGGATGATTGCTGCACCTCAGACTATAAAAAACTTTATCACGTTCATCGGGCGTCTACGTTGACCACAGGGTACCATCAGACTACGCTCCTGAATAAGCGGAAGCCCTTCGTCACGTCCTGGAGTCCTATAGTGACATTTTCGGCTTCGCCAGCACGGCCTTAAGCCGAACGAGTGCTGTTACTCATCGCATCAATACTGGTGACGCGAGTCCCATTCACCGACGTCCATACCGTGTTTCCGCGTCCGAGCGTACAGTCATACAACAAGAAGTCGAAAAGATTTCTGCAAAAGACATAATCGAGCCCTCTTGTAGCCCTTGGGCTTCTCCTGTCGCCCTGATCAGAAAGAAGGATGGAACATGGCGCTTTTGCGTAGATTATCGGCATCTCAACAAAACTACGAAGAAAGATGTTCACCCTTTGCCTAGAATCGACGATGCCTTAGACTGTCTTTTCGATTCTGTGTATTTTTCCACAATCTACCTTCAATCTGGCTATTGGCAGATCACTGTGGACGAGATGGACTGTGGGAAGACCGCATTTCTCACTCCTGACGGTCTTTATTACTTCAAAGTTATGCCCTGTGGTCTCTGTAATGCGCCGGCCACAATCGAAAGAATGATGGAATCATTGCTCCAAGTGTTTATATGGTCCACCTGCTTATGTTATTTACACGACGTTATCGTTTTCTTCGCCCACATTCGACTCCCACCTCAAGCACTTATCGGCAATTCTTAAAGTTTTAGATGCGGAAGCATCCTATACTCGCGCCTTGTAGTGCGCCGTCCGCGCCGTCCGCACCGCTTCTCGAACATTCGACAGCTGACGCGTGCGCATGCGCCGTCGCGCCGTCGCCCACCATCTGTGCCGCGCGCGCTTCTCCTTCGAGAACATTCGACAGCTGACAGCGCATGCGCCGTCGCGCCGTCGACATCTGTGCCGCGCGCGCGCTTCTCCTTCGAGAACATTCGACAGCTGACAGCGCATGTGCCGTCGCGCTGTATATATACTCAAGGTCGGCGCTCGCTCGCTCAGTTGCCGCTCGTCCGTTGGTTTGTACGGCGCGTCGACGTCCAAGGTCGCGGTGAAATGAATTCCAACGAATCCACAAACACAATGATCGACGTCCCTTCGACCGGCGCCGCCCTTTCGCATACGTGTGTACGTGTTCACTCATTTAACACCCCCTCCTACAACCACGTTAATCAATTTAGCCATCGACCCAAGTAAGTCGCAATTTAACACCCCATTTCACAACCACGTTAACCAATTTAGCCATCGACCCAAGTAAGTCGCACTTTAACACCCCGTTAACCAATTATATGCTCCGCATCTTCCTCAGTGTTCCCCCGAGGGAAGCTGCGGGCAATTTTTTTTCGTCGAGCCGGACTTCAACTGAACTCGTCGAAATGTCACTTTTCTCATCGTCAAATAACCGTACTTGGCCACATCGTTGATGCCACAGGATTCAGCCCGGATTTCGAGAAAATTCTCGCCATCACGGACTTTCCTGTTCCGAAGTCAACAAAGAACGTTCGCAGATTTGTGGGCTTGTGCTCCTACTTTCGACGGTTTGTTGACGACTTCGAACTCACAAACCTCCTGAAGAAGGACACCCCGTTTTTCTGGGGCGCTAATCAAGCCTAATCTTTTTCCCAGCTCACGACGCTCCTTACAACACCGCCGATTTTAGCTCATTTCGATCCATCAGCTCCAACCGAGGTTCGCACTGACGCTAGTGGGCACGGCATCGGGGCAATGCTATTGCAACACCAACGCGGACATGACCGTGTTATAGCATATGCAAGCCGACTGCTATCTACCGCCGAGCGCAACTATTCAATCACGGAGCGTGAGTGTCTCGCTCTTGTGTGGGCAGTCGCCAAGTTTCGCCCATACTTACTTATACGGGCGTCCATTCCGGGTAGTCACCGACCACCACGCGCTCTGCTGGCTGGCCTCACTAAAGGATCCCACAGGACGCCTCGTTCGTTGGTCCCTACGATTACAGGAATACACGTTCACCGTAACGTACAAAACAGGGGGTCACATCAAGATGCGGATTGTTTATCACGCTACCCTGTGGAAGAGGCTCCCCATACTGACAGCTTTCCAGACCTTCTGTCTGTGATGCAGCTACTCAACCTTGGCCACGAACAACGCCGGGATGCTTCCCTGCGAATCGTCATTGACAAGCTTGAGTCAATACCTCGCGACGCATCTCTACAAATGTTCCTGGTAAAAGACGGGATCCTGTATCGCCGTAACCTCGATCCATATTTCCATGACTTGCTCCCCGTCATACGAGCACATCTTCGTGCGACTGTTCTCAACCAACTTCATGACGCTCCTTTGGCGGGCCACTTAAGTGTCTCTCGCACATACAACCGTGTACGTCGTCGTTTCTTTTGGCCTGGTTTTTCCCGCTCTGTTTGACGCTACGTCGCGGCTTGTGAGCCCAGCCAGCGCCGCAAAAAGCCATCTTCCCTTTCTGCTGGATTCCTTCAGCCAATCGACATTCCCACTGAATATTTTTTTCGAGTTGGCCACGACCTGCTTGGCCCATTCCCGATCTCCAGCTCAGGCAAAAAATAGATTGCTGTCACCACTGACTATGCGACACGGTACGCTATCACACGAGCACTTCCGACGAGTTGCGCAAACGATGTGGCGGACTTTCTGGTATATGATATTATTGTAGTGCACGGAGCTCCACACCAACTTCTCACTGACCAGGCCCGGACCTTGCTTTCAGCTGTCATTGATGAAATCCTGCGCTCTTGCTCTGCCATGCACAAGTTTGCCACTTCGTACCATCCGCAAACGAACGGTCTTACGGAGCGCCTCAACCGCACCATAACCGACATGCTTTCTAAATACGTAGCGGCGGACCACCAGGACTGGGACGTTCTTTTGCCATTTGTTACGTTCGCATATAATTCATCGCGTCACGACACTGCTGGCTATTCACCATTCTATTTTCTATACGGCCGAGAACCTGCCCTAGCATTTGACACCTTGCTGCCCTCGGTCACTGAATACGCCGGCGAAGCCATCGCGCGAGCCGTCCATGCACGCCAACTCGCTCGCAGCCGTGTGCAGGGCTCACAGGAGCACCAAAGACAGCTCTACGAGTCCCATCATCGAAACGTGCACTTTTCACCGGGTTCCCTTGTCCTCTTCTGGTCCCCAACTCGGCGTGTAGGGCTTTCTGAAAAACTGCTGTCACGCTACACTGGACCATACCGCGTCCTTCGTCAGGTGACTGACGTTACATACGATATCGTTCCAGCCAATCCAACATCATCATCGTCGCCTTCGAGTGACATCGTGCGCATAGCTCGACTCAAGGCTTATCACCCTCTTTCTACCGCACCCGAGTTGCTCAAGCACCGAGACGGTGCTTCTACTGCCGGGGGGTTATGATACACAACAGCCGGCTCAGCCTTGCTGCAAGAAAGAGAAAGACGACGTTGGTGGCTTGTTGTTGATGAACTGTCACCATCTTGTTCGCCGAGCACGGTGCATCGTATTTAATTTACTAAATAAGTTACCCGTAACAATATCATTATTGTATAGAAAGAACAAAATAGGTCCTAATATTGCACCTTGTGGCACGCCATGCAGAATGGTTTCCAATTGAACTTGATATCATTGATTAAAGCTAGCGGGCTTCGGTAACATAAATATCTTTGTATCAGATTTATTGTTACGCCTCCAATTCCATAACCTGGTAACTTATCGAAGAGAGTTTCAAGTTTAATAAAGTTAAATGTGTTCCTGGTGTCTCAAAAATACCGTTGATGTACACATGGTTTTCTTAATCAGCTAATATTTCTCCTCTATTATTGAGTAAAGCACTCTGTATATTCGCCTTTCTGGAAACCACATTGATGTTCAAGTAATTCACTGGTCTATAGTTAATCACCTTTCTACAATTTTGAAGAAAAAACAAGGAAGAATCGATATTGGTCGATAATATTTATTAACAATGGAGCGCCTCTTGTGTAAAATATTAATCCCAGCAATTCCATCTTGTTAGCAAATATTATTCTAGACAATATAAAATTAGTTACATGACAGAATGCTTCAGAATTTAGATCGGCGACTTCTTTATTTGGTTAGAACTAATGTTATCAAAACCTGTAAAGCAGTTACTTTTAAACTCAACAATGATGCCGAGGAACTCTGAAGGAGAGGTTAGATGAAGTAACAAGTTGTTGATTATAATAAAGTCGATTAACTGATTAATAATACTGGAATCAACAGGGCAATCGAACTGCCCCACTATCACAAAATTTCACTTGAATTTAACAGCTAGGACTTCTCCTCTTACAGTCTTGTCACCTAAACTAATTCGAGCAAGCGTCTTACAACATTCTTGACGACGCACCATGTTTTTTCGAGGGTCCAATTAAAATTAAGCTAATCTGTTCCAGTAGAACCGCTTTATGGTATTTTAGTGGCTGCAGTTAGGCAACTTCTAAACTTTTATATTGTTTAAAACTTCGGAATCTGTGCTATTTAATCACTTATTAATAATTTTATTGAACTTACAACCACGTATCAAGATAGAAAGGGTCATTCAAGGCTTTATAGCTTTTTTGTAGTTTCATCATACTGGTACTGGGAACGAATGATCATAAAGTTCTAATATTGTGCTTAAAAAGGCGTCATATGGCGAATTAACTTCGGCAAGTGCACCTCCCAATAGCAGGTTCCAAACTACCAAGCCACCAGCTCGCGAAAGTTCTGAATGTGATTCTGCTTTATAGCACATAAACCTATATTAGCGTTACAAGTTTGCGTTTGCTGTCCGCGTGCTCCTTCATTTTTCGGTGGACCATTGGAGAATAGTGTGTTCAGCCCAATTTCTGCAGGACATTTCTAGTCAGACAGATCCCCATCCATACACAGCTTAGCTGCAACATCTTGGTAACCCGCTATTGTAGGAATTGTCGCAGTTGCTTACCAAGCTTACTGCTTGTGAGTGAAAACAACTTCTACTCAATAACAAGGCTGAACAAAATACTTCGAAGCGTGCTTCATAGCTTCGTTTCGTTAATTACTGAAATAAATGTATAAGTATCGCTTCCCATATATTTGTTTGAGTGCCTATATCTTCGGGCAACACCACAAACGCCGAAGGCGGGATGGGGTAGTGGGGAGAGGGCATTTCGGCTGTATAAAAGATGAATTATCACGCTTCAAACAGTTCACGAGGAATTCTGCGCAAGGGAAAGCAGAACCCATATCAAATATGCACAAGTATTTTTCAACCAATATTTAGGAAAAGGCGCCATTATTTAAGTTAGTCATGACGTGACTTTAGGTTACTGACTTTAGGTTATATGACTCTAAGTTACATGACTTTAGGTTAGTCATGGCATGACTGATAGCCGGGCTAGTTGGTATATATAATGAAATATTCGGAGTGAAAACTAGTTTCTTGGTTGGCAGTCCCAATTTTTTTCTTATGGTCACTAGAAATAGTGCCATAATTTATACTAGACGAGGCTGGAGCTAGGCCAATCATACTAATATCAAATTACAAAGCATCGCATTTCTACGCTTCTTTCCTCAATGCGAGTATGAAGGAGGACATGCGCACCCGAGCTCGCACAATCTGGCACCTTATTTTGTAATTGAAACGGAAAGTTGTTTAAACAAACTTGTAGACTAGAAACCATATTATCCACTTAATTTTTCATTGCGCATTGTTCCTATTTCTCAATTTTTCTCATATACGCGTTGGCCGTCTTTCTAATTACTTGAGCCGCTTTCTTCAAGTTTGCTACAAGTATGCTCGATTGTTCTGGCTAATTGCGTTGCAGATAAAGGAACTATCTTGTCATTAACATAAACGGCCATTTGCATACACTAGTAAGTTCATAGATATGCCTTTGGATGATACAGAAATAACTGTGCAGCAATGGCAATCAGCAGTCAAGAAGAGTGTTCTCATGTTACCAGGCTGTCAAGTAGGGCACTTTAGTAATCAAGGAACAACGTTGGTATGACTTTGCTTTATTCATAAACATAAGAACATTAGAATTTACAATCATTAGTAACCACAACTTCCAAGTTCAGCGCGCCTCTTCAATTCTACGCTCACAATTAACGCTGTCTAACCTCTCGTAAGAATAAATAAACATGATGGGCCCATTCAAAGTTAACGCACGCCCGCACAAACTTCTAAACACATCTTAATATGAAAGATGCATATATGGTAAAGTCTGCCAGCGAAACGCATGCGATGTGAACGGAGTTTCACTTTCGACGGTGTGACGCAAGTTTGCTTAGCTTCAACGCTTTCCACCAAGCACAATAATGAAGGCGTCGTATAGATTCAACAGGTGTATGTCGTATAGCGCAGGGACAATCGTGGAGTTATCAACCAAGAGTAGCTGCCGTAGACTTCGATGGCACGTTCATGTCGGTGCCACCCGTCTCGAGCAGCTTGGATAACAGGTACCGATTCTTGCGCATCGGCGACAGAGGCACGACAGACAGCGTGACTTGTGGTTTTCCGGTGCTCAGGAGCTGGTCGACCTGAGGCCGAGACATGCCATCCACCAACGTGCCGTCGATTTCGAACACCACGTCACCCGGGAAGACCATCTTGTTATTGGAAGTGACGACGTCAGCACACTGGAAGCGTATCACACGTATGCCGAAGTTGTAAAAAATATACTTAAATTTGGGAGCATGCGCTAATTGAGTTATTTCGTGAAGCGAGCAGTTAATGCAAACCTGCTCATCCGCTGTGTCCTGTAGCACACCCGACTACAATACTACATTCATATGGACCCCAAAATGACGCTCAACCACGTCTGCCTGCCCGGTCCCGACTTCAGCGGGGTGCCCCCCCCCCTTTGGAAAAAATTTACGCCCTTGATATTGATCAAATAATTTAAGTCTTTGTCAGCACAAGTGCACAGGTGCAAGTGCACATGTGCACAGGTGCAAAGCACAGGTGCAAAATTTACGGATATTTTGAGGAATTGGAAATTATTGCGTTTTCTTCACGTTGTCACGTTTCTTCACGTTTTGGGAAAAATAAAAAGAACAATTTTTTGCTATGATAATAGTTTATTGCCAAATGTCAAAAGCAATAACATTCATTATGTAAAAAATAGAACCTAAATACATTCTGTTTTTCACGAGCGAATACAGCATTTAACACATTGAAGGCAGGCCGTAAGCACTACCACGAACTGATTCAGTTCTGTGCAAATACATGTGGCTTCTTAGAATTGTTACGGCAATTAGAACAGCTCAGAAATTTCTATTTGGTGGCTTTGACTATGTAAACTATTATAAAGATGGTAAAACGATGAATTTCTACCTTTTATTCAGAGTCGGTATCATTAGCTTCATGTGTAGCTTCGTTAATAATGCTGAGATGTCACATATTCATGAACGCACAGCTGCTGTTCCAATGCTTACAGACATCGTGTCTCCGTTTCCGTGAACGGTCTCCCCGACCGTGAAGCGCATTCACACGTTAGAAATCGGCCTTACAAGTGAACGCCAGCTTGCACACAGCTTTACACGCAGTCTTCGGCAACAGGTCGCAGAAGTGTTCGAGGAACACTTAAAACTGAATAATAACGGGCACCAAAACATCAGAAATCACACCCGCCAAGACCTCACCCGAACGAAGAAGCTGCGCTAGACTCTACACAGCTACGCTGACACTGGAGGTGACTTAACATATGTTCAATGCGAGTGGCCAGTCGTCGTTTGGGGTTTTCGCATCAAATTCAACGTTTTAGTTCCGTGTTCTGCGTTTTAGTTTCATGTTCAACGTTCGGTTTTACCAAAGCTTTATCTTTGTACGTTGAACTTGGCCAAAAGGAACAGTTTTTTCTCAGAGTTCTCTGGGTTTATTTTTACACTATATACGCATATTTCCAGCCCCAGCTTGTCATTCTCATGATTTTTCAATTATACCTCTACCTCTTTGTAGGACATGTGATTTAGTGCGTCCTTGTGGTATCGGTGAAAACGCGCATTGTTCGTGTGAATATGTACCTTGACGTGATTGCTTCTGCTGCGAGTGTTAATGCGCAACTTTTAATGAGAAACCTTCACTTTTATTTTTATGTTGCTATAATGGTGAATAGCTCACTTTACTGAAAAAATATAGTATTGCAACGAACAGTGTTCCCAAAAAATAGTGCTGATTCCATTCTACCTTGGTGCTTTGAAGCTATAAGGATTTATGGTTCGGTAGCGTCTTGCCTCATAATTCCACATGCTTTAAAGCATATGAAAACTTCTTATTTGGAAACGTTTACAACAGTGACCAGAAAGTGAGTTTTTAGATGAAACCTAAAAGCACGCTGCTTGCGGTAATACACCACGTCTGACTCATGAAAGCTTTGCGTAAATGGACACCATTTGTCTCTAGGAGCTGCACTACTCTCAATATCATGCATTAGAGTAGATTTCGTTATTTTATAATAGTCGTCTTAGAAGATGGCATCATGAAGGCAAATAATCTAAAGCATGACAGCGTCGGTTTACAATGAGATGATGACAGGAAAAGTATTGAATTGTAGTGCCTCAATATATAAGATTCAAGAAGCAAGGTGACAGGGGGAAGAACAGAATGAATACTGTCACTGTGTGGTCATAGTCGGGTCATCACATTTTGCGTCCACGTTCGCAAGTGACCAAACTGCTTTTTTTCAGCGAGTTGCATTTATATACCGAAAATGCCGCAGGAGACCATGCTTTTTCAAAAATCTCCTATAGTCGTCGTTTATGTGACCATATATTTGCGTCACCATGTCAGTGTTATACAGATATGTGTGGTTTAACGTCCAAAAACCACCATATGATTACGAGAGACGTAGTAGTGGAGGACTCCGGAAATTTCATTGGTATATTCTCCAACGCAATTGTCTCACAAAACATACAATAATGTTTAGTACTCACGGTGTCAAGTGAAACTAACTGTGAGGAGCATTTTGAAATGGCATTGTAGGGGCCATCCAGTAATTCATCGCCATAGACAGGTGCGCAGCACTCTAGTTTGGATGACGGGGTGACTTGAAGGCACCCACTATACCGTCGCTATTGTTTTGGCACTGTACAGGTTTCATTTGACGCTGTTAGTAAATTTGTACACACAGTGAAACGTTAATTCTCATACCAACAAATTCAGCAATTTGCGCAACGCTTGAAACCTTTCATATCCAGGCATATGGTTTGAGCCTCACCAGTAACATGAAGCACTTTGCAGATCGCTTCAATTTCTCGTCCGTGACGTCAACATCAAGGACGGTGATACCGTACGTCTTACCGCCGGTAGAGCTGCCCGGGGCGGCTTTGACAACGGCGCATTCACGGGGTATGCTTTGCATGACACCCAGCATGTCTCGGCGGTTCGTCAGCAGTCGGTACGGACTCGATGCCATCACCGACATGGTCAGCTGCTCGCCCGCACTGCTAATCGTTTTGTTAATCTGGGCCAGGGGCGTTTCTCTGACGGGGACGTTATTCAAGTTCACGAGGACGTCCAGGGGCAGCACCTTGGCCACGTCGGCAGGTGAGCCCTTGGTCACCGCCTATACAGCCGCCGGCACAGAGAAAGGGCGGCACCTGTCAGGGTCACTTAAAGCATGGCACAGCTATGTCATAGATGCTCAGCAGTTTAAACAGTCGCCGTAAGTATTTAAAAAAATGCTGCAGTACCAACATTTTCTTTAGGTACATGTCCAGGTGCTTTTCATTTTATGTCGCTCTTGTCGAAAGCTTTTTGAGAGTTTGCTTATCTTAACTTTTCTTACAACTAGAGCTTGTATGTCCTAGACTCACAGTATACTTGCATTTGTGAGATTCACAAATTTTTAATGGTCGGTACGATTAATAATTTTTAAAAAGCCAAGGAACTAAAACTTTATCATACGACAAAATTTTTCTCGAAACAAGCTATTTCTTACAATGCTCAAAAAGTTGACTTATCCATTTATGATGCGAATATTTGAGAACCATATGCATAAGCACTACGATGTGTAAGAAACATTTTGTACAACTCTGTAATGGCATATTTTTGCTATTGTTTTTATACTGTACTTTCCTGTAAAATGCCTTAAGCCAATTCATGAAGCGGTCTGTTATTGGTTATTGACAAAGCTCAAGGGTCTAAAAAATGCTGTAGATGGGCGTGTGCCCAAAACTCGCACCTTCTCTGGCATTTTCCACAACCATACACAGAACATTGGCTTTCAAGCATAAAACATTCTTTTATAAAAATTCAGCAGAGCCCACGTATCTTGGGAATTGACGTACGCGAAACATATGGAGGTATGGGTACCGTGTTGTGATTTGTTTATTGAGCGATATGTTTAGAAGTTATGCTAAATATTTGTGTGAATATTGCATGTACAGAAATCTGTTAAAGAGTTGTAAATGTTTATGCAACCGATTGTTTGCACCTACGCAACAATGCCAACAGAAACATGAGTATGAGCAACACCAGAAGCAATGGGCCTACATAAATTGCTGGGGCTCACAAGGATGGTGTATCCCTGGACACTGGTATAAAAATCAACTTCAGCGCATATCATTTAACTACAATTGACAATTACCCGACGTGAGGGCTGAATCAAAAGACTACATAAGAAATGCTAATAAAATTGAATAGCCAGCTGCGCAACTATAATCGATGTTTCGCGTACATTAACGCCTATTGGAAAGTAGTGCCGTAACTTGTAGCTCTGTGGTACAATTCTTGATTGCCATGCAGAATGTCGGGGTTTGATTTCTGCTGGAACCCTGAAATTTATTCTTTGCATTCTCCGGGTGAACGCTACCGACGTCACGTTTTTCTTAACGATCACGTGTTAAATCTACCCATGTGTGTTCCTGTCGTTCCCTGGTAGATACTAAGTGCCAGTCACCCGCAACTGTCGCATATACCTGCCCACGTGTATGTGCCACTATTATCTGTGAGGTGTTTGACGACTTACGCGACGAGATTGTGACATTTTTATGTCTTCGCCAGCGATTATTTTTCGTCAAACTATTTCACCCTCCCATACTTATTTTTGGTTCCCATCAAGTTCAGGGGCTGATCACGAGAGCACGCAGACGTAAGCTGCTAGATATACGGATAGATACGGAGACATACGCCAAAGGTGCTTGCTCTAGGCAAATAATCATTTCGCATTTAATACATATATGTTAATTGTCAAAATAGCTGATTTCACTTCACAAAGTCGTGCCTTACTTATGAAATCATATTCAAAATTGGAGCACCCTCAACGCATATCAAGTTTGCAAACTGGCTTAGAACGCCTGCGAATGGAGGAAAAGTCATAATTTAAGAGCTCAAATTTTTAGTTTTTTCCCAGAAAAAATGCTGCTCATGCTGCTCAGTTTTTAACAAAAAACACAAACAAAACTACTTTTTAAATATCCACTTAGTCCCTTCTTGTTCTATCACCCATGATGCTTTTAGTCAGTATGCGAGGGATTGTTGGTCAGCTGCCAGCTCACAATAGGTTCGCGTGCTACGTCACGCCGAACAGGCGAATAAAGAGTGTTCCACACTCGCTGCCATGGCCACTAGTGGCGCTGACTAACACTCCCAGGTTTAAGGGCATTGGATAAATGTGTGTGTGTGGGGAAGGGGGATTGCTACTACTCTAGGTCAGCTGCTAGAGTATCAATTTAAAGTTCGCATGATTGGTCCGTGTCACCAGCAAGTTATCTTTTCGTCCAATTTGCTTTCGTCCAATTTAAATAAAAAGTAACTGCTAATAACACCCTACACATTCTTTGGCACTATTGTCTGTTATTAGTTTTCTTAATACTAGAACACCTGCATGTGATTCTATTGTACTTATGTTCTGCTTCCCTGCTGCTTTTGTGTTGCATTTATGCCACATGTGTCTACATGTCAGGAATTAAAGGTCAATGCGTATTAGTTCTGGACGAATGGCCGGGACCGCGCACTTAGCCACCCCATTTACTTTGGCTCCTGAAAAGTTTAGGATTATGTGAAAATACTCTTGGGCCGTAATAACAAAACACACTTACGAAAAAAATTTTGCGCAATAGAAACTTCGTTGCAGAAGTTGATTCACGAAACGAAAAAAACAAGAAACATCGTAATATGCCATCGTTGTCACATCGGCCGCTGCAACAAAGCGTGCTGTGACTACCCGGAAACATGTCAGCGATGGTGATACAGTTGCTATATTTGCTTACGTCACCAAAAAATGCTCGTAAGTGGATTCACGAAGTAAAAGTTTGCGTAAAAACTGTGTGGCTAGGCAACAAAAAAGGTTAGGAGTGGTGCGGACCACTCTTAGGAACATTGTGGTTACTTAGAACCTGCCGCTGCCGCGGTATACTTTGGTGCTCTGGCTGGTTTTGAGTGAATTCACGCCGATGTAAGGCTGATTGACGACTGCTGGAACGTTTTTGTTTATTTCAGTGCTCTGAGTTTTGTGTGTTGTTTCCCTTGTACGCAGCGAATGGTATTGACAACCACCGTCGGCCAATAAGTTCATAGTCACAGTAATTTAAGAATTCTATCGGCCGTCAATAGCGTAAAATTATGCATGTAAAATTTGTGGTTGGATCAAAACCAATGTGCAACGTGAATGGTTGGTGAATTCGAACGGGACACGGCATATGATCAACCTTAATTGTTATGTGTTTGTGTTGCATCCACCTCATCCAATTAAAATTACAGCTTAAGATTCTTGCCTAATTTGTGGTAATTACCACAAATGGGTTAATAGGAGAACATTTCTTGCATACAATTGGAAATAAAAATGAGCGGAACTTTTCAGTTGGCGGTTCATAAAGCCTATTTTGTGGTTGTGCTCTAGTGTACTTTGATTGGCTCTAGCTGTCCAATCGGCACGATCTCTGAAATACAGCTGTCGATACACTTTGAGACGATCAGTAACGGGTTCGTACTTTGTAAACCGAAGCGTATTGGTGATGGTGGTAGTGGTTAGAAGATGAAAAAAGACACCTAATTTCTGCAACCCGGTCGGGACCACGGCGCAGTGCCTGAAAACCTGTTGGGGGTGTGCGTGATTACGCATGTACTACAAACAAATCAAGTGTTTCCTCCTTCAATGTTCAGAAAACTATATGGTCCGTGATAATATGGCAATCAGTCGTGATAAAATGATCCCAGTAACTTTAAATGACACCAGAAATGTCGAAAACTTCACGATTCTGGAACAAACTTCGGCTTAATTCGTTCCTGCGACAATGAGCAGCCTTCTAACTTGGCGCACAAATATTATTCAGAGGCAGAGCGAACCACTGACATGTTTTTTGTGGGACGCAGCGACCACTTGACCTTAGAATGTTTGCGTTGCGAAGGTGAAACCCCCGTCTCTTGCTCTGATCGAATCAGATGACAAACGCGAACAGATTACGGCTTGGGTGACAGGCGCAGCTTGTTATTGGTTGTGAAGCAATACACTCAACATCAGCTTACTCCGTGGCGTTGCCAAGACACTTCTTTCATCTGGCACGCCTGTCGTGTTCGTCATATCATCTCCCTTGCACATAAGAGCAAATTTTGTCACGTCATTAAAAATGCGCAAGTACTTCCTAAGAGCTCTTTTACGTGCTGCGCAGTTGTCGAAAACAACATGGCGTCGCAACCAGCATGTCGGTCGGTGCGAATTTTAACAAACGCCTCTCCCTTGAGTTCCTTCGGCGTCCGCCTGAATGTGCTGTGATTACCACCGCTTTTTCAGAGCTATTAAGCGGTGTGAAAACCAGTGGCAGTGCATCGGTGTACGGTGACGTGTAGCGAACCCTGTGCTTCGGTGTGTTTATCAAGCGAGATCGGCGCCTGTGCCTCAACGACAGCTAGCATGCAAGAAGGCAGCAATGTGTGTTTGGGCGCTGGTAACCATTCGTTTGCTTCACTTTGTAGTCTCTCAATTGGGTGCGGTGCGACATTTCGGATTGACAGCATTTTTGTACATTGCTTCAGTGACCCCAAGTACGTATACGGAAAAGTATGAACTATACGCGCTGTGTTCGGTTCTTGCTTCGCCACTGGTTAGCCCGTACGCTTCTATTTTTTTATGAGCGCTCTAGTGTTCGGGAGTGAAAGCATGTTCGTTGTGAACAGTGGTGCTTTGTTGACGTTTCCAAGACTTGTGAAGAGGCTGTGCTCGTGTGACTGAAAATGGAAAGACAGCGTTGATAATTGTTTTGCCCTGCTAATTTGCGGCGGTGGGGGTTGAGGGTTTTGTTTGTTAACTCGTCACTTCTCCTTTTTGTAATAACCATAGTCCTAGCGTAGTGATATGATGAACCAAAGCTGCGAGATGCTACATTCTGTTGTGTATTGTGTTACTTTGGCAGCGCGCCTTGGCTGTTCTTCGTTAAGAACTTCAAACATTTATGTGTCAGTGAGAGCCCCTGCATGTCAAGCTTCCCTCTGGCCCTCAGAAAAGGCAAATATTTAACCGGTGCCGTGCTTTGCATAAAGTTGTAGAATAGTACCAGCTAACTACAGGATTTTGAGTTAGTCTGGCCATCTTTTTGCACGGCACTAGAGCCTCAACAATGGACGTGCACGCCTGGCCAGCCTTTCATTGTTATGTCATCGGCAGCTTCCAGTGTGCAGATGTTCTTTGCCTGTTGGCCTCAGGACACACTTGGTCCCTTATGACACTGACGGCTACTAAATGCTGCCATTGGTGAGTTGACTTTGCAGAACTAAATTTGTTGATTTTCACGTAGTACTATAACGTGTGCAAGTTTTTCAGCCCAACAGATGTACTGTTTCCCTATGTAAAGTTTAAGCAAGAAAAATTTACTACTACTGCCATGTACATACATATATTATGAAGAGGGAGGCAAACACATCGGCATTTTTTTGTTATTTGATATAAGGGAGCTCTTGTTTGATTATTAGGATGGGCCTGTATATTTACTATGTTTGATAGTTCGAAAGTTATTGTGAATTTATTTTCCAGGAGAAAGGTCTCACTCGAGGAATTCGTGTTATTTTGAAAAATCTATTCTGTAGACGATTGCCACTGTGGTAGCATTATACTACACTAGGACATATATATTGTGGTACGTAAATCCTACATGGGGCTTGCACTTGTATCAAAATGATTATAGCAGATTCAATCCCTTTGACGAAGTCTTCGTCAAATAAGTATTAGAAGTGGCTGCGTTTAGTGACCATTTTTAAATATATCGTTTTGGCCCTTCAGAGATCGCGCAGTTAATTAAGGTCCTGTGATTCATTAGTACCACGCACTGACACATCAAGTCTCTTATTGATTTTGAGCCCCTGTAAAAAAATAAGAAGAACACGTGCTCCTTAAATGTGCAAGTCTATGTCACTGCTGGGACTGTTATCATTCGACGGATGTGGCCTGAAAGCATGCATGGCAGCCTCATCTGGAAGGACTGTGGTCTGCCTGGGAGCTTCGAGGGCACAAAACTGCCTAACATCTGGTTGCAAGGTTAGTTTTTTTATAAATACATACGATTAAGTAAACGCCACTTACTGTGCACAAATTGGAAACCGAAGCATGGTTGCTTGCAGTGGACACCTGTATTGTTCTCACACATAATTTATATTTAACATAATAGAATTAAGATGCAGGATAATTGAGAATGTTGAAAGTGGACAGCCTGCAGCTTATGAATAAAACTTAAATCATCTGAGGCTCAAAAGCTCGTGCTTTTGAAAAAACATTATCACTTCGATTCTTTATTGCGCTCTTGAGCTTGTGAGGCACCCTGTGGAGCAAGTGCTCTGGAAGAAAATAAAAAGTGGGGGAAAATCACCTGGCTGTTTACAACTTGAAGGAGAAAAAGCTCAGAAGACATAGGGCCGGTAACCGCATCTTTTACTTGATTTAGCTTTTTCTTTTGCAGTGCAGGTGCATGTTGTGTTTCAGCCGAACGTGTTTTCACAATTCCAGAGTGATATATTTTTTCTACAAATTGTACCTGACCTAAGTATGCATTGTTGATCTCTTAAGGTCGCGCTCGGTGTGCTTAAAAGCCATGGCTATTCATCTACCTGTCTGTGGTTAGCCTACTTGAGCAGAAGTGCGATGCAGCCAGCACCCATGCAAGAGCCAAGTCAAGGAGCGCTCTTTTGGTGTTCTGTGCAGGATACAGAATATCGATCTCGCAAGACACTGACATCAATAATATTAGTGAGTGATGGTGGCACCTGTAGGAGCCCGTTGTGTTTGTTATGTATGATTATTTTCCCCAATTATGTGCATATGTGAAAGGTTTTATTTGTTTGGAATAATAGGTGTGAGCAACAACTGCACTCATAATCCACAAGTGCTTTGTGTCTTCTAGACTGCCCATTTGCTCTTATACGCTGTATGGTGAGCTGGCTATATTAAACAGCTTTAAAGTTAAGAACATTAGCTGTTGTTTTGTAATGCGTTCTAACTTGTATTTCCTAGTAAACTTATTTGTGGTCGGCTTCTCGCATCTAGTGTAAAGTCGAAATAAAATATAGTTTATTGGCTTAGTATGCCTGGCAGAAGTTTCATGTCTACATATGTAATATTGTAGTTCCGCACTTGTATCATAATAAAATGAATTCCCGGTCTTCACTGTTTCTGTGTGTGTTGAGACTTCCTTTTTTATTATTTTTTCATACTTGTCATAGGCTTTTGAAAATGAGACATCTGTTAATATGAGCACAGATTTAACATCTGTACACTTTTGCATGTAGCATGGTTGTGCTATCATCTATATTTTTTACGTTTCCGCAGTAACAAGAGGTCAGGTGCTCCACGGTCACGTACATTGTATTACCAACAGAGCCCAGAAGACCAACAAGTACAAAGAGACTGCCAGTGAGTGTGTTCTCCTGCTCAAAGTTTATGACAGCAGAAAAAGCACGTTGTGATGTCTTGAGCTGTTTGAATGGTACACGTAGTAATATTCTGTGCAGCTGCAGTTTAACTTCTCAGAAGTACACTATTTAGCAGTTCCTTTGCACTTGAGCATTCCAAATTAATTAAAGTTTGCAAGTAAATATCAATATACGACACCAATTTAACTGCTGCTGTAGAGCTAGTGGGTAAACAAATGTGAGATGAAGTGTTTAACATGCATGTTAATCAAAGTGCCTGCGAGTCTCTGCATTTCACTGCAATACATCACAGTGTCCATGGTCAGCAATGGTAACTGTGTTTGCATTCTTTATAAAAAGTAAAGCCATGGATACGGTCATCTTGTATTTACTCAATATAATCCTTCTGTATACGCTCATTTGTATAGCACCAATGATGTTATGTGTGTTTGAGCTCTGGGAAGTGCTTTTATGATGACTATTTTATTTGGAAGGAAGAGGATCATGCCTACTTCTTGTATATCTAGCGTTAGGTTTTAGATTTTGTGCAATGTTATCCCACTGCCTGTCTATCTTTTAACAGCCTGCGTTTATATTTCTAATATGTTAGTGTAACTTTTAATGTAGTCTTTGCTCCAATACATTAGTTCATAACGTAACTGTGTGCTATGCAAATTATTTATTATCTCAGCAGCTTTCCTTATGTTACAATTAAGAGTATTTATTTTAATATATAGGCTGCTCTAGAATGTATTTACTTAATTTTTCTAGGTGCCTGTACCATTGTGCAGCCATACAAGGGTTCTGGTATACTCTGGTATTGAATCTGCTATCTAAAAGGTATTTTGTTATTGGAAGTAACAATGCGTTTATTACCATTATTGCTATTATCAGATGAGATGTGAAAACTCTATGAAAACGACTTTACATTTTTTGAACTGTATGAAGGTAAATGTTTATATGTTCTTTTATTGTGGTCCCTGTTTCATGCAACTGGTGCCTAATTACTTTGTAGTGGCGTAGTATTAGTTCTAATTTTACACTTATGGGCTGAGCAACATTGCAGTTGACGCCTGACGCCAGCAGGAAGGCATATATGCAGTGCACTGGAGCCAGACCTAACATACTTAGTGTACAGTCTTTGCACACAAGTGAACTGATTCTTTTAAGCAGACTAAGAGACAGCTGTATGGGAACTGTGCCCATCTGCAAACTTTGAAGCCTTTTTGAGGAGTGTTTATGGGAAATGAAATGTGGTCTATAGCTGTCAACATAAACACTCTTTGCATCGAGGATCTTAGTAGCCTAGAATTGTATTATTCATGTATTGTCTCGAATTTTTCTGCACTGTGCCAACTTTTCACCCCAAGGGTCCTAACATGGCTTGTTACTGGGTTGTGAATGAGCCTAGCTGTGTAAATAAACAGAGTAATATTGTAGACATGTACAGGATTGTGAATGACAGCCCTTTTTTAGCATGGCATTGTCAGGGGCTTTCCTCTTCCGTTTGTTATAAAACTGAGCGTCACTGGCAAGCAGCAGAAACTACGCATCAAGCTTTTCCGAGATGGTTCGAGAAACACCAAGTTCAGACCTAACAATGCTGGTGAATTTCTCTCGTAAGTTACTTTCTGCATATTAAAAATAAGTGTATAAGAATCGTTGCTTTATAGCCATTCATTTTAATATTTACATATCGGTATATGTATGTATGTATGTATGTATGTATGTATGTATGTATGTATGTATGTATGTATGTATGTATGTATGTATGTATGTATGTATGTATGTATGTATGTATGTTTTAAATGAGAATGCGTTTATCATTGATGAGTAAGTTTGGTAATGGTTTGGCTGAATTTCTTTCTAGTTCATTTTCTGCTGAGCCATGATACTTTTCAATTTCTTTTTTGCTCCATAAAAACAAACTTAACCTTACACGCAATATGTGCATTCGAAGACGTTGTTTCATTCGCAAACGTATAGTCTTGAGCATCAAGTTGGGCAAAATGGAACAAACCAGCAAAGATTATATAATTTGGAGCATAGCTATTCTACATGGCATATCTTGTACACATTGTGTCTGCCGAATATGTTGATTTCAACATATTGATTTCAATCAGAATAAACAAGCCATCACCCGTAATTGCATATGTGAGTGATATTTATGCATATTGTAATACCTGTTGGCAATTACTATTAAGGGCACAACCTTGTCAAGCTGAATACACTAATTTTGTCCACGCACCTTTCATTTGTACTGGGACTGTTGTTAATAAAAAACAAACTTTGGTTTCAAAGTTTATTGTAGTAACCAAAAGCAGAGTATCTCTCTATGACGGAAATCAATTTGCCATTGTTCTGTTGAACTCTGGACATTCGGGAACTCTCTCAGCAAAATTCCATTGGCTGCTACGGTTCTTTTTACCTGTTGACATTGGCATTACACTAAAGCACGCAACATGACAGGTGGCGAGAGAGAAGAGAAACTAATCACTCTGCGTCCTCTCTACCTGTCCGTGCTCTTTTGCAATGCTGCATGAAATGATTCCCACCAAATTAGCCCGAAAACGTGTTCCGACAAAAGCAGTCAACTTTGCCGCAAGCAATTAGCTTGCTGCATGTCTATATTTTCTTCAAAACCTCGTGATGACTGACCGCTGGTCGAATATCCAAACACGTGAAAAAGTATTATACCAGGTATGATAACGGTGTTTCGCCACTGGGCACTCTTGCGATAACAGAGGATAGACGGAAAAATATGAACCTTGAATTATGCACGGCACAGCACTTTGGGTTAAAAGGGGAGCAAAAGAAGAGAGCGCGAAAGCCACCTATTCAAGAAATGAGTACCCGCCGCCACGCTTAATCTCAGGTCGGTAAACCTCTTGAAAAAGGGCTCGGTGACACTTCAAATCGAACCCAGTACACCCAAGATTGTAGTTGAACGCTGTAACCACTCATTCACAGCTGCAGTGCTTGAGGTGAGAGCTTGCCACTGCAGCATTTACCCTTTTGCTAATATATCGTCAATGCTTCTAAAGACGCCCAATGCAAAACGTGCGGTGAAACTTGGTCAAAAATAGAAAAAATAATTTGAATGCGTTCATTCAAGGTTGCTAGAAGGTAGAAACCACCAATTGTGGCTGCGTAACCGTGCACTATTTATCTTGTACATTACTCTAATATTATTGGGATAGCCGGCTCTAACGTAGGCAGCCTTCCCATATTTTCCCAAATATAAATAAAAAATAAAAATATATTGGCTTATGACAACGCTAATAAACTACTCTGAATTCACTGTCACTAGTGTCACTTTCACTAAATTATTATGCAGTCTGTTTCTATTATCGTTAATTGAAGAAAATTTTTCTCATTACCTCACAACTCTCCTAATTGACATTGATTCCCACAACTAAAGACAGTCACACTTCATGTCTCTTTCTGTGTGGCTGTCACTCCAATAAAACACGTATTCCGCTATTTTATGCTTTCCGAGCATCCGACGCTGCTTTCCGGAAACTTTCCCTGACGTCTAGTGGGCCAAAAATTGTCTTTACTATCAAGAATTTTGATTTCAAGCTTTCGCGGAGACGAAAAGAGAGTCTCTTTCTCTCTTTTTTTTTGTACTTTTTGCACGTGCGATAACGTCTCTCGACTTCAAGGCTCGTATACACTTCCCTTGCTTGTTCGCTCACTCATACAACGCTGGACGAAATATTTGCACCGTGTTTTGTGAACAGCATTAGCGTTGTAACACCTCCTGACGAGTATCCACAATTTTTACATAGACACATATCTAAACGTGAGCGTATGCACATTCTCGCATTCCGGCTTTATAATATGCTACGGTGCATGGAATCAGCGAAATTCTGCTCACAATTTCATTTGATTACTGCTGTTTTATATTTCTGCAGAATACGTCCGTAGGCACAAAAGCCGCTCCTGTGTATTTTAATAGCACAATTGTAAAAAAGACAACCTTCTCCGTCTATCTACAGAACACCCTTACGTTCATCACTAAACCATGCTCGATCCCACCGGATTAGTTGAGTAGCAGCGCAGCTTCATTAAAATGTAAGATAACTGCATGGTTGCTTTAAACAGGGAAGACCTTTGGGGCACATTTTGAAACATAGCATGTATTGATTTTTGGGAGGTTTCATTGATGTGGTGCAACTGAAGTGTTGTTCATTTGTACTTGGTGAGACAGTGCATGGATTATTGCTTAAGGCCATCGAGCAGTTTCTTTTTTAGCTACGGTCATTGATGAAACGCGAGCGCTTGGATTTGCACAGCGCACTCAGACGTCTATTACAACGCGGCATCGTGCAAGCGCAGCAGGAGACGCCCATGGGACTGAAACTGAGATGCAGCAAATCATTGGCTATCATCGTATACTCTCGATCCTAGGCGCTTTGCGTGCTACCTTGATAATATCAGTACACAATTCTTTGTTTACTTGCAGTTTCATCGTATATCGCCTGTTCTCCTCACCCTTTTAATTGCCGAATAAGTTAAATTCATACCCACGCTATCGTTTTTCCCTCGAGATAAGAGAATTCTTGGCTAAGAAAATGCGCAACCAAGAGAAAGCTTTGTGAATATGGCCCTTTGTTTTTTTTTTGCTCGTAGGAATATTAAGCGCGGTTCTCCCTGACACTCAGTATCATTTATTAAGTACCGTATGAATCATGGCTCCAAGTTTTGTATCTCAGACTGCTAAGTGCGTGTGCCAAATATTTGCAAAACTTTTCCTTCTCTGATAATTCGTTTTGATGTTTGTTTTAGTATTATGGGAACTATATGAGTGCACCAAGTCGGTCCTAGGTTTGTAAAACACTTCATTACTGTATCCTTTTACATGTTGAGTGTGTGCACAAGCAATATCAACTGCCATGTTAATTATAAAAAAATCTTAGGTATTATGACATTTGCCAGTGTCTGGCTTTGGCACGTTAAACCCCACATATCATTCGATCATTTGCCATGTCTCTTATGTAGGGAATGCCTCCCCCTTTAGGTAAATTTAATTACAATATTTATTTCTATCAGTTATTACGGCAGTAGCGTTCAAGAGCTTGTTTCGCAGAAATTTTGGATACTGTGTCATGGATGTGAGCGAAAAGTTAGCCTTGTCCGTAGCGTAAATTCTACGTATAGAAGCGCACTGGCTCCGTAGTAAAAACAGAATCGAGAAAACACGACGTAAGACGAAAAACTTTTAATAATCATTATTAAAAGTGTTACGTCGTCGTACGTCGTGCTTTCTCGCTTCCATTGTGTGTGTGCGTGTGCGCGTGCGCGTGTGCGTGTGCGTGTGTGTTGCGTGTGTTGTGTGTGTGTGTGTGCGTGTGTGTGTGTGTGTGTGTGCGTGTGCGTGCGTGCGTGCGTGCGCAAGTAAGTACCAATTTTCAGTTTAAGGAGGGAATCGGACCCAGGCCTTCTGCGTGCAAGCTGTAATTCTACTACAGATCTACACTAGTCATTTAAACAGCTTCGGAAAATGACCCCCCCCCCATGTGGCGTTGTAGTGCCTGAAACCTGAAGTGTATCATCCAATATTGTTTTGCAGAAGCTTACAATCGCACCCTGCGCAAAATATTTGAATTTTGTCATGAGTGGTTGGTTTATTATATCACAGTTTTCATAGCGCAAGAGCTTAATCTCCTCCTTATTTCCTCTTTCTTTTTTGGAGGAGTTTAAACCACTGGCGTAGTTCTGCGGCAGACCACCCGCTTGCAACGCAAAGGTCTGGGTTCCGTTCCAGCTCCGACTCATGAATTTTTTCAAACAACCATCGCTATTTTTCACTCACGGAACACATCCATTCATCGTTCACAACCTACCACGTCCATGCACAACAGAAATATATGCGGTACGAGGTTTTTCTAAGAATCGCGTAAAAACAAAAAAAACAAGTAAAAGGTCGCGTATTCCGTGCAGCATTATCCATTCAGGTTATATCGCATTGTGATATAGTAAATAAGAAATAAACCCCTTACTCCCCTCAACACGTAGCCCGACAGTGTTCACTTCAGCTGATCAAATACCTAATGTTAATGCACTAGTTTAACACACCGCTACTTTGAAAGAAGGTAAACTTGAGACGGAAAAGACAGTGCAGAATGATCACAGAACTCGTGCACAACGTCAGCAGACGCCTTCCGGTGTGCCCCGCCTGCGCTTTTGATAGGATCAAGGTAAGACCCGGGCTTTCAGGAGGAGGATGTGTAGTAGGTTAAGTAAAGAACTCAATGCCTGCAGCCCTATAGAGTGCGATACTCACGTCCACGTAGATGAAGTTCGCTTCCTCTCCCTTGACGCGCCGCAGAGTAAAACCGAAGTCACAGAACTTGAAGTACTTCTTCTTTCGGTGAAGAACAAGATCCACCTTCTCGGGGGCCAAGCTGCTTTTAGAATGCACGCCTGCAGTAAATCAATGAGAGTTAGAGATCAATTTTATGTTAAGTGGACACGGGACGATGTGACACAGGCCTTTAGAGATGCTCAAAAGGCTTGCATAGATGCAGCAAGAAAATGCCACCTGTAAACAATAGATTTACAATATTAGGAAGATTGCCGAATTCGGGCGAGAGACTATATGTCTCGGCATCTAATATTATTTATCCCTAATACTTTAAAACTTCTTAGTTTTATGTTTTTTTCTATTTCAGCATTCCAGGATAAGCAAACTTATCGCGTTGTTCATTAAAAGAGCACTGTAACACTTTTAAGTAGCCATGGAATGGATACACTAAAGTAGGCTATTTTGAGACGTTAAACCCCACATATCAATCAAAGTAGGCCATTGCCTCGCAATATCACCACCGCTAAAATTATCAGAATTGATCCTGCACGAGTGCAGCTTCAAGGTTTTCTGAAACACTCTTTCAAGTAACTATGAAGGGGAATCACTACAAGAAAACGTTGCCTCATTAATTAAACACCACAAAAATTTTAAGAATCTGTCCAGTATTAGCGGAGTTGCAAAGATTTGTGGCACGCAGCGAACGCATTCTCTTTTCTCTCGTCCAACAAAAGCACTGGGAGCTAAGCAGAAAGAGATGGCGGGGCCAAAATAAAATTTAACAAAATGCATCATGCTTGCCTTTTGACCTTGAGCACTGTTTTTTTTTTATACAAGACATTTTCACTGTGATTGCGCGCATGCGCAGACAAGTCATGGCCTCCCGTGGCGATCCCTGTAACGACCGAGCGCCTCATGTTCAAATCAGAGATGACCTTCTACAAGTGATTTTCGAGCGCCTTCGCGGCCTCCCACGGTGGCCCCAGTAACGATCCATCCCGCCATGCTCAGATCAGCCAATCGCTGATATAGGCCTGGGACGTAGGGGTTGTGAGCCTGTAGCGTCATTTGTTGAGAGAAAAGAAAGCGACATTTAGCCGACTTTGAGAAATGTAAAATACTGGCTGCGTGCTGTGCTGTATAGTATTAGGCACGTGCTCTATAAAGCCTCGACTGCCGATCGGCAGCGTTTTCCGACCATGCTAAAAAGTGTTGCAGAGTCCTTTTGAGCTTTTTATCAACGCAGAAGTTTGGACGTAGTCAACGAGTCACCATACAATTCTAAAATGTTAGGGCACAGGCAAATGGTCTAACTACTATTAGTTCTTGCCCCTATATGACGGTTCCGCGTAAAACTGAAAAAAAATACTGTGAGAGGCTGTTTTTCTATTCATTAAAGGGACGCTAAAGAGAAACATTAAATTGATTTTGATTTTCAAATTGTACTTTGTAAAATCCAATATTACCAGTTCCACCATCATAGGTCTCTTAATTCAGGATTTCATTTTTAAAATACGCGCCGAAACCTTCAGGCATCACGTCGAAGACTTAAAATATGCTTATCGCATTTTGTCCCCATTGCCTCAACGATGTTCTCTCAAGCTTGATGTATTTTGTTCATGGCGCCTCTGAAGACAATGCACTTAATTTTAACCAAATAAGAACTGTGCAGTTGCTTTTAGGCACCGCAAAATTATGTGACGTCACGGCAGATTGTGTGGAAACTTTGAGGTGGTGCTGCCACCCGCTATTTTTTATTTTTCAGTGATTTTCCCTGCTTAGGTGCAGGACGCTGTGCTGCTAGCCAGGAAGCGAATGATCAGATTTGGCTGGTTGAACGTGCCAGACGGGTAGCATACGCCGCAGAAATACTGAGATAAAGACTGATCCACAGGTGCTCTACAAAACAGCTCCATTTTTCTCTATCTTTGGCGGCAAGCGTGTTGTTTTTGTCATCGTCAAAAGAGTACTTACTTATACAAGAAAAAATCGTTTTCCTCTTTTGTATCCCTTTAGGATGTCTGACATTTTCTAGATATACGTTCAACTGGTCGCTAAGTTTTCGTACTTTTCATAATGGTACTTACTCAAAGTTCTCGAAATCACCTTTTAATGAATTGGGGTGCCTAAATATCAGAATGAGTGAGCTGTTTGTGAACGTAAGAATTCACAGAATAACGTTCATTTATTCACAATTTTTTAACCCATTCCACATTTATTGTTTTCGTTTTTAGTAGTAATTTGCACCAGAGCAGGTATAAGTTAATTAGACAAAATATCATGTAGGCTGTATCTTCATGCCTTCTGTTTCATAGAAGTTTTAAACGGCCACAAAAAAAAACACTTCGTGAGTCATCATTGCTATTGTGATTAAAGTACGGTATATTGTTTTCCACCTATATAAAGCCAAAGGGTAAGAAAAAAATATTGAGAAATTTTCGCTAAGGGCATGTGAGATAAACTACGGATTCACCTGGTATACAAAAAGTGGATGTCACATAGTGAATCGCCACATGCTAAACCTCATATAGGTAAGTAGGTGGTTTGGGAACTGCAAGAAGGAATCTTGAACGTTGGTGGTAACGTAGTTGATTATTTAGAAAGAACTACTTCCATATTCATTTTCGTTTATTGGCAATGATAAACTCCATTTTGCATATTCATTCTAAAACTTGCATCTGCAAGACAGGCCACGTGTTCCTATTCTTCTGAGGTTCGTTGGGACACCAATACCTAGCACCCATTTCCCAGTATGGCATTGCTCCAAATATGCTTCAGTATCAAGCTCCCCGACTTAGGATTCATAATAGGGGCCTTTCACCAATAAAATTTAGAACGCTTTCCGAATGAAGTGTGAAGTATCAACTAATTAATTATTGATTAGGCAAGCCACTGGATAGTGGCAGCAGGTTTCGCGATACTGCTATGAGTGAAAAAAAAAAGCAGCATGTCTTATTGCCTCGTCGTCGGAATCGGCAAAACAGGACAGTTAAACATCTCTTCGTAGAGATGTTCGTGCATTTGTTGTGGATTGTTTCGCCACAGCGTCGAAGGAATAAATCCTATAACAAAAAAATATATTACCACACGAAGAACAACAACTCGTTTCGAACTTGGAGCACGTTTCTCTGGCAAAAAGAAAGCAAGAAAAGAACATACATAGCATGAGCGCAAAATAACAACTGTCACAGCTCGGCGCTTTCAACGCTCTGCTAAAATACAAAGAATGAAGCACGGAACGCAGAAGTATGCTCAAGACAAGTGCGAATGAACAACTCTGAGAATCGTTACTTGCGAGTAAGCAGCGCGGTTTTTCGCAAGTGTGCACGCTCCAACGAGTGAGCCAAGTGACCTTCGTGCTCTAACAACTACGTATACTTTTGGTGAAAGCCCAAGACGTAGAAACCGCCGTCTGGAGAAGCGTGAGCGAGTGACCACGCAACGACATCTAGTGGGCGCCCTCTGGACCTTTGCGCCATCTCGCTATATTAAAAAGAACACACTGAAGTTACGGATATATGAGTGCAGCCAGTCGAAAGGGGTGTATATAAAGAGCACGATGTTACGAAGTTCAGAAACATAGGCTTCATGGTTGAGTCTGTTCGCGCCGCTTTCTGCGGCGTTTGAGGAAGTAGGCTCAAATACCAGTGACAAAGCTTTTCCTTCTACTTTGTTTATTTTCCATTTCTAAATATGTATATCCCTTTAGGTCACAAATTATGATTCATTGTATCAATATGCGCAAAATTCCCATGACACGATTCTAAAATCTACAGTTTTACATTCCAAGAAAGAAATTGACGGAATACTCTCTTTTGAGCAAGCTTCAGAATTATACCTAGTATATAACTAAATATATAATTATTCTGCAATCAGTCAGCTTCTATACTTTCTAACAACAAAAAAAAAACTCTCAAGCCCAAAATGTGTTCACAGCTTTTTTTGTTGTGTTCGTTTTGGGTGAATGAAAAAAAAAGTTTTGCTGATTGTTCTGGAACGCGGCACATCGAATATTCTTCGAACATGGTAGTGTATCCAGCAAAGTTATCCTCTGCAGCAATGCGCAGCGTAACAAAGTCAACTGACCGCTATATATATATATATATATATATATATATATATATATATATATATATATATATATATATATATATATATATATATATATATATATATATATACTGCCTTGTCATATCTGTGACAGATATGCGTAAGTGGAGTCGTGGTGCACTCCACCATAAAACTCTTTCGTGTTAAAATCAATAACACCAAACACCCAATTGTACCCACATGGCTACAGAAAGTTTTTTGCGGGCACTTACTGCTCAGTGCTGCACTCTTGCTTGAGGCTGACGGAGCTGTAGCGTTATAGTCGACAACTACCGAGTTCTGCAGGCTGCTTTCCATAAACGAGTCGGTTACCCTGAAAGGGCCTGTGGATGATCTTACCTGGGCGGAAAAGTGTTCGCTGTCACTTCTCAATTTACCGAATACCCGATTAAAACATCTTCACGGACAGTGGCACAACAATAACGTTGGTATATAATTTTATTTAGCAAGAGCCGGCAACCTATGGCTCTGCTACTCGGCATAATGCGGCCCCCGCCTACACGTCCGAACACTCCCCCTTCCCCTTACAACCTCTTATCTGAAACCCAATATTGTGGTTTTGTTTCGAAGGGGGTTTTTAAAGGCGAAACATTTCTTACTGAACTTCAGAGAGTTTGACCGTATCTATCTATCTATCTATCTATCTATCTATCTATCTATCTATCTATCTATCTATCTATCTATCTATCTATCTATCTATCTATCCATCTATCTATCTATCTATCTATCTATCTATCTATTGATTTGTGGGGTTTTAACGTCCCAAAACCACCATATGATTAGAGAGACGCCGTAGTGGAGGGCTCCGGAAATTTCGACCACCTGGGGTTCTTTAACGTGCACCCAAATCTGAGCACACGGGCCTACAACATTTCCGCCTCCATCGGAAATGCAGCCGCCGCAGCCGGGATTCGATCCCGTGACCTGCGGGTCAGCAGCCGAGTACCTTAGCCACTAGACCACCGCGGCGGGGCTATCTATCTATCTATCTATCTATCTATCTATCTATCTATCTATCTATCTATCTATCTATCTATCTATCTATCTAGCTGTCTACGACGTTTACCTCTCAAGGCCGTTTCGGTAAGAATATCAATACCGAAATTGGTAGGGCATAACATCGTTGTATGAAGAGCATAAGAAACATGTCATAGCATGAAAATCATGACATGTATGTCGTGAATGTCATGATTCACATTTAATGATCTTGCCGCTCTTGCGGTGGTTTTGTTTCACATGACATGCTGCAAAACTGGTATAGTATGGCATGACTTAATGGTGAACACCTGTTAGGGGCCCTAACATGAAAATAATGCAATGCATGTCATGTAAATCATGACTACTTGTCAAACTCATGAGGCGCTCATGGCCGTTTGGCGAGCTTCACATGCACCAAACTTAGTATTACGTGACGTGAATGAATGACGACAGTATATATCACTGCTGCAAACATGATAATCATGAGGTGCGTGTTATGTAAAAACACCACTACTTGCAATGACTCATGATGCACTCATGGCCGTTTTTCTAGCTTCACACACGCAGAATTTGTTATTACGAGACGTGAATGGATGACGGAGTTATGTGGCTGGTGCGAACACGATAATAATGAGATGCGTGTCATGTAACAACAATACAACCTGCCACGCTCATGATGTGCTCACGGCCGTTTCACTAGCTTCACATTTACCCAATTCAGTATTATGTGACGCGAACGGACGACGAAGGTAAATGACATGTCCAATTCTGATAAATTTGTCAAGCGTGTCATGTAACAACATGACTACATGCCACGCTGACAAAGCGCTCACGGCCGTTCCGCTAGCTTCACATATACCAAATTTGGTATTACGGGACGTGAATAGATGACGAAGATAAATGACACACCCGAAATTGATAAATATGACATGTGTGTCATGTTAAACATGACTGTCTGCTACGCTTATAGCGCACTCACGGCCGTTTTTCTAGCTCCAAATATACCAATTTAGGTATTATGTGACGTGAATGGACGACCAAGGTAAATGACACGTCGAAACTTGATAATCATAATATCCGTGTCATGTAAAACATACATTCGTGTCATGTATAACGCACATGCTACACTCTTAGCGTGCTCACGGCAGTTTCACTAGGTGACGTGACGTGAACAGAATGTCACATGACGTGAAAAACATACAAAAGTAAATAAAACGTCCACACATGATAATCATGACATGGAAGTCATGTACGTTTTAATTTACGTCCGCCTCGTAAAGTTGTGCTGATTTTAAAGTGACATATCAACATTCCTCATTCAGTCTTCGCATATCTTCGAGTCGCACTGTACTTGGCATCTGCCAATCTTTGTACAGTGGTCTCAACTCACCGAATACTTTGCCTTTGCGCTCTCCCGCTCTGCTCGGTGAACCCCGCCGTGTCGGCTTCGAGGTATTCTTCCATTCACTTCAAAAGGTTTCCGTCTCCACTAGCATACAGTTGAACCCACTGATAGCAATACTCTAGTGCCACGAAAATTTCATTGTTATATCCAATGATTGCTATAAACGTATTCCACAGATTGTCCAAATAGGAGTCGGCATGCTGCTGTGAGCAAACTAAATTATTGGACGGGATATGCCAATAGACCTCAGTGATAAAGATGACAAAGCTGCCGATTTTTCGGACTTGCTTGAATATTCGGACACTTTCACCGGACCTCCACAAGCCCCACAGAGCCAGTGTATGACAATGTCTGAAGATTCGAACGCAGTATACCTCTTCGAAATCTCAACCTTTTACTTAACTTGCACGTTTTTACTTACCAACACTCTCACTTCATAGCGTATTTCAAAAATATGTTTTGGCATTATTCAGTAACGTCGCGTGGTGAGCTATTTGGCAAATTTGAAGGGGCGTTGGGATATAATTATCTGCAGCATGGAATTCTCAGCTTCTTCTTTCATTTGAAGACCTCCCCATTTCATCACGTTTCGGCACGGGCACGCAGTAGCAGAACTTATTGTTATGACCAACAATGTGGCATGCGGGTATTGCCGTAAGCAAGTTATTTCCCCGCAGACAACAAACTAAAGTTGAGTGTTCCGTAGCTTCTCATTGTTATAAACAATATATTGTTAAAACTGGCAACAGTTCGAAGAGGGGAGTTAAGTGCATGAACGGCGTTTAAAAGACACAACTAGCCCAATTTTTTATATCTGCAGGCACTGAGTAACTTGTACAGTACATACCTTGAGCATCAGTTTCTTGAAACTAGGAGAAGCGTAGCAGAGCAATGGCTTCTGGCTTTCGGCGCTGAGGTCAGTCATTTCATCAATCTGCTGGTGCGTGCGTTTGTCCTCGGGGTCTCCAGTGGTGATTCCTTTCTCGGCGTCACTGTGCATAATCTCGAGGATGCTTGGTAAGTTCAACAGCTCCTTCTGGTAAAGCATTTGCCAGTTGAACTGTTCGAAGAACGGGTGCGTTTTGAAATCGAGGTAGTTCTTCGAGCCTAGGCGATCTACTGGGTTCTTCTTGAGCATTCGGTACGTCATGTCTTTGCCCGGCGTTGTCGCCGAGTTTGGATGGTCCTCTGGACGGGGCCACTTCAGCGCTGACGAGATGATCCGTTCGCGAAGCAATTGCTTTGACTTGCCGCGAAATGGCACCCGGCCCGTAATCAGCTTGTACATGACGATGCCCGCCGACCACCAGTCTGACGCGCGCCCTGCGTCCAATGAAGTGTCATCGAGTGGCTATATGCATCGCGATGAGCCACAGTAGAGCCACGAAAGCACCCTGCCTTTTCTCACGAACAAAGGGGGGACAAAACGACTATTCGTGAATCTTACGGCATACGGGTTGTGGACAGAATGATTATTCATTTGGATAAGTTTTAAAATTATCTTTTAGGTACCAAGTGCAAGACGTACCGTACGGTCTCCTTTTGAGAATTTCCGGAGCCATGTACGGAATGGTGCCCGCCGACTCTCCGTCGTGGAATTCGGAAGCGGTTCTTCGAAAGTAGCCTCTCAGAAAACGCTTGGAGACTGCGACCAAGCGTAAGTTGAAATATATATTGAGCATCGTGGGGACAATCGTTTAAATAACAAATTGGCCTAGGCTCCCTGCATTATCAATCCCAATTTTGAAAGATCGGTGGTAACGCTGCAGCTAAAGGGCACAATATTAAGGAAGTCAAAGCATACACTTACCTGCTTTAAATTGCTATAAAAGTCCTCCAATTATTTATCCGAAGATTTGAACACAAAGGTTTTTAGAGATAAAGGCCAGTTCACGACTGTCAAGAAGTGTGGTGGTGGTGTCGTCATTACTTCTGTTTAATAAATAAACATGCACACGAAAAATACTGAATATTAGGTTGTGAGTAGCATTTTAGCGGTTGAAACCCTTTTTTTTCCTTTGTGCGCCACAAGGCGCCGTGTTGTGGTTTCTTCTAGGGTTGTATGTAAGAGCGTGTACTTTTCACAACGAGTACCTCCTCCTCTCACCTTGAGATAATCAGGCATAAGCAACTCGGCCATATCATGGCACCATAGGACTGCCCCTGTGTTTCAGTGGTATACGTCGATATGTTGCTAAGCATGAGGTCACTTGTTTGAATCACAGTGGTGGTGGCCTATTTACAATGAGGTAAATAAGAGATAGTCACATTAGAGAGTGTATATATGAATAAAGATGTATTATCTTTCAACAACGTCATGCTGGGACGGGGTTATTGCGCTGCAACCTGATGATGCGTTTGCTGTGCGTAACGCTGGGTTGTAATGGTTACGAGGTTTAGTAAGCAGTTTATCTAAACATAAGGCACCTGAAAGACCGCTCAGCTGTTTTTTTTTACAGAAAAAGAGGTTTACCGTGTGAGCACACCGATATTTTCTCAAATCCTAAAGACAGGGAAAGTAACAAAAAATACTCACAGTGACCACAGCAGACCTTCGCTGTGTCGAAATCGATGACTTTCACTCGGCCTCCAGGCAAAATGAGCATACTAGAAAAGACAGTGTGCGTGCGTTCAACAAACCCTGATGTACCGTCATAGCGAGTAAATTTGTTGCACAAAGCAAAACAGCAAAGATAACGTGGTGAGCGTGATGAGAAACAGCAACACCACAATGCCGTTCAAAGTCTGTGTCTGTGGAGGAACCACATTGTTACCCACAGTCTTAGAAATATACGCACACAGTGATATAAAAGCGCTTCTATATCACATCAGTGGGAATGTGTCTAAGTGGATAAAAATTACTGCTTAAACATTGTTTTGCGACATATATACCCGTTAATTAATCGGTTTTGCGCACATGAGCCACAATTGAAGCGCAGCACCTTCGCGCAACAATAAACATCGAGGGCCTCTACAACCCGGTTGAGACGACCTTACGGTGCCCGCCGACTCGTAGTGCGCCTCATCGTAAGTGGTACACAGCAATCACGGGAGATCGACCTGCGAGAATGAGCAGCCGCTCACTTGGACACCTTCACATCCCGGTGGAGGAACCCGAGCAAGTGCATGTGCTCGAGCGCAAGGATCAGTTGCGCCATGATGACGCGCACTGACTCTGTATCCAAGTACTCTTCCTTGGTGACCACGCGCATCAGGTCCAGGCCGGCGATGTACTCCATGACGGTCACGTAAGCCTCCTGCCAAGATGTAAAACTTGAGCGTTAGCCAGGCGAACGTGTGTTATTGCCTACTTTTCTTGGACGACTCGGTTTCCGTTCCGCTTGCGAGTGAAAGAAAATGAAGAAACCGTGTCATTGCCAGAACCAACTGCTGTATCTATAGAGTTACCTGAGCCGGAAAACGTCTACAGAAATACGTAGACGTCGGACTGGGAAAGTTACTACAATGTGAAAATGGATAAAAACCTTAGCAAACAAAAGACACAGTAAAACAACAGGATAGCTGGCTCAAAAAAGTTTCCCATTGTAGAAAAAACATAATACTTTGGTATAAGTCGTTTTCTTTTCACTGTTTCTTTTGTATCAGATAATTTTTATCTGTTTTGACAGTTTGAAGACAGCTCTATTTTAATATATATAGCCATGCCTCTAATGTTCATTTATATATCTCGACTCAGACAAAAACAGAGCACCCTGTTTGCCACAATACATCTTGGCTAAATTTTGTTTATACGCGAACGTGTACGTTGTCCTCGTCATGCTCGACTGTGACAAATTGTTTCGGTGAGTTTATTGCGGTATAAATGCCTATCAATGTTAATAAATAAGCGCTTAACATTTTCTCAAACTTCTCACGCTTTCGATATTTCGGGTCAGTATACCTATGCAAAAATATCAGTAGCCGAGCTCACACGGAGGTCACGACATTTTACACGCTTGAGTTGCCTCCCTGACCTGCTCATCTATGTCGTGTGAGTCTGCGCTTTGAATGGAATCTGTACAAACTAACCAATTATCGACTAGTGTGCACGACTCCCACACAAACTGAAACAGCGTATGATGAAACGGATTGCGCAAAACAAGGGAAAGTGCGGGGGAAACTAGAACAACTGAGGCCGTGAATCGATTAGCGTACGACATGGTCTTAATTTCCGCTACCCCCGTGTACAAAATTAGAGTTGAGGTGGTGATTATGCTGAACTAGTTGCTAATTACTTCTCATATGAGTACGTCTGTTATGGTTGACGATATGGTGCACTTATTTACGCGTTAGCAAAAGGGCTTGCATCTATTCTGCCAATGCGTTGATCCTGTGATAACTACTACATGCGTGTGCTCAGGTACTTGCTAGTACTTTTTCTTTGCAAATGAGTTTGACGATTAGATTTCTACAATTCGTTTGCTAGCAGTCTAGTGAAAAGCCATATGTGGGCTCCTGAACTGGCCTTGACGCAGAAGCAGCAGTAGTACTTGACGAGAAACGGGTTTCTGATGACCGCCGCGACAACCTTGTCCATGGCAGCCTGCTTCTGGCGGGTGAACCTATCCACGTTCACAAGCTTCACCGTGGCTACGAAGTTAGCAGGGCTGTAGTTGGCCAGGTACACGGCTCTGTGGTAAACGAGATTGGTTCTCAATCATTCATAGATTGAAACAGAATAAGGTTAATGTACAAATTGTTTTTGTGGTATATATTGGTGGTACCATTGGTATATACTGTCAAGAAGAGAAGACTGACGGCTGATGCTACCATTTTGTATGATATTGCGTCGCACGTATCCTTTACCTAACTATGTTGTACTGTCTACACAAATGATTCATTTCGCTTGTTGCAGGAAAATCCTGAGGTTCTCAGATGTACGAGTACGCTAACATGTGATGCGCGGTAGTATCTGTTACACATAGGTCAGCAGAATAAATTATCTGATGCTACATGCATAACAGCATGTCATGTATATACTCTTTAAGTGTCCCTCGATTTCACGCCTCGAGATTTGGTTAACAAAAAAAAACTGCCGACACTTCAGACGCTAAAAAAGCGAACGAGAATTCCGCTGAATGTACTTAACGCCGCATTTGTGAGAACGTCTTATTGCCATTTTCACAGCTGCAATGGCAGTGTTATTCGAGCGTAATTCCAGGAAGGCGCAAAAGTTTTGGTTACATTGAAACTTCGGTGGTATAATGACGGATATGCGAATGTTGGGGCGATGCAAATTTTTCCTTGGTACCACCCATGACCAGTTGGCTTGCAATTTAATGCAGTAAGCTTCTTGTGAACCAATTTTCACCCGTGATGTTTCATGCGAACGTATGCTACCACAATGGTACGGAGAGGTGTTGTCCGCGTTTTCCGGAAGACGCGTCAAGCACGTACCGGCGCGAAAAGAATGCAAGCGTGACCGTGCACACCGTGCTGCTCATTCGTAATATTTACAGTGTAAGAAGAATACTTTTCATACTCCGAGACTATTTTCTATATACATATACTTTTCTTACACAGTAGTCAAAAGAAACCTCCAGTATTGCGCTCATCGAAGCCTCCAAGATTGTGCACACGAATCTTGGAGGCCCATTTTTTAAAGGCGTCAGCGCTTGATGCTGTAATTTTACTGTGTTAACACGTGCCTGCCAAGTCGATGCAAACCACGTCCTCGTGCATCAGACATTCTATGAAATATGGTAAGAAGACCGAAAAATAAACGAGGATGGTCTTGATGTTAGAACTGCATCGGGAAAACCACTTGCCCGAAAAACATGCCTAACACCACGACAATGATATTAGCAGAGTTATGAAAGTTTCTGACCAGGATTTATAGCAGAAAAACGCTCCTTAATCCACTTTTGCCGACGTACTTTAGTGTGATGTAAAACAACATTAGATTTGAAAGTGGCTACTACTTCTCGAAGGTCCCAGACCACTAGTTGATGAATTACACGTGCACGCATGGGTCGTATATTTAGTAGTGCAGGTTTGATATTTGACGTCTATAAGCTTCACTGGAAATTATTGAGAACTCGACAATTAGGCCAGATTGAAAACTGGATGAGTTGGTGCACATTCATTGCAACTAACCGGGACATAGAGTAGAATGGGGCTAACCCAGATAGAGGATAGAAAGTGAAACAGGAAGAACATATATAACACACGAATAGAACTTCTGATGACGGAGCCAAACTTTTTATTCGACCAAAAATATACCCTACGCATCACGACATTGCCAAAAGAGAAAAAAAAAACGAAAAAATATGAATAACACAAATTTGAACTTAACTGAGATACCAAACACTTGTGGGTTCTTTTGTGACCCGTTATCTTTGTTACGTTTCAATTATTGTGCTTAATTTTTTAAATTTGGCAGCCTTTCTGTTCCCTGACAAGGCGTTGATGCGGCGTGTATACTCTTGGTTGAATGAAAACACGAGCTCCGTCACGAGGTACTCTATTCGTGTGGTTTATGTGTTCCTGTGCTTCAACAGAAATTCTGCTGAAAGTCAGTGCAGTTCTCAGCCCATTTCTACTACATCTCTGAGTTTTCGCTCTTTTTGCCCCAATGAATTAATCAGAGCTGTTTATGGCATTGCTCCTGCTTTTTCTGATTATTCGAATTTCGGATGATACGAATATTGTTTGTGATGCTGCGAGATTTGTATCGCTGAGGTTTTGCTGCATTTTGTTTTCATATTTCGCTTGATGGACAATAAACTTAGATACAGCAGCTAACGCAAAGCTCTAGCGGTAACGCCTTTCGCGATTGCATTTCAGCAGTGGTAAAATGAAATAAAAAAGGCTGATGTATTTCAGCTTCAAATGCATAATAAAACATTTATAGTATTTAACATTTGTATGAAGCCCTTCATTGTGCTAAGTGCAATAAGTATTTCTACGAAATGTTTAGAAAATCCTTCATTTCAATCAATAACCACCGGTGGCATTGGTATTAAGTCTACTGACCTCAAGGTTACCACCTCGGGACCCTAGTTTCAATCTCGCAAAAGTGGGGTAATTCCCATTCAGCCCCGCCGTGGTGGTCTAGTGGCGAAGGTACTCGGCTGCTGACCCGGAGGTAACGGGATCGAATCCCGGCTATAGCGGCTGCATTTGCGATTGAGGCAGAAATGCTGTAGATCCGTGTGCTCAAGTTTAGGTGGACGTTAAAGAACCCCAGGTGCTCGAAATTTCTGGATCCCTCCACTACGGCGTCTCTCATATACATATGGTGGTTTTGGGACGTTAAGCCCCACATAGCAATCAATAAATCAATCAATTTACATGCAGATTGATTTCAGTGCCGGCTATGGGGTCTACTACAAAAAAACTGTGTTGGTGTGCTTGGACGCACTGTTCATGGCGTCTAAACAGAGGAGAAGAAGCCGACTGTGTTGCATGCAGACGTACCCAAAGCCGCCTGCGCCGAGCATTTTCAGGTTTTGGAAGTCGCGTATTCGTGGCATAAACATGGCGAATGGAAGCGGTTGAGGTGGATTCATCTGCAAAGTGTAGAATACGCGCAAAAATAATCCCACGAAATGCTGAGAAAGTACCACATATTATATAGCTTGACCAAATATTTACTCTGTGAAGTCGTGTTGCACCTAAGGCAAATTACAATGAACAGACCCATCCTACTAAACTGTCATCTCGCCTATTTGTTTAACGTATATTTGTGTTGCCCTTGTTGCTTTTATGGCAGTTTCATGTTATTCTAAGCGAGTAATTAAATCAAGCCATTATCATAACACGCAAGGAAATGCAAAATGCTCAATTGTTCGTGCTCTTTCCGTTTCTCTAGTCTATGTAATGAAAATAAGTTGATTATTCATAGAGCCCTCACATTAAAACATTAGAGGGAATAGACATTGTACATGAGTAAACGAAAGATTGAGCAATTTTAAATGCATTCAGGTTGCGTACCATTTCTGTACCAGATCCCTAACAAGTTTTTTCTTGTGGTTACATT
This sequence comes from Rhipicephalus annulatus, assembly GCA_013436015.1. Taxonomy (NCBI): domain Eukaryota; kingdom Metazoa; phylum Arthropoda; class Arachnida; order Ixodida; family Ixodidae; genus Rhipicephalus; species Rhipicephalus annulatus. The sequence goes on from WOVY01013419.1 coordinate 540,889, forward strand.
TTTCTCTTCATCATCGTCAGTGGACTCACATGTCTCCCTGCCTTCTTTATCGCCAGTTTTGGTTCTTGTGACGAGTGAGAATATTAAACGTGAAGCAAGTAATCTCTGTAATGTTTCTCCAGATCATTTATTATGGCAACGACGCATTTGAAAGTAAACTATATTCTTAGATAATAGAGGCATATTAACCCGTTAAAAGGTTTGCCCCATGCTTTTAAGGCAAACACAAGAAGGGCCTCAGCAGACTGACCTAGGAAATGCGGCGCGCGCTTCGGAGTGCAGACCCACTTGAACGGACCCAGCATTACTTCGTCGCCATAACCGTCCAGATAAAACATCCATGTGTGCTGCTACGTAGGCGCTCGCATTGTCTTAAGAGACGCACACTTCAGCAATGTTTGCAGCTAGGGCACTCGCATTGCCTTGCAGGCGCACTGTAGGTACTTCGCTTAAGTCCGCACATCTTCAGGAAAAAGACGTACAAAGACAAGTGTGCTCGCACGAGGTGTTCGAACAACGCATTTAATTACCAAACAAATGATTGCATTTTAACGTTCAGTCTGATTTGTCTAACGTGTGTGCAGCGAGCCTTTTGCCTTCGTGTATTAACAGGCCCACCACCTTACTTTTTTCGTTCAAGGCATAGCGCTTGTCTTGTTGATCAGACACGAAGGGGGATGTAATATTCTTTAAAATCTGCTACTGCTGTGCTCAATGAGTACAATTGGCTTGATTCATTTCACAAGAACTGCTACGTTTAGTATTATATTACCGAATGACTCAATCATTATGTTTGGGCTTGTGGTTCATCTTATTTTGCTCTACGCAGCGATTCTTTCGAAGCAGTACTCTGCGGTGTTCCCTCGCCGAATCCTTTTTTTGGATTCCGCGAAACATCAGTGAGTATTTTCGATCAGAACAATTGTAGTACGCTCACCCGTTGAAGCTTGTAGACGATTGCGTCACCGATGGCCATCCAGTCTGAGACGGGGACTTCAGCAATCCTCTCCAAGGATGACGCAACCTCGGCCACGATGATAATCAGCCTGCGTACGCTGATGCCGAGTTCTTTCGCAACTTCCGTACTCTTCTTTATGCACTGCGTGAGAAGCAAGGTCGAGGATCGAGAGTTTTTGTCAGCAAAATTTGATTCACGTGTACTGTGCCTCAATAATAAATAAACAAAGACTGCCAAACGATGGCACTGTGCATTGCATGCTAACCATGACGTGTCGGTCTGCATGAACTGATACACGCTAAGATTTGTTCTTTTTTCTATACTCTCAAGCCCTACAGAACTCAGTTGTCAAGTACTGTAGGAATAATTGGTAGTGTTTTACATGGAAAGCCACGATAAAATTACGAGGCATGCAGTCGTGGCAGAACGCTTATTTTGACCACTAATATTTATTGAACAGGCACCTAAATTTATACGCACGAATATTCTTTGACACAATGGCCCGATTTAAATGCGCCCACCTCAGTAGGTAATCGTACCCGCTCCCTCATGCTCGGTTATAAATAAAATAACTAAGGAGTAATAAAATAGCTGTACGCCAGCTATGTAGAATCAAAATTAGCTTTTGGATGTGAATTTCCCAACATTAAAATCATTTGAAACGTGTGAAATAGAAATGAAAACTTTAGATTGGCGTTTCTCTCGGATAGTTCTTAAAGCTTTATTAGCACAAACGATGAATACACCAAGCGTGTAGACATGCAGAAATCCTAATGGCAGACATATCGGCAAAACCCGCCAGCTACGACAAGGCGTACTTCCCAGACAAAAGCATTTAAAATCCCCTATAACTTTTGTGCTCTTGGACCAAATGAACCGTCCTGTTCCAAGCGTAGTTTACTCTGACACCGTCTCTAAAAAATTAGCGCAGCTACGCAGTGGAAGGGGAAAAACTAGAGAAACAGCGCACATTGTAGCCTTGTCTTTCTTGTCATTCTTACCTCTATTACCCATCCCTTGCTATCATCATCATCGTCAGAACTACTACGTGCACTGCAGGACAAAAGCCTCTCTCAAGTTCTGCCAGTCAACTCGGTCCTCTGCTTGATGCTGCTAATTCATACCCGCAAACTCCTTAATCTCATCTGTCCGCCTATCTTTCTGTCTCCCCATAGCGCGATTGCTTTCTCAGGGAGTGCAGTCAGTTGCCCTTAATCACTAGCGGTTATCCCGCTTACGCGCTACATGCCCGACCCGTCTGCATTTCTTCTTGATTTGAACTATGATGTGATAAACCCCAAGTATAATCGCTAACAAATATAATCGCTAACAGAATTAAGACAACATTACAATTCAATCAAGCAAAAGAATAAGCACGATTTCTTCCAGGCTACTCAACAATCGACCACATTAATACACTTTAAGCCAAAAACGGCCGAAATGGGAGCAACGGCTGCTCTTACTCCTTCGGACTGACTGTTACTCTCCGAAAAGACCAAGCGGAACAAGATGGCCGCCTTGTTCGAGAATGGGGCAGCAACTGTATTCATCATAAGTTTGTAAGGGAGCAACGGAATGAGGAACCGCTGTAAATGCTCTCGTCACACAACGGTTACTCCCCGGCAGGACACCGCACACAAATATGCATGCCGCCCACATTGATATTCAAGGGCCAGATTATTGTTTGTTATGTGTGCCAAACTTCACCAAACCAAAACAGTGATTTATTTTAGCATTCGCAGATAATAAGAAAGCAGCGCTGGCTGAACACCAAAGGCCTGAGCATACAGCTACGGCAAGTACCTAACACACGCAGCAGCAGAATGGAGAGTTGGCACGTCAAAGCGAACCGAACGCCGAAACACGTGCAAAACAACTATAAAAAAAAAGCCTAGACACGCCGTTCGTCCGCGAAGGAAGGGCGTCAAAGTCGATCGAGCACCGAAACTGGTGCATAAGGAGCCCCCCCCCCCCGCCCAGGATACATCGGAGAAGAAAAAAAAAGCGGGCCCAGACGTGCTTTTTATCAGCCGTACACTTAGTAGCATGCTTCACCGTGTAGTTTGAGGGCAGAATGACAAATCTGCGCCATCTGCGCCATCTGCGCCCGCACGACAAGTGTGGCGCTAGTGTAGAAAGCGATGTAATTTACAAAGTAATTTTTATTCAGTGTTTATGTATACTAGCACTAAATAGAAATTACACTAAATTTTTTTATATTTAATTATGAGTTTTAGTGTACCCCAGTTTTTTTTATAACTGTATTAAGAAAACACACTGAAAGCATTGCGCTGACGCCTGTGCTGCCACTGCTCGACGTTTTTTTTTTTTTCGGCGCAACTAGGTTCGCGTTCGCCCTACTCATATTCATATGGTCTGTGGTTGGCGAGCACATGGACATGCGAGCTTGTGAGCTATGTTTTGATCGTGTGTGTGTGTGTCGCAGATTTGACTTTCTACTTATTCGTAATGAAGGTTAGTGTATATTTATCTTTATGGAGCGCGAAGTTGTTGCGGATTTTTCTGCTGGGTAGAACGAACACATCCTAAACACGTCTTCAGCTATCTGCAAGCCTGTTCGCTCGTCGGACAAAGGACTAAGCATGCATCAGCGTGCAGGTGAGTGGCATTTTTACCAACATTTAATGCTCTTACGTAACTATGTTGAGTGGTTGCGCTAAGAGAAATGATTTGCTCTTTCTTATTTACCGTATTCATTGCAAGCCGTATGGGACTAAATTACCTCTATTATTACCGCCTGCATACCCTCTTGCTTCCCCTGTCACCACTGCAGTGCCAGTGTACTTTTTCAGTTAAACGTTCATTTCCGCAACACTACCTCGCTTGAAAAAAAAAAACACTGAGGCGGGGTTGTAGCTGCCTTCATATTGGCACTTTTCTACCATTGGCTTTATGTAACGTTAACGGCTGAGTGTTGGGGTCTTGGGCCGCATTTTTTAGAGCTGTAAAGTGTATGTAAATCAGTAAGTCAACAAACCATTGTCGCATCACTTCACTGGCATAGGCAGGTGGTTGCGCACAGAATTTTTTTAGGCTGGGCGTAGGGAGCCCATAATGACGACCATATTCGCTTGCTCGGCCTCCAATTCAGATAAGCGGACCCCCCTCCTCTCCCCGCACGCCTAAAAAAAAAGAAAAAATCTGCCCACATCACTGCGTCACTTGCTTCACCTCTGCGCTGAACGTACTATTTTATAAGAGCACCATCAAGCGAGCAATTTACATATGAAAAAACAATTCGAGGAGGAATGACCCAAATCTTTCAGCTTCTTTAGTGATGCAAAACCTTCGCAAAACTGAATATTGTAAAAGACAATTATAAATGCAGTATGTTCTCGTTAGCATTGTCATTATTCCGCATCATGAAATTTTTATGCGCTGTGAAAACTTGGCGTGCCGTTGAAGTCACATATCGACGTTAATACCATTCGACGAAAATTTCGACAACCTCAATAACGCCATTCGGGATTTGCCGCATGCACATAATTAGGCTGATTCCCACTTGGCTGTTCTTAACCTGACTTTACTGCTGCCATATGAAACAATATTTGATGCATGTCTTTTACTACTTTTTTTCAGGGATATGACACAAATTTGGTTATACTGCAGATAAAGATGCTCCCAACGATGCTAAAGTACAGAAAGCAAATGAATTTTGGTAAGTGCAGACTTTTTGTACTACGTTTATGAAAGCATCGCTTTTTAGGGGCAAACTGTGCATGCGTTGGCCAGAGAATAGTTTATCATGCCACACAGTTACACTGGCACTGACAATTGGACATGGCTCCGCTGGCCTGTGTGTGTGCTCACACTGTTACCGTTAAGATAAAATGTTTATGTTTTCATTGCAGGGATTGCTGTTTGTACTATAAAGCCAACTGCCAAGATTTGTTTACGCTGGTTCTCCTAAAAGTACGATTTCCCTATTTGCATGGATTTTGGCTTGCACAAAGCACAACATTTAAGCCTAGATTCACAAAGCTGTCTATGCGCAGGCCTTCATAACAGCGTTTCTTGACATGCCTTAACCTGTTTTCTGCAGATGTTTCATGGTTTCAAAGTTCCACAGCATGTTGACCTCCCCCACTCTGAAAAATTCGCGTTCAAAGTTCTGCAAGAGTGGGCTTAACTTTCTTGTGCACCTCCTTGCTGTTCCAAGATCCTGAAGTGTTATGCTCTTACTAGAAGTGGCAGTGTTACTAATGTTTGTATTTCCATCACATTGACCAAGTATGCGATCTTGGCTTGACAGGTAGCACATGCTCAACAAATGTCTTTGTGGCACATGTAGAAGGCAGTACAAAATAAATAGGCAGACATTCACACCGGGAGCTAACTTCTAACAATGTTTTTGTTTGGAAACCACGGTGTGCTTATTCCAATTTTTCTAACAGAGCAGTAACCTGTTTGGCTGTGAACCAACAAGACGTTGAACTAATAAAAGCTTCACATCTTGTTGCTCTCAGATATATGTATTGGCAAGCTATCTGTGACAATGTCAAACAAAGAATCAGAATACCTGTGCATGCCTTAAGATATATTGCTTCGTTCACATATCTCGTGGCTGTGACTTGTCAACCGAGTGAACAAATGCATTCTAGTTTAATAAATTTAAAGCATTTTTTGAAGGTAGCACACTCTACATTTATTTGTCTATAGTTTTTTCCAGCCGTTTGCGTCAGGAACAAAGAAATATACTGAAGATTATCATGTAGCCTCTGCAAATGGTTGCTTTCAACCAGGCTTTGCATGCTTGGCTTGTTTCTTAAGGTATTGCACAATTCAACGCCCAGCAGCGTATGATAGAACAGTAGAATCGAGAGCAACTATGTGCACGAGCTAAATAAGTATTTTAACATGAGCGGACGGTACGTGTTATTTGCCACACACATGATCTCACTTAGAATGCCCATTGGTGAATGGGCTCATAGAAATGTCACTCAGCTGTGCATAGGAAACAACCTAACTGAACCTAAGGGTATCTTTAACTGCTACAAACATGCCTTGTTGAGGTACTGCACATTTTCTTCCAGAATATTGCTGTCTGAGACATCATGTGAAGAGCGTCTACCACATCAGCATTTATATGCTTGCCAAGTAACGTTTGGCCGAACCTTCTTTTTTCACATTTTGTTTCGCAGTAGACATCCTAGAATGTAAGCGCTGCTGCAGTGTGTCTGACTCATTGTTATGTATTGATTCTGGCATGTTTAACCTCACACTTCTATTTTTTTTCTTGCAGCAATGCGATGCTTCACATATGCCTGTGGTGACATTCCGCTGCGCTAGCCTGATGATGAACACCAGCTGCGAAACTTGAGTCCTTCAGCATTGGAGAAGTTGCCCTTCTCTCACCAATGATGACACAGACTGCCTGCCCTATACTAGAAATTCAAGAATGGTTTTCCACGGATGACGCAGAAAACCTTTGATGTATTATGGTGCTTGTTTAGTGCTGGCTGTGGTGTGGCAAAGTCTACTTTTACGTGTGCTCACACGTCGCCTCATAAAAAGAACAATAAAGCATTTATTTTCTTTGCACTATTGTCCACTTTTTGTGTTAGAAGCACCCAAGCAGTGCTCTTCCAAGGAGCTCTCGCCATGTGTTAAGCGTGTGACAAGCATACTCGAGATAAATAGTCATTTCCCCAAGGAAAAACTGTAAGCATGTGCCATTGGTTTTCAGTGAGTAACTGCGAACACGTGGGAGGAACGGTAAAGGGTAACTGTTGCTCTTATAAGAGCTACTGGTGGGAGTAATGGTAGGTCCGCAGGGAGCAACTGGTGGGAGTAACTGTTGGTCCGCAGGGAGGAACTGGAGGGAGTAACTGTTCATCCCCCGAAGGAGGAACTGAAAGGAGAGCAATGGTTCGTCCCTCTGCAGTTACTCCTTTTAGGGGAGTAATGGGAGTGGCAATGCAATTGCTCCCTGAAAGGAGCAACCCCTATAGCCCTGTGGCGCCTTTTTGGCTTAGAGTGTACTATCAACCAGGCAATAGAAAAATTCTCAGAATACAACCAACCACTATACTTAGCCTTTATAGATAACGAGAACGCGTTTGATTCAGTAGAAATATCAGCAGTCACGCACAAGCTGCGAAATTAGGGCGTCGACGAAGCATATATAAACATCTTGGAAGAAATCTACAAAGGGTCAACTGCCCCCATAGTGCTCCATGAAAAAGCAACAAAATACCAATCAAGAACGGTGTAAGGCAGGGAGATAAAATCTCGCCAATGCTGTTTACCGCGTGCTTACAAAAGTTATCGGAGGCCTAGAGTGAAAAGAGTCAAGAATAAGAGTTAATGGTGTTGTTAACCTGCGCTTTGCCGATGACATTGCATTGCTGAGTGACTCAGGGGACAAATTGCAAGTCATGATTATGGAGTTAGACAAGGAGAGCAGAAAAGTAGGTCGTATTACTATTCTTCAGAAAACGAAAGTAATGTACAACAACCTTGGGAGAGAACAGCCCTTCAAGATAGGTAATAGTGCACTTACATTTTAAAAGACTATGTGTACTTAGGACAGGTAATAACCTAGGAGCAGAACCACGAGATCAAAGTAAATAAAGGAATAAGAATGGGGTGGAGCTCCTTTGGCAAGCACTCTGAAATCATGACAGGTAGATAGCCACTATCACTCAAGTTGAAGGTATATAACAGCTGCATCTTGCCGGTGCTTAGCTATGGAGCAGAAACCTGAAGACTTACAAGAAGGGTTCAGTTTAAATTGATGATGAGGCAGCGAGTGGTGGAAAGGAGAATGGTAGGTGTAACCTTAATAGACGAGAAGAGAGCAGAGTGGACCAGGGAACAAACAGGGTGTTAAGGATATCATAGTTGAAATCAAGAACAGGAAATGGACATAAGCCGGGCATGTAGCGCGTAGACAGAATAACCGCTGGTCATTGAGGGTAACTAACTGGATTCCCAGAGAAGGCAAGCGGGTAAGGTGAAGACAGAAGGATACGTGGGCAGGTAAGAATATGAAGTTGGTGGGTATAAATTGCTAGCAGCAACCACAGGACCGAGTTGACCGCCGGAATGTGGGAGCGGCCTTTTTTTTGCAGCAGACGTAGTTAGAATGATGATGATGATGATGATGATGATGGTGGTGGTGATGATGATGATTATCCCTATGTATGTACGGGCAAGATTCAACTGTTATATACTTCCCCTTGATGCACAGTGGCAATCTACATGTCATGATTTGAGAGTGCTTGCCAAATGTGTATCACCCCATTATTATTCTTATAGTCACTTCAATCTCGTGGTTTGGCCCCACGGTTATTACCCGTCTTAAGTAGACGTAGTCTTTTACAACTTCAAGTGCACTATTGCCCACCTCAAATCGCTGTTCTCTTCCAAGGTTGTATTTTGCTTTTGTTTGCTGCAGAATAAGTTTAAGACCTACTTTTCTGCTCTCTTTGTCTAATTATTAATCATAAGTTCCAATTCGTCCCCTGACTTACTCAGCAATGCAATGTCATCGGCGACGCGCAGGTTACTAAGGTACTCTTCATTACCTCTTATCCCTACCTCCTTATAGTATACCGCAGAAGACTGTGCACTGTATTACCCTTTTCCTCCTCATTTTTCTCCTCACACATTCAGATATTTTTGTCACCCTGCTATACTGCAAATTATATGACTACGCATTCGTTCACCCTCTCCCTCTATCTCCTCACCCTTAGTTTTCTTACCCACTCCCTCACTATACCACACTAACCTTGTCTACGCAATGCTTTACCCTCGCCTCTCCTATCTCCTCTTACCTCCACTAGCTAGTCTACTATATATTGATTTGTTATGCTTCACTTATCTTTATTTTTGTTTCAAACTCTGTTTCACTTTCTTTTTTTCTGACTCTATTATTTTCTTTTTTTATCACCCATAGCTGCACAATCGTATTGTTATTTCTACGAGTAGTGAGGCACCAATGTTCCAAGTTGTTGCCAGGCGACGCACGTTGTTAGAGAACGCTGTTCGGACAAATTAAACACCTCCGCGGCTAAAACCATGCTAACAAACCATCGACAAAAGTAAAGACCTTTACCGTGGCCTGTTGGCCGGAAGCATTTCATAATTTCAAACTGCAATGAAGACATGACTGTTTTCACACTTAACACCCATTCTTGCCAGTGTGCCTAATTTGAAAACCTCTTCGGCTCCGAAAGAAAAGAAAAACGTGTCGAAACGACAGAAAACTTTGCTCAGTTTGTGCTCTTTTAAATGAAACGGTACCATTATTTCTATGAATTGTGATTTCTTTTATTTTTTTTTTAATTGTGCACATTGATACTTTATGCGCGGTGTCAGAGGCGGTATTGAAATGAAAGGCGAGGCAGAGGAAGAGGAAAAATAAACTCTATTGAAGAAAAGTGGGCCAAGTGGGTCTACCTTAGATCGAAAAACCCAACAGTGAATAAAATCGATTCGGTTCAGCCTGTAACCATTTCTCTTGATGGAGAGCATAATCGTCATTGATTATCGTGTTAGAAAATCTAATGACGACTGTACTCGTCAACATTCGTGAAAACGTCAAGATTGTGCTTGCCGCACTAAACATTTTTGCGATGATAAATGCTACTGCTGCAGTTGAATGAACAAACTCCAATGGAGAACAAGCTTTTCTTAGACAATAAAAAGAAAGAAACTGCAGGTAAGATATGAGACCACAGTGAAGGAAGCAGAAGTCATTTATGGTGAATTGCATCGCTTTTCACTGCAACATCGCAAAAAGAAAGTGTGCTCAACAAGTAACTGAAGAAATTGAACTGCTGTCGTGAATTATAAATTACTCTTTTACAAAAATATAAACTTCTAAGCGCACGTTGCCAAACTAGAGAGCATATACCATTTGAATTCCTAGTCAATTATTCACATCTCGCAAAATTTTAACTGCACTCCGAACTCTCGGGCTTGCGCATTAATATTTCTCTGTTATCTGCTACATATTTAGATGAATGAACCGATATAGGCAATATTGAAGTACTGCACAGGTCTCAAAACAGGTAGCTAATATTATAGTTCACTAGACACGTCGGCGGAGCAAGGCATGGCTTACCATGGTATGGAGACCGACCAAATTCTCGACCATATCGCGGATGTCCTGGTACGTGATGACTTGCTTGTTGAGCCTTAGCTGACACTCTTGCGCGTGGAGAACTACCTCATCCCGGCAGAAATGCAACAATGGCTCGCGCATCAGTGACACCTTGCTCTCGCGCTTGATGAAGAAGTCCAGCAGAAGCGAGGCAGTCCTTGGAATCTGAAAAGCAAGCAGATGCATACTTTAATGTGAGCGCAGAAACCTTTCCCGTGCGGCTTTTTTGACGTGGACACATGCTCGACAATACCTAGAGCTGTGCATATTCGTCACGTCATGCGTATCAACACTTTTGCTTTACTTGATCTAATATGCATGTGCAAAAGAAAAGATTTCAACCTTATCCAACAATCTGATCATACTTTTGGTGCTTTCTCAGCGCAGGTTCAGCTTTCTTTCTCAACTTTTCTTGCCTTGAAAGTACTTTCGCTATTCTGTTTCGTTTTTTTTCGTTCTATTGCGTCGCTGTCTTCAGTTCCGGTTGCTTCTTTGCCCCAGGTACCTTTTCTCGCTCGTCCAAGCGCGAGCCGCTTGGACGATGCTTTATGAAAAGCAGGCCTCTTAAAGCAGGCCCCTCGATGCAGGCCCCTCGATGCTTTATAAAAAGCCGGCCACTTAAAAACAGTCGAGGACGTCAGGTTATTTCCAGAAGAGATAAACCACAGAATCTACATCGGCTGATTTTCTGAAGTTTGTAAACGCTCACAATATTATTCCTTCATTGTGGCGCCTACTCTCGCAGTTACATCTTGATCATCTCTTGTCGGCCTCATACGACAATTCCGGTAGGAAGTGCATGTAGTATTACTTCTTTTTACTAGTAAAAGTCATGCGAACTCTCCCTACTCCGTCTCTAAAGAAAGGCGTGTGCCTCCAGTACTTAGATTCATTGCCCTTAAATACATGCACTACATTTTTTAAGGTGTTGTGTTCGAGCAGAGAATTGGATGCAATGTAATACCTCTAGAGAGGATTAATCAGCGAAGTGTGGAGCAGCTGCCCAACTTAGCTACTCCCCTCCCCCTTATTACTCTCCCCGCTCATATTTATTCTACAATCAAGTTTGCATTCTGTAGAACTACTTGACAAGAGTTCAAGGTAGTAGCTAACTCTCATATGGCAACGCGTGGTAAAAGAATAGCTCCACCAATCTGATGAGTGTTTCCGAAGCTCTGATGAACGAAAAACACCTAGGCTTTGTTGTAGACATGAATATACTATTAAGCCGCTATCCCATACTTTGTTTCACCTCTTTGGGGTTCAGCACTACCAAAGCTACGGGGTTTGAGGACGCCGCTTACTTTCGCGGTGAAACATAGTTTTTCTTGGGCAGAAACAAACAAACACAGGGAAAAGGAGCGTTGCGGCGGGAGGTGTGAAGGAAAGTCTCGACGAAGAAACAGATATACGAGAGCCATGAACAGCGTTAGAGAGAAGCAGCCTCAAAGTGAAGTTATCCGCCGGCACGATATTCTATCTTCAGCAGTGCGATAAATTCACGTTTCTTCAAGTGTCCGTTGTAGTTGCTTGTTTAATCGCTTCACTACGTTTTAAGTTATTAAAATTGCCATAATAAGTACAATTCGGTGAGTGGATGCCGTGAATACGGTGAGCAGACGACACGACGTGAATGAATACATGTGCAGGGGCTAAGCGCCTTTACTATTCGCTGAGGGGCCTGCATCCTTCACAGTGCTGAAGGGAACTTCTGAAACAGAACAAAGTGAGCACATAGCATTTTTCTCATCAAGAAATTAAACTGTGCTTCTCTACGACGTGCAGTAGCTTGTACTCACGACCTTCGTTCATTTATTTCATGAAGTAGAGAGCTTGAGTGTATCAAGCTAAAGAGCATCGCTAAAAAGTGAAATTCCATACCCTGGGGTTAAGTGACACGAGCACCTTCGCCGATCCTTTCCTCCTGTTGATATCTGGAATATCAAGAAAAATAGGCGTAGGGGCTACCCACACAATCTCCAAACATTGCTGTAAGGAAAAAAGCAGCAAGGCCTCTTTTTTAGCACCTAGTGATTTGTGTGAAGCGTACCTTAAGTACAAGTGAATGTGCAACCGTTCTGAAAACATGAAGAGCTATCTTTCGCACCGGACATAATTCTGCCAGACACACGTTCCATAGTGCGTGGCCTGTAATTGTACTGAGCGCGATTGGTTCTTCGATTTCATTAGATGGCCCCCAGTTGGTATTGAAGGTGACCTGGTGGGCTTCTGGACATGTGCATCCGGAACACAGCTAGGGAAGCCGGGTCTCCCACTTTTTCCAGCTTACAATTAAGCTTCCGGAGTTTTTAGGGAAAAGTATGGGTTGGCCATCGTCAAAATGTGTTTCTCTTTGATGTTTTGTGCCCACATTCTGAGCGATCTGGTTTAAATTTTTTCGTGTTAATAAATTCTACTCTGACTAGATTTGGGAGGGTAATAATTTAGAGTTTCCGACTAACCTTTTAAGCTTTACAAATGCGTTAGGGTAGCTCAATAATTAGGCATCTTACATGTCTCTCACACTTTCTCCACCGGTTTTACACTGTGCACGTATGAGGGCATGCATACAAGGAAACCGGAATGCATACCAGCAATAAAATAATTAAGCTTTTATTATCACCTTCAACTTCTTTACTTTCTGTTTATTAAAATGGCTAGGTAGCGAAACTATACATTTTTTTCTGGTGGAGAAATGGGAGAGGAGGACGGAGTTTGGCTAAGAAGAGCCTTGAGAAGTTCCCATGAAACTTTAAAACAGCTGTTCTACTTATCAGGAATCGGACCAATGATCTTAGGACGTTGGTGGCACATGTATCGTGTCCTTTTAATGAATCAGTTCTTGGATAATAAAGTTGATTCAGAAAAAAAGGAAACAAAGAAAGTGCTCAAACATCATACCTGCGGTTATCACTCTTGCGAATTAAGGTGATTATAACTAATCTGAGCTGTCATCTTTACCACCCAACACTATGATTACGTCGTATACTGTCGAAAATATTATAGCCGCTCTGATTCTGAACCATCTCACTTATCACCACGAGTCGGTTTCGCGTGTCGTTTGAAAAAGGTCATCTTTATACACAAAGATGCCCCCAGGATCAGTTGCGGAAAACCAGCTTCGTGCACTGCACCGATGGCACCGCGCTATTAAGAGCGTCCTCAAAAAAAATTGGTGTGGCCATGAGAGAGCAGAAAAGAGTGTACCAAGCAAGGCAGTGGTTATTAAACTGGGGTGATCTCCTCTCGCTTGGCCACGTTGAAAGAGGGCGCGTGCGCCGTGTGGTAGCCTACAATAAAAAGTCCCTTGCTTGATGGCCTGTCATGTGGTCATGTCCTTACGAGAGCGCAATCTAGAACAAAGAGCAAGCAGCTCCTGCCGCGTTTGTGCGCAGTGTACGCAACGTTTCCTGCACGAGAGATGCACGGCTTAGACAACGTCGTTTTTAAAGATGATAGTCTTTCTTGGGGACATTCGTCGAAAAAAAATTTGGTCCTTCTGTCTGTCTATACATTTGCCTGTTTGTCAGCCCTAACGGTATCTCAAACGGCACCAAACGGCCAACCGCATCCGCAGCGCCCATCAATATTGCTCAAAGTTTATCGTTCATTGTTGTGCGATTGTCAATTAAACACAATTATTGCGCATATCTGAGGCGCCATAACAACACGTTGATGTTTTGTATGCCTGCCTTTATGCTAGAAGAGGCACACACACGTAATTCTAAGGAGTGTAGTGCTTATCGCACTGCGGTGACAGTGCAACGCGATGCTCAAAAAGTTAAGTGTTTGCAACGCTTTGCTCCGACGATATGGTGGTGGTACCTGCCCGTCACTTTGCGTTAGACACCTTATCACCTCCGAGACAGGCGTGCATCTTTCTCCGCGGACACGCATGCCCTTGTTTTCCAATATAACTGCCAGATGACGCTCGCGTCTAACATGCTCCAATGTTCTCGTTTACCTCCGCTACACGCTCGAGGCACTCTATCGCAGCGCCTCCAGAATCATCATCATCATCATCATCATCATCAGCCTGACTATGTCCACTGCAGGACAAAGACCTCTCCCATGTTCCGCCAGTTAACCCGGTCCTGTGCTTGCTGCTGCCAATTTATACCCGCAAACCTCTTAATCTCAACTGCCCACCTAACCTTCTGTCTCCCCCTAACCCGCTTCCCTTCTCTGGCAATCCAGTTAGTTACCCTTAATGACCAGCGGTTATCCTGTCTACGCGCTACATGCCCGGTCCATGTCGATTTCTTCTTCTTTATTTCAACTATGATATCCTTAACCCCCGTTTGCCCTTTAATCCACTCTGCTCTCTTCTTGTCTCTTGAGGTTACACCTACCAATTTTCTTTCCATTGCTCGCTGCGTCGTCCTCAATTTAAGCTGAACCCTTTTAGATGCGGAGCATCTAATACTTGAGGCTTGTAGTGCGGCGCCGTCCGCAAGCTTCCTCCCCCTTCTTCCACCATCTGTGCATCCCTTCCTCCTCTACACGCCGCGCGCGCTTCACTCCTCCACCATCTGTGCACCCTTCCTCCTCTACACACCGCGTGCGCTTCTCCTCTTCACGAACATTCGCTAGCTGTATAATGCAGCGCGCATGCGCCGTCACGCTTCGAGAACATCGGCAGCTGATGCGCGCGCATGCGCCGTTGCGCTTCGAGAACATCGGCAGCTGACGCGCGCGCATGCGCCATTGCGCTTCTCCCCCTTCTCGAACATTCGACAGCTGACGCGCGCATGCACCGTCACCCACCATCTGTGCCGCGCGCGCTTCTCCCCTTCGAGAACATCCTACAATTCTCCTGATTCTCCAGTGGACGCGCATGCGCCGTCGCGCTTCGAGAACATTCAACAGCTGACAGTGCATGCGCCGTCACGCTGTATATATACTCAAGGTCGGCGCTCGCTCGCTCAGTTGCCGCTCGTCGGTTGGTTTGTACGGCGCGTTGACGTCCAAGGTCGCGGTGAAATAAATTCCAACGAATCCACAAACACAATGATCGACGTCCCTTCGACCAGCGCCGCCCTTTCGCATACGTGTGTACGTGTTCACTCATTTAACACCCCCTCCTACAACCACGTCAACCAATTTAGCCATCGACCCAAGTAAGTCGCAATTTAACACCCCATTTCACAACCACGTTAACCAATTTAGCCATCGACCCAAGTAAGTCGCACTTTAACACCCCGTTAACCAATTATATGCTCCGCATCCTCCTCAGTGTTCCCCCGAGGGAAGCTGCGGGCAATTTTTTTTGGAAGTCTCCAGGTTTCTGCTCCGTAGCTAAGTACCGGCAAGATACAGCTGTTATATACCTTCCTCTTGAGGGATAGTGGCAATCTACCTGTCATAATTTGGGAGTGCTTGCCGAATGTGCTCCACCCCATTCTTATTCTTCTAGTTACTTCAATCTCGTGGTTCGGCTCTGCGGTTATTACCTGCCCTAAGTATACATAGTCTTTTACAACTTCAAGTGCACTATTACCTATCTCGAAGCGTTGCTCCTTTCCGAGGTTGTTGTACATTACTTTAGTTTTCTGCAGATTATATTAAGACCCGCCTTTCTGCTCTCCTCGTCTAAATCCGTAATCATGAGTTGCAATTCGTCCCCTGAGTTACTCAGCAATGCGATGTCATCGGCGAAGCGCAGGTTACTAAGGTATTCTCCATTAAATCTTATTCCTAACTGTTCCCATTCTAGGCTTCTGAAAACCTCCTGTAAGCACGCGGTAAATAGCATTGGGGAGATTGTGTCCCCCTTCCATACACCCTTCTTGATTGGTATTCTGTTGCTTTCTTTATGAAGCACTATGGTAGCAGTTGACCCCCTGTAAATTTCTTCCAGAATGTTTATATATTCCTCATCTACGCCCTGATTCCGCAGTGTTTGCATAACGGCTGGTATTTCTACTGAATCAAACGCCTTCTCGTAATCTATGAAGGCTATATATAGTGTTTGGTTATACTCTGAGCATTTCTCTATTACCTGATTGATAGTATGAATGTGGTCAATTGTTGAGTAGCCTGTTCGAAATTCTGCTTGTTCCTTTGGTTGATTGAATTCTATTGTTTTTCTTTACTCTGTTAGCAATTACCTTTGTAAATAGCTTTTATACTACATAGAGCAAGCTGATCGACCTGTAATTCTTCAAGTCCTTGACATCTCCTTTCTTATGTATTAAGATGATGTTAGCGTTCTTCCAAGACTCTGGTACTCTTCCCGTCAGGAGACACCTCGTAAACAGGGTAGCTAGTTTTTCTAACACAATCTGTTCTCCATCTTTCAGCAGATCAGATGTTACCTGATCCTCACCAACAGCTTTGCCTCTTTGCATGCTCTCCAAAGTTTTTCTGACTTCTTCTATCATTACTGGTGGGGTGTCGTCTGGGTTACTGCTAGTTCTTATAGTATTAAGGTCGTGGTTGTCTCGGCTACTGTACAGATCTCTGTAAAACTCCTCCGCTATTTTAACTATCCTATCCATATTGGTAGTGATTTTGCCTTCTTTGTCCCTTACTGCATATATCCGACTTTTGCCTATCCCAAGTTTTCTCTTCACTGCTTTGACGCTTCCTCCGTTTTTCAGAGCATGTTCAATTCTCTCCTTCTTACATCGCATACCTTACGCCTATTAATCAACTTCGGAAGCTCTGCCAGTTCTATTTGGTCTGTTGTACTTGACACTTTCATGATTTTGACGCTTCTTAATTAGATTCTTCGTTTCCTGGGAAAGCTTGCCAAAGTCCTGTCTAACTACCCTGCCTCCAACTTCTACTGCACACTCCGTAATGATACTCGTCAGATTATCATTCATTGTATCTACGCTAAGGTTGGTTTTCTCACTAAGAGCCGAGTACCTGTTCTGCAGCGACACTCTGAACTCCTGTATTTTCCCTCTCAGTGCTAGCTCATTGATTGGCTTCTTGCGTATCAGTTTCTGTCGTTCCTTCTTCAAGTCTAGGCGAATTCGAGACCGTACCATTCTATGGCCACTGCATCGTACCTTGCCAACCACTTCCACATCCTGCACGATTCCTGGGTGTGCACTCATTATAAAGTCTATTTCGTTCTTAATTTCGCCATTGGGGCTCCTCCATGTCCACTTGCGATTTTCTCGTTTTCGGTAGAAGGCATTCAAAATCCGTAAATTATTGTGTTCTGCGAATTCTACCAGTAGCTCTCCTCTGGCGTTTCTAGTACCGATGCCATAATCTCCTACTGCCTGGTCTCCAGCCTGCTTCTTTCCTACCATTGCATTAAAGTCGCCCATCAGTATAGTATACTGTGTTTTTACCTTACTCATTGCCATATCCACGTCTTCATAGGAGCTTTCAACTGAAGCGTCATTATGGCTGGATGTAGGCGCGTAAGCCTGTACTACCTTCATCTTGTATCTTTGATTCAGTTTAATTACGATACCTACCACCCTTTCATTAATTCTATAGTATTTCTCTATGCTGCCAGCTATGTTTCTGTGAATTAGGAACCCCACTCCCAGTTCTCTTCTGTCAGCCAAGCCCCGATATCAAAGGACATGCCCATTCTGTAGCACCGTATAGCCCTCATCTGTCCTCCTAACCTCACTGAGCCCTATTATATCCCATTTAACACCCTCTAGCTCCTCGAAAAGTACAGCTAGACTTCCCTCATTAAATAAGGTTCTAGCGTTAAACGTTGCCAAGTTCAGGTTCCAATGGCGGCCTGTCTGGATCCAGAAATTCTTAGCACCCTCTGCTGCGTTGCAGATCTGACCGCTGCCGTGGTCAGTTGCTTCGCAGCTGCTGGGGACTGAGGACCGCGAGTTATTGGACGTATGCATGTGGGAGGTAGTGGCCAGATACTGCACCAGGGTGGCCATTCCTTCTCTGGTGAGGGAGTGCGTTCGAGGCGGTGGTTACCGGTGAGGCCGCACCCAAGGCCTCTTAATGCAGTTCCTTCAACACGCAGATTTTTTTTTAATCCGGTTGGCAACTGCGCGGCACCGGGATTTGAACCACGGACCTCTTGCATGCGAGGCGGATGCTCTAACCACTACGCCATCGCCGCTTGCCGTATTATTGTATTAGCGTTTCTCTTTAAATTCTTTCTAACTGCATACCTTCTAATTGGCTAAAGCTATTGAAATACTTTTTTTCACAAGAAGAAGCGGACTGTTATGTTCTAAAGGTAGGTTTCAGCGGTGTATCAGTCAAGTTTGTGGTTATTTTTATAAAAATGTTTTAATGAAATGAGATTTCTCCTGATTACTCTTTAATTAAGGGCCTAGAGAGTATACGGAGTTGGGCCTCAGGTTAACCTATGGAGTGCTGTTTATTAATATATTAAGCGGACAAAATTTAAATTCGTTTGTGAGGTGATGTTACCAAATTAATCTTTTAGTGATTAGGCTAAATTTTGGTCACGAAATGGTTCCGGTACTATTACTCCTATCTTGAAACTTGAGCAGGGACAGGTCTACAACTAGGGCTTTGCACTGTATGAGTTAGAAGTTTCCCGGTAGTTTATTACCAAAGTTATAAGCGATCGTAAGGAAAAAAAAAACACGTGGTTCAAGACTGATCTGACGGGCGTAGCGTGGGCGTACCTTTCTCCCGAGCAGTGAGCCAACCTCCTCCTCTGAGCGAGGGCGAGGGAGGACGCGGGCGCCACACGTTTATTAGCAGTTCTCGTTAAACTATTTCTAACTCTGTATCTTCCGCTTACCTTAAGCTATCAAAATTATTTTTACACGGAAAAAAACCGGACTGTTGTGTTCTAAAAGAGGGTATTAGCTATTTTTCATCAAATAAACGTTTCGTTCACTCTCTCCAGACGCAAGGCTATCGTCTTTTGACGATATTTGCAGTGTAACAACGAGATTTTTAGTACAAAAACCTTGTTTAAAAGGTTTTTACAGTCTTTGTACAACCGGATAGAACGTTCGTGTTAACTGACGTAACGTAGTAGAATTCAAACTAGTGAAAGTCTGATATGTGTTAGCACTGATAATAGACTACATCGGGATAATGATCTTAGACGCAGTGAAGAAGAGATGTATACTGTTCTTGACGACGTATAATGAAAACGTATAACGTTTGCTGTTCAGCGATAAGTTAGTGCCACTACGACAATGGATACAATTGCCCCACCGTGGTTGTCTAGTGGCTAAGGTACTCGGCTGCTAACCCACAGGTCACGGGATCGAATCCCGGCTGCGGCAGCAGCAATTCCGATGGAGGCGGAAATTTTGTAGGCCAGTGTGCTCAGATTTGGGTGCACGTTCAAGAACCCTAGGTGATCGAAATTTCCGGAGCCCTCCACTACGGCGTCTCTCATAATCATATGGTGGTTTTTGGACGTTGAACCCCATATATCAATTAGTAAATCAACAATAGATACAGTTACATAAAGACATGAAAAGTACCTGCAGCAGGATTGGCGGCGGCCAGCTGAGCAGCGGCCGGCTGAGCAGCGGCCGGCTGGGTAGCGGCCGGCTGGGCAGCTGTCGGCTGGGCAGGAGCCCGCTGGGCAGCGGCAGGCTGGGCGGCGGCCGGCTGGGCAACGGACGGTGAGGCAGGGTCCGGTGGGGCAGCAGCCGGTGGAGGAGCTGCTGCCATCTCAATTGATATGCTGGTCCTCAGACAATTAGGAAGGGGCGAATGCAGGTACTATGCTGGGGACAGCGCAGACTACTGGAGGTGGCACGCACTCTGGCCACACAACAGCAAAGTCGTGGGGGTTTCAGAAGTGAAACTGCGGTGACGTGCGGCTCCAGTGCGCGAGACCGCTCCTGTCTTTTTGTTTTGTTTTGTTTTGTTTCCCTGGGATGTTGGCTCATACCCACTCAGGGGGATTGGCCAAGAAAGTGTAGTGCAGTTTTTCTGTTATCATTTTAACTATGTGTAATGAATTGGTATTATAATAAGACTAATGTAAAAATAAAAACAACATAAAAAAGCAAACGAAAAAAAATCATGTTGAGCAATTTTGAGATTTGAGGTGTTATGATTACCACTCAGCTGCGTTTACTTCACTCTGCCCGCTCCTGTCTTCTTCTTCTTCTTCTACCTCGAGCGCATGTGCAGGCATGTCACGTGCAGACATTTAGTTCTTGATAATATTCATGAATACCACTAAAAACGGCATTATTCAACCACGAGAGATCGGAAACGATTTGGGTGGCTATTACAATAAAAAAAGCGAACTGAAAATAAAAAAGAAGTTGACGGAGGCGAAGAGAAGTACAGCGCATTCAATTTTTATTTATAAATAAACAATTCACTTTGTTGTTTACTCGTTGCTGAACGTTGATATTGCATAAACGTCTCATCAGTGATTTTATAGTCATTAAACGTAAAGAGAAGAAAATAGAAGCCCAGGTCAGGGTCATGATTCTTTCATGACTATTAACGATGAGGATGACGCTGCTTGGAATATTGGCACCTATCCACTCAGGGGAATAGGCCGAGAGTCAGGCGGATCATGCGTACTGAATTTATTGTTTATATCAAGTAGGAACTAAAATAATTTAGGAATTACTTTTTTATTGTAACGTTAATGATGAATGATTGAAGTTTTGTATTGCACAATATTGTGTAACCTCCCAGTGACCCAAGCCTTTTTACTAGGAAGGTTGAATAAAAAATTGTTAGCAGTTTATACACGTACCAAATCTATTGGAGTAGCATATAAACGTTTCGACAATTTTGAAAATATTTCTGTCTGAGTGTCCCAACGCAGAGCCCCCAAACGATGACAGAACAGCCGACGTAACTGGTAGACATCGTTGCCGTAATATAATTTCGATACTTGGTGTTTTATGTAAGGAAAAACGGTGACAGCTCAAGAAGTAGTGTTCGATAGTTTCAAGTTTGTTGCAATGGGAGAAAAAAGAGGGGGATTCCAAAGCCGCCCTGTGCATGTAAAAATTAACATTTCGAATTCTACACCGCACTCTGGTTATCACAAATTCAGCCCATCCCGCTACACCCCAATTCCTGCTCCAAGAGAACTGTAGGTGCAGAAAGTCCGGTGATGAATTGAGACTTTGAATAGGCACAGAAAATGCATACTCTATTAGCCTTGTCGCAGCAACAAACGCCATCACTGGAACGAGAGAGAGAACTGGACCTGCCAGAGAAGCTTTCGCCGTAGAGTCCGAAACTTCATTCAGCACAATTTCTTTGTGTTCTTGCACCCGAACTAATCGCACGTTCCGAGATTATGAGAAACACGTATTCATAATATTCTATTCACAATATTCTTAGAATATGTAAATATGTTGAAGCAGTTAGTGCCAAACACAATGACAAGGAATCTGTAACTATACCCACAAATGTTATTGGTAAAAGAGTTTTACATAGGGCTAATATAACAGCTAATAACTCGGCAAAAAATATTTGTGTGTAAGGAGGAAGCCCAACAGAAAACGACCATTCTAGTTCTGCGGACTAAATTCCCACCCCAGCCTTTTTCCCCACTGTGAAACAATAGTTGATAACACAATCGTAGAGGCAATTTTATTTAGGTGCTCCTGAAAAATGCCATTCAGACGATAACTAGATAACGATTTCGCATTGTTATGAAATATATCGGCGTATGATATGGCTAATTCACTCAACCTGTCACTCGAAGTCACAATCTCAAGAAGCCTTATCTCTGATGGGTCCAATAGCTGCTGAGTAAATATTACCTGCGGGGGACAAAGTGAGTTCATGTTGCATTAAAAACAGAGCTGGATCACTGATAAGTATATATTCTTCTCGTCTTATCAGTGATTCATAAACTATTAGGCATCATTTAAGGGTTAATAATTTGATTCTAACCGGTAAGGAAGGGACCCGTGATTCCTTATACAGGGTGTTATAGCTAAAAAGCACCAAGTAATAAAGAATGAAACGAGTGCTAGGCATGTCTATCTAGCACACCATTGTTTTAACCTGTATAAAGCATGTAAGAATATTTTTTGATCCGCCAACCACGGTAATAACAAAGATTACGTGATGAACTTTTTAAATACTGACTATAGAAAAATAATTCAATACAAGACTTGAAGCTTTTATCAAGAATTGGTAAAAAATTCAGGTTACGGTAAGATAACAACAGTGATAATCTTTTCGAAAGGATTGTTTAAAGTCCACGAAATTCAAAAAAATACCACGTGATTTCTGCCAAACGCGAGCTCTTTGAGTGCCCTCAAAGGTAAGTTGAACGAATTAGCTTGGAATTCTCACACACGAAGGCCGCTTGTACAGGCTATCGGGGACTACGATGGACATTAGGTGATGGTTGGATGGTACCATGAAAAAAAAAGGGGGGGGGGGGCGAAAAAAAGAAACGTAGACATTAAACCTCGACGAAAAAGCGGCTGCCACGTGCATTACAATACGAGGCTCCAGTTACCATTCGGCGCAGCGCAGATGTTTTTCGTTTTCTTTGTAGGCCAACGCTAAGCATAATGGGGCGGGGGAAAGGTTGACATTTTGATAAAAGAAGAATATCAAAAGCGCGATGTGAATATGTGGTGTGCAGTTTTTTTTTGGAACGCTTCGACGAATAAAAGTCTTAGTCTAGAACGATGCGTTGCTATAATGAACCGGCGAATATGGTACTCGCCCTTGGCCGAGCGAACGAAAGAGGAGAGAGGCGGCAGTATTATTTCGCAAACAGAACCCGAAAAATTGGGTAAATAGTTCGACAGTGCGAACTTACAAACGCTCAAGGAGACAGCCACGTTCAAAAAGCAGCGTCAGCGCACAAAAAGTGTGACTGAGTCTCTTAAAATAGACATTCTTGCTTACATGGCAGCCCATTCCAACGCATGCGTCCGCGACGTGAGTGCTAAGACCGGCGTTTCAAAAAGAAGTGTTTGGCGTGTACTCAAGAGCGGAGGACTTCATCCGTACGATGTTGACGTGCCTAGTTAGCTGGAAGGCGGATATTTGCAAAACCATCTTGACTTCTGCAACTGGATACTCATACAGTAAGAAGGTAATCCCAGCTTTCTGGAGAGCAATATTTGGTCCGATGAAGCTCACTTCTCGCGCAGTGCGCAAGTCAATGTTCACAGCGGTCATTACTGCAGCGCTACAAATCCTAACTGGCTGTTGCAGTCACAACTCCAGGAGCAGTGATCTTTCAGTATTTTGTGTAGCATTTACAGCGGCAAGATTATTGGCGCGGTCTTTTTCAGTGGAACACTCAAAGCAGAATGCTACATCGGCAAAATAGTAAATGGCCCACTGAGCGACTTCCCCTGAAACCTCCCCCTAGCACAGCTAGGGAATATCTGGTTAAAGCAAGACAGGGCTTCTCCGCACAGCTGCACGTGGACTAGAAGGTGGCTTGATCGAGGATTTCCCAAGAAATCGATCGCCCATCTTGAACATGTAGATTGGCCTGCCAGATCCCCAGATTTGACTCCGCTAGATTTCTTTTCGTAGAGATATGTTAAAGACCACGTCTACATTGAAGTGACGACAACGCCCGCAAGATTGAAGCCTAAGTTTTAGATGTGTGCCGCTCTATTACTCCATGGATGCTACGAAACGCGACAAAAAGTGTGCTGACACGATGTATATTGTGCATAGGGGCTGAAAAAGGGCTGTTTGAGCACGCGATATAACCGCCCTTGAGGTCTCAATGAAAGCAATTTCGACTTTGCAATTACATTGATCTTTATCAAACACTTCGCTTTCCTACTACTAGATAGATATATAGAGAGATAGATAGATAGATAGATAGATAGATAGATAGATAGATAAATAGATAGATAGATAGATAGATAGATAGATAGATAGATAGATAGATAGATAGATAGATAGATAGATAGATAGATAGATAGATAGATAGATAGATACGGTCCAACTGCCCGAAGTTCGCTAATAAATGCTTCTCATTTAAGAGTTGCTGCGAAGTTCAAAAAACAATGGGCGACAGCTGCCCCGGTGAGTGCGCGCAGAGAGGTGGGTGAGCTCACAATCAGTGACAAATGTGGGGTCTTCTATCCCCGCCTCGACTTTATTGAAGGAGAAATGGAGTCATCCGTAAGTTTTCACACAGCTTAAGTGCAGGCCAGGAAAAATTCGATATATAGTGGTTGGTGATGCGGCAGAAGTTTCGCTTGGGTGATGCTCTTTGTTTCATCGATTTAAGCAGGCTTTAAGCTTCATGCTTTAATGGCATTCGGGGTCTGATCGTGTTTTGTAGGTCAGTGGTGTGCATCTGGTGATACAGTAATCAAATACATCCGTAAAATAGCGTGATGCGCCACAAGTGAGCAACGGGAGCGTGATTCAGTGCGCTACGTGGCCGTTACAGCAATCCGGCTTGCTGACTCTGCACCTGCTACAGACTGGTGTTCATCGAGTTTGTTGCATGGATCGTTACGCTGGCCGAAAACACCAGTAAATGTGATCTCCAGGTAAGCAATATTTTCCCTTAAGTACATTACTTGCTTTTGTATATGCGTGCATGTCACATGATTAACTGAATTATTTTTCAGGCTTGCTACTCTAAGAGATCGTTCATTTTATAATTGATGCAGTGCATTCTTTTCGGCAGTATTCCCTCTGTGTTTGACCTTACAAAACACATATTTGGGTACATATTATCAAACATCGGTCGTGGATCACTTGTTATCATACCTATTCATGTGAGAACCGATGAACGAAGGAAGTTTAGTTTTTCTTGCTTTCACAGTCTTGGTAACTTGAAATTGCTCGATGTGTGTTTGGGTATGTGGGCGCAGCGTGCGAGATTGTGTGTTGGTGAGTATGCATGTGTGTGAGTGAATTTATTGAGAGCCTTTGAGTGTGGGTGTGTCTGTTATGTGTGCCTGCGTGATTGTAATTGTGGGTCTGTGTGCACATGTGTTGAGCTGTCAGTGCGTGTGTCTATGTGGGTGAGTGAATGAGGGAGTGAGTGAGTGTGTCCTTGTACGTTAGTGCGTGCGTGTTCTGTGCGTGCGCGTACATGAGTACGCGTGTGTTTGTGTGTTTGCGTGTGCGTGTACGTCAGTGCGCGCATGTTTCTATGTGTGTGTGTGGGCTTGCGTGTATGCGTGCATGACGTGCACGCGTGTTTTGTGTGTTTATGCGGTTGTAAGTGCATGCGTGCATGCATGCGTGTACATCAGTGTGTGCAAGTTTTTGTCAGTGTGTGTGCGTGCATATGTGTTCCGCTAGACTGGCATCTGGGCACATTGGTACTCCTTTATTAAGAATGGTAATAGCGCACTAAAAAAGAGGACACAAAAAAGGGGCACTCTTCTTTGCGCCATCTTTGTGACCTCCTTTTCGGAGCACTATTCCCATCTTAATGATGGAGTGCATGTGTGTGTGTGCGTACGCCAGTGCGCGCGTGTTTTTGTCGGTGTGTGTGCGTGTGTATGTGTGTGTGTTTACGTGCGTGTACGTCATTGCACGCTTGTTTTTGTGTGTGTGAGTACGTGTGTGTTAGATTCAGTGCACGCGTGTTTTTCAATGTGTGCGTGCGTGTGTGTGCCTGTGTCCTTATACCTCAATGCACGTGTGTCCTTTCTGTGTGTGTTATGTTTGTGTGTGTTTATTTGTGATTACGTCAGTGCGCGTGTGTGTTTTTGCGTGTGTGTGCGTTTACGTCAGTGCGCGCATTTTGTGAGTGCGCGCACGTGTGCGCTTGTGTGCGTGTACGACAGTCCGCGCGTGTTTCTGTGTGTGTATGTGTGTGCGTGTTTGTGTGTGTGTACGTCAGTGCGTGTTTGTTTGTATGTGTGTTTGTGTCTGTGCGTGAACATCAGTGGGCACATGTTTGTGTGTGGGGGAGGGGGAGGGTAAATGAGTTAGGGTGGGTGTGGGTGTGAATATGCAATTTTTGCTTTGGTTGACTCCGAGTCTCAGGTTTTCTACCCACACCACATATTCATCCGAGCAGACGGGCCTCCCCAAAAATTCAAACCTTTTGTGTGCGTTGATCTCAAGTTCAAACCTTACCACAAATATAAACTGTAGTCATCTTCGTCCCTTAGTTCCACTCATACAGATCACAGTGTACGACATTCGAAATTCGGATTACCTCAATTCACTCTCAAGCTTATGCCACAGCAAGAGGTGCATCGCGTCAGAAAAGTAAAATATATTATGCTTTTACCCAATACATTGTCATCGGCGTTATACTTTCTCTTCATCGTTCGATTACGTCGAACTACATCGCTATCGGAATGGGGCTACTGCGAATGATATGTTATGCGAAAATTGGTGCGCTGTGGCTTAACTATTATTCAGGTAGCATGAATTCTAGTAACGTGCCAAGTAGGAGTTCAAAGGAGTACATGTTCGGTGCGGTTTATATGTCCTCTGATGTTCTTAGTTCCTTGGACATGTGAATATGTTATCTTGTAGTAAGATTAACTTTCCTTTTATTCTCGTTCTTTTCTAGGGTGAAAGGATTGTGTCATTACGGTTAGAAAAGCTGCATCTACACATGTTATGCATTTGTCAAAGCCGGAGTTTTTCAAGGTACGTAGACAGCACAAATTATTTTTTGCAATATTCTGCGTTTTGCGCTGAGTTGATTAGCAGCGTAAGTTGGAAGGAGTCGTGGTGGACCCCAGAATAAAAGAATTTTATGGTAAAAAATTATCTAACGCACCAAGCTGAATGCCGGTATGCCATGTGGTAGGTTTTCTGCTGCAATCTCCAACCTTGCCGGAGTATTCAGTCACTGCACCCTCTTACCAAAAAAAGATCCCGACACATACTGCCTAAGAAAGTTGCGACACACATGCCGAACATCCTCTCTCTCTCTATTGCTATTTTAATAAAAAAGAAAAGTGAAAACATTTAAAAACCAGACCTAAAAACCCTGTCATTTTTGTTTCCCTTGAATTAAACACATTGAGGGATTGAGAAAAGATGTAGTAAATAAACTAGTCTATAAGGCAGTACATGCAATAATAAACGTCGGTCTATTGTAGCAATTTGTGTTGTTCTAGTGTCTGTGCTAACTGCAGCTCCAGTACTGTGAACCCTGGGGAAGGGCGTAGGACGGGCACCCGGCTATTATCGTTCGTAGAGTTCCCTCGGCTCCGTCTTAAAACCATCGATGACGTCAATGTCTGAGGTAAGCATGTATTGTTCTCCCGGCCAAAGCAGAATTTTGTAAGGGAAGTTGAAAATTCAATGTATAACATGTGCGCTAACTTTTGCTGCGGTTTATAAAATTTCTGCTTGTTACCGCAATTGAGATGCGTGTCGCCTGCAATGAGTTCCGTCAGGTTGACTCCCTTTTTAAGATGCAGCAGTGAAGGCGCCAGTAGGAGGAGCAATCATGCGCTGGGTGACCTGGTGGTACATTATCTGGTGCAACATTGGCGTCAGCCGCAAGTTTACGCAGCTTTTTTAGCTAATGAATTTAATTATTGTGATTGATTCGTGGTTATTTGATTTGTCAATTATGCTATTTTGATCATGTTTTTTTTTCAATCTGACTTTGAACATTTCTAGGTTTGTTTTAGGCCTGAATGAACTCGTTCATTGTGGGCATTATTACATGACATTAGATATACGCTTGTGCGACACGCCTGACCGATAAAGCGCTGCGTATTGAAAGATAGGCATTTCACTCTGTGAAGCAGCGTGGCCAGTGGAGCTAATGGGCGGAAACTCTGTTGTGGTAGTTGAATAAACTTCACTTAAGCAAACACTTCTATGGTTGATAGTATTTTTTCATCGAACCCTATTGTCGCACGGAGTCAGCATGGCTGCTTTTTGCTGGGATTCATCAGCATATTAACCACTCGGTTATAAGGCGTATGGTGAAACACACCTTTCACATCTTGTTTTCGCAAACTCGGGATCCTAGTACGTACATTTCCCCAAGTTGGCTTTGTATGTCTTTCTCCAGGGCATTTTTATTCTAACAAAATGAAAGCTACAGATACTTGCGTAAAAATTGATTTTCGAGAGCAATGACTTACATACATAAGTGCCTCTGAAGCTCCATCGATAGCTTTGAAAGATAGCCAAGTGTAATAAAAATCAGTGGCACAGTTGCTGCAAAGGAATTTCTTTCTTTTGCTCTGGCGGTACAACATATTTACAATATACCAATTTCTTGGCTTCGTTTATGCATGGGTGTGGCCTTGTAGATATGACACTCGCCTTCTCAACATGGTGTTGAAAGTTCGATTTCATAACTGCTAAGAAAAATTTCATTACTTATCTTTTATTCATTGGCTCTGCAGCGTAATTTCTAATTGCTTAGTTTCTACCACCACAATATAATGGGTGCTAAGAGTTTCACTTAATACTTCAAAATATCAGCGATGTCAATTGATTGTGTCTTAAGTAACGGCACTGCTCAGTCGGAGGAGGTCGAGGGAGTTTTCAGTTCTTGCATGAACATAAACGGACGCCGTAAAATTAAGCACGCATGTAATAATGCTTGTATCATCATCACCACCATCATCCGCCTGACTACGCCCACAGCAAGACAAAGGCCTCTCCCATGTGCCATCAACTCGATTCTGTGCTTGCTGCTGCCAATTGATACTCGCAAACTTCCTAGTCTCATCTTCTCGCCTAACTTTCTATCTCCCCCTCACCCGCTTGCTTGCCTTCTAAAAGAATCGAGCCAGTTAACGTTAATGACCAGTGGTTATCTTGCCTAAGCACTGCGTGTCCAGCCCATCTTCATTTCTCAGTGCTGATTTCATGTGATATCTTTAACTCCGGTCTGTCGCCTGACGCATTCTGCTCTCTTGGAGTCTGTTATAGAATTAGAATTACCAAGGGGTTACTACAGAACCAAAACGGGCCTGTAGTTCACAAAATGACATTTAGCAATATACAACTTATTCACTCTCCTGCCTCTAATATTGTATTTGAAATGCGAGGCATTTTTTTGCGCACTGCAGACACTATAAGCGTATACGCTTATCCACGTGTCTGTGTAGCCGCCTTTTACATTGCTTATACACGACATATAACAGCAGCATCTTACCGGTACTTATAAATACGTAGTAGAAACGGGTAGGCTTACAAGTAGCGTTCAACTTAAATTTAGGTCGACGCAGTAAGTGGTGGAAAAGAAGGTGTGATCTTAAAAGACAGGAAGAGAGCAGTGTGGGTCAAATAATAAATGGAGGCTAAAGATGTTCAAGCTGAAAATAACTAGAAGACATTGACATGCACAGGCCACGTAGCAAGTAGGCTGGACAAAGTAAAAACAATGTTGAAATCGACAGGGTCTGGCCGGATACTGAAAGCTACTATCGTTAGAGCACAGGGTGCTTATCGTAACTGTGCCGTATATATTGATGATGAACTGTGTCTGTGAATTATATAATGAGTGCTTCCAGCAGGTAGTCTTGTTGAGGAGGACCTTTTTTCGAAACATATCTCGTAGCTGCCTCACTATGTCTATCACTTCAAACTCGGTGAGAGACGTTTATTTGGGTGTCAGAGGCGTGAAGGAACTTCAATGGAACCGTCTTTAGTTTCGGCGAATTCGATCGCGTTAATCTTGCACAGCGTTCTGTTCCAATGCTTGTTGACGTGCGACCTTGTAATAGGTTTACAATTATGGGGTATTGTCGATGTAGCTGAGAAGTTTTCATCTTTCAAACCGCACTTGGAAGCAGTTTCACTCTTTGATTGGTCGCCACAATCGGTATGTAGAAGTTCGTCTTGATTAACGTTCTGATGCATTGTGAAAAGGCAAGAAGTTGCTGAAAGATCGCATCCCCGTTGAATTGTAGGGGACTGGGTCTACTGCTAAACTAACCAAATTCATCAGGCAGCATCAACTTCGGGTTCCTCCTCTTCAAGTGTTTTTGAACTGCTTTGGTTTGAACTGCTTTGGAGTAGACGAAGCAGCCCGACTCCGGTCTTTGCTTGCTTGCTTGCTTACTTGTACCTCTCTGCTCTGGCTCATACCCACTACAGTATATGGGTCATTAAACCGGTATTTATTGTAATCGGGAAAAGAGAATTTCAAATTTTATGAAGAAAAAGTAACTGTTCATTCATATAGGGAATATAAGAGTGGACAATCATAAGGCGACCTACGAATAATGTAGATAAATAACTATTATTTAAAATAATAAATGAATAATTCCATAGGATTATTATTCATTTCTCGAGTCAATTACCTGCTTACTTGCTTGCTTGGTTGTTCGTTTATTTGCTTGCTTTCCTGTGCCTACGTTTTGGCTCGTACTCACTACAGGAAGTTGGCCATTAAACCAGTGGTTAATGTAACGAAGAAAAGAATTTGAAATTTGATAAAAAAAGTCATCAACAGATATCTAAGGAATATAAAATTTAATAATCATAATGTTTCGTACAATCAAAGTAGGTCAAGGACTGATAATTGAAATGAATAAATTAGTTCTAAGAAACCAGATTTCTGTTGGTAATAACCTAACAAGAAAACAATCTTGTGTCGTTACGGAAATCGCAAACTGCTATACAGACGTTTCTGTAGCTGTGCCCAAGTGAAAGATCCCCAAGAAATGGAATGGAATGAAAAAACTTTATTTCAGTCCTGCAGGACGCGCTTAGTGCATAGCGGGCGTCTCCCACGTAGGAACCCACAAGAAGTACCTGGCGGCCGCTTCGTGGGCCTCCTGGACGGCCCATTGCTGGTCAGCGAGAAGTGAGCTCCTTAGGGACCTCTCCCAGAGCATGTGTGCGAGTGTCACTCTGTGTCCACATGATTGGCATGTGCCGCTGGGGTATGCATCGGGATAATTATCCTGAAGCGTTGCAATGTTTGGGTGCGTGTGTGTCTGTAATAGGCGCAGGGTTAAGCCTGCGGTCGGTTAAGTTTCGATTGTGGGGCTGAAAAAATGCCCGAAGAGAAAAAATGTTTTCAGAAATAAGAAAAATCTTCAAGTTATCAAATAAAATTTATAAAAAAATTTCCTTTGTTTTGTGAAACGCCTGCAAGCATGTAAAAGATGCCCAATGTTTTAAAGCTCTTGACAGTAAAAACAAAATAATATTGGTGCCTAACCAAGCCTGTTTAAAAACTAAGAGTCGGAATGTGGCCACAAAATGTTGTAATGCACACTTCCAATTTGCGAGTGTGTGAACATTCACTATCCAGCAAAAAAAAAGATGACCGTATTTTTAAACTGGCGCCCTAATTTTGATGAAATCCTTATATAAAGAATATGTACGAAATAGGAATTCAGTGACACAAACGGTTTCAGTTGCAATGTACACAACAGGAACATGCATTGGGTATTACAGGAACCAAATTGTCAGTCATTTCGTTTATGGCCATGATGTCTTGGCACCTATACCAACCGCATTGTACTGAAGTGTTTAGGGATGAAAAAAGCGTAAGCATTCCAAACGAATGACTCGAAAAGAGACGCTAGGCCATTAATCCAGATATAGAGAGCTAATAGGTAACTACAGGATTTTTTGAATCATTTACTGAAGGTTTTTTAAGAAATAAAATGATTGCAAAATCTCTGCTTTTAGTGAGTGTAATCAAAGAGACGTATTGAGAATAACCAAGACAAAGTCTTGGTTATTCTTAGTACGCTTCCCAGAATATGTCTACACCCAATTTCTCTTCACACATGAAGGCATCCTTGGCAATCACATTAATAATTTCCAACTGAAGTAGATAGTCTTTCAAAAACATAATATATATCTATACGGTAGCAGTTTCGCTTTAGATGGGAATATGTAAGAGAATTCCATTTTTGTTTTGCCAATGACTCATTTGAAATGATGCTGAATGGGTTAACGTTTAAAGGTTCTAGCTTCTCTTGAACAAAGAAAACTTCACGCCTATGTTGCCTACACTAATGCTCATTGAAAAAAAGTTCTCTCTTCAGAAAGTAATACAGAGTGTATTCGTCCAAGTGAAGATGCGTAAACATATAAACATGCTTTGACAGTGAGCATACGGAATCTCCAACCTATAAGTGGGAATTCAGGCTTCCTGGTATAACACCCTTGATATAACAAGTTCCGTATAACATGGCCGTTGATATCGAAAAAGTCAACCATGACGAGAACGCTCATTTTAGATGCGGAAGCATCTTATACTCGCGCCTTGTAGTGCGCCGTCCGCGCCGTCCGCACCGCTTCTCAAACATTCGACAGCTGACGCGCGCGCATGCGCCGTCGCGCCATCGCCCACCATCTGTGCTGCGCGCGCTTCTCCTTCGAGAACATTCGACAGCTGACAGCGCATGCGCCGTCGCGCCGTCGCCATCTGTGCCGCGCGCGCGCCGGCGTTCAACAACGCGCCAACGGCGAGCACTGCGTTGCTACCGTCTGTGGCGTCGACGTCATGACGATGTACCTCGCGCCAAACCTCTCTCGTGCCGCCGTAGAAAAGTACGTCGACGAGGCCGTGCAAGATTACAGAAAACAACAACCGCAACATCGACCGTTCATGCTAGTTGGCGACTTCAACGTCGACGTCATCAAGGACGATTGGATAGTCAAATACATGGCGTCGCGACACTCGCTGAAACGCGCAACGCACGACGACTGCAAACACCACCAGCCGACCACCATTCGCGGAACCTGCATCGACCACGTCTTTGCAAATTTCGACCTACGACCGATGCAACCCGATCCACTCACTCTTTACTTTACCGACCACAAAGCCATCGTCCTCAAAGTTCGTCGCAATAAATAAAACACCGCCCTTTCGCATACGTGCCGTACGTGTTCACTCATTTAACACCCCATTTCACAACCACGTTAACCAATTTAGCCATCGACCCAAGTAAGTCGCAATTTAACACCCGTTAACCAATTACATGCTTCCGCATCCTCCTCAGTGTTCCCCCGAGGGAAGCTGCGGGCAATTTTTTTCTTCGTTTTTCACTACTTATGATCTCTACCCACTAAAAGCTCTGAGCGACCCGGCCGAACTCAGTTCATGGCGCCTTAATGTAGTGTTCAACGTCAGTAAGAGCTCCTGAGTGGCTATATGTATTGAACGTAATAAGTGAGGTCTAGTTATTTATTGTACTGTGTTGGAAGTGGATGAAGTAGTTGATGCCTTAGGCGCACTACATTCATAAAAGCAATCTCGTCGAGATAACAGATTGTTTTTAGCTGTCTTTAGCCATGTCTTGCAAACTCTCGGTCTATTGTTGATTTTTTGTAGCGTGCATCGTGACCTGAAGTTGCACGAAATCTACAACAGATGTCTTGTCAGGTAAAGTATTGTGTATTGACCACATAAGTGCTTTCTGGAAGAGATTCACCATAAGATCAATGCATAGTACTCATACAATTCATTCATTTGAAGTAACCCTTCTCGGTGACTTTGTGGATGCGGCCCTATTGCTAGTAAAAACCAACTTCCGCAATTTGGTATGTGTCCAAATAAACAACTTTATGTTGGTTGACCTCTTGCAGCAACTCTGTTTTCTCAAACAAGAAGAACTTCTAGGCAACCCTTTCCAAAAATAAACGCCACTGTTTTGAAATCTCCATGTCTTACATGCTCATGCAGAGAAGCTTGTGAGGTAGTCACATGCTCAGCACTTTGAGGGCATTTATATAGAGCACATGTAAATTTCATTATTTTCTTGTAACCGATAGCGCGCGTGTTAAAACCCGAAGATAAATAAATGACGCCACCACACCGAACTTATCAAATTGCCTATATACTTAGTATCCGGATTATTAACAGAGTTCTTTGTGTGTTCGACGCGCGCAATACTACTACATTCCTGGATATATATGCGACCATGCGTAGCTACAACTTTCACAATTTCATCATAGAATACCTTACATTTAGCGCATCTGTCAGTTGTATCGATCAGGCTAATAATCATAACTTTTTTCAGATTGCTTCCGATGAAGCTGAACATAACTAATTCATATCTTCGCTTCTTAATAAATGTGCACTTACATTTTTGTGTCATACGCAAGCAAGCTCGTTATTCTTAACGATGTCACAGTTGACGATAAGCGAATACGTTCGAAACTCACCCTTTATTCCACAAGCCACATGTCCGACTTCTAGTGTCCCTCTCTAAGCCTCTTCCCACGATTCTTATTCACATACGCGCTCCCCCCTCGTTGCTCACTTGACACTCGCGCCACCTCATTCTTCTGTCAGAAACTAGCTCTGGTGTCCCACATCCGCTCCCAACCATGGCCGCTTAGGAGGCGTGCTCTCACTCGCAACCCAATGCATGCACTCTTCAGTCCTTTTCATCCCAAGCTTTTGGGAGTCATTCATTTACACTAGCACTCTCCATTCTTTTCAAAACTTTGTCCCACCCCCCGTTGAATGAATAAGCGAAGTGCGGGGGAAAAATAATTGTTCGTGGTACAGAACTGATTAGTCGGCATCATTCAAAGGTGCGAGTGTTCAAGCGCACAATTTAAAAGGGCTTTGCAAAAGCGTAAACACTAGTGAAAGTGGAAGGAAGAAAATGAGCTGTAATGTTAGGCACACAAACAAATTTGTGAAATGCTCAGAAGGCATTCTTTAATGAATGCCCCACTCTGGCAATTAAAAGCACATAGCCCCATTGTCGACGGTAGGATTTTTTAGGGCGAAGCTTCTTAAAATGTTCGTCTTACCTTCCCCCGTTGTTGTCGTACGTAGCCACGGGGGGCACATACCCGGCGGTATATGCAGACGGATGGACAGGTTCACGGATGGGCAGAGGGGGTATCTGCCACAGGGGATGCGAGATGCGAGATGGCGGTACTTGGAGTGTTCGCTAGATGTACGCCTAATCATTATTCACTCAGAGGATATGCTGTGATTTTATTGAGCTAGGGGGGGGGGGCGCAAACCAGAGTTGCATCGCGGCTTGGGGAGGGGAAAGCACTGATAAGCTTTGGTGAGGTCAAGTACTTGTGAGGCTTTAGGGGGTCAAGTGCTCCTTTTGCACCCCCTCGAGGGCGCCAATGGTGCAAAGTGGTGCATTATTGAAAGACTAAATGAGCATAATTACACTCAATTGCAGCTAACGCATCCTGGTCATTTGGTTACCCGCTGCGCAGAATGGAAGTGTAAAGCGATGTTTTGTGACACAAATGTTTTGACGTATTCTTTCAGTTATACAAAACGAAATTACGGAAGCATTTCACGCGCATATGAGTGGAGGGTGCGTTCACACTCCCTTGGTTGACCTCTCTCAAAACAAAATTTGCTTTTTGAAAAAAACCGTTTCACCGTATGTACTAATTCTTAACCCGTTTCGGTGACGTTCTTTGACGCCTTGATATGTATTCCTTTTTTATCAACCTCCGCCCTTTTTTTCTAGTTCCTTTCCTTTTCGCGCATAGTTAATTGGTTGTTCATTTACGCGTCACACTGTGTCTTTCTTGTTTCTCAAACTTTGCAGTGCATCACATACTCTAATATCTTCGCTTCATTATTGTTCTCTCCAGCTGTTTTCCAGCACTCAATTCAAGTGTATTAGGTGTTGTTCTTCCCATCAGCTTTTATGTGGCGGATGCTTAACTTTTGTTTTAAGGGTACATTTTGAGCGAACACTGCAATAAATTCATTTTTTTACAAGTTACGGGAAGCAAGATGGTATTCTAATCTGTAGCATTGCAAAAGCTTTGGAAACTTCCAAATTATGCATTTTTATATCGAACAAGTAATTTCTTGAGCTGCTACACCAGCATCGACGTACGTTTGATTAAAGAAAAAGCAAAGCTTGCACTAATTACCCTAGGACTTGAAACGGCAAAAGTGAAAGAGTGTGACATTAAATCTGGCTGCTCCTAGGGTGTTGCTAGGCTTTAGCTAGCTGATGCCGAGTTGTTTGTAGATTACTTCTCAGCGCAGACAGGTTCTAAATAAGCCACAGAAAGCCACAGAATGACACGGATATCCGAAGTCTATAGATACAGTCACTTGCTCTGACACCGAGCGTTCGCCCCTCTCATAGAACTAAGGGCGCGTCGTCGGTGGCGTATGGCTTCCATCGCCTCGGCAGCCAATTCGTATTCTTGTCCCGCCATTGCCTCTCCGAATTAGCAGCGAGCCTTGCTTCACAAATCTAGGATTAGTATCCTTCGGGAGTGGAAACTATCCTCGAATCCACGCCTGTCGCGCAAAGGCTTACATAGAATTCGCATTGCTAGTGTTCACCCACCTGAATTCTGTTGTTTCCTTTTGGTTGTCCAACCTGATAAAATCGCACCTTTTTATGTACGAGGCAGGTCCGTGGCTGATAGAGCACCCCAGGCAGGCTTCAAGCTACGACGTTTGCTGATCAGACAGGCTTGGCGTAAAGGAGCCACACATAGTGTTGTGGTTACCTCAAAATGTGTGTTCATCCTCACGCGCTTCTTTTGTTCTGGTTACATTCCTTCCACACACACGCTAACACACACACACATACGCGCGCGCGCACGCATACGCGCGTAATGATAGCCATTTATGGATTTAGCTTCCTTATTTTTATTGAACCAGTGATGAGTAGTGGGAGTCATTTTATTTCTGTGGCTCGCATTTGTTTTTGATGATTTTTTCACAGCAGCGTCCACATTTTACGGCTTGATTAAACAGCTTCACTGTTAAAAATTGGACAATGTCGTTCACACAGATAACGACTTTGCTATTTTAACATTTTTTGTACGACGCACGTAAATATGAAAGTCCCGTCTACATATTAAGGGCAAGGTTGATATACTTATGCACTATCGAAAGGAGCTGACTGTTTGGCGGATAACGATGTGTCCAAGCTTTGGGAGTAAACACACATTGTCGAAACACACATTATCTGTACCTGTTTACAAGTACGCAGTGCAAGTACACAATAGAGGTTCGCAAATTAATGCAATCTGCAAGATTTCAAGCAATTTTTAGCACTCTTTCATTGATAATCTCATATATCATCTTGTTACGAAAACTGCTTAACAAGTGGGTTCGTCTAATTGTATTGTATGAATGTAACGTATAATTTCATACTTTTCAACTTTTATGAGATTTATTCATATATGATTTTGCGTAAAATTATATTTTTCGGATGCCTTCCCTACTACAATTTCTTATCATGGCAGTATATTCTCAGAGAGAGAATCGAACTTTATTTGCTACTACGCCCGTGTTCTCGTCACCCAAAGGTGGGGTACATCCTCATTCCAGGTAGCCACGGCCAGTTACCGAAGCCCAAGCCCTTTCCACAAGCCGAAGTTAGTCCTCAGGGTTTACCGACGTCAGCAACGCCTCCCATTGGTATACATTTTCTTGTACGCTGTGGTCGTCGATGGGCAGGACACTCGGGTTATTACCACAGCCCCACATCATGTGGTACAGGATCTATGCATAGTTCGGGCAAAACTGACAGTTTCTGCTGTAGTTGCCGGGGTGAATTGCGTGTAGTAGTGTACCATGTGGATAGGGGCCTGCTTGTAGCCTTCTCCAGATCACCGGTTGCTCTCTACTGATTTTTAAATAAATAGATAGGTATCTCAATAAATTCATAAATAAATAAATTATCCCTCATCAGAGCGGTGCATAGATCATTAACGATGGTTCACACAGTTTGCGCCTACGCGACGTCGTTTGTTTTCCAAACCCCACAGCTGTAGACAAACAGATAATACCCATATAAACACCGTGGCATTTTCGACACCTGAAGAAGAAATCTGTACTACAGTAGAATAATATGGCCATGGAATTCAAACGTGCTCTATTAAGAAAAATGCATTCCTTTTTTTGTTTTTACAGATCTACTTTACGAACAAATAAGCAACTTTTTTAAGCCCGAAAGCAATTTTTGAGAATGTAAAATTTATCTATATCAATTACAGAAGCCTCTTTGTGCAGTTCTGCCTGTGGATTTATCGATGGTTAAAATTAAACAATTGCTGTCGTAATTGTCCCTTATATGCCACATAAAAGCGAGTTTACTTGTTGCTCCACGAGCAGTACACTTTTTTTTGCCGTTTGAACAGCCTTGAGAAAAGCTTTTGCGAGTAATTCGTCATTAAAGCTACACCCTCCGAAATTACCCCTGGAGACATATAATATGGGTCCTATATTAGTCGTGCCAACAATACAGCGTGCAGGTTTTTCCTCAACAAGTGCATCCGAAACACGCCATTTACGGTGATGCCAATTAGTGCCGCATATTTCAGCCTAGATTGTTGCTTCCAGATCTTGGAAAAGAAGGCGGCAAGCCTAAGAACAGAGTTACGCTCAATATGTTTTGTGGGGCTGTTATTTTAGGGAAGAATAAGAACGAATTCTCTAGTACTCACGCAAAACGTCTGAATTGTACCACGGTAATAAAAAATAGGAGAGGGGGTAGACAATGAGCACCACGAGAACTTGTAGTCTACTTTGTAAAAGCGCCATACTTGTTCTCCCACGTGCTCAATTTTAACGCACCCTGAGCGTGGTCTGAGACCTAAACACGTGCATGTGAGTTTGAGAACCGCGTTATTTCGTGTTTTTCTACATTTTACAGTGAATGTTGTAAAAGAAAAGAAAACACAAAATGACCCGGTCATGAGATCACAACGCGGTTCACCTGCGGCGCCGTAGTTGTCTGCCGCCGCCGCTGTTTGTAACCACTGTCGCACAAAAAAAGAAAGGTTGGTAAAAAACAGAACTACGGGCACAATGGCCTTCCGACCATGGTCTCCTTCTGGTAAAGCATCAGCTCCTTCTAGTAAAGCATCTGCCAGTTGAACTGTACCGAAGAACGGGTGCGTTTTCTAATCAATGTTGTTCTTCGAGGCGAGGCGATCCACTGGGTTCTTTTTAAGCATTTGGTACGTCTTGTCTTTCCCTGGCGTGGCCGCCGAGATTGGGATGGTCCTCTGGTCGGCGCTACTTTAGCGCCGACGAGATGATTTGTTCGCGATGCTTGGACTTACCGGAAATTACAACTTACAAGAAAAGACGGTGTGTGCGTTCAACAAACCCTAATGTACCGTCTTAGGGAGTCAATTTGTTGCACAAAGCGAAACAGCAAAGATAACTTGGTGAGCGTGATAAGAAACAGCACCACCACAATGACGTTCTAAGTCTGTCTTGGAGGAGGAACCACATTGTTACCCACGGTGTTAGAAATATACGCACGCAGTGATATAAAGGCGCTACTACATCACATCAGAGGGAATGTGTCTAAGACGAGAAAAAATTACTGTTTAAACATGCTTTAGCGACATACATAATCGTTTATTATTCGATTTTGCACACGTGTCCCACAATTAAAGCGCAGCACCTCCGCGCAACAATAAACATCGAGTGCCTCTACAACCCGGTCGAGACGACCTTACTGTGCCCGCCGACTCGTAGTACGCCTCATCGTAAGCGGTACACCGCAATCACGGGAGATCGGCCTGCGAGAATGAGCAGCCCCTCACTTGGACACCTTCACATCCCGGTGGAGGAACCCGAGCAAGTGCATGTGCTCGAGCGCAAGGATCAGTTGCACCATGATGACGCGCACCGTCTCTGTATCCAAGTTCTCTTCCTTGGTGACCACGCGCATTAGGTCCAGGCCGGCAATGTACTCAATGACGATCACGTACGCCTCCTGCCAACATGTAAAACGTGAGCGATAGCCAGGTGAACGTGTGTTATTGCCTATTTTTCTTGGACGACTCGGTTTCTGTTCCGCTTGCGAATGAAAGAAAATGAAGGAACCATGTTATCGCCAGAACCAACTGCTGTATCTACAGAGTTAGCTGAGCCGGAAAATGTCTACAGAAATACCTAGTCGTTGGACTGGGAACTTTTTAAATTGAGAAAATGAACAAAAATTTTAGCAAAGAAAAGACACAGCAATACAACAGGATAGCTGGCTCAACAAAATTTCTCATTGTAGAAAAAATATATTACTTTGGTATAAGTCGTTTTTTTTCACTGTTTCTTTTGTATCATCTGGTTCTTATCCGTTTCCACAGTTTCAAGACAGCTCCCTTCAAAGATATATAGCCATGCCTCCAATGTTCATTTATATATCTCGACTTGGACAAAAACAGAGAACGCTGTATGCCACATTACATCGTGGCTAAATTTTTTTTAAACTCGAACTTGTACGTTGTCCTCGTCACACTTGACTGTGACAAAACGTTTCGGTGGGTTTATTGTGGTAGAAATGCATATCAATGTATATCAATGTGTGTCTGCGCTTTGAAATAATTCTGTACAAACTAACCAGTAATC
Organism: Rhipicephalus annulatus; assembly: GCA_013436015.1. Lineage (NCBI taxonomy): Eukaryota > Metazoa > Arthropoda > Arachnida > Ixodida > Ixodidae > Rhipicephalus > Rhipicephalus annulatus. The sequence goes on from WOVY01013419.1 coordinate 581,098, forward strand.
GACTAGTGTGCATGACTCTTACACAAATTCAAACAGCGTATGATGAAAAATTGCGCAAAACAATATAAAAGTTGGGGGGCAAACTAGAACAACTGAGGCCACGAATTGATAAGCGTACGATATGGTCTTAGAATCCGCTACCCCCATGCACAATATATGTAGTTCAGGCGGTGTTTCTGCTGGACTAGTTGCTGATTACTTCGCATATGAGTACGTCTGATATAGTTGACTATAAGGTGCAATTATTTAGTTGTTAGCAAAAGGGCTTGCATGTGTTCTGCCAATGTGTTGACCCTGTGATAATTATTACATGCGTGTGATGAGGTACTTGCCATCAGTTTTTGTTCTCAAATGAGCTTGACGATTACATTTCTACTATTCCTTTGCTAGCAAACTAGTGAAGAGCCATATGTGACTTCCTGAACTGACCTTGACGCAGAAGCAGCAGTAGTACTTGACAAGAAACGGGTTTCTGATGAGCGCCGCGACAACCTTGTCCATGGCGGCCTGCTTCAGGCGGCTGAATCGATCATCGTTCACAAGCTTCACCGTGGCTACGAAGTTGGCAGGGCTGTAGTTGGCTGGGTACACGGCTTTGTGGTAAAGGAGATTGGTTCTCAATCATTCATGGATTGAAACGGTATAAGGTTAATGTATACATTGTTTCTTATATCATATGTATGAGCTGTCAAGGAGAGAGGGTGAGGGTTAATGCTACCATTTTGGATAATATTGCGTCGCACATATATTCGACCCAACTGTGTTTTACTATCTGCGCAAACAATTCATTTCGGTTGTTGCAGGCAAAGTCTTGAAGTTCTCAGCTGTGCGAGAAACCTATCATGTGTTGCGCGGTTCTAACGTTTACACATAAGCCAGCAGAAGAAATTATCTGATGCGACATGCATAACAGCATATCATGTATGTACTCTTTAAGTGTCCCTAGATTACACGCCTCGAAATTTGGTCAACAAAAAAAACAGTCGACATTTCGGACGCCAAGAAAGCGAACGAGAATTCCGGTGCCCGTCATTAACACCGCATTTGTGACTACGTGTTATTGCCATTTTCACAGCTGAAATTGCAGTGTTAATTGAGCGTATTTCCACCAAGGCGATAGTTTTGGTTACACTGAAATTTCGGTGGTATGATTACGGCTTATACGAATGTTGGGGCGATACAAATTTTTCTTTGGTACCACCCATGACCAGTTGGCTTGCAATGTATTGAAGTAAGCTTCTTGTAAACCAATTTTCACCCGTGATATGTTTCATGCGAACGTATGCTTCCACAATGGTGTCCGCGCTTTCCCGGAAGATGCGTCAAGCACGTACCGGCGCGAAAAGAATCCAAGTGTGACCATGCGCACCGTGCTGCTCATTCGTAATATTCACAGTGTAAGAAGAATACTTTTCTTACATCAAGACGATTTTCGATATGCATATACTATTCTTACGGAGTAGTCAAAATAAACCTCCAGTGATGCGTCGATCGAAGCCTCAGAGATTGTGCGCGCGAATAATGGAGGTACATTTTTTAAAGGCGTCAGCGCCTAATGCGGTAATCTTACTGTATTAACACGTGCCTGCCAAATCGATGCAAACCACGTCCTCGTGCAGCAGACGTTCTATGAAGATGGAAAGAAGACCGAAAAATAAACGAGGATGGTTGATGATAGAACTGCATCTGGAAAACTACTTGCCCGAGAAAAATGCCTAACACCACGAAAATGATATATCAACAGAGTGATGAAAGTTTCTGACCCAAGAATTATCGTGGCAAAAAGCTCTTCAAGCCACTTTTGCCGCAGTACTTTAGTGTGATGTAAAACAATGTAAGATTTGATAGTGGCTAACTACTTCTCGAAGGTCCCAGACCCCTAGTTGATGAATTACACGTGCACACATGGGTCATATATTTAGTAGTGCAGGTTTGATCTTTGACGTCTATATTGTTCCCTAGGAAATCATTGAGAACTCGACATAGCATTAAGCAAAATTGAAAACTGCGTGAGTTGGTGCAGATTCATTGCCGCTTAGCCAGACATTGCAGCTAACCCAGACTTAGAGTAGAAAGTGAAACTCAACAACTTATATAACATACGAATAGAACGTCTTATGATGGAGCCAACCTTTGTATTCGGCCAAAAGTATACCATACACATCAAAACATTGCCAAGAGTAAAAAAACACGAACAAATAATAAAAACACCAATTTTAACTTGACTGAGATACCGCGCACTTGTGGGTTCTTTTGTGACCGGTTATCTCTGTTACGTTCCAATTGATGTGTTTATTATTTTAATTTTGGCAGCCTTTCATTTCTTTGACAAGGCGTTGATGTGCAGTGTATACTCCTTGGTCGAATGAAAAGACGAGCTCAGTCTCGAGGTATTCTGTTCGTATCGTTTATATGTTCCTGTGTTTCAACAAAAATTCTGCTGAAAGTCAGTGCTGTGCTCGGCCCATTTCTTGGTGTTCGCGCTTTTTGCCCCAATGAATCAATCAAAGCTGTTTATGACATTCTCCTGAACTTACTGGTTATTCAAATTTAAGGTGATAGGGATATTTTTCGTGATGCTACAAGATTTGTATCGCTGAGATTTTTCTGCATTTTGTTTTCATATTTCGCTTGATGGGCAATATATAGAGATACTGCAAATATTGCAAGGCTCTAGCGGTAACGCCTTTCGCGATTGCATTTCAGCAGTGGTAAAATGAAATAAAAAAGGCTGATGTATTTCAGCTTCAAATGCATAATAAAACATTTATAGTATTTAACATTTGTATGAAGCCCTTCATTGTGCTAAGTGCAATAAGTATTTCTACGAAATGTTTGAAAAATTCTTCAATCAATTCAATCAACAACCGCCGCTGGCTTTCGTACTAAGCCTACTGACCTCAAAGTTACCACCTCGGCACCCCAGTTTCAATTTGGAAAAAGTACGGTAATTCCCATTAGCCCCGCCGTGGTGGTCTAGTGGCTAAGGTACTCGGCTGCTGACACGCAGGTCGCGGGATCGAATCCTGGCAGTGGAGGCAGCATTTCTTATGGAGGCGGTAATGCTGCAGGACCGTGTGCTCAGATTTGGGTGCACGTTAGAACCCCATGTGGTGGAAACTTCTGGAGCCTTCCACTACGGCGTCTCATAATCATATAGTGGTTTTGGGACGTTGAACCCCATATAACAATCAATCAATCAACTAACATGCAGATAGATTTCAGTACCCGCTATGGATGCAACTACGAAAAAAAACAGTGTTAGTGTGCTTGGACGCAGTGTTCATGGCGTTCAAACACAGGAGAAGAACCCGACTGTGTTGCATGCAGACGTACCGAAATCCGCCTGCGCTGAGCATCTTCAGGTTGTGGAATTCGTGTATCCGTGGCATAAACATGGCGAATAGAAGTGGTTGAGGTGGATTCATCTGCAAAGTGTAGAATACGCGCAAATATGATCACAATGAAATGTTGAGAAAGCACCACATAATATATAAAGATGACCAATTATTTATTCTGCGATGCTGTGTTGCACCGGAGGCAAATTACAATGAACAGACGCATCCTACTAAACTGTCATCTTGCCTATTTCTTTAACGGATGCCTTTGTTACCCTTGTTGTTTTTATGGAAGTTTTGTGTTATTTTACGCGAGTAATAAATCAAGCAATTACCATAACACGCAGGCAATGCTAAATACTCACTTATTCGTGATCTTTCATTTTCTCCTGTTCATGTAATGAAAATAAGTTGATTATTCTTAGAGCCCTCGCATTAAAACATTAGAGAGAATAGGAATTGTGGACGAGTAAACGACAGGTCCCGAACAATTTTAAATGCGATCAGGTGGTGTACCGCTTCTGTTCCAGGGGCCGTAACAACTTTCTTCTTGTGGTTACATTTTACTCTACATCATCGTCAGTGGCTCCCATGTTTCCCCGCCTTCTTTATTGCCAGTTTCAGCCCTTGTGAGGAGTGATAATAATAAACGCCAAGCAAGTAATCTCTGTAGTGTTTTTCCAGATCCTTTATTATGGCTACCAATCATTTACATTAATTTACAATTCTTAGATAATAGAGGCATATTATCCCGTAAAAAGGTTTGCCACACGCTTTTAAGGCGAAAGCAAGAAGGCCTCAGCAGACTGGCCTAGGAAACGTGGCGCGCGCTTTTGAGTGCAGACCCACTTGAAAGGACCCAGAATTACTTCATTGCCATAACCATCCAGATACAACATCTATGTAAGCTGCTACGTAGGCTCTCGCATTGTTTCAGAGACGCGTATATACTTCAGCAATGTGTGTAGCTAAGGCCCTGACATTGCCTTACAAGCGTGCTGTAGGTACTTCGCTGAAGCCGGGACATCTTCAAAGTACCTTCAAAGTCAAGGGTGCTCGCACGAGGGTTCCAAGAACGCATTTAATTACCAAACAAATGATTGCATTTTCATGTTCAGTCTTATTGGTCTTACGCGTGTGAAGCGAGCCTTACTTTTTTTATCAAAGCATAGAGTTTGTCTTGTTGATCGGACACGAACGGGGATGTGATATTCTTTGAAATCTGCTACTCCTGTGCTAAATGAGTACAATTTGCTTCGTAAATTTTACAAGAACTGGCACGTTTAGTATTATAATACCGAATGACTTGATCGTTGTATTTGTGCTTGTGGCTGATCTTAATTTTGCTTTACGCAGCGATTCTTTCTAAGCAGTACTCTGCGGTGTTTCCTCGCCTTTTTTGGCGAGGAAACACCGCCGCATCTTTTTTTGGATCCCGCGAAACATCGGTCAGTATTTTCGATCAGAACAATTATAGGACGCTTACCCGTTCAAGCTTGTAGAAGATTGCAGTCCCTTGATGGCCATGCAGTCTGAGACGGGGACTTCGGCAATCCTCTCCAAGGATGACGCAACCTCGACCACGATGATAATCCGCTTGCGTACGCTGATGCTGAGTTCTTTGGCAACTTCCGTACTTTTCTTTATGCACTGCGTGAGAAGCGATGTCGACGATCGAAAGTTATTGTCAGCAAAATCTGATGCACGTTTACTGTGCCTCACAAATAGATAAACAAAGACTGCCAACTGATGGCCCTGCATTTCATGCTAATCATGACGTACATGTCTTGGAAGTGCAGACAGTTGCCCTCAATGACCCGCGGTTATCCCGCCTACGGGCTACATGCACGACCCATCTGCATTTCTTCTTGATTTTAACGATGATATCCTCAACCCCAATGATAATCGCTATAAACTATAATCGCTAACAGAATTAAGAGAACATTACAATTCAATCAAGCAACATAACAAGCACAATTTCGAAAAGGCTACTCAACAATCGACCACATTCATACTATCAACCAAGTAATAGAAAAATGCTCAGAATACAACCAGCCACTATACATAGCCTTCATAGATTACGAGAACACGTTTGATTAAGTAGAAATATCAGCAGTCATGCAGACAATACGGAATCGGGGTTTCGACGAAGCATATATAAACATCTTGGAAGAAACATACAGGGAATCAACTGCCACCATAGTGCTCCAAGGAGAAAGCAACAAAATACCAATCAAGAACGGGGTAAGGCAGGGGGATAAAATCTCGCCAATGCTATTTATTGCGTGCTTACAAAGGTTTTCGGGGTCCTAGAGTGAAAAGAGTCAAGAATAAAAGTTAATGGAGAGTACCTCTTCAACCTATGGTTTGCCGATGACATTGCATTGCTGAGTAAGTCAGGGGACGAATGGCACCTGATGATTTCGGAGTTAGACAAGGCGAGCAGAAAAGTAGGTCTTGAATTATAATTGCAGAAAACGAAAGAATTGTACAACAACCTTGGAAGAGATCAGCGCTTCGAGATAGGTAATAGTCCATTTGAAGTTTTAAAATACTATGTGTATTTAGGACAGGTAATAACCGCGGAGCCGAACCACGAGATTGAAGTAAACAGAAGAATAGGAATGAGGCGGAGCAGATTTGGCAAGCACTATCAAATAATGACAGGTAGATAGCCACTATCCCTCAACAGGAAGGTAAATAACAGCTGCATCTTGCCGGTACTTAGCTATGGAGCAGAAATCTGGAGACTTACAAGGAGGGTTCAGCTTAAATTGAGGATGACGCAGCGAGTGGTGGAAAGGAAAATGGTAGGTGTAACCTTAATAGACGAGAAGAGAGCAGAGTGGACCAAGGAACAAACGGGGGTTGAGAATATCATAGTTGAAATCAAGTAGAGGAAATAAACATGAGAGAGGCATGTAGCGCGTAGACAGGATAACCGCTGGTCATTGAGGGTAACTAACTGGATTCCCAGAGAAGACAAGCAGGTAAGGTGAAGACAGAAGGATAGGTGGAACTAAATGAATTCCCAGAGAAGGCAAGCGGGTAAGGTGAAGACAGAAGTATAGGTGGGCAGGTAAGAATAAGAAGTTGGTGGGTATAAATTGGCAGCAGCAACTACAGGACCGAGTTCACTGGTGGAACGTGGGAGAGTCCTTTGTTCTGCAGCAGGCGTAGTCAGGATGATGATGATGATGATGATGATGATGATGATAATGATGATTATCCCTATGTATGTATGGGCGAAAAGTCAACTGTTATATACTTTCCCCTTGATGCACAGTGGCAATCTACATGTCATGATTTGAGAGTGCTTGCCAAATGTGTACCACCCCATTCTTATTCTTCTAGTCACTTCAATCTCATGGTTTGGCTCCACGGTTATTACCCGTCGTAAGTAGACGTAGTCGTTTACAACTTCAAGTGCACTATTGCCCACCTCAAACCGCTGTTCTCTCCCAAGGTTGTTGTATATTGCTTTCGTTTGCTGCAGAATAAATTTAAGACCTACTATTCTGCTCTCCTTGTCTACATAATAATCATAAGTTCCAATTCGTCTCCTAAGTTACTCAGCAGTGCAATGTCATCGGCGAAGCGCAGGTTATAAAGATACTCTTCATTACTTCTTATCCCTACCTCTCTACAGTATACCGTAAAAGACTATGCTCTGCATTACCCTCTTCCTTATTTTTCTCCTCTCACACTCAGGTATTTTTGTTACCCTGCTATACTGCAAATTATATGACTATGCATTCGTTCGCCCTCTCCCTCTATCTCCTCCCTAGTTTTCTTACCCACTCCCTCACCATACCACACTATCCTTGTCAACGCAATGCTATATCCTCACCTCTCCTTTCTCCTCTTACCTCGACTAGCTAGTCTAACGATATATTGAATTGTTATGCTTTGCTTATCTCTATTTTTTTGGAACTCTGTTTCACTTTGTTTTTTTCTGACTCTATTATTTTCTTCTTCTATCACCCATAGCTACGCAATCGTTTCGTTATTCCTATGAGAAGTGAGGCACCAATGTTCCAAGTTGTTGCCAGGCGACGCACGTTGTTAGCTAACACTGTACAGGACCTCCGCGGCTGAAAACGTGCTACCAAAGCACCGACAAATGCCAAGAGGTTTACCGTAGACGGTTGGCAGGAAGCAGTTAATAATTTGAAAGTGCAATGAAGACATGACTGCTTTCACACTTAACACTCATTGTTGCCAGTGTGCCTATTTTGAAAACCTCTACACGACCAAAAGAAAAGTACAACGTGTCGAAACAACCAAAAAAAATTTTGCTCACTTGTACTTTTCTAAACAAAATGCTAGCATTATTTTCATGAATTTAGACTTCTTGTATTTTTTAATAGTGTACAATGATACCTTACGCGCGGTGTAAGAGTCGGTATGGAAATGAAAGGCCAGGCACAGGAGGAGGAAGAATAAACTATATTGAAAAAAAGTGGGCCAAGTGAGGCCACCTCAGATCGAAAAACACAACAGCAAATATAGTCCATTTGTTTCAGCCTGTCACCATTTTTTTTTCTAGATGGCGAGCATAATCGTCATTGACGATCCTGTTACAAAATATAATGACGACTGTACTCGTCAACAATGGTCAAGATTGTGCTTGCCGCACTAAACATTTTTGCGATGATAAATGCTGCTGCTGCAGTTGAATGAACAAAGCAATATAGAGAGCAAGCTTTTCCTATTTGGGTGTAAGAACCCCAGGTGGTCGAAATTTCCGGAGCCCTCCACTACGGCGTCTCTTATAATTGTATGGTGGTTTTAGGACGTTAAACACCACATATCAATCAAAGGTTTCTTAGAGAAGAAAAGGAAACAAATTGAAGGTAAGATTTGAAAATAGAGTGATGAAAGCAGGGCTCAATTACGGTGAATTGTATTGCTTCTCCCTAACATAGCAGAAAGAAAGGGTGCTCAACAAGAAACTACGTAAGGTGAACTGCTGTCGTGTTCCCGAAATAATAAATTACTCTTTTACAAAACGTATGCACTTCTACGCCCACGTTGCCAAACTAGAGAGCGTATAATATTTGAATTCCGAGTCAATTATTCACATCTCGCAAAATTTTAACTACACGCCAAACTGTCGGACTTGTGCAATAATATTTCTCAGTTATCTGCTACATATTTCGATGAATGAGCAGATATAGGCAATATTGAAGTACTGCACAGGTCGCAAAACAGGTAGCTAATATTATAGTTCACTAGACACGTCGGCGGAGCAAGGCATGGCTTACCATGGTATCGAGACCGACCTAATTCTCGACCATAGTCACGGCATGTCCTGGTACGTGATGACCTGCCTGTAGAGCCTTAGCTGACACTCTTGCGCGTGGAGAACTACCTCATCCCGACAGAAATGCAACAGTGGCTCGTGCATCAGTGACACATTGCTCTCGCGCTTGATGAAGAAGTCCAGCAGCAGCGAGGCAGTCTTTGGAATCTGAAAAACAGGCAGATGCATACTTCATTGTGAGGGCAGAAACCTTCCCCGTGTAGCTTTTATGATGTGGTCACATGCTCGACAATACCTAGAGCTGCGCATATTTGTCACGTCATGCGTATCGATACTTTTGCTGTACTTGAACTATTATGCATGTGCAAAAAAAAAGATTTCAACTTTATCTAACAATCTGATCATACTTTTCGTACTTTCTCGGCGCACGTTGAGCTTTCTTCCGCAACTTTTCTTGCTTCGAAAGTACTTGCGATATTCTGTTTCGTTTTTTTTGTTCTATTGCGTCGCTGTCTTAGTTCCGGCTGCTTCTTTGCCCCTACAGTACCTGTTCTCGCTCCCCCAAGCGGGGTGCCTCGACGGCTTGATCTTGATGCTTTATAAAAAGCAGGCCACTCAAGAACCGTCAAGGACGGACAGGTTGTTTCCAGAAGAGATAAACCACAGAATCTAAATTGGCTGATTTTCTCAAGTTTGTAAAAGCTCACAATATTATTCGTTCATTGCGGCTCCTATTCTCGCAGTTACATCTTGATCATCTCTTGTCGGCCTCGAATGACATTTCCGGTAGGAAGTGCATGTGGTATTACTTCTTTTTACTGGTAAATTCATGTGAACTCTTCCTACTTCATCTATAATGAAAGGCGCGTGCCTCCAGATTCATTGTCTTTGAACAACATGCACTACATTTTTTAGAGTGTTGTATTCAAGCAGAGAATCGGATGCAATGTAATACCTCTAGAGAAGAATAATCAGCGAACTGTGCAACAGCTGCCCAACTTAGCAACTCCCCTTCCCCTTATTAGTCTCCCCGCCCATATATATTCTACAATCAAGTATGGATTCTGTAGTACTACTTGACAAATGTTCAGGGTAGTAGCTAAATCTCGTATGGCAACGCGTAGAAAAAAAAGCTCCACCAATCTGATGACTGTTCCGAAGCTCTGATGAACAAAAAACACTTAGGCTTTGTTGTAGACGCAAATATACTAATGATGCCGCTATCCCATACTTTGTTTCACCACTTTAGAGTTTGGCACTACCAAAGCTACGGGATTTAAGGATGCCGCCTACTCGCGGTGAAACGTGCGCGGTGAAACGTAGTCTTTTTTCCACAGAAACGAAAAAAAGAGAGAAAATGAGCGTTGCAGCGGAGGCGTGAAGGAAAGTGTCGACGAAGAAACAGACATACGAGGGCCACGAACAGCGCCAGAGAAGAAGCAGCCTCAAAATTGAAGTTATCCGCCGGCATGATATTCTATATTCTGGAGAACGATAAATTCCCGTTTGTTCAAGTGTCCGGTGTAGTTGCTTGTTTAATTGCTTTACTACAATTTAAGGTAATAAAATAGCCATTATAACTACAATTCGGTGAGTAGACGACGTGAATACGGTAAGCAGACGACGCAACATGAATGAATGTATGTGCATGGGCTAAGCACCCTTCCTATTCACTGAGGGGCCTGCAGCCTCACAGTGCTAAAAGGAACTTCTGAAACAGAATATAGTGAGCACATAGTAATTTTCTCGTCACGAAATCAAACTGTGCTTCTCAACAACGTGCAGTAGCTTGTACTCACGACCTTCTTTCAATGATTTCATGAAATATAGAGGTTAAGTGTGTCAAGGCTAAGGAGCATCGCTAAAAAGTGAAATTCCTTACCTTGGGGTTAAGCGACACGAGCACCTTCGCCAACCCTTTTCTCCTGTTGGACTCTTGAATATGAAGAAAAATTTACGTACGGGCTACTCACACAATCTCCGAACTTAGCTGTGAAGAAAAACGAACGAGCCCTCTTTTTTAGAACCTAGTGAATTCGTGTGAAGCGTACCTTAATAACAGTATAAGTAAATGTAGCAACCTTTCGCGACAAACATGTGTAATCAAGAGCTATCTTTCGCACCGGACTTCGTTCTGCCACACACGCGTTCCATAGCACGTGGGCAGTAATTGTTACTGAGCGCGATTGGTTCTTCGATTTCATTAGATGGCCCCCAGTTGATATTGAAAGTGACCTGTTGGGCTTCTGGACTTCTGCATCCAGGAACAGAGCTAGGGCAGCCTGGTCTCCCACTTTTTCCAGCTTACAAATAAGCTTTTGAAATTTTTAGCGAAAAGTATCGGTTGGCCTTTGTCAAAATGTGTTTCTCATTGACTGTTTCTTGCCAACAGTCTGAGCGATCTGGTTCGAATTTCTCTCTGTTAATGTTGCGTAGTCTGACTAGATTTGGGAGAGTAATGATTTCGAGTTTCCATTTAACCTTTTAAGCTTTACAACTTGCTTTAGGGTAGCTTGATAATTAGACATCCTACATGTCTCTGGCACATTTGTCCACCCGTTTTACACTGTACACGTATGAGGGCTTGCATGCATACCATGATGGCATATATAAACTTTTATTATCACCTTCAGCTTCTTTAGTTCCTGTTCGTTATAATTAGGCAATGCAAGGAAATTATACCATTTCTTTTCTGGTGAAGAAATGGGGGAGGAGGACCGAGTGCGGCTAAGAAGAGCCTTTAGAAGTTCCGATGAAACATTCAAAGCAGCGTTGTCTACCTAACAGCGATCGGGCCAATAATCTTACTGACGTTGGTGACACATGGAAAGCGTCTTTTCGATAAATCAGTTCATGGATAATAAAGGTATTTCACGAAAAAAAAAGGAAATGAAGAAAGTGCCCAAACGTCATACCTGCGGTTATCACACTTGTGAATTAAGGGGATCTTAACTAATCAGAGCTCTCATCTTTAGCAACCGAACACTATGTCTACGTCGTATACTGTCGAAAATATTATAGCCGCTCCGATTCTCAACCATCTCAATTATCACCACGAGTTGGTTTTGCGTGCGGTTTGTAAAAGGTCATCTTCATACACAAAGGTGCTCACAGGATCAGTTGCGGAAAACCAGCTTTGTGCACTGCACCGATGGCACTGCGCTATTAAGAGCGTCCTCAAAAAAAAAATTGGTGTGGCTATGCAAGAGCAGAAAAGAGTGTACCAAGCAAGCCAGCGGTTAATGAACTGGGGTGATCTCCTCTCGCCTGGCCACCATGAAAAGGGCTTGTGCGCCGTGTGGTCGCCTACAATAAAGAGTCGCTTGCTTGATAGCGTGTCACGTGTTCATGTCCTTACTAGAGCGCAATATATAATGAAGAGCAAGCACCTCCTGCCGCATCTGTGCGCAGTGTACGCAACGTTTCCTGCGCGGGAGACGCACGGCTTAGACAACGTCGTTTTTAAAGACGATAGTCTTTCTTGGGGACTGTCGACGGAAAAATTTTGGTCTGTCTTGTCTGTCTGTCCGTCTCTCTGTCTGTCTATCTGTACATTTGTTTGTCAGCCCTAACGATTTCTCAAACGGTATCAAACGGCCAACCGCATTCACAGCGCCCACCAATATTGCTCAAGGTTTACCATTCATCGTTGTGCAATTGTTCATTAAAACAATTATTGCGCATATCTGAGGCGCCTTAACAACACGTCGATGTTTTGTATGTCTGCCTTTATGTTAGAAGAGGCACACACAAGTAAGTCCAAGGACTGTAGCGTTTATCGCGCTGCGCTGACAGTGCAGCACGATGTTCAAAAATGTAAGTGTTTGCAACGCTTTGCTACGACGACATGGTGGTAGTACCTGCCCGTCGATTTGCGTTCAACATCCTATCACCTCCGAGACAGGCGCGCATATTTCTGCGTGGACACGCATGCCTTCGTTTTCGAAGATAACTGCCAGATGGCGCTCGCGTCTAACGTGCCTCAGTGCGCTCGTTCACATCCGCTACATGCTCGAGGCACTCTAACGTAGCGCCTCCAGAATACCATTCACCACTTTTTTTGAGCTGAACACCAAATAAACGTTTTGTTCGCTCTCTCCAGACGCGAGACTATCGTCTTTCGACAATATTTGAAGTGTAACATAGAGATTAGGGGCCATTTCTTTAGAAGAAAAATCTTGTCTAAAACGTTTTTACAGTCTTTGTACAACCGAATAAAGAGTTCGTGATAGCTGACGTCCCGTAGTGGAATTCAATCTAGTGAAAACCTAATTTGTGTTAGCACTAATTATTGATAATAATTTGTGCTAGACTACATCGGGATGATGATCTTCAACGTAGTGATGAACAGTTGTATACTCTCCATGACGACGAATAATGAAGGCGTATATCGTTTGCCTTGTAGCGATAAGTTCGTGCTGCTACGACAATGGATACATATTCCCCAGTGTGGTTGTCTAGTGGCTAAGGTACTCGGCTGCTGACCCGCAGGTCACGAGATCCTGTCCCGGCTGCGGCGGCTGCAATTCTGATGGAAGCGAAAATTTTGTAGGCCCGTGTGCTCAGATTGGGGTGCGCGTTCAAGAACCCCAGGTGATCGAAATTTCCGGAGCCCTCTACTACAGCGTCTCTCATAATCATATGGTGGTTTTCGGACGTTAAACCCCACATATTAATCAATCAATCAAAAATGAATACAGTTACATCACGACATGAAAAGTACCTGCAGCAGGATTAACGGCGGCCGGCTGAGCAGCGACCGGCTCAGCAGTGGCCGGCTGGGCAGCGGCAGGCTGGGCGGCGGCCAGCTGGGCATTGGTCGCGGGGCAGCGGACGGTGGGGCACGGTCCGGTGGGGCAGCAGCTGGTGGGGGAGCGGCTGCCATCTCACTCGATCTGCCAGCCCTTGGCCAGTGAAAAAGGGGCTGGGGCAGGTACTTTGCTGGAGACAGCTCAGAATCCTAGAGATGGCACGCACTCTGGCCAGCCTACAGCAATGTCGCGGGGGTTTCGGAAGTGACACTGCGGCGACGTGCGGCTCGATTGCAGGAGACCGCTCCTGTTTTTGTTTTGTTTCCCTGGGATTATGGCTCGTACCCACTCAGGGGGATTGGCCAAGAAAGTGTAGTGCAGTGTTTCTGTGATCATTTTAACTTTGTGTAATGAATTGGTATTATAATAAGACTAAAGTAAAAATAAGAACAACATAAAAAGAGCAAACGTAAAAAAAAATCAAGTTGAGCAATTTTGAGATTTGATGTGTTATGATTACTACTCAGCTGCGTTTATTGACTCTGCCCTGGGGAGTAATAAATATTTTTTTTTGAATGAAGATCACAAAGGCATACGCTTTGTTGCCTGAATATAATCGCAAACGGCATTGAAAGCATCCCTGTGGCAATGTCCCAAAACTGTCTTCTTCTTCTTCTTCTTCTTCTATTTCGAGCGGAAGGGCAAGCATGCCACGTACAGACATTTATTCCTTGATAATGATGACGAACACCACTAAAAACGGCATATTTCAACCACGATAGATTGGAAACGAATCGGGTGGCTATTGCAAAAGCAAAAGCTAACTGAAAATAAAAAAGTTGACTTGGGCGAAGAGAAATACAGCGCATTCATTCTTTATTTATATTTAAACAATTCACTTTGTTGTTTACTCGTTGCTGAAAATTTATATTGAATAAATGTCTCATCAGTGATTTTATATCCATTAAAGGTTATGAGAAGAAAATAGAAGCCCAGGGCAAGATCGTGATTCTTTTATGACTCTTAACGATGACGATGACGCCCCTTGGAATATTGGTACCTATCTGCTCAGGGGAACATGCCAAGAGTCGGACGGATTATAGGTTCTTACTTTATTATTTATATTTAGTAAAAACTAGAATAAAGTAGAGATTAACTTGTTATTGTAACGTTAATGAAAAATTATTGAAGGTTTCGTTGCGCTATTTTGTGTAACCTTCCAGTGACCCAAACCTTTTTGATTAGGAAGGTTGAATAAAAAATTGTTAGCAGTTTTACGTGTACCAAGTCTAGTGGAGTAACATATAAACATTTCGACAGTTTTGAAAGAGTTCTTGTCTGAGGATCCCAACGCAGAGCCCCCAAACGATAATAGAACAGTCTATGTGACTGTTAGACCACACTGCCGTAATAAAATTTCGTTACTTCATTTTCTGTGTAAGAAAAAGCGGCGACAGCTTAAGAAGAAGTGTTCGACAGTTTCAAGTTTATTGCATTAGGAGCAAAAACAGGAGGATTCCAAGCCCGCTCTGTGCATGTAAAAATTAACATTTTGCATTCTACGCATCCTGGTTATTACATCTACAGCCCATCTTACTACACCCCATTTCCTGCTCCAAGAGAACAGTAGGTGCAGAAAGTCCGGTGATGAATCGAGACTTGGAGTAAGCACAGAAAATGCATACTCTATTAGCCTTGTCGCAGCAACAAACGCCATCACTGGAACGAGAGAGGGAACTGGACCTGCCAGAGAATCTTTCGCCTGACAGTCAGAAAATTCATTCAATACAATTCCTTTGTGTCCTGGCACCCGATATAATCGCACATATCGCAGATTATGACAAAGAAGTATTCATATTATTCTATTCACATTATTCTTAGAATATCTAAATCTGTTGAAGCAGTTGTGCCGAACACAAAGACAAGGAACCTGTAACTATAGACACAAATGTTGTGGTTAAAGAAAATCTGCGTTGGGGTAGTATAACAGCTAATAACTCGGCCAAAAAAATTTAGGTGTAAGCAGGTTTTCCAACAGAAAACGACCAGTCTAGTTGTGCGGACAAAATTATCACCCCGGCCTTTTCTTCCCACTGTGAAGCAATAGTTGCTATCACAACCGTAGCGGCAATTTTGTTTAGGTGCTCCTGAAAAATGCCTTTGAGACAATAAATATGTAAACATTTCGCACTGTTACGAAATATATCGTCATATGATATGGCTAGTTCACTCAACCTGCCACTCATAGTCACTATATTATGAAGCTTTATCTCTGATGGTTCCAATAGCTGCTGAGTAAATGTTACCTGCGGGATGGAAAGCGAGTTCATGTTAAATTAAAAAACAGAGCTGGATCACTGATAAATATATATTCTTCTCTTATAAGCGATTCATAGACTCTTAAGAATCCTTTAAGGGTTGAAAATTTGAATCTAACCGGTAAAGAAGGGATTCGTGATTCCTTATACAGGGTGTTATAGCTAAAAAGCACCAAGAAATCAAAAATGAAACATGAGTGCTAGGCGTGCCCAGCTAGCACAGTATTGTTTTTAGCTGTATGTAGCATGTCAGAATACTTCTTTCATCCGCCAACCACTGGTAATTAACAAACATTACTTGATGAACTTTATAAACACTTACTCTACAGAAATAATTCAATACAAGACTTGTAGCTTTTATCAGGATATAACAAATTTATTCAGGTTATGGTAAACTAACAACGCTGGTATACTTCTTTACAGTGTTGTTTAAAGTCCATGAAATTCAAAAAATGCCATGTAACATCCGCCAAACGCGAGCTCTTTGAGGGCCCTCAAAAGTAAGTTGAACAATTGAGCTAGGGATTCTCACGCACGAAGGTCGCTTGAACAGGCTATCGGTGACTACGATGGACATTAAGTGATGTCCATGAAAAAAGGTACGATTCAAAAAAAGGAGGGGGGGGGCGAAAAAAAAGAAATGACGACAATAAACTTCGACGAAAAAGCGGCTGCCACGTGCATTGCGATACGAGACTCGAGTTAGCAATCGGCGCCGCGCAGATGTTTTTCGTTTTCTTTTCAGGCCAGCAGTAGTGTTTGACATGTACTGAAGAGCGGAGGACTTCATAAATACTATGTTTACCTGCCTCAAGAGCTGGAACGCGGATATTTGCAAAGCCGTCTTGACTTCTGCAACTGGGTACTCATACAGAAAGAAGGTAACCTCGGCTTTCTAAACACCAAAATTTGGTCCGATGAAACTCACTTCTCGCGCAATAATCAAGTCAATGTTCACAATGGTCATTACTGGAGCGCTACAAGTCCTAACTGGCTGTTGCAGTCACAACTCCAGGTGCAGAGGTCTTTCAGTATTTCGTGTGGCATTAACGGCGGCAAGATTATTGGCCCGGTAGTTTTGAGTGGAACACTCACAGCAGAACGCTACATCGGCGAAATACTAAATGGCCCACTCAGTGACTTTCCCTAAAACCTCCCTCTAGCACAGCTTAGGAATATCTGGTTCGAGCAAGACAGCAAGACTCGAACGTGGCTTGATCGAGGATTTCCCAAGAAATGGATCGGCCGTCTTGAACATGTAAAATGGATTGCCAGATCCCTAGATTTGACTCCGCTAGATTTCTTTTTATAGGGATATATTAAAGACCACGTCTACAACGAAGCGATGACAACGCCTGCAAGACTGAAGTCTAAAATGGTAGCTGTGGGCCGCTCTATTACTCCACGAATGCTACGAAACGCGACAGAAAGTGTGCTGACTCGATGTACTATAATGTGCATAGGGGCCCAAAAAGAGCTGTTTGATCACGCGATGTAACCGCCCATGACGTTTGAAAAAAGCGCTTGGACTTTGCATTTACGCTGATCTCTTTCAAACACTTAGCTTTTCTACTACTAGATAGATAGATAGATAGATAGATAGATAGATAGATAGATAGATGATAGTTAGATAGATAGATAGATAGATAGATAGATAGAAAGATAGAAGATAGATAGATAGATAGATAGATAGATAGATAGATAGATAGATAGATAGATAGATAGATAGATAGATAGATAGATAACGGGCTACAGCAGCTCCGGCGAGTGCGCGCAAAAAGATGGGTGAGCTCGTGATCAATGACAAATGCGGCCTCTTCTCTTCCCGCCTCGACTTCATTGAAGGAGAAATGGCGTCATCTCCAAGTTTTGACGCCCCGCCGCGGTGGTCCAGTGGCTAAGGTACTCGGCTGCTGACCCGCAGGGCGCGGGTTCGAATCCCGGCTGCGGCGGCTGCATTTCCGATGGAGGCGGAAATGTTGTAGGCCCGTGTGCTCAGATTTGGGTGCACGTTAAAGAACCCCAGGTGGTCTGAATTTCCAGAGTCCTCCACTACGGCGTCTCTCATAATCATATAGTGGTTTTGGGACGTTAAACCCCACATATCAATCAATCAAGTTTTGACACAGCTTGAGGTGTACGCCGGGAAGAGAATTTGATATATAGTGGTTGATGAGGTAGCTGAAGTTGCGCTTGGGCTCTGCTCTTTGTTCCATCGATTTAAGCAGGCTTTACGCTACGTGCTTTTATGACGTGCGTAGTCTGATCGTGTTTTGTAGGTCAGTGGTAAGCGTGTGGTGATACAGTAATCAAATACATCCGTAAAAGAACGTGATTCACCACAAGTGAGAAACGGGGGCGCGATTCAGTGCGCTACGGGGCCGTTACAGCGATCTGGCTTCCTGACTCTGCGCCTGCTACAGACTGGTGTTCATCGAGCTTATTGCATGGATCGTTACGCTGGTTTAAAACACGACTAAGAGTGATCAACAGGTGAGCAATATTTTCACTTAAGTACTTTACTTGATTTTGTATATGCGTTTATGGCACATAAATAACTGAATTATTTTTCATGCTTTTTACTGAGAGAGATCGTTCATGTCAGAAAAACAACTCGTGTAAACTTTAATGCATTGCATTCTTATCGACAGTATTCCCTCTGTGTTGGACCTTACAAAACGCATGTGTGGGCACATATTATAAACCACGGTCATGGATCACATGTTATCATAACTATTTATGTTAGAACCGATGAACGGAGGAGGTTTACTTTTTCTTGCTTTCACAGTCTTGGTAACTTCAAATTGCTCGATGCGTGTGTGGGTATGTGGGCCCAGTGTGTGAGCTTGTGTGTTGGTGAGTATGCATGTATGTGAGTGAATTTAATGAGCGCCTTTGAGTGTGGAAGTGTGTTCTATGTGTGCTCGCGTGATTGTAATTGTGGGTCTGTATGCACATATGTTGAGCTGTCAGTGCGTGTGTCTACGTGGAAAAGTGAATGATGGAGTGAGTTAGTGTGTCCTTGTACGTTAGTGCGCGCGTGTTCTGTGCGTGCGTGTACATGAGTACGCGTGTGTTTGTGTGTGTGTGCGTGTGCGTGTACGTCAGTATGCGTGTGTTCTCTCTCTCTCTCTCTGTGTGAGTGTGTGTGTTTGTGTACGTCTGTGCGTGTGGGTTTGTATGTGCGTGAGTGTCTGTGCGTGCCATCAGTGAGCGCATGTTTGTGTGTGGGGGAGGGTAAATGAGAATGAGTGGGTGTGGGTGTGAGTATGCAGTTTCTGCATTGGTCGACTCCATGCCTCGGGTTTTCTACCTACACCACATATTTACCTGAGCAGACGGGCCGCCCCAAAATACAAATCTTTTCTTTGCGTTGATCTCAAGTTCAAGCCTTACCACGCATACAAACTGTAGTCATCTTTCTCCCTGAGTTCCACTCATACAGATCACAGTATAATACATTCAAAATTCGGAATACCTCAATTCAAACTCAAGCTTAAGCCACAGCAAGAGGTGCATCGCGTCAGAAAAATAAAATATATTATGCTTTTACATAATACGTTGTCATCGGCGTTATACTTTCTCTTTATCGTTCGATTACGTCGGACCACGTCGCTACTTGATTGGGGCTACGGCGAATGATATGCGAAAATTGGTGGGCTGTTCTGAATTATTATTCAGGTATCATAAATTTTAGTACCCTGCCAAGTAGGGAGTTCAAAGGAGTACATGTTCGCTATGGTTAGCTGACCTCCGATGTTGTTAGTTCCTTGGAGATGTGAGTATGTATTATAGTAGTAAGATGAACTTTCCTGTTATTTTCGTTCTTTTCTAGAGTGAAAGCAAGTTGTCATTATGCTTAAAAAATCTGCATCTATACATGCTATGCATCTGTCAAAGCCGGAGTGTTTCAAGGTACGTAGACAGCACAAATTAATTTTTTGCGATATTATGCGTAATGTGTTGACTATTGTTTCAGCGTATATGTCAAGTAGTCGTGGTGGACCCCGGCATAATTGATTTCGAAAAACATTGGATATTAAGTTGTGAGTAGAATTTTAGCGGTTTAATCCTTTATTTTTTTCTTGGTGCGTCACAAGGCGCCGAGTCATGGTTTCTTCTAGGGCTGTATGTAAGAGCGTGTACTTTTCACAACGAGTACCTCCTCTTCTCACCTTGAGATAATCAGACATAAGCAACTCGGCCATATCATGGCACCATAGGACTGCCCCTGTGTTTCAGTGGTATACGTCGATATGTTGCTAAGCACGACGTCATTTGTTTGAATCACAGTGGTGGTGGCCTATTCCCAATGAGGTAAAAGAAGGGATAGTCACATAAGAGAGTGTATATATTAATAAATATTTATTATCCTTCAACGACGTCATGCTGGGACGGGGTTATTGCGCTGCAACCTGATGATGCGTTTGCTGTGCGTAACGCTGGGTTGTAATGTTTACGTGGTTTAGTGAGCGATTTATCTAAACATAAGGCACCTGAAAGACCGCTCAGCTGTTGTCTTTACAGAAAAAGAGATTTTCCCGCGTGAGCAGACCGATGTTTTCACAAATGCTAAAGACAGGTAAAGAAAAATATTCACAGTGACCACAGCAGGCCTTCGCTGTGTCAAAATCGATGACTTTCACTCGGCCTACAGGCAAAATGAGCATACTAGAAAAGACAGTGTGTGTGCGTTCAACAAACCCTGATGTACCGTTGTAGGGAGTGAATTTGTTGCACATAGCAAAACAGCAAAGATAACGTGGTGAGCGTGATAAGAAACAGACACCACAATTTTGTTCTCAGGCTGTCTTGGCGGAGGAACCACATTGTTATCCATGGTCTTAGAAATATACCACACAGTGATATAAAGGCGCTACTACATCACATCAGTGGGAATGTGTCTAAGACGAGAAAAATTACTGCTTAAACATTGTTTTGCGACATACATATCCATTTATTAATCGATTTTGCACACATGTGCCACAATTAAAGCGCAGCACCTCCGCGCAACAATAAACAACGAGTGCCTCTACAACCCGGTCGAGACGACCTTACGGTGCCCGCCGACTCGTAGTGCGCCTCATCTTAAGCGGTACACCGCAATCACGGGAGATCGGCCTGCGAGAATGAGCAGCCGCTCACTTGAACACCTTCACATCCCGGTGAAGGAACCCGAGCAAGTGCATGTGCTCGAGCGCAAGGATAAGTTGCGCCATGATGGCGCGCACCGACTCTGTATCCAAGTACTCTTTCTTGGTGACCACGCGCATTAGGTCCAGGCCGGCGATGTACTTCATAACGATCAGGTACGCCTCCTGCCAACATGTAAAACGTGAGCGTTAGCCAGGCGAACGTGTGTTATTGCCTATTTTTCTTGGACGACTCGGTTCGGTTCCGCTTGCGAGTTAAAGAAAATGAAGGAACCATGCTATCGCCAGAACCAACTGCTGTATCTTTAGAGTTACCTGAGCCAGAAAACGTCTATATAAATACATACACGTCGGAATGGGAATGTTACTACCTTGTGAAATTGAATAAAAACCTTAGCAAAAACAGACACTGTAAAACAACAGGATAGCTGGCTCAACAAAATTGCTCATTGTAAAAAAAAATATAATACTTTGGTATAAGTCGTTTTCTTTTCACTGTTTCGTTTGTATCAGCTAATTTTTATCTGTTTTGACAGTTTGAAGACAGCTCTATTTTAAGATATATATCCATGCCTCCAATGTTCATTTATATATCTCGACTCAGACAAAAACCGAGCACCCTGTTTGCCACATTACATCATGGCGAAATTTTGTTCATATACGCGAACGTGTACGTTTTCAACGTCATGCTCGATTGTGACAAAATGTTTCAGTGAGTTTATTGCGGTATGAATGTCTATCAATGTTAATATATAAGCGTTTAACCTTTTCTCATATTTCTCACCCTTTAGATATTCTGTGTCAGTATACCTATGCAAAAATATATGTAGCCGAGCTCACACGTGGATTACGACATTTAACACGCTTGTTGTGCCTCCCTGGTCTGCTCATTCATGTCGTGTGTGCGTGCGCTTTGAATGGAATCTGTACAAACTAACCAGTTATCGACTAGTGTGCATGACTCACACAAAAATAAAAACAGCATATGATGAAAAGGATTGCGCAAAACAAGGGAAAGTGTAGGGCAAACTAGAACAACTGAGGCCGCGAATCGATTAGCGTACGACATGGTCTTAATTTCCGCATCCCCCGTGTACAAAAAATAGAGTTTAGGTAGTGATTCTGCTGAACTAGTTGCAAATTACTTCTCATATGAGTACGTCTGATATAGTTGACTATATGGTGCACCTATTTCCGTGTTAGCGAAAGGGCGTGCATCTATTCTGACAATGTGTTGATCCATTGATAAGTATTACATGCGTGTGCTGAGGTACTTGCCATCACTTTTCATTTGCAAATGAGCTTAACGATAAGATTTCTACAATTCGTTTGCTAGCAATCTAGTAGAGAGCCATATGTGGGCTCCTGAACTGACCTTGACGCAGAAGCAGCAGTAGTACTTGACGAGAAACGGGTTTCTGATGAACGCCGCGACAACCTTGACCACGGCGGCCTGCTTCTGGCGGCTGAACCTATCCACGTTCACGAGCTTCACCGTGGCTACGAAGTTGGCAGGGCTGTAGTTGGCCGGATACACGGCTCTGTGGTAAAGGAGATTGGTTCTCAATCATTCATGGATTCAAACAGCATAAGGTTAATGTATACATTGTTTCTTATATCATTGGTATATGCTGTCAAGAAGAGAAGACTGACGGCTGATGCTACCATATTTATTTATTTATTTATTTATTTATAAATACTGCGATCCTTCAGCTGAAAGATCATGGCAGGGTGGGAAAAAAATGTTCGAGAATCGGTACATACAAAAAAATAATGAAAACACAATAAATCGTACGATTTGAATATACAAGACGAAGGTTCACAAACGCTTATTTCAACAAATTTTTCGAGTAACATAACACATAATAACGTAACACGTAGAATACGGGTTATAGACTAACACAATAATTACAATAAAACAAATAATACAATGCAATGTGTAGTGATGGTTTAGGCGATGGTGTTTTCAAACAATGACAGTTTCTTCTGTAAAACGACATCATTTGTCAGGCTATTCCAGTCATTAATAGTTCTAGGGAAGAACGAATACTTGTGGCAGTTAATCCGTGAAGGTAAAGGAGTTATCGTTTTACTATGTCGCTTGCGAGTTGCGTAACCGGAAGAATACCGAAGAATGCCTGCATTGTCAACATTTAAATGACCATTTATTAATTGATAGAAAAACTTAAGCCGGCAAGTGCGGTTTCTGTCCACAACGGGTTGCAGACCGCTTTTTACCAATAATTCAGATACGGATGTTCTACCGTAGGAGTTATAAATAAAACGTAAGCCCTTGTTCTGCACTTTTTCTAATTGATTAATATTACGTTTAGTGAATGGATCCCATAATATTACAGCATATTCCAACATTGGACGAATGAGTGTTTTATATGCCAACATGCGTACAGACGGGGTAGAATATTTTAAGGATCGCTTTAGAAAAAAAAGTTTCCGTAGACATTTACCTGTAGTTATATCGACGTGTTTGTTCCAGTTTAGATCATTAGTTATCCATACTCCAAGGTACTTGTATTCTGCAACTTCTGTAAGATTGACGCTATTTGTGCCGTACTGATAACATAAAGGATTTTTCTTTAGTGTTATTTTCATATAAACAGTTTTGTTGTAATTAATTGACGATTGCCATTCCTGGCACCAAGAGACGACCTTGTTAAATTGATTATTGAGCCTTATCTGATCTCCAGCAGTTGATACCTTCGTGTATAATACACAATCATCAGCATAAAGCTTTACACTTACAGAAAGGCCATTCAATATATCATTTATATATAATAGAAAAAAAAACTAAAATAAAAAACTAAAATAAAAAAAATATTGTATAAGATTGCATCGCACGTATTCTTGACCTAACTGTGTTGTACTGTCTACACAAATGATTCATTTCGCTTGTTGCAGGTGAAATTTTGAGGTTCTCAGCTGTGCGAGAACGCTGACATGTGATGCGCGGTACTATCTGTTACACGTAAGTCAGCAGAACAAATTATCTGATGCTACATGCATAACAGCATGTCGTGTATATACTCTTTAAGTGTCCCTAGACCACACGCCTCGAAATTCGGTCAACAAAAAAAAAAGCTGCCGACACTTCAGGCGCCAAAAAAGCGAACGCGAATTCAAGTGAACATCTTTAACGCCGCATTTGTGAGAACGTCTTACTGCCATTTTCACAGCAGCAATGGCAGTGTTATTTGAGCGTAAGTCCAAGAAGGCGCCAAAGTTTGGTTACGTAGAAACTTTGGTGGTATGATTATGTCTCATACGAATGCCGGGACGATACAAATTTTTCTTTGGTTCCACCCACGACCAGTTGGCATGCAATGTAAAGGAGTAAGCTTCTTGTGAACCCGTGATGTTTCATGCGAACGTATGCTACCACAATGGTAGGGAGGGGTGTTGTCCGCGCTTTCCCAGAAGACACGTCAAGCACGTACCGGCGTGAAACGAATGCAAGCGCGATCGTTCACACCGTGCTGCTCATTTCTGATATTCACAGTGTAAGAAGAATACTTTTCTTACACCGAAACTATTTTCTATATACATATACTTCTTTTACACAGTAGTCAAAATAAACCTCCAGTAGTGCGTTCATCAAAGCCTCGAAGATTGTGCACGCGAATCTTGGAGGCTCATTTTTAAAGGCGTCAGCGCTTGATGCTGTAATTTTACAGTGTTAGCGCGTGCCTGCCAGGTCGATGCAAACCACGTCCTCGTTCATCAGACATTCTATGAAATATTGAAAGAAGACCGAAAAATAAACGAGGATGGTCTTGATGATAGAACTGCATCTGGAAAACTACTTGCCCGAAAAACATGCCTAACACCAAGAAAATGATATTAACAGAGTTATAAAAGTTTCTGACCAGGATTTATCGCAGCAAAATGCTCCTTATGTCACTTTTGCCGCCGTAATTTAGTGTGTTGTAAAACAACGTATGATTTGAAAGTGGCTACTACTTCTCCAAGATCCTCGACCCCTAGTTGATTAATTACACGTTCACACATGGGTCGACTATTTAGTAGTGCAGGTTTGATATTTGACGTCGTCTAACCTTCACTGTAAATCATTGAGAACCCGACATAGCATTAGGCATTATTGTAAACTTGGTGAGTTGGTGCAGATTCATTGCGGCTAACCGGGACATAGAGTAGAATGGGGCTAACCCAGACAGAGAGTAGAAAGTGAAACGCAAGAACATATATAACATACGATTAGAACGTCTGATGACGGAGCCAACCATATTATTCGACCAAAAATATACCCTATGCATCAAAACATCGCCAACGGAGAAAAAAAACGAAAAATAATAATCACACAAATTTTAAATTAACTGAGATACCAAACACTTGTGGGTTCTTTTGTGACCCGTTATCTTTGTTACGTTTCAATTGATGTGCTTAATTTTTTAATTTTGGCAGCCTTTCATTTCCCTGACAAGGCGTTGATGCGGCGTGTATACTTCTTAGTCGAATGAAAAGACGAGCTCCGTCACGAAGTATTCTATTCGTATGGTTTATGTGTTCCTGTGATTCAACAAAAATTGTGCTGAAAGTCAGTGCCGTGCTCAGCCCATTTCTACTCTATCTCTGGGTTTTCGCTCTTTTTGCCCCAATGAATTATTCAGAGCTATTAATGGCATTGCTCCTGCTTTTTCTGATTATTCGAATTTCGGATGATGCGAATATTCTTTGTGATGCTACGAGATTTGTATTGCTGAGGTTTTGCTGCATTTTGTTTTCATATTTCGCTTGATGTACAATACACTTAGATACAGCAGCTAACGCAAAGCTTTAGCGGCAATCCCGAACGTGATTAAGTTTCAGCAGTGGTAAAATGAAATCAAAAAGCCTGATGTATTTCAGCATGAAATGCATAACAAACATATAGGGTATTTAACATTAGTATGAAGCCTTTAACTGTGCTGTGTGTAATGAGTATTTCTACGAAATGTTAAAGAAATCTTTTAATTCAATCAATAACCACCGCTTCCATTGGTATTAAGTCTACTGACTTCAAGGTTACCACCTCGGCACCCTAGATTCAATCTCGCAAAAGTGCGGAAATTCCCATGCTGCCCCTCCGTGGTGGTCTAGTGGCGAAGGTACTCGGCTGCTGACCCGCAGGTAACGGGATCGAATCCCGGCTGTGGTGGCTGCATTTCCGAATGAGGGGGAAATGCTGTAGACCCGTGTGCTCAGATTTAGGTGGACGTTAAAGAACCCCAGGTGGTGGAAATTTCTTGATCCCTCCACTACGGCGTATCTCATAATCATATGGTGGTTTTGGGACGTTAAGCCCCACATAGCAATCAATAAATCAATCAATTTACCTGCAGATTGATTTCAGTGCCGCCTTTGGGGTCTACTTAAAAAAACAGTGTTGGTGTGCTTGGACGCACTGTTCAAGGCGTCCAATCAGAGGAGAAGAAGCCGACTGTGTTACAAGCAGACGTACCCAAAGCGGCCTGCGCCGAGCATCTTCAGGTTTTGGAAGTCGCGTATCCGTGGCATAAACATGGCGAATGGAAGCGGTTGAGGTGGATTGATCTGCAAAGTGTAGAATACGCGCAAAAATAATCAAATGAAATGCTGAGAAAGTACCACATAATATATAGCGATGACCAATTATTTACTCTGTGATGCCGTGTTGCACCTCGGGCAAGTTACAATGAACAGACGCATCCTACTAAACTGTCATCTCGTCTATTTGTTTAACGTATACCTGTGTTGCCCTTGATGCTTTTATGGCAGTTCATGTTATTTTAAGCGAGTAAATAAATCAAGCAATTACCATACCACGCAGGCAATGCAAAATGCTCACTTATTCGTGCTCTTTCAGTTTCTCCAGTCCTTGTAATGGAAGTAAGTTAATTATTCATAGAGCCCTCGCATTAAAACATTAGAGGGAATAGGCATTGTACATGAGTAAACGACAGATCCGAACAATTTTAAATGCATTCAGGTTGCGTACCGCTTTTGTTCCAGGGTCCGTAACAAGTTTTTTCTTGTGGTTACATTTTTCTCTCCATCATCGTCAGTGGCTCACATGTCTCCCTGCCTTCTTTATCGCCAGTTTTGGCTCTTGTGATGAGTGATAATAGTAAACGTGAAGCAAGTAGTATCTGTAATGTTTCTCCAGATCATTTATTATGCCAACCAAGCATTTGAAATTAAACTATATTCTTAGATTATAAAGGCATATTAACCCGTTAAAAGGTTTGCCCCACGCTTTTAAGGCAAACGCAAGAAGGGCCTCAGCAGACGATGGCCCAGGAAATGTGGCGCGCGCTTCAGAGTGCACACCCACTTGAAAGGACCCAGCATTACTTCGTCGCCATAACCGTCCAGATAATGCGTCCATGTGTGCTGCTACGTAGGCGCTCGCATTGTCATAGAGACGCACACTTCAGCAATGTGTGCAGCTAGGGCACTCACATTGCCTTGCAGGCGCGCTGTAGGTACTTCGCTCAAGTCCGCACATCTTCACAAAAAGACGTACAAAGACAAGTGTGCTCACACAAAGTGTTCAAAGAACGTATTTAATTACCAAACAAATGATTGCATTTTCCTGTTCAGTCTGATTTGTCTTACGCGTGTGCAGCGAGCCTTTTGCCTTCGTGTATAAAAGGCCGACCACCTTACTTTTTTCGTTCAAGGCATAGAGTCTGTCTTGTTGATCAGACACAAAGAGGGATGTAATATTCTTTGAAATCTGCTACTGCTGTGCTGAACGAGTACAATTGGCTTTATTTATTTCACAAGAACTGGTGAGTTTAGTATTTATATTACCGAATGACTCAATCGGTCTATTTGTGCTTGTGGTTTATCTTATTTTGCTCTACGCAGCGATTCTTTCTAATAAGTACTCTGCGGTGTTTCCTCGCCGAATCCTTTTTTAGATCCCGCGAAACATCAGTCAGTATTTTCGATCAGAACAAATACAAAACGCCTACCCGTTGAAGCTTGTAAACGATTGCGCCACCGATGGCCATCCAGTCTGAGACGGGTACTTCGGCAATCCTCTCCACGGATGACGCAACCTCGGCCACGATGATAATCAGCTTGCGTACGCTGCTGCCGAGTTCTTTCGCAACTTCCGTACTTTTCTTTATGCGCTGCGTGAGAAGCGTTGTCGAGGATCGAGAGTTTTTGTCAGCCAAATCTGATGCACGTGTACTGTGCCTAGCAAATAAATAAACAAAGACTGCCAAACGATGGCACTGTGCATTGCATGCTAACTATGACGTGTCGGTCTCCATGAACTGATACACGCTAATATCTGTTCTTTTTCCTATACTCTCAAGCCCTACAGAACTCAGTTGTCAAGTACTGTAGGAATAATTGGTAGTGTTTTACATGGAAAACCATGATAACTTTACGAGGCATGCAGTCGTGGCGACACGCCTATTTTGACCACTAATATTGATTGAACATGCACCTAAATTTATCCACACGAATGCTCTTTGACACAATGGCCCAATTTGAATGAGCCAACCTCTGTAGGTAATCGTACCCGCTCGCTCATGCTCGGTTATGATTAAAATAACTAAGGAGCAATAAAATAGCTGTACGCCCACTACGTAGAATCAAAATTATCTTTTGGTGGGAATTTGCCAACATTAAAATCATATGAAACGTGTGAAATAGAGATGAAAACTATAGACTGGCGTTTCTCTCGAATAGTTCTTAAAGCTGATTGATTGATTGATATGTGGGGTTTAACGTCCCAAAACCACTATATGATTATGAGAGACGCCGTAGTGGAGGGCTCCGGAAATTTAGACCACCTGGGGTTCTTTAACGTGCACCCAAATCTGAGCACACGGGCCTACAACATTTCCGCCTCCATCGGAAATGCAGCCGCCGCTCTTAAAGCTTTATAGCACAAACGATGAATACACGAAGTTGGCAGACATGCATACAATCCTAATGGCAGACATAACGGCAAAACCCGCCAGCTAAGACAAGGCGTACTTCCCGTACAAAAGCATTGAAAATCCCCTATAACTTGTGCTCGTGGACCAAATAAAACGTACTGTTTCAAGCGTGGTTTACTCTGACCCCGTCTCTAAAAAATTGGTGCAGCTGTGCAATAAAAGGGGGGAAACTGGAGAAACAGCGCAGCTGTAGCCTTGTCTTCCTTGTCATCCTCAATTCGTTTACCCATTCTTTGCTATCATCATCATCGTAAAAACGACTATGTGCACTGCAGGACCAAAGCCTCTCTCAAGTTCTGCCAGTCAACTCGGTCCTGTGCTTGATGCTGCCAATTTACACCGGCAAACCCCTTATTCTCATCTGTCCGCCTAACTTTCTGTCTCCCCCTAATCCGATCCGATTGCCTTCTCTGGGAGTGCAGTCAGTTGCCCTAAATGACAAGCGGTTATCCAGCTTACGCGCTACATGCCCGACCCATCTGTATTTCTTCTTGATTTGAATTATGATGTCTTAAACTCCAAGTATATTCGCTAACAGATATAATAGCTAACAGATTTAAGACAACATTACAATTCAATCAAGCAACAGAAGAAGCACAATTTCTAACAGGCTACTCAACAATCGACCACATTCATACTATCAACCAGGCAATGGAAAAATGCTCAGAATACAACGAACCACTATACTTAGTCTTTATATATAACGAGAACCTGTTTGATTATGTAAAAATATCAGCAGTCACGCAGACGCTGCGGTATCAGGGCATCGTACAAGGGATCAACTGCCACCATAGTGCTCCATGAAAAAGCAACAAAATACCAATCAAGAACGGTGTAAGGCAGGGAGATAAAATCTCGCCAATGCTGTTTACCGCGTGTTTTCAAAGGTTTTCGCAGGCCTAGAGGGAAAAGAGTGAAGAATAGGAGTTAATGAAGTTGTTAACCTGCGCTTTACCGATGACATTGCATTGCTGAGACTCAGGGGACAAATTGCAACTCATGATTATGGAGTTAGACAAGGAGAGCAGAAAAGTAGGTCGTAAAGTTATTCTCCAGAAAACGAAAGTAAGGTACAACAACCTTTAAAAGTTTTAAAGTTTTAAAAGTTTTTAAAGTTTTAAAAGTTAAAGTTTTTGAAGTTTTAAAAGACTATGTGTACTTAGAACAGGTAACTTTGCAGCCGAACCAGGAGAGAGAAGAAAATAAAGGAATAAGAATGGGGTGAAGCACATCTGGCAAGCACTCTGAAATCATGACAGGTAGATAGCCACTGTCACTCAAGAGAAAGGTATATAACAGCTGCATCTTGCCGGTGTTTAGCTATGGAGCAGAAACCTGTAGACTTAAAAGAAAGGTTAGGCTTAATTTGAGGATGACGCAGCGAGTGATGGAAAGGAAAATGATAGGTGTAATCTAAATAGACGAGAAGAGAGAAGTGTTGAGTTGGAAACAAACCGGGGTTGAGGATATCATAGTTGAAATCAAGAAGAGGAAATGAACATGAGCTGGGCATGTAGCGCGTAGGCAGGATAACCGCTGGTCTATGAGGGTAACTAACTGGATTCCCAGAGAAGGCAAGCAGGTTAGTTGAAGACAGGAGGTTACGTGGGTAGATAAGATTAAGAAGTTGGAGGGTATAAATTTACAGCAGCTAGCACAGGACCGAGTTAATTAGCGGAAAATGGAAGAGGCCTTTCTTCTGCAGCAGACGTAGTCAGAATGATGATGCTGCTGCTGTTGATGATGATGGTGATGATGATGATTATCCCTATGTATGTACGGGCAAGATTCAACTGTTATATACTTTCCTCTTGATGCACAGTGGCAATCTACATGTCATGATTTGAGAGTGCTTGCCAAATGTATATTATATTATTTGTGGGGTTTAACGTCCCAAAACCACCATATGATTATGAGAGACGCCGTAGTGGAGGGCTCCGGAAATTTCGACCACCTGGGGTTCTTTAACGTGCGCCCAATGCCAAATGTATACCACCCCATTTTTATTCTTCTAGTCACTTCAATCTCGTGGTTTGGCCCCACAGTTATTACCCGTCGTAAGTAGACGTAGTCTTTTACAACATCAAGTGCACTATTACCCATCTCAAAACACTGTTGTCTTCCAAGGCTGTATATTGCATTCGTCTTATGCAGAATAAACTTAAGACCTACTTTTCTGCTCTGCTTGTCTAATTAGGTAATCATGAGTTCCAATTCATCCCCTGAGTTACTCAGGAATGCAATGTCATCGGCGAAGCGCAGGTTGTAAAGTTTTTCTTCATTATCTCTTATCCCTACCTCCCTATAGTATACCGTAAAAGACCATGCTCTGCATTACCCTTCTTTATCCTCATTTTTCTGCTCTCACACTCAGTTATTTTCGTCACCCTGCTATACTTCAAAATATATGACTATGTATTCGATTACCCTCTCCTTCTATCTCCTCACCCTTAGTTTTGTTACAACTCCCTCACTATACCACACTATCCATGTCTACGCACTGCTTTAACCTCTCCCCTCCTTTCTCTCCTTACATTACCTTGCTGGTGTACTATATATTGCTTTGTTATGCATTGCTTATCTCTATTTTTGTTTCAAACTCTATTTCCCTTTCTGTCTCTCTGACTCTATTATTTTCTTCTTTTATCGCCCAAAACATACGCAATCGCCTCGTTCTATCAATGATCTGTGCGGCACCACTGTCCCAAGTGATTGCGAGGCGACAAGCGTTGTTATTGAACTCTGTACGGACAAATGAAACACATCCGCGTCTAAAACCATGCTAACAAACCACCGACAAATGTCAAGAGCTTTACCGTGGACTGTTGGCCTTAAGCATTTCATAATTTGAAACTGCAGTGAAGACATGACTGTTTTCACACTTAACACCCATCCTTGAAAGTGTGCCTATTTTGAAAAACCTCTTCGCGTCCGAAAGAAAAGATTAACGTGTCGAAACGACAAAAGAATTAGCTCAGTTTGTGCTTTTCTAAATGAAACGGTACCATTATTTTCAGGAAATGGGATTTCTTTTTATATTTTTAATTGTGCACAGTGATACCTGATACGTGGTGTCAGAGTCGGTATTGAAATGAAAGGCGAGGCACAGAAGGAGGAAGAATAAACTCTATTGCAAAAAATGTGGCCAAGTGGGGCCGTCTAGTTTGAAAAACCCAACAGTGAATAAAGGCGAATTCGGTTAAGTCCTATCACCATTTCTTTTGATGGCGAGCATAATCGTCATTGATGATCGTGTTAGAAAATCTAATGACGACTGTGCTCGTCAACAGTCCTGAAAAGGTCAATATCGTGCTTGCCGCACTAGGCATTTTCGCGATGATAAATGCTGCTACTGCAGTTGACTGAACAAACCAAAATAGAGAGCAAGCTTTGCTTAGACAAGCAAAACAAAAAGAAACTACATGTAAGGTATGACACGAGAGTGAAGAAAGCAGAGGTCAATTATGGCGAATTGCATCGCTTCTCACTGCAACATCGCAAAAGGTAAGGGTGCTCAACAAGTAACTACAGAAATCGAACTGCTGTTGTGTTCCTGAAATATAAATTACTCTTTTACAAAAATATGCACTTCTAAGCCCACGTTGCCAAACTAGAGAGCGTATGCTATTTGAATTCCTAGTCAATTATTCACATCTAGCAAAGTTTTAACTACATTCGAAACTGTCGGGCTTGCGCAATAATATTTCTCTGTTATCTTCTACATATTTAGATGAATGAACCGATATAGGCAATATTGAAGTACTGCACAGGTCGCAAAACAGGCAGCTAATATTATAGTTCACTAGGCACGTCGGCGGAGCAAGGCATGGCTTACCATGGTATGGAGACCGACCAAATTCTCGACCATATCGCGGATGTCCCTGTACGTGATGACCTGCCTGTTGAGCCTTAGCTGACACTCTTGCGCGTGGAGAACTACCTCATCCCGGCAGAAATGCAACAGTGGCTCGTGCATCAGTGACACCTTGCTCTCGCGCTTGATGAAGAAGTCCAGCAGCAGCGAGGCTGTCTTTGGAATCTGAAAAACAGGCAGATGCATACTTCAATGTGAGGGCATTAACCTTCCCTGTGTGGCTTTTTTGACGTGATCACACGCTCGACCATACCTAGCGTTGTGCATATTCGTCACGTCATGCGTATCAACACTTTTGCTGTACTTTATCTAATATGCATGTGCAAAAGAAAAAATTTCAACCTTATCCAACAATCTGATCATACTTTTGGTGCTTTCTCAGAGTAGGTTCAGCTTTCTTCCGCAACTTTTCTTGCCTTGAAAGTACTTGCGATATTCTGTTTCGTTTTTTTTTTGTTCTATTGCGTCGCTGTCTTAAGTTCCAGTTGCTTCTTTGCCCCACGTACCTGTTCTCGCTCCTCCAAGCACGAGCCGCTACTGGCTTGATGTCAATGCTTTATAAAAAGCAGGCCACTCAAAAACCGTCGAGGACCTCAGGTTATTCAGAAAAGAGATAAACCACAGAATCTAAATCGGCTGATTTTCTGAAGTTTTTAAAACTCACACTATTATTCGTTCATTGCGGCGCCTACTATCGCAGTTACATCTTGATCATCTCTTGTCGGACTCAAACGACAATTCCGGTAGGAAGTGCATGCGGTATTACTTCTTTTTACTGGCAAAAGTCATGTGAACTCTCCCTACTCCTTCTCTAAAAAAGGCGTGTGCCTCCAGTACTTAGACTCATTGCCCTTAAACAACATGCACTACAATTTTTAAGGTGTTGTGTTTGAGCAGATATTCGGATGCAATGTAATACCTCTAGACAGGATTAATAAGCGAACTGTGCAACAGCTGCCCAACTTAGCAACTCCCCTCCCCCTTATTACTCTCCCCGCCCATATTTATTCTACAATCAAGTTTGCATTCTGTAGTACTACTTGACAAGAGTTCAAGGTAGTAGCTAACTCTCATATGGCAACGCGTAGTAAAAGAAAAGCTCCACCAATCTGATGACTGTTTCCGAAGCTCTGATGAACTAAAAACACCTAGGCTTTGTTGTAGACGTGAATATACTATTATGCCGCTATCCCAAACTTTGTTTCACCACTTTGGGGTTCAGCACTACCAAAGCTACAGGGTTTCAGGACGCCACTTACTTTAGCTGGTGGAACATAGTCTTCCTTCGGCAGAAACAAAAAAAGAGAGAAAAGGATCGTTGCAGCGGGATGTGCGAAGGAAAGTGTCGACGAAGAAACATATATACGAGAGCCATGAACAGCGTTACAGAGAAGCAGCCTCAAAGTGAAGTTATTCGCCGGCATGATATTCTATCTTCAACGGAGCGATAAATTCACGTTTGTTCAATTGTCCGGTGTAGTTGCTTGTTTAATAGCTTAACTACATTTTAAGTTAATAAAATAGCCATAATAAGTACAATTCGGTGAGTGGACGCCGTGAATACGGTGAACAGACGACACGACATGAATGAATACATGTGCAGGGGCTAAGCGCCCTTCCTATTCACCGAGGGGCCTGCAGCTTCCACAGTGCTGAAGGGAACGTCTGAAACAGATTATAGTGAGCACATAGCAATTTTCTCATCATGAAATCAAACTGAACTTCTCTACAACGTGCAGTCGCTTGTACTCACGACCTTCATTCATTTATTTCATGAAGTAGAGAGGTTGAGTGTATCAAGCTAAAGAGCATCGCTTAAAAGTGAAATTTCTTACCCTGGGGTTAAGCGACACGAGCACCTTCGCCGAATTTTTCCTCCTGTTGATATCTAGGAATGTCAAGAAAATTATACGTAGGGGCTACTAACACAATCTTCAAACTTTGCTGTGAAGAAAAAGCAGCAAGCCCTCTTTTTAGCACCTAGTGACTTTGTGTGAAGCGTACCTTAAGTACAAGTGATTGTGCAACCGTCCCGAAAACATCAAGAGCTATCTTTCGCACCGGACTTAATTCTGCCAGACACGCGTTCCATAGTACGTGGGCAGTATTTGTTACTGAGCGCGATTGGTTCTTCGATTTCATTAGATGGCCCCCAATTTGTATTGAAGGTGACCTGTTGGGCTTCGAGACTTGTGTATCCGGAACAGAGCTAGGGCAGCGGGGTCTCCCACTTTTTCCAGCTTCCAATTCGGCTTCTGGAGTTTTTAGGAAAAAGTATGGGTTGGCCATCGTCAAAAAGCGTTTCTCTTTGATGTTTCCTGCTTACATTCTGAGCGATCTGGTTTAAATTTGTCTGTGTTAATATTGTGGCATCTGACTAGGTTTGGGAGGGTAATGATTTCGAGTTTCCATCTAACCCCTCAAGCTTTACAAATGCTTTAGGGTAGCTTAATAATTAGGCATCTTAAATGATCTCTTGCGCACTTTCTTCACCCGTTTTACACTGTGCCCGTATGAGGGCATGCATACAAGGATACCGGGATGCATACCAGAATGGGATATTCAAGTTTTTATATCACCTTCAATTTCTTTACTTTCTGTTTATTAAAACGTCTAGATATTAAAAGTATGCCTTTTTTTCTGGTGGAGAAATGCGGTAGGAGGACGGAGTTCGGCTAAGAAGAGCCTTTAAAAGTTCCCATGAAACTTTAAAGCAGGTGTTCTACTTATCAGCAATCGAACCAATAATCTTACGACGTTGGTAACACATGTATAGTGTCCATTCAATAAATCAGTTCATTGATAATAATGATGATTCACAAAAAAAGAAAATAAAAGAAGCGCTCAAACATCATACCTGCAGTTATCACACTTGTGAATTAAGAGGATTATAACTAAACTGAGCTGTCATTTTAAGCAACCTACAATATCTTTACGTCGTATACTGCCGAAAATATTATAGCCGCTCCGATTATGAACCATCTCAATTATCACCACGAGGCCGTTTTGCATGCCGTTTGAGAAAGGTCATCTTCATACACAAAGGTGCCACCAGAATAGGTTGCGGAAAATTAGCTTCGTGCACGGCACCAATGGCACCGCGCTATTAAGAGCGTCCTCAAAAAAATTTGGTATGGCCACGCAAGAGCAGACAAGAGTGTACCAAGCGGGCCACCGGTTGATGAACTGGGGTAATCTCCTCTCGCCTGGCCACCTTGAAAGAGGGCGTGTGCGCCGTGCGGTAGCCTAAGATAAAGAGTCCCTTGCTTGATAGCAGTGTAACGTGGTCATGTCCATTACGAGAGCGCATTCTAGAGCAAAGAGCAAGCAGCTCCTGCCGTATTTGTGCGCAGTGTACGCAACGTTTCCTGCACTCGAGATGCACGGCTTAGACAACAGTCGTCTTTAAAGATTATAGTCATTCTTGAGGACCTTCGTCGAAAAAATTTTGGTCTTTCGGTCTGTCTGTACATTTGTCTGTTTGTCAGCCCTAACGATATCCCAAACTGGCACCAAACGGCCAACGGCATCCGCAGCGTCCGCCGAAATTGCCCAAGGTTAACCGTTCATCGTTGTGCGATTGTCAATTAAAAACAATTATTGAGCATATCTGAGGCGCCATAACAACACGTCGATGTTATGTACGTCTCCCTTTATACTTGAAGAGGCACACACAAGTAACTCTAACGACTGTAGTGTTTATCGCGCTGTGCCACTGTGCTGGCAGTGCAACACAATGCTCGAAAAGTTAAGTATTGGCAACGCTTTGCTACGACGAAATGGTGGTGGTACCTGCCCGTCGCTTTGCGTTCAACACCTTATAACCTCCGAGACAGGCACGAATCTTTCTCCGCGGACACGCATGCCTTTGTTTTCCAAGATAACCGCCAGATGGCGCTCGCGTCTAACGTGCCTCAGTGCACTCGTTCACCTCCACTACACGCTCGAGGCACTCTATCGCAGCGCCTCCAGAATACCATTCACCAGTTTTCTTGCGCAGAACATCAAATAAACGTTTCGTTCACTCTCTCTAGACACAAGACTATCGTTCTTGGACGATATTTGCAGTGTAACATGCACATTCAGGGCCAATTTTTTTAGTGCAAAAACCTTCTTTAAAGGTTTTTAACAGTCTTTGTACATCCGGATAAAACGTTCGTGTTAACTGACGCAACGTAGTGGAATTTAAAGTAGTGAAAGTATGATTTGTGTGAGCACTGATAAGCTACATTGGGGTAATGATCTTCAACGCAGTGATGAACAGATGTATACTCTTCATGACGACGTATAATGAAAACGTAAAACGTTTGCTGTTGAGCGATAAGTTAGTGCCACTACGACAATGAATACAAATTGCCCCGCCGTGGTTGTCTAGTTGCTAAGGTACTCGGCTGCTAGCCCACAGGTCACTGGGATTGAATTCCCGGCTGCGGCAGCAGCATTTCCAATGGAGGCGGAAATTTTGTAGGCCCGTGTGCTCAGATTTGTGTGCACGTTCAAGAACCCCTGGTGATCGCAATTTCTGGTGTGCGTCCACTACGGTGCCTCTCATAATCATAAGGTGGTTTTTGGACGTTAAACCCCACATATCAATCATTCTATCAACAATGGATACAATTACATCATGACATGAAATGTACCTGCAGCAGGAATAGCGGTGGCCGGCTGGGCAGCGGCCGGCTGGGCAGCGGACGGCGAGGCAGCTGACGGCGGGGCAGTGGCCGGTGGGGCAGCGGCCGGTGGGGGAGCGGCTGCCATCTCACTCGGTCTGCTGGTCCTCGGGCAGTTAAGAAGGGGCGAATGCAGGTACTATGCTGGGGACGGCGCAGAATACTGGAAACGGCACGCACTCTGGCCAGACTACAGCAAAGGCACGGGGTTTTCAGAAGTGAAACTGCAGCGACGTGTAGGCTCGAGTGCGCGAGACTGATTCTGTCTTCTTCTTCTTCTTCTACATCGAGTGCATGTGCAAGCATGCCACGTGCAGACACTTGTTTCTTGAAAATTTTCATGAATATCACTAAAAACGGCATTATTCAACCACGAAAAATCGGGAAAAAATTTGGTGGCTATTACAATAACAAAAGCTAACTGAAGATAAAAAAGTTGACGGAGGCGAAGAGAAATACAGCGCATTCATTCTTTATTTATATTTTAACAATTCACTTCGTTGTTTACTCGTTGCTGAAAATTTATATTGAATAAACGTCTCATCAGTGATTTTATAGTCATTAAACGTAATGTAAAGAAAATAGAGTCCAGGGCAAGATCGTGATTCTTTCATGACTCTAAACGATGAGGAGGACGCTGCTAGGAATATTGGCACCTATCCACTCAGGGGAAAAGGCCGAGAGTCAGGCAGATCATGCGTACTGAATTTATTTTTTATATCAAGTAAGATATAAAGATATTTAGGGATTAACTTTTTATTGTAACGGTAATGATGATATTGAAGTTTTACATTGCACAATATTGTGTAACCTCCCAGTGACCCAAGCCTTTTGACTAGGAAGGTTGAATAAAAATTGTTAGCAGTTTTTACACGTACCAAATCTATTGGAGTAGCATATAAACGTTTCGACAATTTTGAAAATATTCCTGTCTGAGTGTCTCAACGCCGAGCCCCTAAACGATAGCAGAACAGCCGATGTAACTGGTAGACCACAATTCCGTAATATAATTTTGATATTTCGTTTTCTATGTAAGAAAAAGCGGTGACAGCTCAAGAAGTAGTGTTCGATAGTTTCAAGTTTGTTGCAATGGGAGCAAAAAAAAAGGAGGAATTCCAAACCCGCCCTGTACATGTAAAAATTAATATTTTGAATTCTACAACGCATTCTGGTTATTACAAATTCAGCCCATCTCGCTACACCCCAATTCCTGCTCCAAGAAAACTGTAGGTGCAGAAAGTGCGGTGATGAATCGAGACTTGGAGTAAGCACAGAAAATGCATACTTTTTTCGCCTTGTCGCAGCAACAAACGCCATCACTGGAACGTGAGAGAGAACTGGACCTGTCGGAGAAGCTTTCGCCATAGAGTCCTAAACTTCATTCAGTACAATTCCTTTGTGTTCTTGCACCCTAAATAATCCCACGTTCCGCAGATTATGAGAAACACGTATTCATAATATTCCATTCACAATATTCTTAGAATATCTAAATATGTTGAAGCAGTTAGTGATGAACACAATGACAAGGAATCTGTAAATATAGCCACAAAAGTTATTTTTGAAAGGAGTTCTACATAGGGCTAATATAACAGCTAATAACTCGGCAAAAAATATTTGGGTGTAAGCAGGAAGCCAAACAGAAAACGACCAGTCTAGTTGTGCGGACAAAATTTTCACCCCGGCCTTTTTTCCCCACTATGAAACAATAGTTGCTAACACAACCGTGGAGGATTTTATTTAGGTGCTCCTGAAAAATGCCATTCAGACAATAACTAGGTAGCGATTTCGCATTGTTATGAAATATATCGTCATATGATATGGCTAATTCACTCAACCTGTCACTCAAAGTCACTATATCATGAAACTTTATCTCTGATAGGTCCAATAGCTGCTGAGTAAATTTTACCTGCGGGGGGCAAAGTGAGTTCATGTTGCATTAAAAAACAGAGCTTGATCACTTTAAATATATATTCTTCTCGTCTTATCAGCGATTCATAAACTCTTAAGCATCATTTAAGGGTTAATAATTTGATTCTAACCGGTAAGGAAGGGATTCGTGATTCCTTGTACAGGGTGTTATAGCTAAAATAAACCAAGCAATAAAAATGAAACATGAGTGCTAGGCGTGTCCAGCTTGCACAGTATAGTCTTTCAGCTGTATGTAGCATGTAAGAATACTTTTTGATCCGCCAACCACGGTAATAACAAACATTACGTGATGAACTTTTAAATACTGAGTCTAGAAAAATAGTTCAATACAAGATTTGTAGCTTTTATCAAGAAATGGCAAAACATTCAGGTTACGGTAAGATAACAGCAGTGGAAATTTTTTCGACAGGGTTGCCTAAAGTACATGAAATTCAAAAAAATACCACGTGATTTCCGCCAAACGCGAGCTCTTTGAGTGCCCTCAAATGTAAGTTGAACGAATTAGCTTGGGATTCTCACACACGAAGGCCGCTTGTACAGGCTATCGGGGACTACGATGGACATTAGGTGATGGACTGGATGGTACCATTCAAAAAAAAAGGGGGGGGGGCGAAAAAAAGAAACGTAGACAATCAACTTCAACGAAAAAGCGGCTGCCACGTGCATTACGACACGAGACTCCAGTTACCATTCGGCGCAGCGCAGATGTTTTTCGTTTTCTTTTCAGGCCAACGATAAACATGATGGGGTGGGGGAAAGGTTGACATTCTGATAAAAGAAGAATATCGAAAGCGCGATGGGAATATGTGGTGCGCAGTTTTTATTAGGAAACGCTTCGACGAAGAAAAATCTTAGTCAAGAACGATGCGTTTCAATAATGAACCTGCGAATATGGTACTCGCGCTTGGCCTGAGCGAATGCAAACAGGGGAGAGGCGGCAGTATTATTTCGCAAATAGAACACAAAAATTGGGTAAATAGTTCGACAGTGCGAAATTACAAACGCTCAAGGAGACAGCCACGTTCAAAAAGCAGCGTCAGCGCACAAAAGGTGTGACTGAGTCTCCTTAAAATAGACATTCTTGCTTACATGTCAGCCCATTTCAACGCATGCGTTCGCGACGTGAGTGCTGAGACCGGCGTTTCAAAAAGTAGTGTTTGGCGTGCACTCAAGAGCAGAGGACTTCATTCATACCATGTTTATCTGCCTCAATAGCTGGAAGGAGGATATTTGCAAAGCCGTCTTGACTTCTGCAACTGGATGCTCATATAGGAAGAAGGTAATCCCGGCTTCCTGGAGAGCAATATTAGGTCCGATGAAGCTCACTTCTCACGCAGTGCCCAAGCCAATGTTCACAATGGTCATTACTGGAGCGCTACAGATCCTAACTGGCGGTTGCAGTCACAACTCCAGGAGTATTTTGTGTGGCATTTAGAGCGGCAAGTTTATTGGCGCGGTCTTTTTCAGTGAAACACTCACAGCAGAACGCTACAACGGCGAAATACTAAATGGCCCACTGAGTAACTTCCCCTGAAACCTCCCCCTAGCATAGCTTGGGAATATCTGGTTAAAGCAAGACAGGGCTTCTCGCACAGCTGCACGTGGACTAGAACGTGGCTTGATCGAGGATTTCCCAAGAAATCGATCGCCCGTCTTGAACATGTAGATTGGCCTGCCAGATCCGCAGATTTGACTCCGCTAGATTTCTTTTCATAGAGATATATTAAAGACCACGTCTACATTGAAGTGACGACAACGCCCGCAAGACTGAAGCCTAAATTTTAGATGTGTGCCGCTCTATTACTCCACGGATGCTACGAAACGCGACAAAAAGTGTGCTGACACGATGTATATAGTGCATAGGGGCTGAAAAAGGGCTGTTTGAGCACGCGATATATCCGCCCTTGACGTCTCAATAAAAGCGATTTGGACTTTGCAATTACGCTGATCTGTTTTAAACACCTCGCTTTCCTACTACTAGATAGATAGATAGATAGATAGATAGATAGATAGATAGATAGATAGATAGATAGATAGATAGATAGATAGATAGATAGATAGATAGATAGATAGATAGATAGATAGATAGATAGATAGATAGATACGGTCCAACTGCCCGAAGTTCTCTAAGAAATGCTTATCATTTAAGAGTTGCCGCAAAGTTAAAAAAACAATGGGCGACAGCTGCCCCGGTGAGTGCGCGCAGAGAGGTGCGCGAGCTCACAATCAGTGACAAATGTGGCGTCTTCAATCCCCGCCTCGACTTCATTGAAAGAGAAATGGCGTCGTCCGTAAGTTTTCACACAGCTTAGGTGCAGGCCTGGAAGAGAATTCGATATGTAGTGGTTGGTGATGCGGCAGAAATTTCGCTTGGGTGATGCTCTTTGTTTCATCAATTTAAGCAGGCTTTAAGCTACGTGCTTTAATGGCGTGCGGGGTCTGATCGTGTTTTGTAGGTCAGTGGTGTGCATCTGGTGATACAGTAGGCAAAGACATCCGTAAAAGAGCGTGATGCGCCACAAGTGAGCAACGGGAGCGTGATTCAGTGCGCTACGGGGCCGTTACAGCGATCTGGCTTGCTGACTCTGCACCTGCTACAGACTGGTGTTCATCGAGCTTATTGCATGGATCGTTACGCTGGCCGAAAACACCAGTAAATGTGATCTACAGGTAAGCAATATTTTCCCTTAAGTACAATACTTGCTTCTGTATATGCGTGCATGTCACATGATTAACTGAATTATTTTTCAGACTTGCTACTGTAAGAGATCGTTCATGTCATATTTAATGGAGTGCATTCTTTTCGACAGTATTCCCTCTGTGTTTAGGCGGAAATGTTGTAGGCCCGTGTGCTCAGATTTGGGTGCACGTTAAAGAACCCCAGGTGGTCTAAATTTCCGGAGCCCTCCACTACGGCGTCTCTCATAATCATATAGTGGTTTTGGAACGTTAAACCCCACTTATCAATCAATCAATCAATCAATCAATCCCTCTGTGTTTGACCTTACAAAACACATATTTGGGTACATATTATCAAACATCGGTCATGGATCACTTGTTATCATACCTATTCATGTGAGAACCGATAAACGAAGGAAGTTTAGTCTTTCTTGCTTTCACCCTATTGGCAACTTGAAATTGCTCGATGTGTGTTTGGGTATGTGGGCTCAGTGTGTGAGCTTGTTTGTTGGTGAGTATGCATGTGTGTGAGTGAATTTATTGAGCGCCTTTGAGTGTGGGCGTGTGTTTTATGTGTGCCCGCGTGATTTTAATTGTGGGTCTGTGTGCACATGTGTTGAGCTGTCAGTGCGTGTGTCTATGCGGGTGAGTGAATGAGGGAGTGAGTGAGTGTGTCCTTGTACGTTAGTGCGCGCGTGTTTATGTGTGTGTGTGTGGGCTTGCGTGTATGCGTGCATGACGTGCACGCGTGTTTTGTGTGTTTGTGCGGTTGTGAGTGCATGCGTGTACATCATTGTGCGCGTGTTTTTGTCAGTGTGTGTGCGTGTATATGTGTTCACCGAGACTGGCATCTGGGCACGTTGGTACTCCATGTTTAAGAATGGTAACAGCGCACTGAAAAGGAGGACACAAAAAAGGGCACATGTTCTTTGCGCCATTATAGTGACCTCCTTTTCGGAGCACTATTCCCATTCTTTATGATGGAGTGCATATGTGTGTGTGCGTACGTCAGCGCGCGTGTTTTTGTGGGTGTGCGTGCGTGTGTATGTGTGTGTGTTTGCGTGCGTGTACGTCATTACATGCTTGTTTTTGTTTGTGTGAGTACGTGTGTGTTAGATTCAGTGCACGCGTGTTTTTCAATGTGTGCGTGCGTGTGTGTGCCTGTGTCCTTATACCTCAATGCACGTGTGTCCTTTCTGTGTGTGTTATGTTTGTGTGTGTTTATTTGTGATTACGTCAGTGCGCGTATGTGTTTTTGAGTGTGTGTGCGTGTACGTCAGTGCGCGCATGTTGTGAGTGCGCGCACGTGTGCGCTTGTGTGCGTGTACGACAGTCCGCGCGTGTTTCTGTGTGTATGTGTGTGCGTGTTTGTGTGTGTGTACGTCAGTGCGTGTTTGTTTGTATGTGCGTGTGTGTCTGTGCGTGCACATCAGTGAGCACATGTTTGTGTGTGGGGGACGGGGGGGGAGGTAAATGAGTTAGGGTGGGTGTGGGTGTGAATATGCATTTTTCGCTTTAGTTGACTCCGCGTCTCAGGTTTTCTACCCACACCACATATTCATCCGAGCAGACGAGCCTCCTCAAAAATTCAAACCTTTTGTGTGCGTTGATCTCAAGTTCAAACATTACCACAAATATAAACTGTAGTCATCTTAGTCCCTTAGTTCCACTCATACAGATCACTGTGTACGACATTCGAAATTCGGATTACGTCAATTCACACTCAAGCTTATGCCACAGCAAGAGGTGCATCACGTCAGGAAAATAAAGTATATCATGCTTTTACGCAATACATTGTCATCGGCGTTATACTTTCTCTTCATCGTTCGA
Source organism: Rhipicephalus annulatus (assembly GCA_013436015.1). Classification (NCBI taxonomy): domain Eukaryota; kingdom Metazoa; phylum Arthropoda; class Arachnida; order Ixodida; family Ixodidae; genus Rhipicephalus; species Rhipicephalus annulatus. Next base: position 624,861 of record WOVY01013419.1, read on the forward strand.
TTACGTCGAACTACATCGCTTTCAGAATAGGGCTACTGCGAATGATAAGTTATGCGAAAATTGGTGCGCTGTGGCTTAACTATTATTCAGGTAGCGTAAATTCTAGTAACGTGCCAAGTAGAAGTTCAAAGAAGTACGTGTTCGGTGTGGTTTATATGTCCTCTGATGTTCTTAGTTCCTTGGAGATGTGAATATATTATCTTTTAGTAATATTAACTTTCCTTTTATTCTCGTCCTTTTTAGGGTGAAAATATTGTGTCATTTTGGTTAGAAAAGCTGCATCTACACATGTTATGCATCTGTTAAAGCTGGAGTTTTTCTAGGTACGTAGACAGCACAAATAGTTTTTTGCGATAATCTGCGCTTTGCGTTGACTTTATTTGCAGCGTAAGTTGGAAGGAGAAAGTTGCGACACACATGCCGCACATCGTCTCTCTCTTTCTATTGCTAGTTTAATTAAAAAAAGTGCAAACATATAAAAACCAGACCTAAAAACCCTGTCATTTTCGTTTCCCTTGAAATAAACACAATGAGGGATTGAGAAAAGATGTAGTAAATAAACTAGTCTATAAGGCAGTGTATGCAATAATAAACGTCGGTCTATTGTAGCAATTTGCGTTGTTCTAGTGTCTGTGCTAACTGCAGCTCCAGTACTGTGAACCCTGAGGAAGGGCGTAGGACGGGCACCCTGCTATTATCGTTCGTAGAGTTCCCTCGGCTCCGTCTAAAACCATCGATGACGTCAATGTCTGAGGTAAGCATGTATTGTTCTCCCGGCAAAAGCAGAATTTTGTAAGGGAAGTTAAAAATTCAATGTAAAATATGTGCGCTAACCTTTGCTGCGGTTTATTAAATTCCTGCTTGTTACCGCAGTTAAGATGCGTGTCGCCTGCAGCGAGTTCCGTCAGGTTGTCTCCCTTTTTGAGATGCAGCAATGAAGGCGCCAGTAGGAGGAGCAATCATGCGCTGGGTGACCTGGTGGTGCATTATCTGGTGCAACATTGGCGTCAGCCGCAAGTTTACGCAGCTTCTTTAGCTATTGAATTTAATTATTGTGATTGATTCGTGGTTATTTGTTTTGTCAATTATGCAATTTTGATCAAGTTTTTTTTGCAATCTGACTTTGAACATTTCTAGGTTTGTTTTAGGCCTGAATGAACCCGTTCATAGTGGGCAATAATACATGACATTACATATACGCATGTGCGACACGCCTGACCGATAAACCGCTGCGTATTGAAAGATAGGCATTTCACTCTGTGAAGCAGCGTGGCCAGTGGAGCTAATGGGCGGAAACTCTGTTGTGGTAGTTGACTAAACTTCACGTAAGCACACACTTCTATGGTTGATAGTATTTTTTGCATCGAACCCTATTGTCGCACGGAGTCAGCATGGCTGCTTTTTGCTGGAATTCATCAGCATATTAACCACTCGGTTATAAGGCGTATGGTGAAACTCACCTTTCACATCTTGTTTTCGCAAACTCGGGATCCTAGTACGTACATTGCCCCAAGTTGGCTTTGTATGCCTTTCTCCTGAGCATTTTTATTCTAACAAAATGAAAGCTACAGATACCTGCGTAAAAATTGATCTTCGAGAGCAATGACTTACATACATAAGTGCCTGTGAAGCTCCATCGATAGCTTTGAAAGATAGCCAAGTGTAATAAAAATCAGTGCCACAGTACGCTGCCTAGAAATTTCTTTCTTTTGCTCTGGCGGTACAACATATTTACAATATACCAATTTCTTGGCTTTGTTTATGCATGGGTGTGGCCATGTAGATAAGACACTCGCCTTCTCAACATGGTGATGAAAGTTCGAATTCATAACTGCTAAGAAAACTTTCATTACTTATCTTTTATTCATTGGCTCTGCAGCGTATTTTCTAATTGCTTAGTTTCTTCCGCCACTTTATAATGGGTGCTAAGAGTTTCACTTAATACTTCAAAATATCAGCGATGTCAATTGATTGTGTCTTAAGTAACGGCACTGCTCAGTCGGAGGAGGTCGAGGGAGTTTTCAGTTCTCGCATGGACATAAACGGACGCCGTAAAATTAAGCACGCATTTAATAATGCTTGTATCTTCATCACCACCATCATCAGCCTGACTACGCCCACAGCAAGACAAAGGCCTCTCCCATGTCCCATCAACTCGATCCTGTGCTTCTTGCTGCCACTTGACACCAGCAAACTTTCTAATCTCATCTTCTCGCCTATATTTCTATATCCCCCTCACCCGCTTGCTTGCCTTCTAAAAGAATCGAGCCAGTTAACGTTAATGACCAGTGGTTATCTTGCCTAGGCACTGCATGTCCAACCTATCTTCATTTCTCAGTTCTAATTTCATCTGATATCTTTAACTCTGGTTTGTCGCCTGACGCATTCTGTTCTCTTGGTGTCTGTTATGAAATTAGAATTACGAATGGGTTACTACACAACCAAAACTGGCCTGTAGGCAACAAAATGACATTTAGCAATATACAACTTATTTCACTCTCCTGCCTCTAATATTGTATTTGAAATGCGAGGCATTTTTTGCGCACTGCAGACACTATAAGCGTATACGTCTATCCACGTGTCTGTGTAGCCGTCTTTTATATTGCTTATATACAACATATAACAGCAGCATCTTACCGGTACTTATAAATACGTAGTAGAAACGGGTAGGCTTACAAATAGCGTTCAACTTAAATTGAGGTCGACGCAGTGAGTGGTGGAAAAGAAGGTGTGAGCTCAAGAGACAGGAAGAGAGCAGTGTGGGTAAAGTAATGAATGGGGGCTAAAGGTATTCAAGCTGAAAATAACTAGAAGACATTGACATGCACATGCCACGTAGCAAGTAGGCTGGACAAAGTAAAAAAAATGTTAAAATCGACAGGGTCTGGCCGGATACTGAAAGCTACTATCGTTAGAGCACAGGGTGTTTATTGTAACTGTGCCGTATATATTGATGATGAACTGTGTCTGTGAGTTATATAATGAGTGCTTCCAGCAGGTCGTCTTGTTGAGGAGGACCTTTTTTCGAAACATATCTCGTAGCTGCCTCACTATGTCTATCACTTCAAACTCGGTGAGAGACGTTTATTTGGGTGTCAGAGGCGTGAAGGAACTTCAATGGAACCGTCTTTAGTTTCGGCGAATTCGATCGCGTTAATCTTGCACAGCGTTCTGTTCCAATGCTTGTTGAAGTGCGACCTTGTAATAGGTTTACAATTATGGGGTATTGTCGATGTAGCTGAGAAGTTTTCATCTTTCAAACCGCACTTGGAAGCAGTTTCACTCTTTGATTGGTCGCCACAATCGGTATGTAGAAGTTCGTCTTGATTAACGTTCTGATGCATTGTGAAAAGGCAAGAAGTTGCTGAAAGATCGCATCCTCGTTGAATTGTAGGGGACTGGGTCTACTGCTAAACTAACCAAATTCATCAGGCAGCATCAACTTCGGGTTCCTCCTCTTCAAGTGTTTTTGAACTGCTTTGGTTTGAACTGCTTTGGAGTAGACGAAGCAGCCCGACTCCGGTCTTTGCTTGCTTGCTTGCTTACTTGTACCTCTCTGCTCTGGCTCATACCCACTACGGTGGATGGGTCATTAAACCGGTATTTATTGTAATCGGGAAAACAGAATTTCAAATTTTATGAAGAAAAAATAACTGTTCATTCATATAGGGAATATAAGAGTGGACAATCATAAGGCGACCTATGAATAATGTAGATAAATGTCTATTATTTAAAATAACAAATGAACAATTACATAGGATTATTATTCATTTCTCATGTCACTTAACTGCTTACTTGCTTGCTTGGTTGTTCGCTTGGTTGCTTGCTTGCCTGTGCCTACGTTTTGGCTCGTACTCACAACAGGAAGTTGGCCATTAAACCAGTGGTTATTGTAACAAAGAAAAGAATTTGAAATTTGATAAAAAAGTCATCAACAGATATCTAAGGAATATAAAATTTAATAATCATAATGTTTCGTACAATCAAAGTAGGTCAAGGACTGTTAATTGAAATGAATAAATTAGTTCTAGGAAACCAGATTTCTGTTAGTAATAACCTAACAAGAAAACAATCATGTGTCGTTACGGAAATCAAAAAATGCTATACAGATGTTTCTGTAGCTGTGCCCAAGTGAAAGATCCCCAAGAAATGGAATAGAATGAAAAAACTTTAATTCAGTCCTGCAGGACGCGCTTAGTGCGTAGCGGGCGTCTACCACGAAGGGACCCACAGGAAGTACCTGGCGGCCGCTTCGTGGGCCTGCTGGACGGCCCATTGCTGGTCAGCGAGAAGTGAGCTCCTTAGGGACCTCTCCCAGAGCATGTGTGCGAGTGTCACTGTGTGTCCACATGATTGGCATGTGCCGCTGGGGTATGCATCGGGATAATTAACCTGAAGCGTTGCAATGTTTGGGTACGTGTGCGTCTGTAATAGGCGTAGGGTTAAGCCTGCGATCGGTTAAGTTTCGAATGTGGGGCTGAAAAAATGCCCGAGGAGAAAGAATGTTTTCAGAATTAAGAAAAATCTTCAAGTTTTCGAATAAAATTTATAAAAAAATTTCCTATGTCTTGTGAAACGCCTGCAAGCATGTAAAAGATGCCCGATGTTTTAAAGGTCTTGACAGTAAAAACAAAATAATATTGGTGCCTAACCAAGCCTGTTTAAAGAACTAAGAGTCGGAATGTGGCCACAAAATGTTGTAATGCACACTTCCAATTTGCGAGTGCGTCAAAATTAACTATCCCAAGCAAAAAAAAAGATGACCCTATTCTTAAACTGGCACCCTAATTTTGATGAAATCCTGATATAAAGAACATGTACGAAATAGGAATTCAGTGACACAAACGGTTTCAGGTGCAATGTACACAACAGGAACATGCATTGGGTATTACAGGAACCAAATTGTCAGTCATTTCGTTTATGGTCATGATGTCTTGGCACCCATACCAACCGCATTGTACTGAAGTGTTTAGGGATGAAAAAAGCGTAAGCATTCCAAACGAAAAACTCAAAAAGAGACGCTAGGCCATTAATCCAGAGATAGAGAGCTAATAAGTAAATATAAGATTTTTTGAATCATTTACTGAAGGTTTTTTAAGGAATAAAATAATTGCGAAATCTCTGCTCTAAGTGAGTGTAATCAAAGAGACGTACCGAGAATAACCAAGACAAAGTCTTGGTTATTCTTAATACGCCTCCCAGAATATGTCTACACCCGATTTCTCTTCACACATGGATGCATCCTTGGCAATACCATTACCAATTTCCAACTGAAGTAGATAGTCTTTCAAAAACAATATATATATATATATATCTATACGGTAGCAGTTTCGCATTTGATGGGAATATGTAAGAAAATTCCATTTTTGTTTTTGCCAATGACTCATTTGAAATTATGCTGAATGGGTTAACGTTTAAAGGTTCTAGCTTCTCTTGAACAAAGAAAACTTCACGCCTATGTTGCCTACACTAATGCTCATTGAAAAAAAGTTCTCTCTTCAGAAAGTAATACAGAGTGTATTCGTCCAAGTGAAGATGCGTAAACATTTAAACATGCTTTGACAGTGAGCATACGGAATCTCCAACCTATAAGTGAGAATTCAGGCTTTCTTGTATAACACTCTTGATATAACATACTCCGTATAACAAGGCCGTTGATATCGAAAATGTCAACCATGACGAGAACGCGCATTTTTTCATCGTTTTCCACTACTTATGATCTCCACCCACTAAAAGCTCTGAGCGACCCGGCCGAACTCAGTTCATGGCGTCTTAATGTAGTGTTCAACGTCAGTAAGAGCTCCTGAGTGGCTATATGTATTAAACGTAATAAGTGAGGTCTAGTTATTTAATGTACTGTGTTGGAAGTGGATGAAGTAGTAGATGCCTTAGGCGCACTACATTCATAAAAGCAATCTCGTCGAGATAACAGATTGTTTTTAGCTGTCTTTAGCCATGTCTTGCAAACTGTCGGTCTAATGTTGATTTTTTGTAGCGTGTATCATGACCTGAAGTTGCACGAAATCTACAACAGATGTCTTGTTAGGTAAAGTATTGTGTATTGACCTCATAAGTGCTTTCTGGAAGAGATTCACCATAAGATCAATGCATAGTACTTATACAATTCATCCATTTGAAGTAACCCTTCTCGGTGACTTTGTGGATGTGGCCCTATTGCTAGTAAAAACCAACTTCCGCAATTTGGTATGTGCCCAAATAAACAACTTTATGTTGGTTGACCTCTTGCAGCAACTCTGTTTTCTCAAACAAGAAAAACTTCTAGGCCACCCTTTACAAAAATAAACGCCATTGTTTTGAAATCTCCATGTCTTACGTGCTCAGGCAGAGAAACATGTGAGGTAGGCACATGCTCAGCACTTTGAGGGCATTTATTTGGAGCACATGTAAATTTCATTCTTTTCTTGTAACCGATAGCGCGCGTGTTAATATCCGAAGATAAATAAATGACACCACCACACCGAACTTATCAAATTGCCTATATACTTAGTATCCGGAATATTAACCGAGTTCTTAGTGTGTTCGACGCGCGCAAATCTACTACATTCCTGGGTATATATGCGACCATGCGTAGCTACAACTTTCACAATTTCATCATAGAATACCTTACATTTAGCGCATCCGTCAGTTGTATCGATCAAGCTAATAATCATGACATTTTTCAGATTGCTTCCGATGAAGCTGAAGATCACTAATTCATATCTTCGCTTTTTAATAAATGTGCACTTACATTTTTGTGTCATACGCAAGCAAGCTCGTTAATCTTAACGATGTCACAGTTGACGATAAGCGAATACGTTCGAAACTCACCCTTTATTCCACAAGCCACATGTCCGACTTCTAGTGTCCCTCTCTAAGCCTCTTCCCACGATTCTTATTCACATACGCGCTCCCCCCTCGTTGCTCACTTGACACTCGCGCCACCTCTTTCTTCTGTCAGCAACTAGCTCTGGCATCCCACACCCGCTCCCAACCATGGCCGGTCTGGAGGCGTGCTCTAACTCGCAACCCAATGCATGCACTCTTCACTCCCTTTCATCCCAAACTTTTGGGAGTCATTCATTTACACTAGCACTCTCCATTCCTTTCAAAACTTTGTCCCACCCCCTGTTGAATGAATAAGCGAAGTGCGAAGGAAAAAATAATTGTTCGTGGTACAGAACTGATTAGTCGGCATGGGTGATAAGTCGACGACGTCCCGTAGTTGAGCCAGATAAGACGACGTACTTTTCACCAAGCAGTTTGACTACATATGACACGATTCGCCACACCGGGGCGCCAACTTGGCTGAAACACCTTTAGCTGCATCTTTCAAAGGTGCGAGTGTTCAAGCGCACAATCTAAAAGGGCTTTGCAAAAGCGTAAACTGTAGGGAAAGAGGAAGGAAGGAAATGAGCTGTAGCGTTAGGCACACAAACAAATTTGTGAAATGCTCAGTAGGCATTGTTCAATGCATGCCCCACTCCGGCAATTAAAAGCACATAGGCCCATTGTCGACGGCAGGATTTTTAAGGGCGAAGCTTCTTAAAACGTGGGTCTGTCCTTCCTCCGTTGTTGTCGTACGTCGCCACGGGTGGCACATACCCGGCGGTATATGCAGACGGATGGACAGGTTGACGGACGGGCGGAGGGGGTATCTCCCACAGGGGATGCGAGATGCGAGATGGCGGTACTTGGAGTGTTGGCTAGATGTACGCCTAATCATTATTCACTCAGAGGATATGCTGTGATTTTTATTGAGCTATGGGGGGTGCAAACCAGAGTTTCATCGCGGCTTGGGGAGGGGAAAGCACTGATAAGCTTTGGTGGTCAAGTACTTGTGAGGCTTTAGGGGTTCAAGTGCTCCTTTTGAACCCCCTCGAGGGCGCCAATGGTGCAAAGTGGTGCATTATTGAAAGACTAAATGAGCATAATTACACTCAATAGCAGCTAACGCATCCTCGTCCTTTGGCTTCCCGCTGCGCAGAATGGAAGTGTAAAGCGATGTTTCGTGACACAAATGTTTTGACGAGTTCTTTCGGTTATACAAAACGAAATTACGGAAGCATTTAAGCATTTGACGCGCATATGAGTGGAGGGTGCGTTCACACTCCCTTGGTTGACCTCTCTCAAAACAAAATTTGCTTTATGAAGGAAACCGTTTCACCGTATGTACTAATTCTTACTCATTTCAGTGACGTTCTTTGACGCCTTGATATGTATTGCTTTTTTATCAACCACCGCCCTTTTTTTCTAGTTCCTTTCCTTTTCGTGCATAGTTAAGTGGTTGTTCATTTGCGCGTCACACTGTGTGTTTCTTGTTTCTCAAACTTTGCAGTGCATCACATACTATAATATCTTCGCTTCATTTTTGTTCTCTCTAGCTGTTTTATAGCACTCAATTCAAGTGAATTAGGTGTTGTTCTTCCCTTCAGCTTTTATGTGGCGGATGCTTAACTTATGTTTTAAGGGTACATTTTGAGCGAACACTGCAATAAATTCTTTTTTTTACAAGTTACGGGAAGAAAGATGGTTTCTAATCTTTAGCATTGCAAAAGGTTTTGAAACTTCAAAAATATGCATTTTTATATCGATCAAGTAATTTCTTGAGCTGCTACACTAGCATCGACGTACGTTTGATTAAAGAAAAAGCAAAGCTTGCACTAAGTACCCCCAAGACTTGAAACGGCAAAACTGAAAGAGTCTGACGTTAAATCTGGCTGCTCCTAGGGTGTTGCTAGGCTTTAGCTAGCTGATGCCGAGTTGTTTGTAGGTTACTTCTAAGCGCAGACAGGTTCCAAATAAGCCACAGAAAGTCACAGAATGACACGGATATCCGAAGTCTATAGATACAGTCACTTGCTCTGACACCGAGCGGTTGCACCTCTCATAGAACTAAGGGCGCGTCGTTGGTGGCGTATGGCTTCCATCGCCTCGGCAGCCAATTCGTATTCTTGTCCCGCCATTGCCTCTCCAAATTAGCAGCGAGCCTTGCTTCACAAATCTAGGATTATTATCCTTCGGGAGTGGAAACTATCCTCGAATCCACGCCTGTCGCGCAAACGCTTACATAGAATTCGCATTGCTAGTGTTCACCCACCTGAATTCTGTTGTTTCCTTTTGGTTGTCCAACCTGATAAAATCGCACCTTTTTATGTACGAGGCAGGTCCGCGGCTTATAGAGCACCCCAGGCAGGCTTCAAGCTACGACGTTTGCTGATCAGACAGACTTGGCGTAAAGGAGCCACACATAGTGTTGTGGTTACCTCAAAATGTGTGTTCATCCTGACGCGCTTCTTTTGTTCTGGTTACATTCCTTCCACACACACGCTAACACACACACACATACGCGCGCACGCATACGCACGTAAACATAGCCATTTATGGATTTTGCTTCCTCATTTTTTCGAACCAGTGATGAGTAGTGGGAGTCACTCTATTTCTGTGGCTCGCATTTGTTTTAGATGCGGAAGCATCTTATACTCGCGCCTTGTAGTGCGCCGTACGCGCCGTCCACACCGCTTCTCGAACATTCGACAGCTGACGCGCGCGCATGCGCCGTCGCACCGTCGCCCACCATCTGTGCCGCGCGCGCTTCTCCTTCGAGAACATTCGACAGCTGACAGCGCATGCGCCGTCGCGCTGTATATATACTCAAGGTCGGCGCTCGCTCTCTCAGTTGCCGCTCGTCGGTTGGTTTGTATGGCGCGTCGACGTCCAAGGTCGCGGTGAAATGAATTCCAACGAATCCACAAACACAATGATCGACGTCCCTTCAACCAGCGCCGCCCTTTCGCATACGTGTGTACGTGTTCACTCATTTAACACCCCCTCCTACAACCACGTTAACCAATTTAGCCATCGACCCAAGTAAGTCGCAATTTAACACCCCATTTCACAACCACGTTAACCAATTTAGCCATCGACCCAAGTAAGTCGCACTTTAACACCCCGTTAACCAATTATATGCTCCGCATCCTCCTCAGTGTTCCCCCGAGGGAAGCTGCGGGCAATTTTTTGATGATATTTTCACAGCAGCGTCCACATTTTACGGCTTGATTAAACAGCTTCACTGTTAAAAATTGGACAATGTCGTTCACACGGATAACGACCTTGCTATTTTAACATTTTTTGTACGAGGCACGTAAATATGAAAGTCCCGTCTACATATTAAGGGCAAGGTTGATGTACTTATGCACTATCGAAAGGAGCTGACTGTTTGGCGGATAACGATGTGTCAAAGCTTTGGGAGTAAACACACATTGTCGAAAGACACATAGTCCGTACCTTTTTACAAGTACGCAAAACAAGTACGCATTAGAGGTTCGCAAATTAATGCAATCTGCAAGATTTCAAGCAATTTTTAGCACTCTTTCAGTGATACTCTCATATATCATCTTGTTACGAAAACTGCTTAATAAGTGGGTTCGTCTAATTGTATTGTATGAATGTAACGTATAATTTTATACTTTTCAACTTTTATGAGATTTATTCATATATGATTTTGCGTAAAATTATATTTTTCGGATGCCTTCCCTACTACAATTTCTTATCATGGCAGTATATTCTCAGAGAGAGAATTGAACTTTATTTGCGAGTACGCCTGTGTTCTTTTTACCTAAAGGTAGAGGACATCCTCAGTCCAGGTAGCCACGGCTAGCCACCTGAAGCCCGAGCCCTTTCCATAAGCCGAAGTTAGTCCTCAGGGTTTATCGACGTCAGCAACGCCTCCCATTGGTATACAATTTCTTGTACGCTGTGGTCGTCTATGGGCGGGACACTCAGGTTCATTCAACAGCCCCATATCATGTGGTATAGGGTCTATGCATAGTCCGGGCAGTACTGACAGTTTCTGCTGTAGTTGCCGGGGTGAATTGCGTGTAGTGGTGTACCATGTGGATAGGGGCCTGCTTGTAGCCTTCTCCAGATCACCGCTTGCTCTCTACTGATTTTTTTTAATAAATAAATAGGTATTTGAATCAGTTCATAAATAAATAAAGTATCCGTCATCAGAGCAGTGCATAGACCATTAACGATGGTTCACACAGTTTGCACCGACGCGACGTCGTGTGTTTTCCAAACCCCACAGCTGTAGACAAACAGATTTATTTATTAGTATACCCTCAAGACCCAGAGGGTGTTACAGAGGGGGTGGGTACAATATGAATGTGGCCAAAAAATTATAACAACAATGAAGGAAATACAACAAATAATAGTTAAAACAGAAAAAAAACAAGACAAGAAAAAAACGAAAAACGAAAAACAGTGTGCAGTTACGCCATAATGTGTTTCGACACTGCGGATTTGAACAGCCCTTGATCCTTAGTGGCAGCAATGGAGGGGGGAAGGCGGTTCCAGTCCCTGCTTGTCTTCGGAAGAAAAGACTGCAAAAAGTGGTTGGTGTGGCAGAAAGGAATGGCTACTTTATTATGATGGTCAACACGGGATGATGTGTATGCAGGTCCTGAGATTAATTCCTCTCTAAGTACTTGATTATGAAAGAAAATTTTATGAAAGAGCGACAGACGAAAAATTGTTCTTCTCGTGACCAGATCTGGTGGTTCAAGAGTCGATTTCATTAAGGTCACACTGGCAGTACGAGCATAGTTGTTATGAATGAAGCGGGCTGATCGGTTTTGGACAGCTTCTAAGGCTTCAATTAATGTTGATTGAGCTGGGTCCCATATGGCAGACGCGTACTCGAGTTTTGTTCGGACTATTGTTTGGTAAAGCTGCAATTTAAGGTGTGTTGGTGCTTGGCGAAAGTTTCTGCGGAGGTAACCAAGAGACCGGTTAGCGTTGTTGATAATGTTGGTAATGTGAGAATGCCACGATAGATCATTTGTTATGTGAACTCCAAGGTATTTGTAGCTACTAACCTGCTCTAATCTAAATCAATTTAATGTGTAGTTGAAAAGCTTCGGAGTGATAGAAGAACGTGTGATTGTCATGCTTTTACACTTAGTAACGTTAAGGTTCATTAGCCACGTATTGCACCAGTCAGAGACGCGATTAAGATCACCTTGAAGAAGAACGTTGTCATCTTCGTTAGTTATTGTGCGGTACAAAACGCAGTCGTCAGCAAACAGTTTTATGGATGACTTAATGTTACTTGCTAGATCATTGATGTAGACTAAAAAGAGTAAAGGACCTAAAATGGAACCTTGCGGTACGCCAGATGTAACTGCACAGGGATTTGAGGAACAATTATTAGCGGTAACATACTGAGTGCGGTTAGTAAGAAAGCATTCAATCCATTTCAGAGTGTTAGGGTCGATATTCAGTATGCTAAGCTTAAGTAGTAGTAATTGGTGTGACACTTTATCAAAGGCTTTCGCGAAATCTAAAAAAATGCAATCTACTAGTATTTTGTTATCTAGTGCTGAGATGACGTCATGTGTAAAACATAGAAGCTGAGTTTCGCACGAATGATGCTTACGAAATCCGTGTTGGAACTTGCTGAAGAATACGTTAGTTTCATAAAATGCCATGAAATTAGAGTAGATTATGTGCTCAAGCATATTTCACGGAATACTTGTTAAAGAAATTGGTTGGTAGTTCAGGGGAGAGTGTTGGTTTCCGGATTTAAAGACGGGAAAAACCTTCCCCACCTTCCAGTCAGTTGGCAAAGTGGCACACTGGAGAGACTGCCTAAAATGTGCGACAATACAATGGAACAGTATACTTCAGTGTTCTTCAGAAATTTCGCGTTTATCTCATCAGTGCCACAGGCAGAAGACAGCTTAAGTCGCCGGATTAAGTTAATAATTCCTTCAAATTCAATAGTTATATAGTCCATTGGAAAAAAACCCGCTGTGATATACCTGCGGCACTGAAACTGCACATGAATCTGAAAAACATTGCGAAAAGACGTTGTTAAGAACAGAACAACATTCTTCGTTGCGCATCGCGCGGCCATTGGAATCAATAAGTGATACGATGGTTCGTTTTATTGGGTTGACAGTTTTCCAAAATTTCGACGGGTTAGTAGACAACAACGAGGGAAGTGTAGCGTTGAAATAGTCATGCCTGGCATTCTTCATGGAAAGCGATACGCGGAAAG